>JAMYCR010000005.1:17839938-19039938 GCA_028830335.1 Eucera pruinosa | reverse complement strand
CAAGAGTTTAAACGTAAAGGCTTTGAATTAATTTCTACACCTATTAGAATGGCTAAAATTTAAGGGAAAGCGTTAAGATACTCAAAAATGCCCCGTTTATTATTACGTATTATAGAAGAATTTAAATGTAAAGAATTTCTGTCCATGGTACTGAAAGGGTTAATTCGGATAAGGGAGATTCTACCGTGCATCGAATAATTCGACAACGATGCAACCTCGCGCGATCTTCGAACTCTTCGACGCTAAACTGGAATCGGAAGTGGCGGAACTGCATATACGCGGGATACTGGTCGCATAGCAGGGGAAATGCAAGCTGGGCATCGGGATTTTGGTTTGGATACGTCGGTGGGAACGGCTTTGCGCAGGAAGCGAGAGTCTGGCTAGCTTCGGCCTCGAAATTTCCAGTCTAGTAGTCCACCATCGATAGATTTCATTACTTCCCCCGCCATATTGTCTTTCGCGGAACCCTCCTAAAGTCTCGCTACTTCTATTCAAGACTACTGTATCCAAGCTCTATAACTGTACAATAACACTTTGCATCGCAAAAACGTTAGCAGCGTTAACTTTGTCCGAAAACTTTTGCCAACGGTAATATTAACTTATTTTATCCATTTTTGCATTTAACCTTTTAACCCTTTGCGGACGAGCGTGGACAAATAGTCGCCTAATCATTTTTTGGCTTTCCGAACCCGTGTCGACTTTTAAAGCACAGAACTTTTAATGCAATGAATACTTAACGTGATAATAAACATTTGAAATCGTTCGAAATGAAATGGTTTCGAACTGAAAAGCGTGAAAACTGAAAGTCGTGGAATTCAAAACTAAAGTACTCTCACAAGTGTTATTACTTCTCGTCCGCAAAGGGTTAACAAGTACACGTAGGACCAAAAATTGTCGGGTCCAAAGGAGTAACCCCATACGTGTACGATTTATGCTACGTTTTCGTGTTCTATTCCATGAAAGCAGCTTTTGCAACGTTCGGTTATTACCATTATTGTTTCTCCATTTTCCATGTGAATATAATTAGTATAAATATCTCCGCGTTGCAAAAGAAAATTCCGTACTCGTCAAGTGGTTAATGTTTGTTTATTAATGCACCTATACTGTACTCGTCAAGGAGTTAATGTTCGTTTATTAATGCACCTATACTGTACAGCATCTATAGCAATGCCGCTATTAGTTTTCTACGTTTCACCGTCACTCTACCATTCACCATTATTCCCCTTCTGATACCTGACACTAATTTAATCGACCCTTCCTCCCTTTTGTATACCTCCATCGCTATCCTTTCACTGCCCGATCGCCCTACATCGACCCCCATTATCTCTTTCCCCTACTATTTACTATCATCCATGACCTACCGTCTCCTTTTACGAGCCATTAATCAGCAAACTCTCAAACCATCCTCCAACCATCATCCTTACGTCTTCCTTCCCCGCCGTCTGCTTAGTCATCGATTATAGTGAAAACTTCGCCGTGTATTCCCTCTAAGTTTATCCAGCGTTAAACGCACTTTTACCGTTAAACTTCCACTATACGGCCGCGTCGATACATTACGTTTCCCTTATGCGTCATAGTTTATTGGTGGAACTTCCTCTATGCTTCTTTGCCGGCCTGTCTTTTACGCGGCGAAGTTTGATAGATGAGTTTCAAGGGTGTGAAAGCTTCCAACGTTGCCTGTACTATATAGCTAACGTTGTTTTATTTTACCATTACGATATTGTTTTAACCCCTTGCTCTATGAACTTTTCAGAGACTGTATCTTGTATCATCAGTTAGTTATTAATTTTAATACGGTATCAAATACAGAACGTTGAAGTAATAGAATTAATTTGGACTCGATAATCCCCTATCTTATCCCCTATGTGTATATAATCGTCTATAGCGAAGCAGAAATTGAAATCGAAGCTAAACTTAATTACGGATACAGCGTGTCTTCGTTCTATTTAAGTTGTAACATTCGTCACGAGTGTAGCTCGTCATTCTACGGCAATGGGTTAAAAGCTACTTTATCCGACGTTCGAAATGTAGTTCAATTGATGCGAAATATTTATCCAATCGAGTGCGTTGCAATGCCGTAAATCTGTCAAAGGTGTGCTGCGAAAATTACATCGCGTTAACCGAGGCTCGTGTTCAACGTCGTATTAAATCATTCTGGTAATTCATTAACGACGTTAAACGATTTGTGCTCGCTCACTGTACACTCTTTACGTTACCTTTGTTTATATTAAGTGGGTTTTTGCCCGTAGAAATGAATAAATAGTGCCAACGATAATAATTTGTGAAATCGGCAGAGATAAGTTGACGTCTGACCAATGGCCGATCTATACTACTTACGCTACTCGTTTCATGGCAAGCTTTACATCTTTACGCCATTTGCACATCACCATATCCACTTTTCTTATCTTATATAATATAAAGTATTCATAAAAGATATAATATAGTATAAGAATATATAATAAAAGTAAACCTCTGACCAATCGTTGACCTTTACTACTTACACTACTCGTTCCATAGCAAGGTTCACATCTTTACGCCATTTGCGCTTCACTATAGCCACATTTCTTATCTTATATGATATAAAGTATTCATAAAAGATATAATATAGTATAAGAATATATAATAAAAGTAAACCTCTGACCAATCGTTGACCTTTACTACTTACACTACTCGTTCCATAGCAAGGTTCACATCTTTACGCCATTTGCGCTTCACTGTAACCACTTTTCTTATCTTATATGATATAAACTATTAATAAAAGATATAATATAGTACAAGAATATATAATAGAAGTAAACGTCTGACCAATCGTTGACCTTTATTACTAACACTACTCATTCCATAGCAAGGTTCACGTCTTTACGCCATTTGCGCTTCACTATAGCCACATTTCTTATCTTATATGATACAAGGCATTAATAAAAGATATAATATAGTATAAGAATATATAATAAAAGTAAACCTCTGACCAACCGTTGACCTTTACTACTAACACTACTCGTTCCATAGCAAGGTTCACATCTTTACGCCATTTGCGCTTCACTGTAACCACTTTTCTTATCTTATATGATGTAAAGTATTAATAAAAGATATAATATAGTATAAGAATATATAATAAAAGTAAACCTCTGACCAACCGTTGACCTTTACTACTAACACTACTCGTTTCACGGCAAGGTTCACGTCTTTACGCCATTCGCGCTTCGTTGTAGCCACTTTTCTTATCTTATATGATGTAAAGTATTAATAAAAGATATAATATAGTATAAGAATATATAATAGAAGTAGACGTCTGACCAATCGTTGACCTTTACTAGTAACACTACTCGTTTCACGGCAAGGTTCAGATCTTTGTGATATTCGCGCTTCACTATAGCCACCTTTCTTATCTTACAAATTACGAGGTATTAACCACTTGCCCTATTATTATTTTATTACCTACTTAGACTAGCATCAGTCGATAACTATTTTTGTATCGTGTCACATACGAAACGTTTGAATACTGTAGTAGGCAATTTTTCTTTCATAACCTTCTAAAAATTAGAGTTCAAACTAAATTCTATCCTTAGTAGTAGGCATTTTTCATTAACCTGTGCTGTAATTTGTAGAACGAGCGTAACTCGTTATTGCAAAGCAAAGGTTTAACCCTTTGCGGACGAGGAATGATAACACTTAAGAAAGTATTTTGGCCTTCAGTTCCAAACCTTCAAATTCTTAGCAATCAAATTCAAAGCCATCAGATTCCCAAAACTTCCGAAGCGTTCATTAACAATATTCATTTCAATATTTTGCTTTAAAAATGGACTTGCGCCCAGAAAACCAAGAAACGATTAGGCAGCTATTTGCAGACACTCGTCCGCAAAGGGTTAATATAAGATATAATATAGTATAAAAATATTCGATAGAAACGAATGTCCATCTGCTGTTCAATTGAAATTTCGTTAGCCTCGATTCTTCAGACATTCTTTCGCTGTCAAATGAACGAATTCAAGTGACAATTATAAGGACACTGATAATAATGGGAACATTTACGATTATCTACCACAATTTTCTGAACGCTCGAAGAACAGAGAAGATACGTTCACGTGAAACGTCAAACTTGTTGCGTATAACTTACAGAGAATGGCTTCTAAATGTTCTGGAACCATTCCAAGATCTATAATTTCTAGTTAAATCCGTTGGAGCATTTTAACGTCGTTACTCGCGATCCTTTTAAGCTTGCGCAATTTTATGGAAGCCGATTTATGCGAAGCGATACACGGGTTTAAGCTTCTCCACTGTTACCAGCGACAATAATTATTCGTTCCTTTTCCGCGTGAAATACTTCTCGGCTTGTACGTTCTTTACTATTTTTCGAAAATAGTATTCAAGCATTTCGATTTTACGAATACGCGCGCAGGTGTGTCATTGGTGAAGAATTTATTGCCGGTAGCTACACAATATTTCACATGTTTCACTAGCGCAAAACACTCCGCAGAGCAGCAAGAATTTCATATCCACATTCGACGCTCAATTGTGCCATAAATCCTATCAACGTTTCAAAGAAGAACGATCGGTGATTTATTTCGCCCAAAAATACAGTTGGGGAATATTCAAAACTAGAATTCGTTAAATCCGAATCCGTAAAATTTGCCTATAAATTTCTCTAGAAATAGAAGAGAATGGGGGGGGGAAAAAAATATGAGATTTCACGATTTTGGTCTACAAAGAGTATCGATATATTCAATAGCGATTACGCGCGTTTTAACGAGCCCGTTTTACGCATTTAAGGTTCCGGGAAATGTATAAACATCCGCAGTCCGCCAATCGATATCCACTAACGTTAATGGGATGAAATTCTCCAACTTCCTGCCGAAGTTTCCGCGCATTGTTCTTTCGAAAGCATACGAATACAAATAAATCTAACTTCCTCTAGGGTTCGCGGTCTGGCGCAGCAATAATCGGCCTGGAATCGTTCCAAGCTTTTCACAAGGCAATCAATATAGCAACAAGTTCGCTGGGAAATTCTTGCGACGTCACTTTGCCAGCTTCTAACCAAATATTTCGCGTCCAACGCGGTATCGTTGATTATATCCTTAAGTACATTAATGGAAAATTTAAATTTTACAAGATATATGTGCCCATAATAGTGAAAGTGGTCTAAGTCAAAATTTAAAAACAAAGAAAATGAGTTTATTATCAGCTACTTCACACCGCGTTATTTTAAACTAAATTAATTCACCCTTTGCACTCGTGAGTTTTGTAAGTTGGTTCGTTTTGGCGACCGTGTATCGCCTCTCGAGTGCAAAGGGTTCAATGTACGTTTCATGATACTGTGATAAAATGAACCGTTCTATTCGAATGAAACCATTGCATTTCGTAGGAAATATAATTGGTTTTTCAGAAATAAACATCTGTATATTTTAATAAAAGGTTTTACAATGGTAATCACGCGGCGAGGTCTAGCAAAGAAACGAAAACTAAACGACTAGAGTCGCGTCTGCAAGGAAAGCAGCAGAAAACAAATGACCGCAACAAACACGTTTCCATGACGACGTGATTTCTAATGTACTCACGATGGCCTGTATGAAGTTAGTCGTTGTACTTCAACACATTTAATATATTGCATGTAGGCTAAAATCAGGAAAGGGGAGGGGGTCGAATCCTTAGCGACTTGAGGAAGGAAATTTTGGCCACCTCATAGATCCTGGCACCTATGGAAAATTACGGGGGAACGGCTCCTAGGGGAGGGTGCCCCACCATAGTTCGAGGCCGTAGGCGGGTTAAAAAAATCCACTGATTGGTGGAGAGGAAGAACGTCCGCCTTGCGAAGGACGCTTTAAAAAGCCGGATACGCGAAAAATAAGTTAGTGGTAAGACAGATGTAAGATAGAAGCGGGACAGCTGTAAACCAGACGAATAGCGTTAAATAGATATAATTCTTTTATTTAGAGACTGTGTAGATCTGGCTTGTGTAAAACCCACGATCATCTCCGAATCCTACACGCCCATCCGCATCCTTTGGCCATTATCTTCCTACGCGTACAAAAAAATAATCTGAACATGGTGTCGATATCCGTAGTTGCAAAGCAAAACGCGTAAGAATAACCACAATTGTTGAAACTTGTCGATAGAACTACTTGAGAACATAGTTGCTAATAACTTTCGGTAACAATGAACGGTTACTTAAAATTCGCTACTATAAAATGGGTTATTGTTGGTTTTTCTCTTTCAAGAAGAGAAAGTTTTTCATTTACAAAAACCATCTCTGCGCGTGTTGCGTTTCTTTACGAGACACAGTTCAAGAGGGTGCAGCTGTGTCCCGTCTTAAATTGTTTAGACGAAGTTTGGGACCGATATGGTCTATGGGTACGTGACGAATCCTTCTTCACTGACTCACTGACCTCTCGTCATTCCAACAGTTTCTTTCGTGCTGCAAAGACGTGCCCTTCCATGTGTTTAAAATAAAGACAAAGTTTTAGATCTGAAAGTATCTGAATTATTCTATTTCATAAAATTCCACCACCTATATTTCCAATAGTTATAATTAACAACTTTTCTAAGCATCGATAAAATCAATGCAAAGCTCGTAGCGAAATTAACATTGTATTAACTTACTTCCAGAGGAAAATAATTTTACTATCTACTTGCTTTCGTTGGAGTATAGTTATTCCAAATTACTGTACCGTACCTGAGTCGTTACACTTTATTATTTTTCAATTTGACCAACACTTCATATAGCTCCCATTTTTCATTCTTATCGAACGTTCGAAACATAACAGACTGCTAGTTTCCCTATGTTATAATGTACCCTTATTTCTTTTCATTCTCTGCCTTAACCCTTTGCGGACGACGAATAATAGAACTTAAAAGAGTATTTTGACTTTGAATTGCTAACCTTACGAATGTCTAAGCTTACGAATTGCAGGTCAACAAATACCAAAAACTTTGAAGCGTTTATCAACGATATTAATTGAAACTTTCTGCTTTAACAGTAAACGTGCGTCCACAAAAACGAGGAAAGTGGCGATTATTTGCAGACACTCGTTCGCAAAGGGTTAATTTTCTATTCATCTAAAAACAACATAGTATTCCAAATACACTACACCTCTTCTATACGACGAAGGATTCGTTTGGAGTTTGAAAAATGGTTGGGAAACACTGGTTTAAACGATACAACGAGGAGTTTAAACGGAGTTAAGAGAGAAAGAGAGAGAGAGCCAGTATTCCAAATACACTACACCTCCTCTATGCAACGAAGGATTCGTTTGGTGTTTGAAAAAAGGTTGGGAAACACTGGTTTAAACGATACAGCGAGGAGTTTAAACGGAGTTAAGAGAGAAAGAGAGAGAGAGCCAGTATTCCAAATACACTACACCTCCTCTATGCAACGAAGGATTCGTTTGGTGTTTGAAAAAAGGTTGGGAAACACTGGTTTAAACGATACAACGAGGAGTTTAAACGGAGTTAAGAGAGAGAGAGAGAGAGAGAGAGAGCCAGGCTGGTTCATAGGATTTGCAAATTTTCAGGCGGCCAACGACACATTTACACATAAGCTGTTTTCCCCCTAGCGTTTAGCATGCGGTTTGGGCGAACACGCGAAGCTAGCACGGGAAAGAAGTTAGAAAAGCCCCATACCGTCGCCTTGAAATTCGCGACGAACGCGCAGCTGTCACACGTTTGCGTTCTCCGCTAGCAACACGTGGCCCAACACTAGGCTCCTGCCCGAATACATTATAAAAGGTTCGTTGTTTCAGCCGAATTCTCCTGGCCATCTGTCGTTTTTCGCGAAAGTTCGAACCTGCACAGCGAGTCCGTCCACGATTCCGAAATAAATTCCACGCCCTCGACTACGGCGTTCGCGATGATTCGCGAGCGTCGGATCGCAATGGACGTTGAATTTAATGCGATTCCGTGGTTATCTTGCGAATGCCAGATATCCCAAGGAAAACTTCCACATAAATTTCCGTAACACGGCTGCGTTTTACCAGTTCGCTTCCACTGGAGTTTTCGTTGCTACATTTTTCGGACAGATGTTGTTTCAATATTATAATAATAGTAATAATAGTAACTCGTTGTCGTAGACGTAAGAGGTTAACGTAACGAAAAGTATCGCGAATAAATCTGTACGAGAAACGGAAGAAATCTAGCTGTTCTTTGTTTACGTTAATGAAGATTCTGTTCAGGCAGTTGAATCAGCTGTAGTACAGAATGCGATGCTTTTCTTCGATTAAAAGAGAACGATTTCTATTCGACGTTGGAATAATAATTTAAGGATAATTCTACGCAAGAATGGATAGTTTGTTCTACGCTTCGTCACAATGGTCTCGCGTCGGTTCTCGAGCGACGGCGATGCTTGGAAACGCGACGCGCGGTGCACAGTTTCGATAACACTGGAACAGGAATTAACGTCGGGCAAGTTTTATTAAACTGTTTCCCGAGGCCTCCTTCGAAACTTGTTTCGCAGCAGCGCAGAAGCCGGAGTTTTTCGGGTCGGTACGAAGTTCGAAACTAACTCGTGCAGTGCAGTGCAGCAGCAGTCGTGCAAAAACGACAGATGGCCGGAAGTTTCGCGTAAAACATCGAACTTTCTGTAATGTATTCGCTTTTTCCAGCTGTCAGAGGCTGCCGCCCTCGTTCTACCCGTTTCGGGGATCAAATTTCCACCGAAAACTTCCCAACATTTTCGCCGCGTAAACAATGCTCGACGACTGTTAAATTTGCGCCCGCGCGAATCGAATCGTTGCGCGGAAATTTAAAAACATCGCTGCTGCGGACGAACACGTTGTTACCGTTTGATTGGAAACGAAATACCATTAATTGTTCGAACAACCTTCGCCATTTACGCGAAACCAAAACGTGAAAAAAGTAACGAAACAGAAAAAAAACAACGAGGAGTCGAATCGTTAAAAGTTTTGCGGGAGAAAGTTGTCATGGAAGATTTACGCGTTCGATTTAATTACGACAAATAATACGATTTCTATCGAATTTTTCATACTGTTACCGTTCACGAAACCGTTCTTCTATAGAATCATTAGGGAGCACAATCATTTTATCGTTGCACGCGACATCGCGATAATAATTTACAGTAGACCGAGACGAGAATAGAATTATAGCCAAATATTGTGCAACGCAGTTGTTTTCGACGCGCCTACTGTTCGTTTACTAAAAGAAGGCAGACGAGTCTTTACATCCTCACTTTAGATATTGTTTACTGTCTTCTCTGTCACCACACGCCGTCTTCGTTACTAAATTACTGTCGATCTTTAACGTCTTCGATTGACAGTGAATAATTCACGTGCTTTTAGGGAGGCTAGTAGATTGTACGTAAAACGGGAATGTAAATACTTGCGTGCCTTCTTGTCGCGAACGAATAGTCATTTCGACGACAGATCCACCTCATAATATTCATTCGGAAATATTAAACATGAACATATACTGTGTAAGGGCATCGGATGCAGGGACGAGCCTGGTTTATGGCACACCGAGTGGAAGAAGTCCAGACCTGGCCATAAATCTAGGCTCAGTCCCAACATTTGGCGCCCACTCGATGTAGCGAGGGTTAAGTGGCCAGAGTTCGAGAAGGCCCCGACCACGTGCACCCCTGGCTGGCGTCGTGCAGCCGAAGCCTCGGGAAAGGCCGACGCCCTGTAAGGTTTTCCCGGGGGCAGGAGAGGGGGCGCCCAGGATATAGGGATGGTCGAGAATGCGGGAGAGACATTATTGCATAAGACTAGGAAAAGTGTAGTCGCGAGAGTCGTGGAAAGGGATTGTGTAAAGAAGACCCTTACAACTGTAGGAATTTTAGGGTGGTTTTCTATTAATCGAGCAGCACAAAATCTATACTGCGCGTTCTTACAATCTCCGCGACGATGACTTCCCAGTCTTGCTTTTATTTGTCTGCGTCTCCTTATGACGCGCCGTTTCTGTCCTTAACATAGGAAACGCGCGCCTCACTTTTTCTCGGGGAAAAACCGCACTGTCGCCGGTTCTACGGGGCCTAGTGAACGTCACACCGATGAGGGAATAAGGGTGATCGGGTCTCGCTCGAGCTCGGTCCCGACGCTCGCCGAGTCATATGGACTCGGAATGCTTTCACGATTTATGACGGCGCTTGAACGGTTCCGGCCGTCGTTTCTAGACTAGTGTCCCATCGCCTCGTTGTTCCCTACTCGCTCTTACAATACGCAACGTCCATCTGTGTTGTTACATAAAAATCAAGTCGAAATTTAGCACTTCGTACGTTGGTTCGCTATAAAATAAACGAATTAATGTGACAATTATAGGAACACTCATAGTGTCGCGTCCTAGTACCGCAATTTTCGTTGAAATTTCGCGGGGTTGTAAATCTCGTTTACGCGGGTCGCGACGGTGGCTTTAGACGCGGACTGTATCGAACGTTAATCGATCCCAGTCTGGTTAGGGTGGGTAAATGACTAACACTTACGTTCACTTAATGTTCGTGTGTGTTTTATTTACAAGATCTCGGTTGATCTGTCGTGTCTCGTTTGAATCTCTTGTTTGAATCTCGCGTGAGTCTCGTGTTTGAATCTGAATCTGTCCCGTGACGGCGTGTGTTCGTGTTTTTATCGGTTCGGTTGTGTCTGTGATTGGCTAGCGCAGTGTTTGAGTGGTGATTGTGTGTTTTCCTATTGGGTGTGTAGGTGGTGAGGGGTGTGTCCGAGTTTGGCGTTTCGGTGGTGGAGAGGTGGCCGAAAAAATGTTTATAAAAATTACGGACCGTTCCTGACCATTACCTAACGGTGCTCTTTATGGCCCTGGTCCTAGCGGCAATCGCACGTGGTATGCAGCTGGGACAAGTACCCCCGAATTGACGGTAACTCGGTTGTAAAGTAACAAACCAATTAAGGTGGAAAATATGTTTGGTCTAGGGACCGAACAGATAGTACGTGGGACATTTAGCTTGTTTTCCATTCCGAGTAATATAAATACGATCTACAGAGAGGGCAAAGCAAACGTTAAAAGTGCGAATCGATTGCTCCGGTAATATATTCATGCGGTTTCGTGAAACAGAAATCTACTCGGAGATCGGATAGCGTAAAATTCATACGTCCCGGTTATTTGAAATTATAAGAGATTAATGACCCATGAAAATCGATGCGCCATATGGCGGTGCAATGCGATTCGTACTCGTCGTTCGCGAAGTTTCACTGCTCTATCGAAATGCACGAAGGGGGAATTGCCTTTCATAGCGATATCAGCTTTGCTCGTTTCACTCGAATCTCTCTCATCGTTCCAACGTTAAGGAAATAAAATCAATTATGCCAAATAATTCGTCGTCGAATGAAATCGAATCTATTTTTACCGCTGCTATCACGCGTGCACCTTTAATGTTCGATTCTAAGCGAAGCACGGCACTGTCATTTCACCCGCACGACCAAAGCTCCGCAAACTATTTATAGAAAGCATCGAAACAAAAATCGATCGCTCCGTTATTCGAAAATTCCCTTATTGTTGATTAATTTGAGGCATACGCATTTAAATACTTAAATACACTAGCTACTGAGATATAGATCTATTTTATTCTGTTGATTAATATATGTATATTTTTCTATAATCTCAACACGTGGTCGTGGTCTCGCATCGCGCATTAACAGGATAAGAAAACACTAACTTTGGCACCACGACTCTCTATCTCCGTTAAAACACCGGTCAACGACACTCGATACAAACGTACCATTTCCAACATTTATCATCCACGTCTCCCTTATTAAATTCGGATGCGGTACTACTGCGCTGCTTTAGGAATCGTGGAAACGGAACACAGCAAGCGGAAGATCGTTCCTAATGAGCGGATCGAAAGCTGACGGGCGCACGCGAAGGCTGTATCAGCGTTGAAGTAAATGGCGCGCGGGTTGCATTACGCCGCCATAATCTGGAAAACTTCGATGCTTGGTTGTTTACGACGTTGACCCGAATGGTTCTTTATCCTCCCCTGGAATCTCTCGAACGGCTAGGGATGCGTACGCGAATGCAATTTGTACGGTATTACGACGCGACGCCGCCGCAGCAGCAATCGAAATCGGCGATTTAGGGTTTCCCGTGTTTCAGCCGGCGGCCATTAAAAATCGTTAATTCAATTCGCTACATCTGCCGCTACGCTGCTCGACTGTGTTTTCCCTCTGCTTTCTTTTTTTTTTGTTTTCGTTTTGTTTCCCCGTCGATTTGAATGGATATGACAGTGGCACGGGTGCGGCAAACGATAATCGCTTGTTTTATGTCTGCCGTACAGACGACGACTTTTGCCTTTTTTTTTATATGTACGTTATGAATATACGAAAGTTTCGTATCACTTTCGGTATTTATTTGTTTTCCTCTTTTCCTTTAACGGGTCGAGCCTGCTGTTGTAGAATATCAAGTAGAATACGGATCGATGTTGTACAACGGAACTTAATAATTCCTTCGCAAGACTGCTCGAAGAATTTGTAAAAAAAAGTTTATAGCACTGCCGTACTACGGTCCCAAAGATCTAAAATAGTATCTTCAAATTTATACGTATTTCATAATTAAAGTTATCTTGAAGTTTATACATCTTCGAACGAATCGAAGCTTAATTTTCATATACTGTACTGATTTCGGCTATTCTCTTTTCTTTTTGCATCAGTGATTCGTATTTCGTGCACGAAATGGCAATCGACCCGTATATTAAATGAATAAATATTACAAGACAGTAAACATCGTATACATAAAAAGAACGGTATACTAGGTGGTCTTTAACATTCCAAATAGATTTGTTCTAAGCGATCATCGCGAACCATCGTTCGTCCGCGTTTCAGTTCATATTTCAATTATCGACTCGGTTAAATTAGTAGAGGCAGCCGGGTATTTCGACGTCGTACGTTGAAATTAATTGGAGAATCGCCTGATGCCCGGAACCTGCTCAAATTCTGCGAACGTAGCCGTCCGTCGGAAGACGCCCGTAACCGCTGATACAATTTCGACAGCTGGCATCAACTGTGATCCGACACGAGTATGCTAGATGTGCTACGTACTGTCAGCCTCTCTATAACTACCGTTTTAGGGTATATGTACCACGTACCGCCACTTAAAGATTCTGTGGGCAAGGTTAATGGACACAACTCGGTATTGTACAGTGCAGAGATGACTTGTTGGCGAGGCAAACCGATTGGCTGTCGCATATTAGCGACACCTTCACTCACACGTATTATAGTTATTGGCTGAATCGGTCACGACTACAATTCCACTGCGTGACAAAGAACGCGAAATAAAATACGTCGAGGTAGAGTGAGATAGGACGACTTGGAACTACAACTGAATCACATTGGTGTAAACCTAATTTTCTTTTCTCGCGAGGATGTGGGGAAATCTTCAAGAAGATACCTGGCAGGGTCCGCTCTCGCGAATCCTTAGCGAATATGAAGAACCTACTACTATGCGTGTAGCATCTAAGAATTCGGAAGAAAGATTTTCTACTGGCTAATGGGCGGAGCGAGCGACCAGCTCCCCTTGTCCCTGTGCCGTTCAGCTTGTAGGACGCTCGCCAACAAGTCATCTCTGCACTGTAGGATGGTGGACCCTTTTAGACCCAATAGACAACGAAGAGAAAGGACAGCATATGCCGAAGAAGAACGTTAACACACAGTATAAGGCCCAGTGGGACTGTGGCGTAGTGCTGCGATCGATTAGTGACCCGTAGATCTGGCTTCGATCCCCGCCGGCGGCGCAGTTTCCTTTTTCGGCTACACAAGGGCGATACGGCCCGCAGGATCCTACAGAGTATGCTTTTAGTGTTGTTTATTGGTTGACTCGTACCGTATCGTGGCGGGAGTAACTATGCTCTCTTAAGGCGAGGTCGTTTGAGGTGTCGGGGACCCTGTCTTCCTAGTATCCGAGATCAGCAGTCGTTTGAGGTGTCGGGAAGGCCTGCCTTCCTAGTATCCGAGAAAAGCGATCGTTTGAGGTGTCGGGAAGCTTGTGTCCCTAGTATCCGAGACCAGACCTTATGCAGATCTAGTTTAGTAAGTGGACACCTCTTCGTGGTTCCCGCTACAAGTACCTTCTTCGGAAGAGAAACTAAGATCCACCGCTGCGACTGCTAATACAGCACTGCCACGAGTCGGCGTCGTTGACCAAATGGCTCTTATGTGGCAAACCTCATTGCGGCATCGCGGGACAGCGCGCGTTAGCGTACTGGCGCTCAAAACGGACGGCCCAGCAGCGAAAGCTTCTGACGCCAAACTCATACGTGGCGACACGTATGCCCGCTAGAGACTGAGTCTTGCACTGGCAACCTTACCTCCACGTGGTCCCCGCTGGGCAACGGTGCACATGTGTAACTGGCTTGCTGGTTACACAGGTGTAGCGGCTAAAAGGTTCGCCTCCCGAAAGGGACAGTTTACTCTTCTGATGATCCTTCAGCGGTGAAGGAGGGGTTTTCCCAAGCCCGCCTTCCATAACATCTACGGACGTGACCTTTGAAAGTGGTGATACGCACCCTTCCATCGCTGGTATAGGCTAAAGCCTCGGAACAGCAAAGCTTGGGGCCTTGTGCCGCCTAGAAGCTTATGAAGACAATAATTCGTACCGTATCGTTCGCTCGAACTTTTACAAGTTGGGGGCCTGTCTCGGGTTTGCGACCTCTATTTAAGGGTCGCTCGTTTCCTGGCAACGCGACGGCTGTTTATATCTATCGCCTGATCACAGTACCGCGAATTGCGCGGGAATCGCTCCTTAGCAACGGGTAAATACTTTTGCGTATCCATCGCCTGACTGTGATCGGGCAAATCGCGGGCGACCTACTCCCTAGCAACGCGTAGGCCGCTCAATGGTCGCTAGTCTACAAATTCCGTTGCGCTGCAAGACGCTACAATTCTATAAGATGAGAAAAGTGGCTACAGTGAAGCGCAAATAGCGTAAATGTGTGAACCTTGCCGTGGAACAAGTGGCGTAAGTAGTAAAGGTAAACGATTGGTCAGACGCCTACTTATATTTGCCAATTTAGGAGAATATCACCCTTGGTATTATAACACAGTTGATCAGACAGATATTTCGAATCGAATGAACCACATTTCGAACCTCGAATAAAGTAGCTTTCGAACGTAACACGGAATTCAGTATATTTGTATTCATCTCGGATTAATTTATTTCGCGTTTGATTAATGAAACGAGGAAACAATGTTTCGAACGGAATGAAAACGTTGCGTCGTTCGAGGTTAAAAACTCGACTAATGCACTGCGAGTGAAAAGTATGGGAATTTTTCTAACAGAGTAAAGCTGTGGACGTATTAAACGAATTCCGTACCTTTTTTTTTGCATATTCAAGTATTCCATAAATGCACACGAGTCCGCATTATCCTAATTATTAAAACCACGGCGACAACTTTGGTATTAAAAGTAATTCCATTTCGGCCGTATTTTCATTTCCATTCTCCTGCGAATTTAATAAACGACACCGTCGAAGCGTTCGTGATAATTTGTAAACCTTTTGAACCGGGTTTCTTTTGATTCCGGCGAAAAGGTAAATTTGCACGCGGAGCTAGCACGGTGATCGTATTAAATATCGGCCGGGCGCGTTGCTTTATGGAAAACATTTCGAAATTGCCGGTTCGTCGAGTTGCGTTTCACTCGATCAACCGATAAACGAACGTTAAACGTGGAATATGCGTTCGAGTGAAATTAATAGGTAAACAAGACTTGATATACTCCCCGGTTATGAAATCAAGTTTCCCCGTTCCCGCGATAACCGCTGATTAATCCGGGGCCGTTCGACTCGTAAAAGTGAACGTTAACGCGTGTTGCTTCACGGGCGAAGGCAACAGAAAGGTTTATAGACATAATCCGGGTACCGAGCCTAAAACCAAAAGTATAGAAATTAGTTTATTGCAAAGGCCACGTGCCGCGACCACCCGGACACACCAGATGTGTCAGTCGCGGAAAGACGACCATAAAGTTACCGTCAGGCGATGGTCGGTACGGTGACCGAAAAATTCTAAGGCCTCCCACTCCTACTCGCCACTACCCCCGAAAACACACTCACCAACACCTTCCGCTAAAACAACCACCAATTACAAAAATCGTGAACCATCACTCTCACCATAGATTCGCCAATCAGAAAACATCGAAACGCATAGAAACACAAACACACGCCACAGAGGCAGATTCTGGTGAAACCACTCTAAGACACCACACAACAGCGACCAACACACCACGTGCCACCTACCTCCACACCAACGTGCACGTCACCTTCTTACCGCCAATTTCAACGAGGCTGGAGTGATTAAGTTTGCAACAGCCAGCGCTCGAGAACATCGTCGCGAATCGCGTAGCGGGCCTTACAACCCGGCGAAGTCAACCTAAAGAACTGCGATGCATCGGGCGCAACAACGCGAAGTCCGTCGTTTCGTAAAACCGCGGGCGTCGTTGCTCGAATCAACTCGCGATTCCCACTTGCACGCGTTATTAAATTCACTCGCGGGATAACGCGTGCAAAATTTGCAAAATTTCCAATCGCGAACGTTTCACTCTGCTAATGCGAAACAGACGAACACCAACGTTATTCAGTTTCTGTACAGCGACGTTTTTAACTTTATCGTTTAACACTTTAACAATGCTACTTACAAAGTTACATGGATCGCGAATAAATCTACCATCCACGTAGAAAGCACGGAAGTAGCGCTAAAGGCGGAACGAAAGCGTAAAAAAAAAAACGTGTGCGAGTAGGGCGGACGTTGGTTTTGCCTTTGGCGAAATTTACGCTCGAAGAGCTGCAGATGGTTGACGCAACGCGATATTGGGTCACTAGAAACGGGGAGAGTAATACGATGGCGGGTACACACGGTACGTAGGGAAAGGCATTGACAGGGTAAACCGCAGAGTCGGGGCAGCGGAGCCAACGGAGCGGCAGTCGAGTCATCTTGCAGCGAGCACGTTCAGCGCAACCGCGGAAGAACCATTCGCCAAAACGTCAATCCGGAACGTTAACCGAGAAAGAATTAACCGTAATTTAGAGAGGACGGCACCGCGAACCAGCCGGATATAAAACGATCCGCGAATGTATACCGAGCTCCACATTGTTCCCGCGTAAACGGCAACGGAACAAGGTAAACGACCTCATCGTTCCTATAACTTCCACTCGAGTTCGTTTTTATTTAATAGCAATGTAGCGTCTAAAGAATCGTAAGTGAAGAAATTTTCATACCAAATTTGGACTTTGGTTTATGTAACAACGCATAGATATTGTATATTTGTTTACGGTTGATATTTGTAAATAAATATTGGGAGGTAAATGTGCTGTTAAACATTGAAACGTGGCCAATATAATTATAAAGTATGGAACGCGTTATAATGCGTTGCAAGTGTCGTATTGACATCTCTTTCTGCTTTAGTAACGCCTGTCGTTTGCTTTTGTGTTCATTGAAGAATTGAACTTCAAAATTTCGCAATATTTGACGTATTGTGACAAATGAAAATGAGAATTATAGATGTTCTTATTATTAGACCTGCCCCAAAGGAAGTATTATACATAGTTTAACCTTTTGCGGACGAATGTCGGCAAATAGCCGCCGAAAGCATTTCGATTTTCTGAATAAATGTCGATTTTCAAAGCAAGAAATTTCAATTAGTATAAACACTGTCGATAATAATTCAGCGAAAATTCATTAACTGTTATTAAATTCTACCCGTAGTGAACTCATAATCGAGTGGAAATTTGTTAAGTGTTATTTTTTCTCGTCCGCAAAGGGTTAATGTACGAGAATGAAGAAATGATCTTAAAGGACGAAAGCGACGAAGAAAATTGTAACGCGGTATGCTTCTTTTGCACGAGAAGATTTTACATGTCCAGTGAAATAAATTTCACGAAAATATGAAGGACCTCATGTTAGGAATCTGTATTCAAACTCCATGAATTCGCACACTTCTACTTTCCATCTAATTATGGATGTTCCTGTATTCTTCGTTCAATCGTAGATGAATAAATATTTTACTTTTAAAAGATATACTATCGTATCTTCGATCAAAACTATATAATATTGTTAAAAATTGAGTTTAATATTAGTCGACTTTACCGTACAGATATTTATCTAATCGGTACACAGTCATCTTAAACTTTAATATCATTCTGCGAGTTTCTCTGAACACCAATAAATACGATGTAAACGTCGTCATTTATGTTTTCGCCTAATTTACCAACAATTGCTTGCGGAAGTAGGAAAGATCGATACGAATGATTCGCGCGCGGCAGAACATGTCTCCGTGGAATATTTCGAATGAAATCAGGCGAATCTGGCGAGCACGTTTACGCGTAAAGCCGCAGGACTATGCACGAGTTTCATAGTGAAATAGCCGAGCGTTTAGTCAGAGACATCCTTTGAGACACAAATCAAGCGGCCTGGTCGCCCCGGATTACATTCTTCCTGCGGTTTAACCGAGCCTCGCTGAAAAGCCGAGAGATATTAAGATATTTAATAGACCGCCATTTATCTGTACTCCGACGTAAAGATCAGGTTAAAAGGCGGATGACAGCGGACGTACCGTTTCAAAGCACACGGTAAATCCATGTACCAGCAATTAAACCAAAACTTCTCCTCTGGAATGAAAAATAAAAATGTAGATACGGTAAACGTGGGTAAATGGAAGCTGGTAAAATTTCTCTGACAATGAGACGTACTAAGTATACCAACTAAAAACTGGAACAAACGGTGAAGATTATAGCGATGATTCCATATGGGAACGAATGGAATAATCTATTCCAATTTTCGTCGACGCTAACGATAATTGCGTTTATCCCGGAACAAGTTTCTCGCGAGTCGTCGAGTTTCCTTCGGTGCTCGTCAGCGCGCGTAAAAAAGCCCCCCTTCGCGAACTGTATTACGTAACTCGCCATAGAAATATTCCAGGCGAAAAAGTTTGCCGGTTCGCGCGAGCGTGCGGGGCAAAATAAGCGAATAATTCTTCGTGTAACTTATGCGCCGCGGCAGTGGCGTCTCGCGAAGTGCAAAAATTCCCTTCTAGAATTTCAATAACGGCCGAAGCGATCGGCGGGGAAGTTTCAAAGGGAGCGATTTGCCTCTCGGATATCGTCCCCGTGCCCCTGTATATCGTTTCGGGGATACGTTGACGCGAGAATACCCGCAACTGTGTTCATCGAACGGTTCCTCGTGGCTGAATAACGCCGATGAAGCAATACACGCGACGCGTTGTGCAGTCCCCCCGGTGACACTTGAAATTCTGCATAAACTTGACGCTTTTATGAACGCCACGGTAAAGCCTCCCGTATTCCAATACCCGAAGACGAGTTTCTCTCGAATTTTCGGCGAGCTTCTTTAAAATCACCCGATCTCCGTATCACCCACGTTTACGTTACAATCTCGCGTAGCCGTAGGGTAGATTTCTCAATTAATGTCTCGGTGTCCCCTATAATTAACCATAATACACGCAATTGCTTCTTACCTAAGACAGAGGTTGCGCGTGCAATTTTGTTTTCAATTTTTGAATAAAAATCGCGTATGTTTTCAGCAATGCAATGTTTGAAGTAAGAAATATTAAACGGGGATGATAACGCTGAGCATTAAAAGTATAACCTAGTTATAATGAGATTATTTAGGTGAAATAGCGCGATTTTTTGGTGGTCTGTTCGAAACGGTTCTTTCACTGCAAAAATACGATTAACCCGTTGCCTTACAATAACGAGTCACACTCTGGTGAGCGGTAGAGGGTTTATAGCTCATGGGCCTGCACGCGGATCCGACTCACCGACCCAAACGTGACCCTTCAGTTCTATGGTTTACGATACGATTGCTAGGAACGTTATTTTTGAGTAAGGATTTCTGTTTTATTATTCGCACGTGTTTTAACTTCATCCTGGCGACAGCAGTTAAACGATTAAGTAAAAGTTTAGCTGTGCCTGTCGCCTTCAATAACGAAACAACGTATCATAAACCGAAGTGCAGCGGACAGCACATTTTGGGACCTACCTAAGTAACGGTATCCTGCGGGAAAATCCCACTCGCGGGGACATTCCGCAGCGATGCCAAAACTTAGAGATATTTCCCCACCTTCCTTAAAGGAAACACGCTAAGGACGTACAGGAAGGGTGTGGGCGAATTTACTAAGTGCGCTGATTGGTTCCCTAATTTCAAACAGTGTGGCCAATCAGCGAATTTAGAAAAACCAAGCGGCTTTCCTCAGGAGAGGGCAACGAGCCCCTAGGTCAGTCGCTCTAGAACCACACAAGAGAACATATACCAGAGCACAAGCAGAACTCAAAATAAAAGCACATTTGTCTTTCCTCATACTGAGTTTCTTTCACTTCAAACTCCTCTCGATCGTTTAAGTTAGGTCGCGATTCGCGAACACACCTGAGCGGTGAACTACCGATCAGAAGTTTAAGTTTGTGTCGCAACACACTCGTTTTGTGAATCATCTATTGATTCTATTGAATCATCTAAACAAAATCATCTGTTATTAAGGATGAAATTTAATTTGAACTTTAACTTTAGCCTTCTATTATAAGATTGAAGGTTATTAAATAAAACGTGACTACAATATCGAAATGATTTGTTGATCGTGGCATGGTATAAAAATAGTAATCGATTAAGACTAGTTTAAGCAGATAATCAAATAATCTTAGGGCAAGGGGTTAACGCTGTCAATGATGCAGAATTACACAGAACAAAGTCGGTCGAAAATTGGGAAACCTGGTTGATAAAAATCCAGACACTAAAATAAGCTATACTGCAATTATGGTAAAACCCCTAAAAGTGTCAGCAATTGGGACATCTACCTTAGTCTTTTCTTGGTAAACGTCGAGTCCGAATATTGTACGGAATTTTTATTCCGCTGCTCCCGATTTTGTACCGCAAAGCTAAGACGGAAGTTGAAGAACGGTATTTTGCTGAATCAGCGCTGTAAATCGTGGAACGAGTGTGACTCGTTATTCCAAGCGAAACGGTTAAATTTGACCGCGCGAGGCAAGGTTGTTCTTACGCTTAAAACAACTTGCCACGAGCTAATTTACGAAGTTCGGCGGTGCAATATTGTTCCGACGTGACTCGACCGGGAATATTGGTCCGCGGCATTATTCAATTTACAACGTGATTACGAGCTGCTAATAACATCGTCGCGTAAATTGGCGCCGGCCGATCTCTAAAGGAATTCAATCGAAATCGAATATTCATTATGACCAGGTCGCAGTTACCGTTCGCGTTAAGTAAAGCGGCGATCAATTACACGCCAGATATTATCATTGGCCGAATGTATTTCGTTAAAGGCGGCCCATTTCTCTCGCTGCTCGTCGAACGCGAAAATCCCTCAGAAAATTGGGAACGTACATACACGCACACGAGGGCATGGGCGACGTTATCGATGGAATTTACGCGGCTTCATTGTTGTTACAGATATGAATAATAAATTGTACGAGCACAGTCCAATTTGCGACGGGGAGAGTTTTTAAATCCCGATAAAAGCATTTGCAAGTTTTCGAATCTACACGCGCGAGATTGCCAAACGTTTAAACTTGTTACCGCGAAAGCTCGGGAGCTTTGGAAATTTGAATATATAGTTGCTTGGGAACGTTTAAAATCGCGGAACCTGGCGAAATTTTTAACTTCCGATACACGCCACGCCTGGCGTTCCCGAATTTTTTCCCCCATTACGAATTTCGATCGTTTACACGCGCGCAGTATTTTCAGTAGATGTTAAATATCGCGACACGGAAATTTGCACATTTTCGAAACCTCGATACGACGATTATCAAATTGTTCGAATTACAAATTAAGAGCTTGCGCACGTTTAAATGGAAATATAGAAATATTCGAACTATTTGTTCGCGACGCGATATAAAAATAGTGATCAACTCGTGATACATACTCATATACTATGATAGTGATACTCATAGTGATACAATAGATATACAATAAATACAATAGTGATACTCATGACAACATCATACCTCACTAAGTAGGTAATATAATGATATAATAATATTATTGTGGCGGCTCTCCTGCACCCACCACTAGAGGAACATATGAAATAGGACTTTTTCGAAAGTACTCGCTCCAACTACCTCGTCCATATATGTACCGCCTTTAACCTTCCTTCCAATATCCCAACGTCTAAGGCAGGGCCTGCTATGTAGCCGCACTGATGAGTCCACTAGCAGGCCCAGCACAAAATGCAACACCCTTCCTTTTCCCTATCCTATCCCCCCTCCTCAATAGTACTTCGACAAAAATAAAATACCTTCCAATATCCTAGTGCCAGAGCCTACTAGGTAGACTTACTGATGAGTCCACTAGCAGGCCCAGGACGAAACGCAACACCCTTCCTTTTTCCTATCATATCCCCTCTCTACAGCTCCACATTTGGTGACCGCGACAAGGAATACAACAACAGCAGCCTTCCACGGAGGAACAACGAACCTAAGGCAGGGCCTGCTAGGTAGCCGCACTGATGAGTCCACTAGCAGGCCCAGCACGAAACGCAATACCCTTCCTTTTCCTATTCTATCCCCTCTCGACAGCAGCACACATCTTTCCCTTGTAGCGGCTCTCCTGTACCAACCACTAGAGGGACATACGAAATAGGCTTTCTCGAAAGTACTCGTTCCAACTACCTCGTCCATATATATACCGCCTTTAACCTTCCTTCCAATATCCCAAGTTTAAGGCAGGGCCTGCTAGGTAGCCGCACTGATGAGTCCACTAGCAGGCCCAGCATGAAACGCAACACCCTTCCTTTTTCCTATTCTATCCCCACCCTACAGCCCCACATTATAAATAGGTAATAAAATACTCGTAGACCAAGGGGTTAAAATAGCAGGACGTGGTACTATTCGTCCGCGACAAGAAAACACGCAAGTATTAATATTCCACGGGAAAAAGTCACAGCGTGTTTACATTCGTGCAGCGTCTTCATTCAATAACGATCACTGCCTGTGTTCATAAACCAATCAGTCGACTGCAGCGAGAGTGGGAGTGTAAACACGTTGTGCCTTCTTTCTTTGGAAGAATAATATTTACATTCCCGTTCTAATTACAATCCACTAGCCTCCGTACAATCGCATGAATCGTTCGCTATTAACCGAAGACTTTGAATGTCGACAGTGGTTTAATAACGGGGAAATGAGTAGGACGTGGATTAATGACGGGGAAAACAGTACACCATAACCACAGTGAGGATGTAAAGACTCGTCTGCTTTCTTTTCGTGGACGAACAGAGTGCGTCCACCCAATTATTGATTCGGCGGAATCGCGAAATCGGCCAAGAAACCGTATTACACGGAGCGAGCTGTTAACGTTCGCTGCGACGAACTCGTAATGGTAACCGGTAACTGTACGATGCACAATGCACTGTACAACCTAGTGTCACGGTACCAATGGACTCGTAAACCCTCAAGATCAAAAAGGCAATCAGCCACGACAGTTAGTCTTCTAATCCACAGTAAACCTCCACTTAAACCATCCCTCAAAACTCCAGTCCGCGGCACGCTGCCGGCCCTTCATAAAATTTTGGGGAAAAACCCGAGAAAATACCGCTTACCTCGCCATCCCTACTGCCAGTTTCCCTCCACCACCTCTTTCCTCCACCCTTGCCAATTTCCAGAATTCCTAATCCGATCATCACGCAAAATTTCCCTCTTTTTGCATAGTTCCTCCTACATTCCCACCGATCCACCATAGACTCCCCTTGAGCGAAGTTTACCTTTTTCGGTGCAGAACTCTAGGACGAGAGATTTAAGAAATACACCATACAACACACACACATCGTTTAAGCATCATCTGTCGAACGGTTAACTTTAAATAAATAAGTGTTGAGTTATAATATTGTGTACATCCATCACATCACCTACTAAACGCGTCCTCGCGACATTAATTTGCCGTCACACCGGTCAAAGATTCGTTAATTCCTTTCCGCGAAACGCGAGTTCTAAGACCGTACAGGTAACCTTTACGCCGATAACAGCCTATCACCCTCGAGGGGAGAGTGTTCCTAGCGAGAAGACGGTTGCACGAATTGCCCATTTATCATTGACGAAATGTTCCGCATAAGTTAGTTACGCGACCAACGCGGCCGCACTTTTCTGCGGTAGGAATATCCGCTTTGACTCGGTTCCAAGTAATACGCGGTGGTTTCGTGGGCAGATCTTTTTCCCGAGGAAGACATCCTCCATTCTAATCTGATCGAAGGTTACAGCATCTTTTTTATCGCGTCGAAAGCGTGAGAAGGGAATCTGCGGTTTTGCCCCAATTCGTCGTAATACCAAATTGTACGAAAGATTTTTTTCCGTTTGCGATCACGCGTGTGTATTATCGTTGCAAGTGTTTACGGAAATTCATGGTTTCACGATCATGGTTAAAGAAGTAGATCCTACACAGGTAAACGAAGGCAGTGTTCGAGTTTTGTTCGTAAATGTTAGTATCGCAAGTGTACTTTTGTTAGTTTTATCGCGCGCTGTTCGGCGTGCGCGGGATCGCACGTGCGAGATTCACGCGCGCCGTAAACGCGCTCGGATTATGCGGGCAATTTATATTTAGAATGGTCACGGTTCTGTATCGCGAGCAATTTCGCCGGCCATCGAAATTTATGGGTCAGAGATGGCATTACGATATCCGCGCCGATGCAACGTTCTTTTACCCCGTTTCTATACGCGTTTCAAGATTTTACCTAACTCTCTTTTTTCCTGCGACTCGTCTGCTTCCCTAAAGTTGCAAGAAACTTCACCAGGCAGGAATGTCGAGGGGACTTCAATGCAGTCGAGCGAGCGGTGACTAAATTTTACTGCACGAAACGTAGACGCGTTGTTGCGGCTTTGGTATTTACTCGGGGATGTTTGGTTTTCAGTTTTTTAGCTATCGAAAAACGCGCGACGAGCAGATTAAGATTAATGTACGGTCTTAGAACTCGCGTTTCGCGGAAAGGAATTAACGAATCTTTGACCGGTGTGCTCGACGGCAAATTAATGTCGTGAGGACGCGTTTAGTAGGTGATGTGATGGATGTACACAATATTCTAACTCAACACTTATTTATTTAAAGTTAACCGTTCGACAGATGATGCTTAAACGGTGTGTGTGTGTGTTGTATGGTGTCTTTCTGAAATCTCTCGTCCTAGAGTTCTGCACCAAAAAAGGTAAACTTCACTCAGGAGGAGTGTATGGTGGATCGGTGGGGATGTAGGAGGAACTATGCAAAAAGAGGGAAATTTTTCGTGATGATCGGATTAGGAATTCTGGAAATTGGCAAGGGTGGAGGAAAGAGGTGGTGGAGGGAAACTGGCAGTAGGGATTGCGAGGTAAGCGGTATTTTCTCGGGTTTTTCCTCAAAATTTTATGAGGGACCCGCAACGTGCCGCGGATTGGAGTTTTAAGGGATGGTTTAAGTGGAGGTTTACGGTGGATTAGAAGACTAACTGTCGTGGCTGATTGCCTTTTTGATTTTGAGGATATACGAGCCCATCGGTACCGTGACACTAGGATGTACGGTGCATTGTGCATCGTACAATTAAGACTAGTAATTAACCCTTTCGCTGCGGTGTCTTAAAATTGAGAACTCGAAGCATAAATAAGGATCGCTTTTATTAATACGAGAATGATATAAATATAAATGTTTGGAGGCTTTATACGATTAATTATGGCGTAGTATTGAAAACGAAACAGTGTTGTACTATAGAGAAGATATACGTATGCTTTTAACAAATGATCGTACAATTTTTGAAGGCGTATATATACGTCCTTCGTAGCGAAAGGGTTAACCCTTTGCACTCCGTTGGCGCCTTTACGGCGACATACATAATTTTCTTCGTAATTCAAGATTTAAGGTTTTCATTTATTTCTACTAATTCAATTTCTATTTCTTTCGAAGGAAAGCAAATTTAAAGGCCACCCTTCCTATTTCTCAAGTACAGAATAACGCTGAAAATTCTCAAAAGCGCCAAAAAATAGTATTCAAGTTACCAGTAGATTATATTATTAAAATTGTTTTCAAGTGCAAAGGGTTAAGACTTTATTTCAGTTTGTAGCAATAGAGACAATACATAGTAGAATTTTAAGAAGAAACAGTGCGAGTGACGAACACAAAATGTGCGGAATATCGACCACGAACGTGCAAAGTCGCGCGGCGGTCCCTCTTCAGGGTCTGGCTACGCCGCGCGGCAGTATAAAAAGGGCCCGCGCCCTGGCTAAAACGGTCAATCCTTCAGGAACATCCTTAACGTTCAGGCGGGAGTAACTAAGACTCTCTTAAGTGGCGATCGTTTGAGGTGTCGGGCCGGCATGCCGGTACTAGTATCCGAGATCAGCCCTTATGTAGATCTAGTTAGCAAGTGGACACCTCTCCGTGGTTCCCGCCACAAGTACCTTCTTCGGAAGAGAAACTAAGATCCACCGCTGCGGCTGCTAAGACAGCATTGCCACGAGTCGGCGTCGTTGACCAAATGGCTCTTATGTGGCAAACCCCATTGCGGCATCGCGGGACAGTGCGCATTAGCGTACTGGTGCTCAAAATGGACGGCCCAGCGGCGAAAGCTTCTGACGCCAAACTCATACGTGGCGACACGTATGCCCGCTAGAGACTGAGTCTTGTACTGGCAACCTTACCTCCACGTGGTCCCCGCTGGGCAACGGTGCACATGTGTAACTGGCTTGCTGGTTACACAGGTGTAGCGGCTAAAAGGTTCGCTTCCCGAAAGGGACAGTTTACCCTTCTGATGATCCTTCAGCGGTGAAGGAGGGGTTTTCCCAAGCCCGCCGTCCATAACATCTACGGACGTGACCCTTGAAAGTGGTGATACGCACCCTTCCATCGCTGGTATAGGCTAAAGCCTCGGAACAGCAAAGCTTTGGGGCCTTGTGCCGCCATTAGAAGCTTAAGAAGACAATAATTCCTTAACGTGCAGACGCTCAGCCCACCACGGTTTTGTCGGCCCACGTTAAGGAGAAGCCTCGAGTCATCCCCACCAAACTACCTTCCTTGGGGCAGACGAGTTACGCTACGCGTTTCAACGGCTCTCCATATACCTGGTGACTAGCAGACGGTTCAGCCAAGAACTCGGCTCTTCTCACTTTCCTTGTACCGGGATATAGCAGACGGCTCCCATACGGCAGCTCGGCTCTATTCCCTGGCTCCTTTCTATTCCTACACCTCTCGATCCCGCCAAACGTCCTCTTCCAGAACTCACCACCAATTCCCAATCCCTTAATAACGTCCCCGTACCTCCCTACGACGGACTGGACCACTCCACCACCTCCCGGTCGTGCCACGGATCGTACCCTCGAACCTTTGCACGCCACAAGTGTGGGGTGTGTGCGTGAACGGAGTGGTCGCATGAGTGGGACGAGTGAACAGTGTGAATGACGAGTGACTGTTTAGGCTAAGGTTCGAGTGTCGCAACGAAAAGTATCGAGACGGGCGAAGCGGGGTACGGGGTGCACGAGGGAGGGTGGCCATAGGCAATAGGTTTTTCCAGCCGCAGGCCAGATAGTTGTAGCGAGTCTTAGTGAGAGGTTGACGAACGGAGAGTATAGTGAGAGATATTGTGAGCAGCGACGTAAATAAAACCATTTAGTTTATTCTAACCCAATGATTATTTCCTACACAAGTTTCGTTAATAAACGTGTATTACAACAAGTTCTCTGGTTTTCACCTGGGGATTCCGGTTTATTATACCAACTTCCTTCGGCTTCAATTCGATCAGGAATTGAGATTCGACTCAGGACTCTGAGTTCGTATCAAAGATGATTTTTAACGAAGCGTTTATTAATGTACGTTTAATTGTAATTATTATATAGCGCATCTTACGCGTTGGATATTAGTTGTAACTTTATCAATTACATATGTTCCGTACTATTTCGCGCATTTCAATTTTCCATCGCTGCATAAACTTCCGCAGTTCGATTATTAGCTTACGACGAGTATTAAACTTCCATTGCTTTATAATTAAAATAAGGCTACTCAGTTTCTTCGTTTACGGTAAATTATATACGTAATAAGCATAGAAGAGATAGAGAATTATGTACAATGTGAGAATAGAAGTATGTAGAATGAATAATTTCTTTGCAACGTAGCGTCATTTTAAAGAAAGCACAACGTTCGAAATTTCGTATATTTATTGTTGAAGTAAAACAGCTGTTCTTTAGAAAAACTCCCTATTGAAAAATATTAGAGTGTCGCTTCTACAGGCGTAATAAAGTAATAGGAAAAAACCCAAGACTTCGGAGTCGCAGCGTCTCGTCTTGTCGAAGGTGAAGCGTACCTGAAAAGGTTGACCATTGTTTGTAAAACTATAAGCGTCGAAGGCTGTCGTTTTCTCGACAGTTCGACGTAAACAGTCGGTGCGGACAGGACATAGAAAGTCCTGGTATACTACATTTTCCACATACAATCAAATATATTGTAGGAAGATAATGGCCAAAGGATGCGGATGGGCGTGTAGGATTTGGAGATGATCGTGGGTTTTACACAAGCCAGATCTACACAGTCTCTAAATAAAAGAATTATATCTATTTAACGCTATTCGTCTGGTTTACAGCTGTCCCGCTTCTATCTTACATCTGTCTTACCACTAACTTATTTTTCGCGTATCCGGCTTTTTAAAGCGTCCTTCGCAAGGCGGACGTTCTTCCTCTCCACCAATCAGTGGATTTTTTTAACCCGCCTACGGCCTCGAACTATGGTGGGGCATCCTCCCCTAGGAGCCGTTCCCCCGTAATTTTCCGTAGGTGCCCGGATCTATGAGGTGGCGAAAATTTCCTTCCTCAAGTCGCTAAGGATTCGACCCCCTCATAAACCTGGTCACCGTTCCGGTCGGCTCGACCGTTATCCATGCCGGCTGTTATAAACCCCCGTAATGTTTATCTCCCTTTCCTGATTTTAGCCTACAATATATATATATATCAGTTACCTTTTTCTTAAACCCGTGTCGTTTTATTTAAAAAACCAAAAGAAGAAGAACCTGCTTCTATCAAAGCATAACCCCTTAACATTTATAACTGTCTCTTCGTAATTAAGCGAAGTCTCGTCCAAGCTTCGTTTTCGTAGGAATAAAATCGCGTGACGCGCGCCAGAGATTTAATAAATTTCGAAGGGAATCCGGATCGAGTTACCCCCGGGTTGGCTTCGAAAGGCACGGGGAAGCCGCCAGTGAAATTGATAGATCAATTACGTCGGAGCGATGCTATACGATGCATCGCGAAGTTTCGTACGCGTTTTACGATGCCATCATATCTCGTATTTCAGGATCCACGAAATCCTAGGGAAACTCGAGTTGCATAAATTTATCTCCTGGACAGAAGCGTATAACATCGATGGTTATCGCGGATAATGCGTCAATAATTTAACGACGCTATAGATTCCACTGTAACGAACAACGATCGCGAAATTCGTACTCGTCGTTCGGTTCACGTTCGGCACGTCTTTCCCCGTTTGTTTCTGATTGCTTCCGCGTATAATCGATCAACACCAACCTCGGTTCAAATTAGATGATAATGATGGTCAGTTACCGTCGTGCACGTATGTTTGCCGTCGAATGATTGCTCATAATTATGCACATCCATGAATGCTATAATCCACCGATATTCCATACTTAATCAATTTCTTGATTAACCGCAACCTGATTACAATAATCCGCAGGTTTATTTACTTTTAAACGTTTCACTGTTATTTCAATATCATTTCAATATTATTTCAATGCTATTCCAATGTTATTTCAGTATTATTTCGATATTATTTCAATATTATTTCAATACTATTTCAATGCTATTTCAATATTATTTCAGTATTATTTCAATACTATTTCAATATTATTTCAATACTATTTCAATGTTATTTCATTATTATTTCAATACTATTCCAATATTGTTTCAATACTATTTCAATATTATTCCAATACTATTTCAGTATTATTTCAATACTATTTCAATACTATTTCAATATTATTCCAATACTATTTCAGTATTATTTCAATACTATTTCAATACTATTTCAATATTATTTCAATACTATTTCAGTATTATTTCAATACTATTTCAATATTATTCCAATACTATTTCAGTATTATTTCAATACTATTTCAATATTATTTCAATACTATTTCAATACTATTTCAATATTATTTCAATACTACTTCAATATTATTTCAGTATTATTTCAATACTATTCCAATATTATTTCAATACTATTTCAATATTATTCCAATACTATTTCAGTATTATTTCAATACTATTTCAATATTATTTAAATACTATTTCAATACTATTTCAATATTATTTCAATACTACTTCAATATTATTTCAGTATTATTTCAATACTATTCCAATATTATTTCAATACTATTTCAATACTATTTCAATACTATTTCAATACTATTTCAATATTATTTCAAATAACATATTATTTTATAACGAATGCCATAATCCATGAAATTCCATGCTTAATCAATTTTTTAATTAACCGCAACCTAATTGCGATATTCCAGAATTTTATTTACCATACTTTAACCCTTTCACTGTTATTGCAGCACTATTTCAATATTATTTCAATACTATTTCAATACTATTACAATATTATTTCAGTATTATTTCAATACTATTTCAATATTATTTCAATACTATTTCAATACTATTTCAATACTATTTCAATACTATTTCAATACTACTTCAATATTATTTCAATACTATTTCAATATTATTCCAATACTATTTCAATATTATTTCAATACTATTTCAATATTATTTCAATACTATTTCAATACTATTACAATATTATTTCAGTGTTATTTCAATACTATTTCAATATTATTTCAAATAACATATTAACTTATAACGAATGCCATAATCCACGAAATTCCATGCTTAATCAATTTCTTGATTAACCGCAACCTGATTACAATAATCCGGAATTTTATTTACTTTTAACCGTTTCACTGTTATTTCAATACTATTTCAAATATATTATTTTACTTCACAATTATTTTCAATAAATCACCTTTGAAGTAATATTGTTTTTCGACTGCTACTGCAAATAACGTGTTACTGTATTATTATAATTATTTGGAGTAATTATTCGAGACAATCGTAAACTTGTTAACAATCTTTTCAAAATTATTGACAACTTAATTACCATATCGATTCATTTTTACAAAGATCATTACAATGATGCAAGATTAAATTATATAACGTTAAAAACCAAGATCTAAATGATGTACAGTAGATTTTACTGTACTTACTATAACAAAAACATTACTTTCTACAAGAATATAATAACCCACGTAAGTGGAACGAATTCCATTAAGTAAAATACATAACCGTTTCAAATAATAATTAACAGCCCAGCACTTCCTTTTACGTAAGCTTCCAAGCAGTTTACCATGCAAGATTACGATTACGCGAAACTTATGCCGAAAGCATTACCACCGCAAAGAATTGCAAAAGTCTAGAACCGAACAATTCAACGTTTCTACTAGAAGATCGAAGGAGCAACGCGAGAATATCCAAAGTGACGGATTTTCCCGGTTGCGCGTCGCGTCGGCGCTAATTTATTCAAAATCGCGCGCGGTGGATTCGGCGAAGAAGGTTTAAACGAGGTCGTAAAGCGAAGCTGATTCCGCGCGCATCGAGTGGAGCGCGGCGAACCGTTGGCTTGCTAGCATGCAAATTTCCGACGGCATCCCGGTGCTTCTCCTCGTAAATCGGGAACAAATCGTCTAGTAAGAAACCCCCACGTGGCATCCGAGCGCCCATCAAATGGATTCTCGTCGTTTTCTTCTCGGAAATCACGTCACTTCGGCTTCTCCTCCGCGTCGTCGTACTGGGAAATCTTTCGTCGTATCGCGTTGACGAGTTAATGGATTAGAAGCTGGCATACCAGGCTCGGGTCAAATAGAATCGACGGCTTCTTCGCCCGTGAAATCTACCGTTGTTTTTAAAAGTATTCCGCGCCGGCTCTCCTGCACCCATCACTGGTACGAAATAGGACTTTCACGAAAGCACTCGCTCCAAACACGTCGTCCATATATCTGTACACTGCCTTCAACCTTTTTTCCAATATCCCAGTGTCTATGTTCTAGGTTTTTCGCAAATTTTATGATAGATTAACTCCATTACCAAACGGTTCACACTTCTCGCAGGTAATACTAATTAACCCTTTGCGGACGAGACAAAAATAACACTGTGGCGGCTCTCCTGCACCCACTACTAGAGGGACATACGAAATAGGCTTTCTCGAAAGTACTCGCTCCAACTACCTCGTCCATACATATACCGCCTTTAACACCTTCCTTCCAATATCCCAACGTCTAAGGCAGGGCCTGGCTAGGTAGCCGCACTGATAAGTCCACTAGCAGGCCCAGCACGAAACGCAACACCCTTCCTTTTTCCTATCATATCCCCTCTCTACAACTCCACATTTGGTGACCGCGACAAGGAATACAACAACAGCAGCCTTCCACGGAGGAACAACGAACCTAAGGCAGGGCCTGCTAGGTAGCCGCACTGATGAGTCCACTAGCAGGACCAGCACGAAACGCAACACCCTTCCTTTTCCTATCCTATCCCCCCTCTACAGTTCCACAACACTTAACAAATTTCCATTCAGTTATGAATTAATCACAGACAGAACTTAATAATACTTAACCAATTTTCGCCGAATTATTATGAAAAGTGTTTGTTAGTATCACTAGTTTCTTATATTTATTATGTCATTTCTATTAGTGTCACAAATTTCTTCTTTTGAAAATCAACATTTACCCAGAAAATTGACAGTTTCGGCGGCTATCTGCCGACACTCGTCCGCAAAGGGTTAAACCCATCACGTTCCTCCGATAAGGTGGCATTAGCTAGCAGGCACAATACTAAACATTGCTCCAACTATTGTTACGAAATAGTAAGTTAGGAAATTAATCTACACGTGCTGCATTGCATCTGTGAATCGTGTATATGTGTATATGTAGATTAAATTCTTTTTACGCATAGTAATCAAAGGATTAGGAACTAACAAAGGTTATCTTCTTTTTGCAGAAATTTTCAATGTATCAACTATACTTTTGAAATAGTCAACTATATCACGAACGCAACGCGAAGACGATATTTTAGACGTTGTACGGTTATGCTAATTAAAATGATTGATCGAAAGTGAGACGCTTAAGAAACGTTCGCCTTTAATACTCGCTAGTCGAATTCAACAATTACGGAATTTCGCCGACTAATTCCTTATTATCTCCCCGAAATATCAATGGGGAATTATATCATTCGAGTTCTTCTTTCGGAAGTTTCGGTAACGAACGCGCGACTCCCGTAGCCGCGTTAGAATTTCGTAGCATTTCTATAGGAAACGTTCCCCCGTCTCTCGTTTAAGTTTCCGAGACAAGCCACGAAAGCGTCTAAAAACAATTCGACGGTTTGAAAGGCGATCGAGCCGCGTTTCTGTGGTAAATTTCGTTTGCTACTTCGCGGAGAAATCGAAAGGAAGAAAAAAGCCTAAAGAGAGCCAAAGAAATTCAGATGTTCAATAAAAAAAGAAACAAACATATGCTTCGATGGTAGAAATGTACAACTTTCATTAAGAAAGATTAATAGAATAAAATAAACACAATTTTATGAAAACGAAACAAATGGGGTAAAGTTAAGTAATAAGGAACTTCGTAAATAAAACGTCGACAATTAAATATCGTGTATGTGTCTTTTGGTGGTCTTCTGAATCGTGCAAGACTGAATTACGTTGAGATACGATACTTTTCATGTTTCGTTACAAATTAGCAAAACAACGCGGGCTAATATTGAACTTGAATTAATAAATTTTCTAGGAAGTGTAGGGACAGGGGTACATTCTACCATTTTCCAGTAGTGGATCGAAAAACGCATTTTACGAGTTGTGACAATTTCGTAGCTCACGCGCGATATGTATAAAGTAAAATTCAATATTTGTATGCATCTATATAGCAACATATATCTACGTATATCAAAATATATCAATATATATCTACATATAAATATATATCAATATATATCAATATATATCTAGACATAAATATATGTCTATGTATGTCTACATATCAATATATATCAATATATATCTAGACATAAATATATATCTACGTATGTCTACATATCAATATATATCAATATATATCTACATATAAATATATATCAATATATATCAATATATATCTTGATATAAATATATATCTATGTATGTCTACATATCAATATATATCTACATACAAATATATATCTATGTATGTCTACATATCAATATATATCTACATACAAATATATATCTATGTATGTCTACATATCAATATATATCTACATACAAATATATATCTATGTATGTCTACATATCAATATATATCTACATACAAATATATATCTATGTATGTCTACATATCAATATATCTACATATCAATATATATGTATATCTATGCATAAAAGTATCAATATTTTGATATTTCCTAAATTGAAAACGAAGGAATGTAAGTAAGGTTAGAATTGCGCAGAGTTGCAGAGGAATAAATTCTTCTAATTAGAAGTTTCGATAGATTGTTGCTGTAGATCAATCCGTTAAGAGAAGACGAAATTGCAGCTGTGCCATTATTCCTCAAGTGGCAATCGATAGTGCTTAAAGTTGAACGAGAGCGTTAAACAAATCTCACCGATCGAGAGATACGCCGAAGAAGAAGCTGCAAATTATTCAGCTGCCTTTGCGCGTTGCTTTGCCTCGGATCGATTAAAATTAATGGCACGAATTACGTCCGATACGACGAAGGCGTTGCTTCATAATCCGTGTTTCGTTTCCATTCAAAAACAAACGTTTAACGTTCGCTTGGAAATAGATTAATTATATCGCGTTAAATAAATTGTGACTTTTTCAAAGTTTGGAGAAATATTTCTCGTTTAACTCGTCTTCATTGCGGAATTAAACAGCGTTGGTCGGGAAAAACATCGAAGCACGTTAAGAAAGGTGATTTTTATGGGAAGTTTTGAAAATACTCGAATTAAATCTAAAAGTTACCGTGTCGTTAAATTACAAAAAATAGTAAAAGCATTGTATCGGGCTATCGGAAGATAAGACGCGAGTTTGCTTTATTTTGCCAATAATACAATGCTCGAAGTAGGAAGTACAAAACTATACCTGCGCAACTTTCGCTGAAGTTCGAAACTAATCTAAAAGTTTATTCTTCCTAACGAGAAAGTGCTAAAAAAGAAGAGGAAAAACATCGCATACTTGAAACGAAGTACAATCGAGCACTTTAACCGCAAACACTGTTTAGTTTAGTAAGTAATGTTACTTGATCTTTCTTGCAGCACCATTTGTCGAATAGACTGCGAATTTTCATGTAAATTCGTATTTTTATTGGTAAAATTAAACAAACCTGAGTACGTGATTATTTCACCATTGAAACGTAATAATTTGTGCTTTGTTTTAACGCTAGAACTACCAACGATTTTGATGTACCTATTTCTGCTAAAGAAATCATTACGAAGAATACTCGAAGAAACACGCGATTCATGAGAGACAAATCTTCGTTTACTTATTTTACAATAAATTATAAAAATCCTCTACAATTACCTCGCTATGGATTTACGCGATCTTTATAAAAAGTTACGATTTGAAAAGTCACGTTTGATCACTTTGATAACTCTAGTATTAAGTATACTTTAAGTTATCTTTTTAAGTTAACTAAAATTTTGCGCCTCTTCGCGCACTTCAATTTCTCAAAAACGCATAAATGCGGCGAACGCGACATAATCCTGCAATTATCCTCAAACATTCTCACCATAACCCCAAACGATCGCAGCGTAACGATTTACCAAACGCAGCTCTAATCCACGCTGTTATTTTTCTAATTAGTTGTTAGTGAAATATGTAGCTAAACCCAAACAAGACGAAGAGGAAAAAGAACAAACAAAAGAGATGCCCGCCCTACTTTTTCCTTCCACCGTCAACGACTTATATCAACACGCGTGAAAGCAACTGCCCCTAACAATAAGACACTCCGGAAACGGAATAAAAATCCCCTATTGTCGGCCTGCGCCTGAAACCGTTCGAATCGAAACCGATGGCCGCAATGCACTCGAGCTCGGCCGATGTACGGTTAAAAGGCGAACGAGTGAAAACTCGGAGGGGTTGACGAATGTCGCTTAGGACAGGAGGAATAAGAGGAAGCGCGAAAGGAACGAAGGAGATAAATAAAATTCTACGTGGAAGGCAGCAGCAGCCCTGCTTCCTGCGGGATATGCTCGAGGGGGTTAAAGAGGGTGAAAAGGGGGAGGTTTGTTCTGGGACGAGCGCAGGCTGCATTTCAAACAGGACTTACTCTTCGCCCCTCGAGGTCCGCCAGTATTAAGTAGACGCCTATACATTCTTCCTCTCATCCCTATGTTCGCGCGAATATTTCGCTTCCCTCCCGTTTCGCCATTTATTATGGCTGTTATCTCGCGCGAAACGATCCCCGATATCGCGGCGTGAGCTAGAACCAGACCAAGGTTAATTGAATCACCGAGTTTCGCGACGAAACGTCGACTTCCGGTGACAGGCTGCTAGAAAGCGTTGCCATTTTGCTTTTCGCTGTGAACGGCGGGAGATACGTCGCGAAGTGATTCGCAGCGCGAGGGAAGTAAAGTGATTTCGCAAGAATGGTTAAGTATAGGCTTTAACCCTTTGCGGACGAGCGTCGACAAATAGCCGCCGAAACTTTTTCGATACTATGGATGCATGTCGGTTTTCAAAGCAGCAAATTTGGATTAGTGACACTAATATGCACTTTCGATAATAATTCAGCAAACATTCGTTTAGCGTTATTAAATATGTCTGTGATGGATTTGTAATTGAGTGGAAATTTGTTACGTATTATTTTTTCTCGTCCGTAAAGGGTTAACCTTTGCACTCGAACTTTTGTTTGGGCTTTCTCTTCTTTTTCTTTTGTTTTGTTCCACGATCAACTTAAACGTTTAACCATTTCAAAGGACGCGTGTATACGTTTTCGAAAACTGGGCCATCGTTTGTTGAAACACAATTATACTTTCTTTCGTATCGCACGAATATTTCAATTGTTCGTCGAGTTATTTTACGGTTCAGTCGATAATACCAAGTATCGAAATATTTACCCTAGTAATATTTTACTAGTACTAATTTACCCTAAACTAAAACTAAACTAATAAACTTACCCTAAATTATCCTCATCCGTGCCTTAGAAGTAGATTCGAAATTTGAGCTGCCGCAGCGAAAGGGTTAATGATCGCAAGTAGATAAAAGATAGTTGGAAAAGTCGGGTTAATTATTTTTGCGCCAACCTAATGATACAGTGAATCGATCCAACGCACAAAATAATTTTCTTGACGTTTTTCATTCGCATCGATGCAATTAGAAAACTATTTTTGCTTCCCGCAGTTATTCGACAATTAATTGAAATACACTGTTCGAAACAATTAGAGTATCGCGCATTGCAGATGTTGTTTCTGCGTCGCTTTGATTCGATGTTGAAGTCGATCTTTTTCACATGGTAGCAAGAATATTAATTATAATAGAACTGTATACGCTATTTATTCCTCTCCTTTCGCTTGGAACACGTTGGCGCGATAAAACTGTTCAAAGTTCCAATCCTGTGCTCGTTTCGAGCAGCGTATAATCAACCTAATTCCGTAATTGCGCCAAAGTTGCAGCGTAAAAAGTTGTACAACACACACTTCGTTGCCACGGCCGTGTTTAAAATTTAATTCAATTCCGTTTAACACCGAATAACGAGAGTTTCGTCCGTTTAGTTCAATCGCGTTTCGATGACACGCGCGTAACGTTTAATTACGCGAAAGCTACAAGTTTACCCCCCGCGCCCTTTACGCTCGTTCGGCTTGTTTGAATATCAAAAGGGGCGAAAGATGTCAAGCTGCGTAAAAGAGATTCTTTACGGGAAACGGTGTCGATAATAGGATCGAGTTCGCGACGGATACGATAAATCGAATATGCAATTATTTTAATGGGTTACAAAGTATCGTTATCGTTGTAACGTAATCAGAGGGAATTCTCCGTGAAAGAGGAAGGGAAAATAGAGAGAGAGAGAGAGAGAGAGAGAGAGAGAGAATAGAATTTAAGAGCCGGGTGAATCTCTAATGAAGAATGGTACTTTTAACGAATGAAGAGACGCGCGGCATTAAAAATAATATCTAGAGCACAGCTCGCCGGAACGTTGGAATTATACGCCGTCCTTTTCCTTATTATTTTTACCTTTCCCTTCCTCCCTCGCATTTTGTTATTTTAGCTTGATTTCATGCTGTACCCTTCCCGTTATTACTCCGGCAAGCTTTGCTATTTCAATTCACTTAAATAAATACGCTAAACGTGGCACTCTCGCGATGGATCCTGCGCGTATAAAAATATAGATGCTCGTTTTTACAACGGAAGTGCCGTGGACGAATCAAATTATTAGATACACTTTGAAACGTTTCACTTATTCGTAGTTTGAAAAGTTACGTGGCTTAACCTTTTGCACTCGAACTATTTTTTTTTGGCTTCATTTCGCTACGCGATACGTGATTCATTTCAAGGCAAGATTTTTATTTTTTAACGTTATTTTATTATTATCGTAATACGATGAACATTTGGATTTGGTTATGTGAGCGTAGAGCGTATTGTTGAAGAGTAGCGAGAGGGTTAATTTGAAAATTCCATAGCTCGGAGAAGCGAGAACATTAAAAACTGTGTTTGTGTCCAAACCGAATGTTTGGAATGCGAATAACGTGAACATTTTTTGTTCCAGCACAACGAAAACTTTGATAAGTAAAAGGTTATCCAAAAGTACCTTTAAGACGTTGAATAAGAATATCTGTCCAAACGTCGTGTTTGTTAATAAACTAAAGGTGAGAAGAATAAAAATTGAAAACGAGAACGAACGAAGATAATAGAAATAAAAGAAACAAAACAGATTAGAAAAGGGAAAGAAAAAAGGTGAAGGTAGGGGTGTTTCTATAGTCTATTTTGGATAACCCTATGCTTCGAAAAGAGTTAATCCCTTGCCATACGATTATTTTATTACCTACGTATCCTAGTATTAATTGATCACTGCTACAAATCATATGGATACCGTAGACGATTTTTATTTCGCAACATTCGATCTCGTAAAAGCGAAGCCTAAGATCAAAATTCAAATTGAATTCTACCCTCAACGTTATTGGTTCTCGTTGAACGCGTGCACGAATTCGTAGCACGAGTGTAACTCGTTATCGTACGTCAAAGGCGGTTAATACATCATCTGCTGGTTAGAAATTGAGACACGTAAATTTACCCTCTTGCCACGTAACGAAGAGATACACTCGTGACGCGACTATGATAATTCAAATAAACCGAAGACACCCTGTGCCAGTGATCAAATTTACATTCAATTGCAATCTACGTTTCAATGCGAAAGATAAGGGATGATCGAGTTCAAATTCGATTACAATTGTAGCAGTTTAATATCTATTATCCGTCTAATCGAAACGTACGTACGTTGCAAAAGAGAGAGAGAGAAAGATTCGCGTGGGAAGAATAAAAAAAATTTCATTTCACCAATGTGACGGAAACAATTTTTCGTCTGCTCTGTACGAATTCGTTATTCGCGCGGACGTGTATCGCGCGCGTTCCATTTTAAAGTAGACGATAATGCGTCGCGCAACGCGGCACAATTTCGCTAAGATTAATTAACTGCGTCCAATCGTCGCTCGGGCTCTGTATAAAATATAATTGAACGTTTAATGAGAATTCCTACTACGCGATATTTCTCGAATCGGTACAAACAATATTCCCCCCTCCCCTCCGGCTGTATCCTTTGCCAATTTACAGCTGATACGCACACATTTTGCTCGTTGGATAGCGCATAAAAAGGGAAACGATTCGCGCCAATCGAGTGACCCGAATTTCGACGGTAACCTCGCGCTATATTACAGTAGCCTCTCGGATATTAATTTAAATTATCCCCGGCTAACCCACATAATTAATTGCTTTGTATGGCATCGGAGGGGAGTAGAGCGTCGAGATGAAATTTTCGGCGAACATTTTCCAACCCACCAAATACAATTCACCGAGTACAATGAAAATCAGCGAAAAGCGCAATTTTCACGGTAGAGAAAACAGACGGAGAGAGAGAGAGAAAGAGTGAGAGTAACAGACGATAAGAAGCAGCGTTGTGAGACGCGTTGCGAAACCGAATCAGGCAAAGTTTATCGAGTTCTCCGGAGCCGGAGGACGGAAGCAACGGCACTGTCCCCGCCGAAAAAAGAAGAGTCCCTGATCCAGACTGAAAGATATCCCCAACGGGAAGTCGATGGATTTCTAAACGAAAGAATAAAATAAATTCGAAGACTGTCTCGTTACTCCGAATTGTCGGAAAAGAGATCGGTAGAAGTAGGTCGATTTTGTGTACCGTTTCGCTAATGAAAAATGTTAATAAAAGGGTTTGCGTGATTTCGAAACAGTGTAATAAGATGCATATGGATATTTATGGGAGAGACGATGGAAAAGTTATTAAAAATACGTATCCATTAAATCAATGTATTCCTATGTTTTTTCTTTTGCTCGATTATTTTACTATCGGTACTTTTGGTACTTTTTTAAATGTTTCTATTAACATTGAAGCATCTACTAACAATTGAGAACATTGATATTTACTTAAATTTCATTTAACCATTTGCGGACGAGCGTCGATAAATAGCCGCCGAAAGTTTTTCGATTCTATGGATAAATGTCAATTTTCAAAGCAGCAAATTTGGATTAGTGACACTGATATGAACTTTCGATAATAATTCAGCGAAAATTCGTTTAGCGTTATTAAATATGTCCGCGATAGATTTGTAATTGAGTGGAAATGTGTTACGTATTATTTTTTCTCGTCCGCAAAGGGTTAAATCTATAAATCTGTATCTATACAATTATCCGTGTACATCTTTATCAGTTCCATTTCTGTACTATCTTAAATTATCCAATATTTGAACGCATATACTAAAAAAGTATTAGATAAATCAATCGGTAAAATAATTTCAAATAGTAGAAGATTAATCCTTCGTGACTCGTTGTCAAGTGTATTATAAAAGTTATACACTTATTATTATAGAAGTATATAGTTTATTATACTTACTATTATATATATCTATATTATAAAAATTATTACAATTACAAGATTTCTTAACCCATTTAACCACTCGTCAAGTTCGCAACGAAAGGCAACGTTTACAGATTTAACAAACAAAAAGAAAGAAAAATGTATGTAATCTAATTTCTCGTTCGCAGAATGGACGAAAATCAGGCCATTTTTTTTATTGGCAAAACCTTTGGCGATGAAATTTCACCGACAGCAACTGTACAGACGTGGAAAAACGGTAAAGGTTACACTGGTTGCGATGGCGTGAAACGCGTGTGGACATTTTTGCAAACGGGGTGAAATAAAACTGCTCGCAGGCATTCGACGGCGATGGCAGCGGTGGGTGGCGTTTTCTCGAGAAATTTCGCGAGAAACGGAGACTCGTGCGCCATTCGGCGAAACGCGAAACGTTCGAAATTTTCTGTCCCAGAAATTTCTCTCCGCTGGCAGCCGAGGCAGAATGATTTTTCCTCGCCGTAGCTGCCACTCGGTTAATTAACTCCGCCTGCGAATACCGCGACTTACTAATTTCAACCCGGCGTAATTGCAGCACTTCGTCGAGCTCGTAACGCCCGTAAAACGACGATTTTCGAACCCCGCCTCGATCGTGAAACTGATCACCGACCGTTGCAATAATCGTTTACGAGCAAACAACTTCGCGATTTATCAGGTTGTCGCGTGTTATACGAAACGGAAGCGTTCTCGACGCGTTCGACGAATTCAGCGAATGTTAAATTGAAATCGGCGATTTGCTTCTCTTTAAACACGAGCTGCGCTCTGATGAACAAGTTCGGCGTAAATTATTTAAATTCATTTTGAAGGCTATTTTAAATTCGTCGATTCAATGTTGAAGGCGAGGAATTCGAATCAAGTTCGGGGAATTTTGTTGCACGAATTTAAATCGGCATATATAAAATTGGAGGGTTAATTGGAATTGTTAAAAGAATATTTGAAATTTTATAGGAGTTAACGAAATACGAAATTCTTGTCTGCTATGTAAGTATTAATATAATAATATAATATATCAATGCTAATATAATATAATACTTTTTGTAATAAAACCAGTTTTATCTTAAGTATATATATTATCTATATATTAGTATATATATTATCTTAACTTCAAAGCAGTGATAATTTCATAATGTTCGTTCATTAATTTAATCTCCCACTCTGCGTTTCACGCGTGAAGTTAGTATAAATTAATATTCAGCGTACTTTTCACGAAAAATTTAGCATGAAGATGCAACAATAACTTGATTATCTTAAGCTACACTTAACTTCAAAAACAGTGATCATTTCAAAGTGTTCGTTGATTAATCGAATCGCCCACTCTGCGTTTCTCGCGTGAAGTTAGCATAAATTAAGATTCAGCGTACTTTTCACGAAAAATTTAGCAAGAAGATGCAACAATAACTTGATTATCTTAAGCTACACTTAACTTCAAAAACAGTGATCACTTCAAAGTGTTCGTTGATTAATTGAATCGCCCACTCTGCGTTTCACGCGTGAAGTTAGTATAAATTAATATTCAGCGTACTTTTCACGAAAAATTTAGCATGAAGATGCAACAATAACTTGATTATCTTAAGCTACACTTAACTTCAAAAACAGTGATCACTTCAAAGTGTTCGTTGATTAATTGAATCGCCCACTCTGCGTTTCACGCGTGAAGTTAGCATAAATTAAGATTCAGCGTACTTTTCACGAAAAATTTAGCATGAAGATGCAACAATAACTTGATTATCTTAAGCTACACTTAACTTCAAAAACAGTGATCACTTCAAAGTGTTCGTTGATTAATTGAATCGCCCACTCTGCGTTTCACGCGTGAAGTTAGCATAAATTAAGATTCAGCGTACTTTTCACGAAAAATTTAGCAAGAAGCAACAATAACTTGATTATCTTAAGCTACACTTAACTTCAAAAACAGTGATCACTTCAAAGTGTTCGTTGATTAATCGAATCGCCCACTCTGCGTTTCTCGCGTGAAGTTAGCATAAATTAGGATTCAGCTTATTTTTCACGGGAAATTTCCCGAGAAGCTGTAACCATAACTTGATCCGCGACAGACAGAAGCGAGTTGACAATTTACAAAGTAAAAATGTATGGTGTTCACAAGTGTTTCCATTTATTTCATCTTGTATATTCCTGTAGAGGAAAATAGAGTCGTTGATGAATCGAGGAAATATTTCAACCCTCCCAGCGAACCTACCGGTTGTCCTGCATTCGTTCATTCATTCATAGAACTGCGAATCAGCTTATATTCGTCGCGAAGAATTCTCCAAGAAAGTTCGACGCAAACCTTATTTTCCACGCCTAAACAGATGAACCTAAAGTAGACTAGATGCTTGCGCAGATTTCTCCACCTATCCATATTTCTACGCGTATCTTCGCGATAAAACTGACGATAGAATTGAATAGGAATATTTTACGCGCAAATTTTTCCACTCTATCCTCCGTTCGTTCGCATATTAAACCTTATTTTTCGCTGCGAATTCACCGAGACTATTCGCCGAGTAAAATCTTCGCTCGCGAACGTAAATTAACGATTTGCAAGTTAAAAATACCCGACGCGTGTTTCAATATCGATATCATCGCGTTTGTTAATCAATACAATGTTTCTATATTTACGTTCGACGGAACATTTTCTATTAACTCGTTACTTTAAACGAGCTCTACGTATCGTATTTAAAATTGACTCGTACACGCGGCCATAGCGTTGAAAAGGTTAACATTATTTCCTCGTGGAAAGATGTGACATGCGAATGAATATTGTTTAACGAATTTTGTAGCGAAAATATAATCTTTGAAAACGTATCTATCTTGTGATCGCCTAAAAGAAGCGATCGACGCAAGTACGAATTAAAAAGTTCACTCGAATCTGACACACGTCTCGATACGAGACTGTAGCGGCTGGCCGTACAAACAAAAGCAGCATTTGGCGTGCAAACGGCTAGCATGGTTTATGACTCGCGCGCCGGTAAAGCTATTTTTGAGGAAACCTTTTACTTTCTTTCAACGCGTATGTCTCTAAGTAGCTCTTTCAAGAACTGCCTCAATAGCGACATGCGGGCGTCATAAACCAGGGATTTCCAGAAGGGACTCGGTACAAGGCCCAGAGGCCCGCGACCAAGCGAGGTAGAATAACGGTGCCTGATGGAAATTCCGCTGCGCTGCCAAATCTACGAAGCGACAAGACACCCCCACCTATTCACCTTGCCCTTCCTAATGAAACGCGCCAAGGGCGCAAGGAAGAGGCGGTGAAAAAAGAGAAAAGAGCCCTGATTGGCAAACACCGAAATATGTAGCTGACCAATCAGGGCAAAAGCAAAAAACAGACGGGCGACCGAAATGACGAGTTAGTCAGTCACGAGCAAACCGTCGTCTACGAAACATCTCGAACAAGAATAAATGAAGTATAACAACCCCGTCACCTGTGATTATTAGTATCTGAACCCGCAGAACCACGTAACCCTTCGAGACGTTTCGCAAATAAATTAGAAGCGTGTCTTTAAATTAACTGGCAATTGGAAATCTTCGGCCGCTTCATTTGCAGCAACCTAACGTAACGCATATTCGAGTATAAAAATTCGTGAGCGTCGTGAGAATCGTTCATTCCCGTCTGCTAGCGAATCTTCTTTGATCCTCGTGTATTTTTAAAAAAAAAACCCACTAGAGGCTCGAAAGAAGCCAATACACATCATATGGGTAAACTTTTCAGTTGCTTTCCACTCGTTTCTTCGTTTAGAATCACGAATCAGCCTGTTTCGTTGGAAACCTCGCTAAGAAGAAGGTTCGCGAAAAGAATACCGTGCTTCTCCACTTACCGCGGCCACTTAAAATCGTGCCGGCGCTTAATTAATTCGCGGAACCTTTCCCTGGGACCTAAGCCTCCTTTGTCACGCGTCTTCCCGATCTTCTCGTTATCACAGAACAACGAAAGAAGAAGCAAACTTAACTGCGATCACTGTAACACTTCCAAACCGTGCAATTTCCCACGCTGATCTCACTTTCCGCTTTTAAAGGGCGCAGCACGATTCACTGAACAAACGAACCAATCTTCTTCTCTGCTTGCGAATAAAACCACACACGCGTAAATTAACACGGCACTTCGAGTCGTGCGAATAATTGGCGAAGACACGCGAAGGACAAAATCACACGCGCGTGAAATAATACAGGTATTCGACTCGCAACGAAAGATAGTCGAAGATACGCGAAAGGTAAATGAAAAGTGACGCATGAGGAAATGAATACGGATCTTGGACTCGCACGAGTATTAGGCAAAGATACGCGAAAGACAGGCAAAAGTGAAATAGCACACGAGTAAAATAATGCAACTGTTCGACACTTACGAGTAATAGGCGAAGATACGCGAAAGACACGCGAAGATACGCGAAAGATGGAATAACACATGCGTTAATTAATGAAGCTGTTCGACTCTTACGACTAATAGACGAATATAAGCGAAAGACACGCGAAGATACGCGAAAGATGGAATAACACACGCGTAAATTAATACAGCTGTTCAACTCTTACGACTAATAGACGAATATAAGCGAAAGACACGCGAAGATACGCGAAAGATGGAATAACACACGCGTAAATTAATACAGCTGTTCGACTCTTACGACTAATAGGCGAAGATACGCGGAAGACAGGCAAAAGTAAAATTGCACACGAGTAAAATAATGCAGCTGTTCGACTCTTTCGAGTAATACGCCAAGATGTGCAAAAGACACGCGAAGATACGCGGAAAATAGGATAACACACGCGTTAATTAATACAGCTGTTCGACTCTCACGACTAATAGGCGAAGATATGCGAAAGACACGCGAAGATACGCGAAAAATGGAATAACACACGCGTTAATTAATAAAGCTCTTCGACTCTTACGACTAATAGGCGAAGATACGCGGAAGACAGGCAAAAGTAAAATCGCACACGAGTAAAATAATGCAGCTGTTCGACTCTTTCGAGTAATACGCCAAGATGTGCAAAAGACACGCGAAGATACGCGGAAAATAGGATAACACACGCGTTAATTAATACAGCTGTTCGACTCTCACGACTAATAGGCGAAGATATGCGAAAGACACGCGAAGATACGCGAAAGATAGAATAACACACGCGTAAATTAATACATCTCTTCGACTCTTACGACTAATAGGCGAAGATACGCGGAAGACACGCGAAGATACGCGGAAGACACGCGAAGATACGCAAAAGACACGCGAAGATACGCGAAAGACAGAATCACACACGCGTAAAATGCTACGGCTCTTCGAGTCGCGCGAGCAATAGGCGAAGAGCAGGAATCACACCCGCGTTAATTAATACAGTTATTCGACTCGCACTGAGTAACAGAGGGCGACACGCGAGACAGGATTAAACGAAGGTAGTAAAGGGGTGGAAAATATCGGACTGGACGCGAGAATGGCGAGTTTCCCGCCAGCGCGTATGGGCAACGAACTATTTCCGGTTTCCTCCGAAGGAGAGCAAGACGGGACTGAGCGTCTCTCGGTTGGCAGGCCTCGATCGGCGGGGTGGCACCCTCGGTAACGGGGCTGTGGCCCAGCGCGCTTGCGTTACGCTCCTGCGCGCGTATAACCACCCCTCTGTCTCTCTTCGCCCTCTACCAACCGTCGCTTTCTCTCTCTCTCTCCTTTTCGCGTGTGTGTCGTCGTCTCGCGCCACTCGCCAGGCCCTGTCTTCCCTTCTTTTCTTTTTCTTTCTTCTTTTCTTCTCCGGTCCCGGAAATGCCCGAAACACCGAAGAATGCGGCGCGTCCGCGAGGATCGCTTTCAGAGGACGGGAAAACTGCGAACGATTGACAGGGTTACTCGGCATCGGTCGCGATATTACGTTAAGTTACGAGGCTGTAAATCTGTGACGGGTTTTAATTAAAGCGCGGTGAGTAACCGTGGGAACGAACTGCGGACCCGGTGAAGCGTTTTCACGATTGTTAGCGGATCGGTCCGCGGGTTTGTTAGCGGGACACCGGCGCCGAGGCAAACGATGCCGGGGGATAGGATTCGTTTCAAAGGAAATTTTCACGCGCTGGATGGGAGAAAGTTGCGGTGAGCTTTCCATGCGTGTTTGATTTGGGGTTGAGAATAATGGGAGATTGCGTGTAATAGTTTTTAGTAGAGTAACGTATTTTATTTAACATCAGGTTTACGGAACTCGTCACGTTGACGCCATTCAGATTTCATACGTAAAATTATGGACACCATAAATATTACTTTTCAGTATTTTTGAGTTATGTTTTGAACGAAGCCATAAGTTGCCAACGATAAACTAAACAGAGAACGGTACTAAATTCTAAGCGTAAGCTATAGGTTTTACCTTTGCCTATTAAATGAGTAGTGGATTATTATTCATTGGTATACCTAATATAATTTGTGAAATTCGAATAAACGCGAAGAAAAGTATCCTACGAAGCTCGTTTCGCTTATATCGAAATAGGAACGTGCAGAGTTTCGCGTTTTGAATAAAAATATCGGACGCAGCGAAAAGGTACGTTGCAGAATTATTTTATAATTAAATTTCACTTTACAGTGAAAATTGATAGCCGTAGAGAATTTTAAAGACAGGTGAGGGAATATCAGAAAACGGTATTTAAAAATTTTATACTTAATTAAGATTTTACATAATTTGACGCTGGCAAAAAGTAAAAGAATATTAAATTAGCCTTTGCTTGTAAAAGTTAGTACGAAAATTTCTCAAAGGAGCTGAATATTATCGTCATATTAAAATCAGAAGTGTCAAAATATATCCAGCTACAATAAATCAGTTGAATATTTTTATAGAGTTTCGATGTATTCGATAACTGAAAGTATTGAACGAATATATTTCTGGTACTGTGCGATTCTCTCGCGATAAAATGAGTGTTGAATTTTGAATGGCAAATAACTGGTCGAGTAAATAAATAATTGGAGAATAAAATTATGTTTTACATGAGAAATTTTTAACGATCAAACTTTGCGAAAAATAAATTCGCGCTCACCGGTTTAATTCTGTCTTATCGTAATGAACAGTGTTTACTTTTTCGTAAATAACGATGGCGTTTCAGGCATTTGCAAACCAATCCTGAATTTACCCAAGTTTTAACGATTTGATTAAACCGTGGTAACGCAGCGTTTCCTGTATCCAAAATGGAGGAGTAAAACGCTGTAGAAAAACATACGAAATTGATTTTTATTCGTAATACTTCACACTGCGTGTATATTTCATTTATATCGTTTACTATTCTTTCATTACTTAATACGGATTCAATTAATATGGATTAGTCCATATTCACAGCAAGAGTTACGCAAATTGAAGTTAATATCCAAAACTAAAACGAAGTTCGAAGTTGTTAAATTCATCATTTCCCTAAAATTGTTCTTCGCACTCGATAGCAATTTTCTCAATTATAATTACAAAAGGTGAAGTTAATATCCAAAACTAAAACGAAGTTCGAAGTTGTCAAATTCATCATTTCCCTAAAATTCTTCTTCGCACTCGATAGCAATTTTCTCAATTATAATTACAAAAGGTGAAGTTAATATCCAAAATTAAAACGAAGTTCGAAGTTGTCAAATTCATCATTTCCCTAAAATTCTTCTTCGCACTCGATAGCAATTTTCTCAATTATAATTACAAAAGGTGAAGTTAATATCCAAAACTAAAACGAAGTTCGAAGTTGTTAAATTCATCATTTCCCTAAAATTGTTCTTCGCACTCGATAGCAATTTTCTCAATTATAATTACAAAAGTTGAAGTTAATATCCAAACCTAGAAACAAGTTCAAAGTTGATAAATCTACTATTGTTCTAAAATTCTTCTCTGCACTCGGTACAAATTTCCTCCGTAATCAATTGTAACTATCGACGACAATAACACGTCTCAATATTCGTTTATTCAATCGAACTTCGGTTGGCAATATTTATAAATATTTCTTTGCGATCACATAATACTGTAATCAACGATAAATTATTGTGCTCAAAGTGAAGACCGAAAAAAGCGTTAGCGACTAGATTTAAATGTAAGGAAATATTTCCCGGTGAGATTTTCTTTGCGGACGTGGAAATACGAGCGGATGAAAGTGAGTTATTTATTTCCTGCCTTGGGGTAGCTCGCGGTATATTAAATGCTTACGGTTATCTTTCCTCCGGTTTTGTACGCAAAACGATCAACGCGAAAGCAGAATTTCCACATAACAGATGCCGTGGACAGATTAGAAGAATATCCGTGTAACATGTGTTGCAATTTTCTACGAGCTAATCTCACCGGCAACGTAATATATGGACAAAATGCAACTCTCGCGCATTAAGTATTCAAAATACGCGGATAGAAAGATGAAGCTGGAAAAAGAAGACACTGCGCAACTTTGTTGCAATTACACGTTGTTTGAGAATTAAAATAAAGCGACGCAGAGCACAAGGAAATTATTAGCAGCTTCATTATTACGTTATTTTTGCAGCTTTAAGTGTTACAGTAAATTGTAAGTAATTGTACGATTGTCGACGCTGCGAGGAAAAATCAAACGGAAAGCGTCTTACGTTAAGTGACTATTAATTAGTAGCGTACGTTTATGCTATTATATATATATATGTAGGATCATACGGACCACGGAATTGACATAGTGAATATATTTTAAAGAAAAGCAATAAGGTAACAAAGAATACAAGAAGCACACTCTTCTGTGTCCCGACGAGAACTGCCCGATGCCGAACGTTACGGTGTCGCTCGGGCCGCCCGGGTCCGCGCGAGTCTTTCAATTCCGCCGCCAAACGATTGCCGATGCCGCCGAACGCTCGCGGAACGACGGCACACGGGAATGAGTGTACCTTCACACGCGGCACCATGCTCCACACTCCCTCATGCCCCCAGACACGCACTGAACCCACATATATATATATATATATATATATATATATATATATATATTACTATATTATATTAAAACTGAAGAACATTGTTTCATCCTCAAAATATAACAATTTGTCGTTCGCTAATTACGTGCATCACGTAATGTTTATGCACTTAAATTTACCATAAATGCATAAAAATCCGCACTCTAATCACAGTGCACTATTTTTCTCGAAAATATTAGGTTCTATTTACTGCATTGTGGTCCTGTATAAAATGGAAACTACAGTTTGAATCCGAGTAACCGATAAAGCATATATGTCTGACCAATGTTACAGTTGTTCTACTGCGATCGTGTCACGCATCTTCTATCCATGTTCTTTCAATTATATTAAGGACCAGCTTTCAATAAACCACAACAGGGCACTGTTGACACTACTTTTATCTTTAATTACTTCCATTCACTTAGCCACAATTAAAATTAATTAGGATCCGGGTCAGACATATGCACGACAATTTTCTAAAACGAAAAAAGGGAAGAAAACTAGAAGTGTTCTGATTATGGTGATTATTTCGTGGCCATGGAGAAACTGTTCGGTTAATGCATTTCCTTTTTAATCCTTCGCACTCGAAAAGCGATCCTTAGTTGCCAAAATGAATCAGTTTTGATAAATATCGAGTGCAAAGGGTTAATATTCATCAGTCTGACCAAAGCTACACTTGTTCCACTGCGATCGTATAACATAAGTACTATCCCCTGTTCTTTCAATTATACGAAGCAGCAACTTTCAATAATATTTTCATTTATTCTCCGTTCCATTCGTTTACTCGTCCACAATTAAAATTAATTATAACCTGGTCCAAACACTCCACAACAATTATCTAAAAAAAACTAGAAGCGTTCGGACGATGGTAATTATTTAATGGTCGTAGAGAAACTACTTGGTTAATGCATTCTCTTTTTAATATTCATCTGCCTGACCAATGCTACGCTTGTTCTACTGCGATCGTATAACACAACTACTAATTCCAGTTCTTTCAATTATACGAAGTCACTTTATATATAACGTAACTTTTAATAAAAATACATTTATATTCCCACTGTTTTCAATCGTTTCCATTTACTTATCCGCAATTAAAATTAATTAGAACCTGGTCCAAACATATCTACAACAATTATCTAAACAAAACTAGAAGCATTCGGACGATGGTGATTATTTAATGCTCCCGGAGAAACTACTTGGTTAATGCATTCTCTTTTAATATTCATCTGTCTAACCAATGCCACGCTTGTTCTACTGCGATCGTATAACACAACTACTAATTCCAGTTCTTTCAATTATACGAAGTCACTTTACATAAGGTAACTTTTAATAAAAATATACTAACTGGTATCAGATGATATCCATACCAGTAGTTCTGATACTGTTTTCAATCGCTTCCATTTACTTATCCGCAATTAAAATAAATTAGGACCTGGTCCAAACACACCCACAACAATTATCTAAAAAAAACTAGAAGCGTTCGGACGATGGCAATTATTTAATGGTCGTGGAGAAACTACTTGGTTAATACATTCTCTTTTTAATATTCATCTGCCTGACCAATGCTACGCTTGTTCTACTGCGATCGTATAACACAACTACTATCCCAGTTCTTTCAATTATACGGAGTCACTTTATATAAAGTAACTTTTAATAAAAATATACTAACTGGTATCAGATGATATCCATACCAGTAGTTCTGATACTGTTTTCAATCGCTTCCATTTACTTATCCGCAATAAAAATTAATTAGGACCCCGGCCAAATACAGCCGCAAGAATTATCTAAAAAAAAAAAACAACCTAGAAGCGTAACGACGATGATAATTATTTAATGGACGCGGGTAAAATGGAATGCACGCTTAATGCATTCTCTTTTTAATATTCATCAAGATGCAAAAGCTGGCGGTGCGATTGCAGCATCTGCATCGTGTACGGATTCGCGTTTGCAACCGCGTTATGAGCATTCTCAGGCCAGGAGTTAGCGTAACAGTCGCGTTGCGTTCCGTCGCGTAGCTGTCAAGCCAGTGATTAACATAACAAACGCATAGTAACTTGCCAGATGCTCGCATGCTGAGATATTTGACAATTTGGCCAGATATATGGCCACGGTTACCCTCGAAACTGTGTACCAATTACGGGCTGATATTTATCGGTGATCTTACGGCACTTATGCCAAAATCACGAACACAGTTACTCGACAAATCGATTGAACGCAACGTAAATACGGGGGGAACAAAGATAAAATGCAATGCACTCTTCTAGTGTACTAGTGTAAAGTAAAAATGTCGAAACGTAACTTCGTAACTTCGACGTAATTTCGAAACAACTTCGTAATACGAAGCTGCAAATAATAAAGGTATTCACCGGCGAGTTGTGCTTAAAAATTGATGTTAAAATTTGAAGAAATCTCTTCGATGCAGAGAGATTTAGAAACGTGCGAATGTTTATTGAATCGCGATAAATGTAACAAAGCGTCCGAACTTTGAAAAGGCGAAACACGTAGAGAAATTTAATGGTTCGTTGAAGACGGCTGCTACTAAAAATTTTAATTAAGTTTCGAACAAGAAAGGCATCAGCTTGCAGACAAGAGTATGTTAAGAAACTTGAGAAGTTTCTTGCTTCCACGATGCTATCAACACTTACGAATTTTGCCCCAATTTCGGCGACAGTATGAAACAATCATATATTAAGAATTTAGAAACTTCTTAAAGTGAGCGCAATCGTCTAACTTTGACTTTTACTCGAAGAAGAGGGGCAAAAAGTTTCGAAGCTATTATTCTTCCGACGTGCAATAAATTGTCGTATCTCTGTACACGTTTCGTAACTATTACGCCGAAAGCTTCAACGAAAACATTAAAATAAACAATACCTTTTAGTACGATATATCTATGTTTGCATCTTAAATATAGCTCTCATATATTTTTGAAAATATCAACACAATTTTACATGTATACTGCGTACCGTAGGTAATAAAAAATGATTAATTAACACATATTTATTTCTTAAATTCGAAATGCAATGGAAACTCAATTATTCGTATTAATTGGGGAACATAAATGTTCGAATAATAGAATAATTTATTTTCTTCAGCTTGATTCTTTGTACGTTTATAAAATGTTGGTAACATTTATGTTCTATTAATAATAGCAATCTTAGTTAATATAATTAAACATGATTTGATTCAATATATAAATATATATATATATATATATATATATATATATATATATATATATATATTTCAAATCTTTTTAGGAATTAAAAGACGCACAATCATTTGAACAAATTCAATTTAGTAAAGTTACGTTCTTTTTATATGATATCATTTCAACTGCTTTTGTATTTCGTTCTCATAGTTAGCATCATACTGTTATGCCGTGAAAAAGGAAAGGATGGGGTTCCCTCGAGAAATGATCCTTCTTCTCCTTGATAATCAGAAGTTTTTATTGAATAGGTCACCAAGAGAATGTTCACAAGAAACTGCACGTCGACGCACGTCTAAACACTACTGTCGCGAATATCGAAGTCCACCCGAGTTTTGCCGGATTGTCCCTTAAATAGTCCTAGTTCTATTGTTTTGTCACTGACCAAGCGGGCCCTTGCTGTCATAGGGCTTGCAGCGGCCAAAACATCTGACTCACCCTATGACCAAGAGGGCAAAGTCATAGTTGAGTCAGTGTGGAGTAACAATACGTTTGCACTTCGAATCTCAAGAATCTTACAAGATATAAATCCTGCGACTACTAAAAAGATCGAAGACGCGCAAGGAAGAGTGACGATTTTTTGTTTTTTAACGAAACGAGTCCCGCGTTAGGGGACACGTCGAAAATATTCGTCTACTCGTAACATTCGTAACAAGGAAAATGTCAACACGTGTAAATTCCCAGCCAAATCCAACGAAATGTTAGGCGAAAAAGGGGAACGTTAACGTTGCACGGATGACGTGTTTCATTAGCGAGAAGGCACGGGACCATAATCAGATTCCATTGTTTCAACGTTCGCGCGTACAGGTAACTTCATCGCGAGTTACGTCTGTTTTCGCGTACTACACGCCTTTTAGTATAATCGTATCCCCGCTGCCAGCGAGAAGAAGAAGAAGAAGACGGTTCAGATTTGAACGAAGCGCAGTTAAGAAAGGTGGTTTCATAGCGAGATTCGTACCGAATTCCCCCTATCCTTAAATCCCCACCCTCTTTTTCGTTCCTCTGCCGCGCGCTCTTAACAGTTCCTCGCGAAATATTTTAATAGCAGCCAGAGCTAGACGAAATTTCTCTTTACCGTGTTTCGAAGACGGACCAGGCGAAAAGAAGGGCGTTCGGGGTGCAGTCGTTGCACGTAACGCGAAGCACTACGCGATGCAGCATTGTTTCGTAATGTACATTATACGTGCTCGAAACTTGTTCCGCTGATAATTGCACGAGTGGAGTATTTATTAGGGATAGTCTCCGAGAATGAGCTTGCAGAACGTTGCCAGGTAACTTTGGATCTTTCAAATGCTGTTCGCTTTATTATATATATATTTTATATATATAAATATATATATATATATATATATAAATATTGTGGCGGCTCTCCTGCACCTACCACTAGAGGGACATACGAAATAGGACTTTCTCGAAAGCACTCGCTCCAACTACCTCGTCCATATATATACCGCCTTTAACTTTCCTTCCAATATCCCAACGTCTAAGACAGGGCCTGCTAGGTAGCCGCACTGATGAGTCCACTAGCAGGCCCAGCACGAAACGCAACACCCTTCCTTTTTCCTATCATATCCCCTCTCTACAGCTCTACATTTGGTGACCGCGACAAGGAATACAACAACAGCAGCCTTCCACGGAGGAACAACGAACCTAAGGCAGGGCCTGCTAGGTAACCGCACTGATGAGTCCACTAGCAGGCCCAGGACGAAACGCAACACCCTTCCTTTTTCCTATCATATCCCCTCTCTACAGCTCTACATTTGGTGACCGCGACAAGGAATACAACAACAGCAGCCTTCCACGGAGGAACAACGAACCTAAGGCAGGGCCTGCTAGGTAACCGCACTGATGAGTCCACTAGCAAGCCCAGCACGAAACGCAACAACCTTCCTTTTTCCCATTCTATCCCCTCTCTACAGCTCCACATATCGTTGGCAATTTTTACTTAACTTTCCCTCCAAATTCCCAACGTCTAAGGCAGGGCCTGCTAGGTAGCCTTACTGATGAGTCCACTAGCAGGCCCAGCACGAAACGCAACACCCTTCCTTTTTCCAATTCTATCCCCTCTCTACAGCTCCACAAATATTTATATTTATTATATATATATATATATGTATATGTGGAGTGCTAAAATAAACATACAATGTCATAATAAAAATTTAAAAATGTATCAACTTTGTACAGCTTTCGTCAAATATATATCACACACATGTATAATTATTTACTTGCACGTAGTTAACGATTAAAAAATCAGAGCGAAAAGCTATTCATTTCGACGTACGTACATATGTACCTATTACAAGTATATTATTTATTTTTGTATGAAATTCGACTTACGATCATTTCGACGTACGTGTGAAGTTACGAAACCCGAAGCCGGTCGTGAGTGGAGAAGTGACTGTATTAGAAAAGGAGTTAATAAACCTGTGAGGGCAAAATTGACGCTGTTCTCTCCGCGAGTCGGAAGCACGTTCGACGTAACAGTGCACAACGCACGAGCGTCGCAGCGTGTTGGTTAACTTGTGCACAGTTAACGTAACGATAGCTTGCAGCATGCACGCATCTCGAATCGCGAGGATTATTCAAAAGCGCGCACTCGCGGCGAGCAATTTAGAAACTTGCCGGAACTCGGTGTTTGAAAGACAGCGTCGTGTATGCACATTTCTCAGCCCGCTTTCATTCCCCGTCCCCCCCTGTTCATCGCGCTCGGGCTCAGCCCGTGATTTATATCGTTTACAGGCGGCGACAGCCAGAGAGCTATGTAATTCTTTGCGAGCGCAACTCTGTGTAACGCGATACGTCTTAATAATTACGGAGAGGCAGAAATTTGTCCGCGATAAATGCGTAATCACGGCGGGCGATCGAATTATCAACAACGAACGCTTGAACATTGTCGCTCGGTTAATTCGAAGGAGAGCGAAAGGAAAAAGTAAGCTTGAAGCGAAGCGCCACTTTCAATAAAGAAAAATATTCCTGTGTTTTTGATAGTACATTGTACGTTGTATCTTTGTAATACAATTTCACTTAGAATTGTGAAACTTGTAGCGACATGATTTTAGTTTAAATCAAATGAAAAGTAACGATAACGCTATTGCGGTAAGCAATACAGGTTATTTGTGTTGTACTCTACCGAAACGCACAGCGCACAAAGTTTAGGCGAATTGTAAACACGTTCAATGCCCTGGTGAGATTGGCCTTATCTATCGTGGATTGACGACGTCATCAGGGCAACAACCTCGTCAGGTGATCGACCGAACGAAGAATAGTTTAACGATAATATTTTGAAATTAACCTTCCAGAAATTTCGAGTAGGTCACCTCGTGAGGTTTATAAGACGGACGCAAGAACGCCTGAGAGAAGTCTTCGAGCAAACACCTCAAGGCGGTCTTATCGTTACGAATAAAACACTTTAAAAACCATCGCGAGTTGAACAGTTATTCACCGTGCACCTCAGTCACAAAACATTTCCTACAAACTTTTACGTGTTACTTTATTTTCGAAGGAGAGGGGCAAAGATTTGGCCATCCTTTAATATCGTTATTGGATACGCTACTAAATTATAGATACTATAAAATTCTTATAGGGAAATTTGATTGCTTACTGGATACGATGATTTTGTGAGGATGGCTCATCACCTGCGAGAATGGCTCACCACCTGCAAGGATGGCTCATCACCTCCGCTGCATAAACGGAAAGCTGACAGAATCATTACCCAACAAAGACCGTACCGAGAAAACCCCATCCTGCCAAACATATAAAAATCCTTTACAATCGAATAAAGCAGTTCAGTCTTGTGTCAATCTCAGAACCTGTGTTACGTTGTTATTCCGATCCTAAACCTAATCCGCGGATAGCGTTAAAGTGATTGCGAATATATATTTATACATCTATATTTCATAATTATTTCATTTCAAATAGAATAATTATTCTTCAGGCGCATACGCCCCTAAGACGTAAACTTACATTATTTTATTTTTCGCGACGGAATATAAATCCCGTCACAATTTGATCGTCTATTGAATACTTTACTTAACGCGACTATGTTTCGTCGAACAAGGACGAATACTTTTTTGTACGAATTATATTTTGCCGCGAATCATCGAACGAGTGTATCCCGATACGTTCACAAAATTGTGCAGCATTTCACGATCCCCTCTCGACTTCTCCCGGCCGAAGTTATAATTACGACACGGAATCCGAGTGCACTCGAACGAACGGGCGGCGTAATGAACCGGTATGACGTACAGCGGGCGATCAAATTGTTATGAACATTTTCAAATTATCGCTTCTTTGAAGTTTCAACGACTACGCTTAAGACGAACCACGCTTTTATCGCGCGATAAAATATTTTTGATAACGCGTAACGCGAAGATTTTATAACTTCAGTAAGTTACTTTAAATTTTTGAAAGGTATATCGAATAACAGAATTAAAGGATCGCCAAATTTTCCCCGCGAAACGTGAAAAAAGAAAAGTATATTTTCTCTGTTTTTATATATAGGATTTATTATAGATTATTTAAAGTTTATTACTACTACAGTGGTTAGGAACTAATTATGTTACACTATGCGATGGATTATCTCTTGCCTGACGCAGACCTGACGAAGATCTCACGCAGACCTGACTCAGACCGGACGCAGATCTGACGAACGCTAGATATGGCTATACAGCTTAACAACTTAAAACAACTTCTCACCACCACGTCTTGTCAACTTCTCTCTATTTCGGCTCAAACGTCCCTTTTTATGAGTTTCTATTTCCCCACCACGCAATCTTTCTTCGGCCGCGTCTATGCCCAAATATGGTCATATGCGATTTCGCCTACGCTTCGCACCCCCTCTTCTAATAGAACCTTGAAAGCGTTGCTAGACCCGCTGGCTCATTTCTTTTCCCCATCCCTTTTTACCTGCAGGTCACTTTCACTTTAGACGGCTATGATTTTCATGATACTACATATATTGGGGAATTAGTAGCGTCACCTAGCATTTACTCGACGATTTTGATTTCTTTAACGTACTCAAGAAGATCACGAATCGTGTTTACTTCGATATCAACTTTAATTACAGTCCCAATCATGTATTCGTTACGATAGACATTGAATTTAATTAAAATTCATTCATTCATTCATTGATAATTCATTTTTCCATCAACCTTGTAAGAGTGTCAAAAATTAGGCGTGTTCGATTCTACGATGAAGATTCTCAGCAACGCATTCGATGGAAAATGTAAAGCGAAGAACGAAGACAAATCGCGTTCGGAATTTTCTCGTTCGTTTCGTATCTTTTTTTCTTTTCGTGGATCGTTTTACAGGGAACGGTTCGCTCTGGTGGCAGAGAAACAGTTGTATCCTGGTTCTCCGATCCACTTACGCTTTCCGCGCGGTGGCACGAGGCTAGAAACGTTGCCGTACGTTTATTACCCCTGTAACCATATATGTACAAGGCTCGAGGGCCTCGATGGAAACTCGAAGTAAACTCTGCGCCGGACGTTACGACGCAACTCGCCTCGCCTAGGCTGTTCAAACTGTTCCCCGTGTGCCCTTAAGTAAGACTATGCGGTACGGTAATCGGTGCAAGAGATTCGTTTACGAGTGTACGGTAACTTGAACTGCCGTTAATCTGAAATTGTTGCGCGTACAACGGAGTGATAATGCACCCGTTCGATGGCCACGCGTGTTTGCCTGCATACGTGTAAACGATTCGACAAAGTTACGGCCAATAGTCGGTTGGAAAATTAGTGGAACAGTTATCGGTGATAAATTTTACGAAAAATTAAATTATCTTGTAAAATCTTGTAATTCATACTTATCGTAATAATCTCAAGCTCGTTGTATATTCATTTCGTAACCATTATTCGTGTTACTAAAATTCGAGAAGGAATTAATCAATTGAAAGATAAATATAAACTTGACTATGGATGGAAATTTTCAAATAAATTTATCACGATCATTTTCCATCTTATTAATTTATAATCGTTTGTCTTTTAAACGAATTTCAAGGGAAACGTATTAAGTCATTCGATAAACGTATAAACGATAAATAAGTATTAAGTTATTAGGAATTATCATCGTTGAAACATTTAGATAACGAGAAATAGAAATGTATATATATATATAAAGAAAAGGTATTTCTTTAAATTAAACTTACCGCGCTGGCAATCATCGGTAAAGTAGATACTAGATAAATAGGTGAAATAGATAAATGATAGAAGACTTAAAAGAGACGAGGAATTTCGTGAGGCCACGATTATCGATAAAGTAATTATAAGAATATTATAATAGTAGATCTGTTAAAATAAACGCGCATAAGGGAAACTGACCATTAACCAATAAACTTCAATTGTCGTTTCTCAATTTTAGGTAAGGGTTTTGTATATAATATAAGTTAAGGTGTAAATAACAAGATAAACTCTATTTTAGAGCAACACGTGGAATTGGTTTGATGGTAGATCCCCCCCCAAATAATAATATATTATATATATATATATATAAATACTATAAAATATCTAAATTCTACCGTGCAAAATAATCCGCAGCTCGGTATGAATCATACATGAAGGATGCTTTACATATTTCCAGCCGTCTGATCATACGCTGACGCCTACTACTACCACCGCGACGTTCACGTATACGTAGACTTATTCTACTTGTCGCTCGACTGGACACATACTGATTTATTCTACCTACGAGCCGTGACAGGCCATACAATAAGCGCACTCTTCGCGTACTCGGCTGCGGATCAACTTAATAAAAAAAACTTGTCGCCTAGCGTTTCCTTAAGTTGACTCGTTTACATTACAAAAACTATTCGGTCTACCAGCAAACAATCCACCGTTTGTTAACCTCTTGAAGTACAACGACGAGTCACACTCGTGACACGAATTATTGTGTTGGCTCAACAAAAAGGAATTCTACTTGCGACAAATATTACATTTTAACTTGATCTTTAGCTTCAGTTCGTAAGATTGAGAATATATCGCTGTTGCGTCCTACATTAGGTTTGGATTCTTAGAGTCATACCTCGCAACCAAAGATACCTATTTGCAACCCAACCACCGTGATTCAGGGTATACCTGCACCTCCCGCGCACCCTCGGTAGAAGGGAAGCGTTGACCAGCTCCCCTTCCTACAATATTCTAAATGATTCTGATTGGTCACTAGATGGCTACAACTTGTGTATAAATAGCGTGACAATTCTGCAAATAAAGCATTAACCAACAAGACGTTAACGCTGTCGCTCAAGCGCTTCACACCTGAGACAAGCTGTTACAACAACTTCTTCACCCAAATTCCAACCCTCGCTGCGCAAGGCGAATTATCAAAAATAAGAACGGGAAGGTATCGAGAGCGACACGCCGATCTCGCACCTAGACCACCTCAAAGAATCGCTAATTCAAAGTTACATGTGACTAACGTTTGAATACTTTGCATGTAATATTGAATGAAACTGTAATGGGTAACTTGCGTGGCATTAATAATAAAAGAAAGATGGTATGACAAGGGGTTAACACTAGATTTACGGACATTAACACTAGGTTTAAACAAAAAAGTTTAACACCTAGGACGTTACGTGCATAATTTAACAGGCTTTCGGAAAAATACGTATACCGCGTATAAATATTCGAACGTAGAAGCGTGAGGATAAAGAGAATCGCGTAGAATACATATTCATAACATTGTATTAATTAAAGTTAACACAAAGTACCGATAAATAATATTTATGGTCTGTATAATTTTATAATTTTATAAAGTTAAATGCGTCAACGTGACGAGTTTCGTAAACCTAATGTTAATCGTACAATTTGACTGGAATTTTTTCCATGCTACACTACTGTATTTTACCAATCGACGCAATGATACTGCATTATAATTAATTAAAGGGAACATCCGGATGCTTGTATTTATACTATTTTTATATCAATTTTATTCGGTCTTATAATGTAAAGCTGTCATTTTCGTAACAATTCTATGCTACTAATTGTATATAGGAGGAAACCCGTTAACAATAATATATAAATAAGATAAACTAAAACGATAATCAATTAAAAAGGTTTTAATGTCTTCTGTTATGCTTTCAGTAGCCATAGAAGCTTTTGCAACAAAGTTCATAATTCCTAAACTATTTAATCTTCGACTTAAAGTCCATGATACTTTTTTTAATAAGAACAAAAGGATGCACCGATTAATACAATAAGTCTACAAAGAATCAAATTGAACATATTAAAGAGACCTTTAATTTCTATCGAATAAAACGTTGAAATATTTAAAGAAATGAGTCGTAATAATTTATTTGTTCAGCGTTTAAGTCTAAATAACTAAATAACTAAATAACTAAATAACTAAATAACTAAATAACTAAATAACTAAATAACTAAATAACTAAATAACTAAATAACTAAATAACTAAATAACTAAATAACTAAATAACTAAATAACTAAATAACTAAATAACTAAATAACTAAATAACTAAATAACTAAATAACTAAATAACTAAATAACTAAATAACTAAATAACTAAATAACTAAATAACTAAATAACTAAATAACTAAATAACTAAATAACTAAATAACTAAATAACTAAATAACTAAATAACTAAATAACTAAATAACTAAATAACTAAATAACTAAATAACTAAATAACTAAATAACTAAATAACTAAATAACTAAATAACTAAATAACTAAATAACTAAATAACTAAATAACTAAATAACTAAATAACTAAATAACTAAATAACTAAATAACTAAATAACTAAATAACTAAATAACTAAATAACTAAATAACTAAATAACTAAATAACCAAATAACCAAATAACTAAATAACTAAATAGCTAAATAACTAATTAACTAAATAGCTAAATAACTAAATAACTAAATAACTAAATAACTAAATAACCAAATAACCAAATAACCAAATAACCAAATAACCAAATAACTACATAACTAAATAACCAAATAACCAACTAACTAAATAACTAAATAACCAAATAACCAAATAACCAAATAACCAAATAACTAAATAACTAACTAACTAACTAACTAACTAACTAACTAACTAAATAACTAAATAACTAAATAACTAAATAACTAAATAACTAAATAACCAAATAACCAAATAACTAAACAACTAAATAACTAAATAACTAAATAACTAAATATTCCTACACAAACAAAGAATCTAAATTACGTTCGCGTTACACATCTCGGTAAAAGAAAATGCTGACATTTAGATAACGTTTTCCATTAAACGACGCACCGTTCGTTCCTCGCGAATATATCCATCTTGCAATCGTCCGTTGGAAAATGCTCGAACGAGAAGGAAGCATGTCCTTCTGCTATGGTTAAAATAGCCAACAGCTAATATCGATGCTGGCCAACGAGCTCGCCGACGCCACGTGATTGGTCTATCCGCGCGGCCGCGAAATCGCATTAACTTCGGGTTAATATCCGCGGAAATCGCGGCCTCGGATCACTGGACAATTATCGTGGCCCGGCAGCGAACGCTGACCAATCGGTGGCCTAGGATTTTCATCCTAGCTGCATCAACCTCCATCGTATAATTCCTCCCGGCATCCGTCTGCGTATCTCCCCGCCATTCTCTCCCTTCATCCTCTTGTCACGCTTCGCATTTTTCCTTCGCGCTGTTCCGTATCGCGTCACGTTGCACGCGTGATATCCGATAATGGGCCTTGGAAATGGAAAATGTCGCCGATGCAAATAAATACAGTAGGGAATCCCGTATTATACGAATACTCTAACATCCGAACGTGGCGTTAGACGGATATTCTGTTATTCGAGCAACGTTTCGTTGAAATGTTTGCAAACTATACATGTGTACAGGGTGAATGATTAAACGTGTTGTCACTGTTCCTGTAATTGCCACTTTAAGTCGTTTATTTAATGGCGAATTAACGTACAAAGAATCGTAAGTTGAGAATTTTCTAAGAATGACAGGCGAACGAAAACGTGTAGGTATACTTTTCTGCGTTTTGCTTTTAAATCCTTGGCTTATGAATCATGTCAATAGCTGTATGCATCAGCAAAAACTATTACCTACGAAGTATTAAAATATTGCTAGTAGCATTTGTACTCGCTATGGTAATTGTGTGCAAAAGTTCCAAAAGAAATTAAAAGAAGTAAATGAAATTTTGTTATAAGAATAAATTCAGTCTCGAACCTACAATTTTACACAAAGTTGCAAAGCAGCTTTGACTAAGAGTAGAAAAGGGCGACTGTTTTGGGGTAAACAAAGTGTTGGAAAGTAGTAAAAGCTTATCGGCCGCGTTGGGAAGTGTGGAAATTTGGTTTCTTTCACGTCGTAAAACTCGACCGGAGATTTCGTTAGCATCGGCGGCTCGTTTCCTTTGTTGCTGCAGAGGAAATCAGCGTGGAATTGCGAGGAGTTGCTTAATCCAGCCGACGTCGTCTCGCTGTTTACTAAATCGCAGTTCGAAACTTTGAATCGGCCGCCATCGCGCTGCTAACTTCTTCGATCGCGCGACTTCCTGAAGCAACGCGACGAAACGGTCGACTTTATTCCTCTGTTTGCAACGAGAATTCACGAATTCGCGCGTTTTCTGAATCGACCAAAGATATTCGACTTGGATCCATTCTTCTTCTCGTGAATTTCACAGACGTCGAGTTCGAGGTGACAATTTTGCTTGAAAAAAAGGGGAAAGTGCCGAGAATATTATCCTACGGTCTTTTGCCACTAGCCCTTGCAGTTCGTTTGTTATAAACAAATATACTATATATCGCGTGATCGTGGATTACTCGAAAAGTATCCGAAGAGAAATATTAATTTCTCAGCTCCTAGATGTCCGACTTCAATGCCCATTGGCTTAAATTATAGGGCAACCTCCCAAGAATATTATTCATGGGAGCTTCCCCTATAATTTAAGTCAAGGGGCATTGAAATAGGACGTGTAGGAGCAGAGGAATTAAATTAATAGTTTTCTTCAGGTACTTTCTGAGTAATTTGCCATGACGCGATATATATTTCTTTATAACAAATGAACTGCAAGAGCTAGTTGCAAAAGACTATAAGGTAATATTTCTGGGACCTTTCTCTTTAATTTAAGCTAAGGGGCATTGAAATCAGATGTCTAGGAGCCGAGAAATTAATATTTTTCTTTGTATACTTTCCGAGTAATCTACCATAGAGCGATATATTTATTTATAACTAATGAACTGCAAGAGCTAGTTGCAAAAGACTATAAGGTAATATTTCTGGGACCTTTCTCTTTAATTTAAGCTAAGGGGCATTGAAATCAGATATCTAGGAGCCGAGAAATTAATATTTTTCTTCGAATACTTTCCGAGTAATCTACCATAGAGCGATATATTTGTTTATAACTAATGAACTGCAAGAGCTAGTTACAAACGGCTATAGGGTAATATTCGTGGGACCATTTTCTTTAACTTATGCCGAGGGATATTGCAATTGGATGTCTAGGAGCCGAGAAATTAATGTTTTTCTTCCAATACTTTCCGAGTAATCTACGATCACACGATATATATTTGTTTATAACAAATGAACTACAAAGGCAAGTTGCGAAAGACTATAGGATAATATTCTTGGGACCTTCCACTTTAATTTAAGGTAAGGGGCATTGAAATCGGATGACTAGGAGCCGAGAAATTAATATCTTTCTTCGAATACTTTCCGAGTAATCTACGATCACGCGATATATATTTGTTTATAACAAATGAACTGCAAAGACTAGTTACAAATGGCTATAGAGTAATATTCCTGGGACCTTCCCCTTTGATTTAAGCAAAGGAGCATCGAAATCAGCCTACTAAACGACCATTTCGAAGCGTTCATAATAATTCCATCACCCATTGTAAACCTTCGATACAACAGATTCCTTGCATTACAATTGCTCGCGTATTTTCGTAGTAACAACGAACGCAACTGAAACTAAAATGGCGGTAAGCTGTGTTGCACTGGTTTAAAAATTGCGCAGCCTGTTTCGGTGCGGCATTTTAACCGCACAATGATTAACGTGGCTGAAACAATTCGCCACAAAGTAGCTGCTCGTAAGCAACCAAAGTCAAACATCTCGCGCACACCGTTGTTCATGCTAACTGTTAATTAGAAGGGTTACATAATATGTAATTTACATCAACTGCAACGAGAGGTGCTACCCCCTCCCCTGCCCTCCTTTCCATTCTAATAGCAGTTACCGTTGGAAATGCCGGTATATTTCAACGCTGCGTGAATTTCGACATAAATTCAAGTAAATTCCTAGTCGATTGCTCAGCGTTATTAATTAAACCGACGCAGCGCGTTCGATGCATTCGCTGGTTCATTCGATCGGGCCGAGGAACGTAGTAACAATGGTTACCGCTTCATTATAATTGTAACGCGCCCACTATGAATTCGTATAATCTGTCGTGAACACGATGCCCTAGTTATCCGTGTCCCCTCAAAATTGCAATCGATTTCCGAATATCAAAGGCGTCCCCTATAATTGGATGCACGCATTACAAATAATTGCAAACTTTAACCCTTTGCGGGCGGAGCAAAATAACGTTCAACGAATTTTCGCGCGATTATTAACACTTTGAAGTCGCTACTAAACAAATACTAGTGCACGTATTAACAGCATATCGTACAGCGATAATATTAAGCTGAATTTCTTGTTTCAAAAATTGATGTATGTCCAAAACACCGAAGAACTTGGGCGATTATTTTCGAGCCTCGTCCGCAAAGGGTTAAAATGCCCGCTTATAATCCTTATTACGCTTCGTGACAAAAGTTAAGAAACGTGGTACGTATTCGCGAAATCTTTATTACGTCGTTTACGCTTTCGAGATGCATGGATTTGAATTAAAACTAGATGAACTTATCTGTTTTATTGATGTATGCAATGGTATATTTTTATGCTACTGTAAATTTTAAGCTATCAATCTTAGAAGCGAAAGGATAGACAAAAATTCCTAAGTGACTACTTTGTTTCTTAACTTTTGTCAGTAAGTGTATATATATAATAATAATAATAATCCTGGTATATTTTTATGCTACTGTAAATTCTAAGCTATCAATCTTGGAAGCGAATGGATAGATGAAAATTCGTAAGTGACTACTTCGTTTCTTAACTTTTGTCAGTAAGTGTATATATATAATAATAATAATAATCCTGGTATATTTTTATGCTACTGTAAATTCTAAGCTATCAATCTTAGAAGCGAAAGGATAGACAAAAATTCGTAAGTGACTACTTTGTTTCTTAACTTTTGTCAGTAAGTGTATATATATAATAATAATAATAATAATCCTCGTATACTTTAACACACCTCGATAGTAGATTTACGGACACTGATAGCATAAATTGCAAAAAATAGCATAAATTGCTTTTCGTGAAAAATAGGAATATTACGTACGAATAGGGTAAATGTACCACTTGCTGCCACTTTAAACTTCGCGCGTAACTTTGATTAACTATTTCAGAACGTCGTTAACATAAACATCGTTCCAGTTATGCTATTCCTAAGCAGATAATAAAATAATCCTAGAACAAAGAGCGTTAAACGTTAATTATATAGTATTTATTCTCCAATCCGCTTCGAATCGAACGTTATCCAAACACGATGTTCCACACCGATCAGCAACAGTTTCTCTCCACGCGTTTGTAGCGAATCTTTTTCGAGGGATGATCAGAAACTGGTTACATTCGCGCTCTAACCGGAAGCGGAAATTTTCGCGGATAAAATTGCTCCGGCGGATACGCGAGTCGATGGTGGGCGCGGAAACATTCCGAGGGATAAAAATGTAATGGTAGCATCCCGTTGCTTAGATTTCATTTCCAAGCTGGCGGCTGGCCAAAGAGTTTCGATACAAAAGCAGCGAGTCCGTCGGTCGCGATGCGATGCATCGAAAAAAACCGCTGCTTCCCGGTGAAACGTCCACGCCGGATGGGACGCGCGATATTTTCAACATTTCTGAAACATCTGAAATGAAATCTATGTTTCCTTTTCTTTTTCTCTCTCTCTCTCTTTCTCTCTCTCTCTGAAATCTTGCGCTACGTTTCGCGTGGCGCGTTTGAAGATGGGATAAGAAAATGTATTTGTTAAGAATACATACGATCAAGCAATATCCCTCACCGTCCCGTTTGCATTTTTATAGTTAAGGAACACTTAGTTTTGTGGCGGCTCTCCTGCACCCACCACTAGAGGGACATATGAAATTAGGACTTTCTCGAAAGTACTCGCTCCAACTACCTCGTCCATATATATACCGCCTTTAACCTTCCTTCCAATATCCCAACGTCTAAGGCAGGGCCTGCTAGGTAGCCGCACTGATGAGTCCACTAGCAGGCCCGGAACGAAACGCAACACCCTTCCTTTTTCCCATTATATCCCCCCTCCACAGCTCCACATATCGTTGGCAATTTTTACTTAACTTTCCTTCCAAATTCCCAACGTCTAAGGCAGGGCCTGCTAGGTAGCCGCCACTGATGAGTCCACTAGCAGGGCCCAGCACGAAACGCAACACCCTTCCTTTTCCCTATCCTATCCCCCCTCCTCAATAGTACTTCGACAAAAATAAAATACCTTCCAATATCCCAGTGTCTAAGGCTAGAGCCTACTAGGTAGCCTTACTGATGAGTCCACTAGCAGGCCCAGAACGAAACGCAACACCCTTCCTTTTTCATATCCTATCCCCTCTCCACAGCCCCACAGTTTTTACAACCATAGAGAAAAAGACCCTGACACATTAACTAATAATAAAACCCTGACCATTAGGACAAATTGGACACACCATAAAGAACAAATTGAGACATTTTTAATACACAAAGGACGGCTTAACTTCACGACACCCTAACGGTACTTCTCACTCCTACTGACGATACCTGACTTGACGTTTCCGACTTACCCTACAAGGCGTGACCACAAGACAGCAGATTCAACAGCCAACAATTTCATTGGACGAAAATATTTCCCACCTTCAACATGCACACGAAACGGTACACACCCTCATCTCCATAATTAGTATAAGACACCCTCGATTGTACAAAATGAGAGAGTATCATTACAGTATCAGGACAAGTGCTATTCCAACTCAGGAATCAACGAGAAAATAAAGGGACACACAGTCCGATAAAAAGAAACTAATTACAAGTTAATTATTTAACCTACTCAGTACGTCAGTGCACCCAAGTTATAAACAATATCTGGTCTTACAAACCAGATATACAAAAAACAACTTCTTTGGTCCATCGACCTACATCACAACATTTAATATTCTTACATCGGATGCGAACAATTCGTAACGCGACTGGCAACAAAACGTAGCTTACTTTATTCAAAATAAATGCGAAAATTTCGAATAAATACAAAATAAATTAAAAAGTTTCGAATAAATACAAAATAAATTAAAAAGTTTCGAATAAATACAAAATAAATTAAAAAGTTTCGAGTAACTTCAAAATAAATCTGACGCCCTTTAGTATAACAGTATAATGAAGTAAAATCCAGCGTTAAAGTGCAGCGTTCGACGAGAAGCACGCGAACAAAGAGAAAGTATAAAAGCAGATAAAGTTGTAAAAATAATAGGCAAGCAAATACATGTAAATTGAAATTAGTTACAAGGAATGTTCCTTACGATCGTAAGTAGTTTCGACTTCAATTAAGCATCGAAATGAACGATTTCAAGTGACTATACTTGCGACAAGTTACGATTATAAATCACAGAGAAATGTATTATAATTTTCGGTGTGTAAAAAAGAAACGAAGAAGTGCAAAAGGGTTAAGGCGATTTCGTACGCGACAACGTAACGCGTGAAGGAAGATTACGCGAAATCACGTTGGCCACGTGAAACGTTTAACGGGAAAATCCACGGCTGCTTTTCCCCCTGTTTTAGATTTAATTCCGCGGCTGGCGACGAGCCAAAAGAATCGCGGCGCTGAAACGAGTCACGGTCGAAAAGTGTGACATTCATTATATCGGCGCAAACCGCGGCGATCGTAACGATCTATCGTATTATCCGGAACCGTGTCACCGGAATTCCTATTTCCATCCCCCCATTTTACGCGTGATTCTTTCAGAATGTTTATGAAAAACCGCGAGGAGCCAAGTTTTTCAGCGCGTTTTCGGTCCGCCGTTGATATCGTTTTCTTTTTCCTTTCTCTTTTTTTTACTGCAACCGGGTCGCAAAAAAGCCCTCTCGTATTTACATTCCATCAATTCCTCGCGGAGAACGCCGAGCTCGAAGACTGTTTCGTATGCAGATCAAATTGACATTTTTCCAATGCTCGTGTGATTAAAGTAAATAATGGGAGGGAAGAAATTTTGACAATACTTTTTGACGTTTTCGATGGAAACTTTCCGCGAACGTTACTCTGAATATAATGTAGCATTTGTAAATATAATAGCATTGAACTATATTATGAACTATATTCTTTTTTCTCTATGTTATTGTTGAATACTTATTTGCTAAATAAATACAACAGAGTTTTAACCTAAGTATGTATTTAATTAATGTAGTTGTACAAAACGAAAATGCTGTTCTTAGTTTGTCGGTTTTCTGCTAACTGACTAAGACTCGGAAAAAGGCCGAGACGCTCAGGGGGTGCAATAAAAGAGTGTCCTCCTCAGGTAGTACTGACCTTTGCAAGGGAGGGGACAGCATCAATGGATACAAATTTTCATTAAAAATACATGCATGCAATGCTTATTCTCAACAGTTATTCTATCGATAATAGAATTGAAGATATTAGAAGTATCGGAAATTTCGCGAGAAACGGATCGCTAAAATAGATAGATAAGAATGGATACTTTGATTCCGTCGAGTGACGGAACAGGATAATAAACTTTTATTCGATACAGTAATTGTGTATAAAGAAGTACGATTCCAAATCTACGTATATTTTACTACCAACTCGTGCAAATATTATTCGAAACGAGTGCTTGATTAAAAAATAACGAGATAATATTTCGAGCAACAATAATAGACGAAGAATTGTATTGCAAGTATGTACTTTTAATAACAGGATATACTTTCGCGAACATTTTATCTTTCAATGAATCCCACGATTTTTAACAGCGCGAAATCAAATAAATATTACTATTATATTTGTAAAAAGTTCCCTGCTGCTCGTTTCTTGCGTGCAACCCGCGCAATATAATTAGCAATCGCGTTACGAAATATTACTCTAGTGATTAATACGACGCCACTGAAAAGCGAGAGTTAAAAGATAGTAAATGTTCGGTGTTGCAGCCGACGGACGAGTACCGTACAGTCATAAACCAATTCGTTCCTTTCCATCCTAAATATCAAGCCCTCAAACTAATTCCTCTCCGACCATAAAATGGTTAAGGACGCATCCTGGTCATTTCCACAACCCTCCTCTACTTTCTGTTTTTTCCCACACCCCTCCAGTTTCAAGCCGCTTCCACCTTAATCTTCTCCTTAATTTTCTCCTTCCACCAACTTGTCTAATGCCCCCCAACATTTCCATATTTTTGACTCCTTCTTACCCCCTCCTTCAATATTCGGCCAATCGCATAACGCACCCACGTTATATATTGGCTCACAAACCGATTCAAGGGTAGTACGCAAAACACCATCGAAACCTCCACTTTGAAAAACGATAAGTAACACAATCCGACAAGGTTGTCAAATACGCCACACTCTACCGCGTAACTCACAACGAGCAGATTTATTCACCTTTATTCGTCAATCAGAATTTCGCCCTTACGGCATTAGTTTGTCGTGAGCGCACACGATACTCTTCGCGGTTGTGATTCGTTTCAATCGTGTCGCGAGTCGAGTATCGTACAGTAAAAAAAAAAAAGTATCTCCACAGAAATTGCGAACAATTAAACGTTTTATTTCCGCGCGATTATCCGCGAAGAAAATCCGTTCGCAATTAGTCGCAACTTTTCTCTTCGCAGTTTGTCTTCTTTTTTTCGAACAATTTTCGCCGCGTTTAAACTCAGCCGGTGGAGGAATCCGTTTTCCGGCATTGAATTAAAACGACGCGTTGCCTCGTTAAAATAACCTGGCCCGCGTGGAATAAAACGTGTGCTAAATTTGTCGTTAGAACACGAAACGGCGAAGAGGTAGTTTCAAGACATCGAAGCTCCTTTCTCGTTTGCCGTGGACTTTTCCCGCTGCCAGTCGACAATGAAAGAGGACGTAAAACCTTTAACGATACGAGGAGGGAAAGAAAAAGCTCGCGACGACCGGCGACTATTCGGATAGCGAGCCGTAATTAACTTTCAATGTTCACCGAGACACGTTCGATGCTGTTCACGTCATCATCCACTTTTCCTCTCGCTGTTTCCCCCGTTTCACGCTCAACTTTTATCTTCCCCTTATTTCCCCAGCTTTTTCGCTAAACACCCTAAAACAACTCGCTGCAATGCGTCTTTTGTTTCTTTTTTTATACATGTGTAGGAGACAGAATGTCGTGTGAATGTTTGGACCAGAGCGATTGCTGAGCGAATGGTGTTGTATTTGGGTAAGATTGGCTGAGGCGTGAATGAGAAGTGTTTGGGATAGAGCGATTGAGTTGACGCGTGGTCGAAGAGTGCGTGGTCGCGCTAGGTTTCGTGTGAACGTGACTGTTTGGGTTCTACGAATGCTGAGACGAGTGAGAGAAGTAGAGAGGGATAAGGAGAAAGAATGAATGCGTGCAAGGGTAGAGAATGCGTGAGTGAGGGAGTCGAGAAAAAGAGTGGAGTGCGAGAGGACGTTGCGAGTGCAGAGCAAGAGTTTTTTCTGTCAGATTGTGCGTTGAGTTTATTATTAATAAACTAGCAATTATTGCAAAAGCTGAGTTTCTTTTTCTTTCCCTTCTCGCACCTTACAACAATACACGAGGGGTTTACTTTAAAATAATTCCTACACAAGGTTCTACGCAGTGGCGAATTTTTATAATCGCAACGGTGGACGTCGGTAAATTTTTAATTTCAAATAAGAATTTTAAGGGACTTTGTCGAAACGCGATACTAATCGCGGCATTTTGTTAATTATAGCGACAACATCGTCACTCGTTCCTCTTAGTAAAGCAACAGCGTGCGATTATTGTATACTATTTTTAACCCTTTGCGGACGAGAAGTAATAACACCTATGGGAGTTTACTTTAGTTTTCAATTCTACGTATTTGAATTTTCAGGCTTTCGAGTTCCAAACCGTATAATTCCTAACGATTTCAGATGTTTATTATTGCGTTAAGTATTCATTACGTTCAGTTATCTGCTTTAAAAGTCGACATAGGTTCAGAAAGCGAAGAAATGATTAGGCGACTATTTGTCGACACTCGTCCGCAAAGGGTTAAATCGCGATGAAGACTAAAGCGCCTTAATAAATCAACTCTCTGAATTTACTTAAATATTCCAAGAGATTTCGTATACTTTATTAAATGTATCGGTAAGTTCGCTATTTTGTTTGATAACAGCGGTTCAAATTTCAAATATGCTACTCGAATATAGAGACGGTCAATGAATTCACTTTATCGAATAATCAATCGTCAATTTGGGTAGGAATTTTTAAGACACATATTTTATCGTGTTAAAACTAAATGCTGAATTTGGCCAAAGATATTTTTGACAGAAATTTCTACCTTGTATATTATTTATTTATTCTATGCTATCGTAATGCTTTATATACTTTATATTAAACGGAATTTACGAAAAGTATAACTTGAATCCCCATCGAAAATAAACAAAACTAATCTTCAATTAATTAAGTTACCGTATTTAATTCGATCAAATAAGCTAGCAGTGAATTCGTAAGTAATTTCTTTACTATTCCGCGCTTCGTTACGTTTCGTTAATCCATATTTGTAAAGCGTAAAAGTAGCAAGAGGTAAAAAACTGATCTGATGAGCTCTGCTCTCAAATAAGAAGTACATGAATATGTTTTCTTCTCTTTCAAAATGTCCTCAGTCAAATTTCGTAACGCATTTCACTTTTTCACCTGGCGACCCCCCATCCCTAAAACATATTTATGTTAATAAACGCAAACTATCAGAGACTTTTTAATCATCATTCGACCCGAAGTTCTCTGAATGAGAGAAGCATACTTTTGTCTCGCTTACATTTCTTTAGCTCTATATTTCGCCGAGCCGTTTGCGAAAGTGCGGGTGAAACAATTCCGTTTGATAATTCGACAAAAATTCCGATGCAGCCGAAAACATGCGGGCACAGGCGTGATAACGGCAAATGAGACAGCAAATATCATGGATACTCTTCAGCTATTCTCGCGGGAATACCTTGTTCGCGGCGAGGAATTCTCTCCCGAAGAATCGCGTGTGCTTAAGTCAAGATTCCTATGGCAAACATACGCAAGGGAAAATGGGAACACGGTCGCGAATTATTTAGCGCACCGCGACGTCTGCGAACGTCGCGCAATATTATACATTCCATCAACGAAGTACGAATTGAAATTTCGTGGAAAAAAATCCGGCACAAATATCGGAGCGGTGTAAAAATCGTTTACGATTAGAAAAGAAATATTTCAATCTATAAAGCTAACTGCTGTACAATCGTTCGTCGAAATTTCATTTGGAAAATATAAAATGTCAAATTGTAATCTTGCCTCTCGAGATCGTTGACAGAATATCAATTGAAATATGTTGTTAATTCATCCGTAAGCGAACTTATCTCCCTTCGTGCTTCGCTTAACAAATATATAGCAATCGAACGTTTCCATTGTAAATATAATCGATCCGATAAAATGATGTTCGTTATTTTCGACGACTTCTTTGCATTTCATTGAAATCAATACCTTCTTTAAAAACAGTTTAGAGTCCATAAGGTTTTCTAGTTTTACGTATAAGGAAGCGATATACAGCGAGTAATAAAAGTATTAACTTAGGCAAAACACGTAACAGATATAAAAAAACATATTAATAGAACTCCTAATATAATATTATATTAATAGAAATTATTATTACTTATTTATTCAATGTCGCATCGACTTATTAACGCCATTAACGATTCACATTAAAATTATTTCATTGCATTAACAAGGGTTAGTAATAAAGTATAATAAAGTATTCGCGAGTAATAAAGGTTTAGAATAATTTCCAATGAACGATAAGTCGCTCACAAGTAATTAGATTACATCTATATTACGCGTGTACGTATTCTCGAGTAATTTAATTTCCTTTAAGGTAGTAAGAAATTTCTTAATTTCCTAAACTTCCTTTGCTTAATTTCTTGAACATCCTAATAATTAGGGTATTATTTCCTTTACAAATTTCGCGTCGTTGAGCAATTCCTTAATATCATTCAAAATTTCCACCGTGGTCCTAAAATTATTATAATTCACGCAACTCTATTCTCAGCATTCTTTTCTTTCATATTATTTCTAGTTAAAACTTGTCCTCCAATAGAAGCATATTCAAAGTTCTGCCAGTATTTCTCCATACCTCACACCTCTGTAACCTTTCCGCCTGTTCCAATATCATTCCCCGCAGTATTTTCCAGCCGGCAAAGATGATTAAATTACGCAACAACAGCAACGACGGAAAACAAACAAAAAAAAAAACAAAAAAAATAAGAGGAGTAGAGAAAAACAGGATTTAGACCCAACGGGATAAAGACCGCGCGAACGCAGTAAAACCGAAAGAGGGAATAAAGAAAAAAAGAAAAAAGGGGGATGGGATAACGAAACGCGTGTAGTGTTATCTGCTGCTTTCTGGTTAATTAAATTTGCATTTGTTTCGCTTTGGCGACGCGCCAGGATCATCCCGGCTGTATCTTTGTTCGTCGATCCCTCGACAGGCCGTAAGTATGAGCGAGCGTGTCCCGTGGAAGATCTGTCGGCGGAGGGAAAACGGAGGAAATCCTTTAATCCCGCGGGAACGTTGTCCTTCCCATGGACCGCTTTGTCAAACCGGTCGCGAGGCAACTTTCAGCGAGCGTACGTAACGTACGTAAGCGCGAGCGGCCGCATCTTTCGCCCGTCGCGGACAACCGGTTCGATATATCGAAGCCTCGAACGGCTGTCGGAGATTAACCTCTTAGGCACGGCTGAATTTTGCGCGGTGCCGTTTCCCTGTACGGCAGAGTTCGACGCGAATTACGCGTAAACGATGAAACACTGCAACAATTCATACCTGACACTAGCGTATCAAAAATAAAGGCTGTATATTCTGTTTGTATATTGTTAACACTGTTATAAAACGTTGTGAAGGCAAAAAAAAGTGTGAAAAGAGGCATATGGAAACGATCAGTTAATTCAAACGGTGAGCGAGTGAGTCACTATAGTGGCGCGTCGTAATATAAAATGACATCCGCGAAAGCCACTATAGTGGTGCATCGTTCCTAAGAGGTTAAATGTTTATCGAACAACCGGTCGGTGCTCGTCTTTCCTTTCCAACGCGAATCGCGGGTGTTCCATTGTTCGAGGAGATGTCGTTGAAAAGAGTAGATGTCCCGCGTGCTTCCACTTTAAGCTTATCGCTCTTGTTTTCCTTTTTATACGCGGTTCTACGCGGTGGCGAATTTTTATAATCGCAACGGTGGACGTCGGTAAATTTTTAATTACGAATAAGAATTTGAAGGGAGGAATGATTTTATCTAAAACGCGATATTAATCGCGGCATCTGTTAATTATAGCGACAACATCGTTTTAAAAGCTAGAAGGTTTGCAGCACAATATTAGCTAGATAAAAAGTAAGTAAAATTGCTGGCATCTACTTGCTGATAAACTAAGAAACCATAAGAAATGAAGGATGAAATTGGACGATCAGATTAATAGTGGGAATAATTGGTACATCTACTCTGGTTATCGAGATTTCCGAGCAACCGGGCGAACAAGAATTTCAATTCCAATAATCTCGCGGTTGGATGAAATGTCTAGTTAATATCTCGTTCCTTTTCCAATCGCCACGGTTTATTTAAAAGGATTCAGCGCGCGCCATTATTTTTCTGCGTATGGACCAATGATACACGTTTGAATCGTCGTCGGGAACGGAACCAATGTTAGATTTATGGCACGCGAAACGAATTCATATCGCCTCGTTGATGTTTAGGAATCGAGACGTTCTTTACCGGTAGAATACTCCATTGTTCCATTGGAGAACGCGCGAAAGAGGAGTAGCACTTTGTTTCGTCGAACGATCCGGACCAACATCCGTTTTCCACCGGAGAATACCTCGCCAGCACCGCGTCCTTATTCACATTTATTTCAAGATCCTTTTTACGACGTTTGTCATCCACTGTTGCAAAAGAACGTTCCCCGATACATTTCGCAACTCGATAGCATCTTTTCCGCCATTTTGCATCGTTCGTTAACGTTTCGTCCAGCTAGATTTCGAACGATATTTCGTTGAACCCTTTTGCTGCCGCGTAAACCAACGATGCGATGCGATGGACGATTTTGGGCAGCGTGAAACTTGAAAAAAAGAAGTATACAAATTGCGCGCGCGTAAACGCGAAGCACAAACGCTTATAAAATTCGTCTCTTAACCTCTTAGGAACGATGCACCACTATAATGGCTTTCGCGGATGTCATCTTATATTACGACGTGCCACTATAGTGACTCACTCTAGTGACTCACTCGCTCACCGTTTGAATTATCTGATCGTTTCCATATGTCTCGTTTCACACTTTTTTTTTGCCTTCACAACGTTTTATAACAGTGTTAACAATATACAGACAGAATATACAGCCTTTATTTTTGATACGCTAGTGTCAGGTATGAATTGTTGCAATGTTGTATCGTTTACGCGTAATTCGCGTCGAACTCTGCCGTACAGGGAAACAGCACCGCGCAAAATTCAGCCGTTCCTAAGAGGTTAAAGTCCAAACGAAATCCCGTTGCGTCTGCGAAAGGATTAATACGTTAAATTTCTCGAGATACTTTAACTGATTCTTGGAGAAGATAAGCTCTACGCGTAGCGTATCTTATTCTACTATCTTTGTTCAACTCGAGTATTTTCTATTCTTGTTAAGAAGATTCAATTTTTTACAGCCCAAGATTTCGTTATAATCCCCCTAATATAATCCGGCAAAAAGGAAAACTTCACGATCCCGGACGTTAAGACTCCAAAAAGTTACCTCCAACTTTTAAGAACCATCACTTCGTCAACTTTCGACGATCCTTAAAAAAGATTCCCAAGAATTCCCAAGAAACGCAACGTTCACCGTGAGAGGGGCATTTAATGCTAGAAACTTTCGACGGTTTCTTTTCGGGAATGAATCTGTTAAAGGCGATTATGAACATCGTAAAACCGTTTCGTATTACTGGCAACGATGTCGAGCAAATAGTTTCACGATAAAAAAAGCCACGTCGTCTCGACAATTTGAAGACCGCGCGCGATACGCGCACTTTGAAATTATCACTGTTGATTACAGGTAAGTACGAAAATAGACTAAATATAGTATAATAGATGGTATCGATATGTAGGCGCTAGTATTCTTTTTACAATATAGTATGTATGTAAAGTATCAACCCACGATCTATCAAGGCGCACAATCCTTCGTGGCCCGCAAACCGTACGCACACGCATTTTCCGACAGTCCTTCGTCAATTCGCCCGCTCAGGTATATCTCACTGTCTTTTCTTTCGGAGCTAGCAGAATCCGTATTCGCCGGTAGTGGGCGACATCCGTTGTTCGGTGTTGCAGCCGACCGACCAGTACCGTACAGTCATAAACCGATTCGTTCCTTTCCAGCCTAAATGTCAAGCCCTCAACTAATTAAATTATTCGAGGATCACGGAGGCACATGAGAAAGGAACACCGATCTCAGGCCGAAGTATACAACACCTACCATAATCTATTCGCGCCTACACATATCCGCTGCGGCCTATTACTAAGCGTTAAAGTTCAAACTGCGTGTAATATATTCGAAACTCATAAAGTAAAAGCAGCGCTTATAAAAATTCTACGAACGACTGAAGCTTTGAATAAATATTTGAAATTCGCCGACGCGAACAGTATCGGTCACACTCGCGTGCATCTAGCTCCAAGATTCCACAGCCGTTCCGTATCTCGCGAGTGACGGAGCCATAGAAATTCGATCGATCGAAGGGAACGCGCGAATACTTTTGTTAGAACAATGCCGATTTCCCATCAGTTTCATAAATCCGCTACGGATTCGTTCCATACAGGACGTGGCGCGGCCATCGCGTATACATTATCAGGGTGGATAAACGTGAGCGAAGCGCGCGGGCGCGCGCACACCAGCAACGCGGATATGTCTATACGGTGTCGGATAAGTTATAGGTCCCGTAGCGAGCCGTAGATCCCATGGACGCAGACGTACTGCGATCATTATCCGCAAATTTATGGGGCCAGTCGCAGCGGGCGCGTTTTCGCGTGCCAACGCACCTGTTAAAAGGCCCTGTGAAATCTATCGGATCCGCGTTTATTCGCCCCGCGTCGTTTAATCAACGAAATAATCGCGCATACTTGACGATCCACTATTCGTAAATTGGTCAGTCGAGTGTCGAGCTTTGTTACGCACGCGTTAGCGAAAATTCGTCTGCGAGACTTAAACGAGGCGCGTTAAGCGATAAGATTTACCTGGACAACTCTGTTGCTTTTAAAAGTAATGCTATAAAGGGTTATCCAAAAGTATCTTTACGGTGTTGAATGAGAATATCTGTGAAACGCCATGTTTGTTAATAAAACAGAGGCGAAAAGAATAAAAATTGAAACGAGAACGAACGAAGGTAATAGAAATAAGAAACAGATTAGAAAGGGAAAGAAAAAAAGTGAAGGTAGGTGTTCCTATAGTCTATTTTGGATATCATTTATATATATATATATGTGTGTATACAAAAACATGAAAATACAAAAGTGTACGCAGGAAACAATCGAAAACTTTACGCAGTACAGTGGTACGAAAAGAAACGTACAGTATCAGGTTGTACCAAAAATCCCTTTAGTTTTCTTACTAAATGGAAGAGTGCAGAAAATTTGATTTATTAAAGAATGTAAAATCATTGTGCTCGTTACATTCTCCTTTATCTTTTGAGAATGGTCTCGATATCGTTTTTGGCAGTCTTGCAACGTTACTTTACTTAACAAAATCAAAGCCAAAATTAGTGAAGGAAGGTGTTGATGATATAGTCTATTTTGGATATCATTTGTATATATATATATGTGTGTATACAAAAACATGAAAATACAAAAGTGTACGCAGGAAACAATCGAAAACTTTACGCAGTACAGTGGTACGAAAAGAAACGTACAATATCAGGTTGTACGAAAAATCCCTTTAGTTTTCTTACTAAATAGAAGAGTGCAGAACATTTGATGCACCATACGATTTATTAAAGAATGTAAAATCATTGTGCTCGTAACATTCTCCTTTATCTTTTGAGAATGGTCTCTATACCGTTTTTGGCAGTCTTGCAACGTTACTTTACTTAACAAAATCATACGAATGTTGGCCGTTTCAGACAGCACCGTATATAATTTATCTAATTCGTATCTTAACGTACCAAACGTTCACAAATAAATAAACAAATAAATATTTTCAAAAGACAGGGAAAAGTTCGATAAATCTTTACTAGGCTAGCTCAGAATTTCCCCTACTTCCATCTTTCTCTGATACACGCGTGTCTTCGTCACGATACTTCTACTACTACTACACGTTACTTCGCTATTAAATAAAGGAATTCGAGGGACGAAACTCGCGCAATGTTTAAAGGGTACATGGTAAACCGTTAACCGTGCGAAGCTTAACACGCGGTACGAAGCGGACACACTTTGATGGCGTTTTCTTTTGCAGCCAGCGAACGGGAAGACCTCCGAAGAGAGTGTGAAGAAGGGTGGGAAAAGGTGGAAAGCTCTAGGGGTTGAAGTGGCCGAAAGGGAGAGCGGAGAGGGCAAGCACTCGGTCCGCGATGAGAATTCACAATGCGGCCTGGCACTGGCTGCAGCAACTCCACCGCCGCTCGCCACAACATTATGTAACCTCGCGTGTTACGCTATTACGTGTGAAAAACCATGGCTGGCTCGCGCCCTCGACACTTCCGTTTCCGCCAGCAAACGGAACTATCTCCACCTCTCGCTCTTTCTAACATTTCGCCCGCCCGAAGCGAACCCCAATTTCGGCGCTTAACGTTGCTTCTATTTGTTCAGTCGTACAAGGATTTAATAACTCTTTAACGTACCGCGCGACGAATAGAGTAACAATTGAACGGCGTTACTTTATTTCGTAATATATCGAGATACGTTGACCGAGGATTTTTTATAAGTTTGGAGAGGAAATTTAACCCCTTGCCGTACGATTACTTTTATTGCCCACGTGGGATTAGCGTTAATTGGTTATTATTTTTATATCGCGTCGCAAACGAATCGTACGTCATTTTTATTCGATAAATTGCAATGTTATTGTGCGAAGCTAATATCAGAGTTCGAGTTAAATTTCATCTTTATATTAGATGAGAAAAGAATAATGTATTTTAAACGTGGTACTGAATAGAAGCCGTTCCGCGTGGACCGAAGCTACTCGTCTGTTCCCCAAATCTTTTTCACTCGTTTTCTTCTACTTATTTCCTTTCTCTCTCTCTCTCTCTCTCACTCTCTCCCTCTCTGTCTTTCACTCTTTTACATCCTCTAGCAGTCATTGCTCATTCGTCATTCCATTCTTTCTCACCATTCGCGCGCATTTATAAAACCTATAACACTTAATAGTAAGCATTTTCGTTCAATCAGTGGCATAATTTATAGAACGAGTGTGACTCGTTATTGTAGGCCAACGGGTTAAGTATGAAAAAGGTTACGGAATGGAAATGGTATCCAAAAACACGGAAAACGTCGAATGTAAAATACGAATTATAGCATTTAGGGGGTGAAACAATCCCTTATTTGTGTCTCGTTTCTTTAATAAACTGAATTTGCCTAATGATCTGCATTCTATTAAAAGTGTATTCTATTCAATACACTTTTTAATAAAGCATATCCTTTCGATAAGAAAACTTGAATTCTTTCTCGTTTATCTTGGATTTTAGCTTAACACGCGAGTATACGAATAATTAACTTTACGGTAATTTGTCGTAATTTATAAGGCTTTGAGCGTTAAAGATTAAACGTGCTCGAAGTTCGGGATAAGAGTGGATAAAAGTGTAAGTGTTTGCATTTAATTATAATACTAATGGAAAGAAAGCTTTTGAGAAACACCATTTACTTCGGGATTATTTAAACTTTCCCATGAATTTAAAGTGTAGGGGAAATTGCGTGCATTTAAGACTGATTTCTGCGATGGAGTTTTCTACAATTACGTCGATGCTCCTCTTGAAACTTAGCACAGTGCAACGGAAGTAAGTTGAGTTATGCAAACGTTTATATTTCAACGTTCGTTCGTAGTCGAAGACAAATTTCTTCAAAGAAAGGAAACTTTCCGTTGTCTCGTTAAACTCTTTCGCCGCACTGAGAAAGCACAAGACAGAGATGAAAATTAAATCGTTAATCGAAATAGAATTTATGGAGAAACGAATTTTTCGTCCCAGGTAAAATTGCCAACAAAAAAAATATTTAAAAGATTTAAACAAATACGTAAATTTTGACAGAGGCGACGCAAAATTCTAATGAAAGATTTAAAGAAACATTTACCTTTCAGCAAATTTATTTCCCAAAAGTTCTCAAAAACCTGCAGGTAATAAAACGATGATTCGATGTCTCGTTAAGAAAGTTAAATTAGTGCATTGAAGATTTGCTTTATCTCTGCTTTACTATCAAAAATTGTATTTTATCTATCAATGCTTGTATTTCATTATTTCTAAACGATTCGATTATTTTTGCGACATATTTTGTATTACGTTAACCATAAAGAATATCTGTATTTTGTTTAAGCAGACTAAAGTAACAAAATGTTGTGCAAAAAGACTATTGCATTAATTTACAGATATGATACACAAATATTAGGTCATTGGATACAAAATGACCCATTTTATACAGCTTCAAGCTTTCCAATCGTTAATCAATTAAAAAAAGGCACTTCTAATTATTCTAAAATATTTCTTACGCATCGATAGGAAATGTAATTCTTCAATTAGCCCAAAACTTCATATACTTCCTGCTTTCTACTCTCGCCGAGAGTTTGGAATATAAAACTTTCCTAATATCCCTACGCCATGATACTATTCCATTTGTTTTCACATCCTCGGCCCTAATTTTGTATTCGCCTCGAACAAACTAGTATTCGAAGTAAGCTGCTATTCTCCCAGTTACAGTGGCATAAAAACTCCATTAAAAACCAAGGAAAAGAAAATCGTTTTCCTATGTAAAAAGCTAAAGATGGTAGGAGGGCACGAAGCTCGTAAAAAGCACGTTGCTTAAATGTTTAAGACTTTGAAATGTCCGTAACGCCAGATGTTTCCCTTTCGTAATTCGTTTTTCATTAATTTCCGTTCTCTCTCGCCTCTCGGGCCTAATACTTGACTACACCGATGCGGAACGGGGAGGGAGTAATTTATTCGAAAACGGGGGGTAGTTTCGGGTGGTAAAGTTTATGCAATTTCGAACAGGCAAGCGTTCGCGTGTTTCGCGAAAAAAAAAATGGATAAACGAGGAGTGGATTGAATTGCAAGCATGAACGGAGCTCGATGGAAATTGAGATGGCGTGACTCTCGCGTTCCTTGAGAGCCGAAACATTTTACCGTCCCCGCGATTCGATAAGCCTGCGATAAGAAAGGAAATAGGGGTGGTTTACGGTGGTTCGAAAGAATTTCATTCTTCACTCCTGTTATTCCGAATTCTTATCACGATCGGTATCCACTCCTAATCCCTTTTGCGACGGGACACAAATATTCACGCGTATTCGCTTGGGAAAATTCGTAAGATGGATGGAATGTTTTAATAGAAGGTCAAATCTTGAAATTTGGGGATACGATATTAAAATTACTTAGTAACATTTTAATCAGTCACAATCGTGACGCGGATTATGGACAAAACAGAACAAATATTAGCGATATTTGTAACAAAATTCTCAATTTACCTCCTTCAATTTCCTTTGAAATTTTCATAATTAGTATAGCAGAATACGAACCCTGTATAAAGTTTTAATACTTCGTATCTAATATTGTGTTGAACGTTTGTCGTGCAACGTTACACTTTGTGAAAACAGAACAAATATTAGCAATATTTGTAACAAAATTCTCAATTTACCTCGTTTAATTTTCTTTGCAATTTTCATAATTAGTATAGCAGGATACGAACCCTGTATAAAGTTTTAATACTTCGTATCTAATATTGTGTTGAACGTTTGTCGTGCAACGTTACACTTTGTGAAAACAGAACAAATATTCGCGATATTTGTAACAAAATTCTCAATTTACCTCGTTTAATTTCCTTTGAAATTTTCATAATTAGTATAGCAGAATACAAATCCTGTATCAAGTTTTAATACTTCGTATCTGACACTGCGTTGAACGTTTGTCGTGCAACGTTACAATTTGTGAAAACAGAACAAATATTAGCGATATTTGTAACAAAATTCTCAATTTACTTCCTTCAATTTTCTTTGCAATTTTCATAATTAGTATAGCAGAATACAAATCCTGTATCAAGTTTTAATACTTCGTATCTGACACTGCGTTGAACGTTTGTCGTGCAACGTTACACTTTGTGAAAACAGAACAAATATTAGCGACATTTGTAACAAAATTCTCAATTTACCGCCTTTAATTTTCTTTGCAATTTTCATAATTAGTATAGCAGAATACAAATCCTATATAAAGGTTTAATATTTCGTATCTAACATTGTGTTGAACGTTTGTCGTGCAACGTTACACTTTGTGAACTTATGGTAATGTTGTAAGGTAAAATAAGATGCGCAAATATTCTTTAAAGTAATTTCATACGCAGTGAAAACCTGCTTGATTTTAAGCAACAACTTAAATATATTTTCGATGCATTTCATAGTATCTTCTATGGCATTTTGCATTGCAATTTGTTGTCATTGCGAAATGATTAACAAATGTTTAGAGACATTCGCGTGTCGTTAGATCGACGAGATTCAAATTACACTGAAATCTTTTTTCAACATCGAAGCTGTATAAAAAAATCGTGTTTAGTTATATGAAAATTGAAATATCAATTTATTCAATTAGTAGATATTAATTCGATTTAATCTGTGAGCATAAAATTAGAAACATATATAAATAATCGTATCGTAAAGAGTTACTAGATGAATCTAACTTAATGTTTTATTTCATTTATCTGTGTGTTCATCCGATTGAAAATATTATTGGCAATTTCAGTGGCACGCTGTTTCCGATTTTAAATGATAAATTTATAATCCTTCGATATAATCCTTTAATAACCCACGGATGCGTGCAAAGTTTTTTTTTCATATAAATGGCGTACAAAAAAACAAAATAATCCGTCTTTAAAAGCTGCGTTTTCATCGAGGATCAAAATAACCATCATCATCGCCAGATCTGTATTAAAATTTGAAAATTGAATTCTTGAATTCTATCATCGTTATGAGAAAAATCTGCTGTCGACTTTTGAATTACTAGCAAACACATTCGTCGTAGTGAATCACTGCTCAGTGTAATAATAAACAGGCAAAGTATAACAAATATAAAAGATAAATCAAAGTATTCGAAGTATTCAAAATATTTGTATCCTTTAATTAAACTAAACTATCGATGAAATTTTTGCACCTGCTTAAAGTACTATTAGATACTAATATTATATTAGTATTATTAGTAGAAATCAACTTCACTCTTTAGTGACGAAAACTAAAATGGCAGAGAGTCATAAAAAGACGAAGAATAACACTTTGAAGATCAATTTTCAATACTTGCAATACCAATGTATAAATAAAGAAAGAAAATGAATAAATATTCAATCTTTCTCATACATTTAATATTATTACACAAATATTACATTAACCTCTTGTCTAATGAACTTCTTGAAAATTATTCACTGGAACGTTGACTACTTTATAGTTCAACGCCAATTTTCATTGGAGTCTTTATAGTTTCTATATCAGATCAAAATAGTATATAATATTTTAATATTTCACATCTGGCACAGCGTTGAAGTAGATAATAGCTTTTGCCAACGCTTGCAGCTACTAACAAATTCTTACGGCAAGTTGCTAAACGTCTCTTAAAACTAGGTTTACGGACGTTACGTGCATAATTTGACAAACTTCCGGAAAAATACTTATTGTTGAGTACGCGTTTTCTATTTCTAGATTCGAATAGTGAAACCCGTACGTCGCACGCCGACTTAACTTTGTGCGACTGTTTTGAAGTGGACTGTATTTAATGGTTTACTTCAGCGAAATAAGTGAAATGTTTATTAAACGTATTCTGTCTTACTCGTCAGCGGCGAGTGTCTACAATCACGTCTGTGTATTCCGTCTCGTTTGTCTCGCTTGAAAATTGTTGTACATCTACTTCTCTGGATCTTGCGTGAGTTTTTATAAGCCTTGGGTAGGCGTGTGCAAAAATTGAAAATCAGCCCCATTCGTCCCCTTCCAAGGTAGTGGGCGCGTACAGCCAAATTCCTTCGAGTGGGACTAACTTCCCCTCAACTCATGATTCTAGAGGGGTTGCCGATTGCAGCCCCCGAGTGACCCACGCAAGGGTCCCGAGCGTTCTTGTCGCTGACCCTAGCGAGTAATAAAACCAAGGATCGACTCGACTTCTGGCAAACAGATGTAAAGTTAAAACTATTGTAAATCAATAAAAATTGGCAAAACGTGCCGAAGCAACTGCGACTAAAATTAGTGAAGTAACGGTTCCTTGGGCTTTTATTCCTGCTAGGGTAAAAATACTTAGGGCTCAAATGTGCCTCGCAGGAGGTTTCGTTAATAGCCCTCCAAAAACAATTTCGCTACGCGACACTTATAGTTCATATAAATATTCGAACGTAGACGCGTGAGGATGAAGAGAATCGCGTAGAATACATATTCATAGTATCGTATTAATTAAAGTTAACGTAAGTACTGAAAAATAATATTTATAGTCTCTACAAATTTTAGGTATAAAATCTGAAATCCGTCAACGTGACGAGATCCGTAAACCTAGCGTTAATTATTCAAAGGCTTTTCTACTTTTTCTTGCTTTCACTCATCCGCGCGGTACTTAATTAACCCTTTGTACTCCAATGGCGCCTCTGCGGCGACATACGTAAATTTTCTCGTAATTCGAGATTTTAGGTTCTCATTTACTCCTACTAACTCAACTTCTATTTCTTTCGAAACAAAGCAAATTAAACACCACTCTTCCTATTTCCAAAGTCCGGAATAACACTTTGAATTCTCATAAAAGCCAGAAAAGAGTTGTTCGAGTTACCGGTGGATAACATCATTAAAATAGTTTCGGTGTGCAAAGGGTTAAAATAATCAAACCAAACCAAAATAATCCAAGAACATATTTCCGACCCGAACGAAAACATCGCGCCGAAGTTCCGCAATCTTCCGAAGCGTCTCTTTCCGTCGAACCTCGGAGAACTTCTCGCGTCGCAAAGCCACCTTTCGACGCGACCTAAAGCCGATAACCAAACATCGGCAAAACCGACAAGACACAGATCACCGCGGCAAAATCCCGCGACTGCCAACTACTCTGAGATCCGAAATCCAAATGGGTTTTAGCCGTGAAGTTGGCGGCAAGAAAAGCAGGTGGATGGTCCGAGGTACGAGATGCGACGAAAACTAGCCAAAGTAAGGAGGGAGGGGGGGTAGGTTGGGAAAATTGTGCTCAGTCGTAGAAGCGTAGGTTGGGGCACGTTAGAAAGGGTCGCGCGATCGGTCCAACGACCCGGACATCCGTCGCTTTGGAACTTGGTCCACCGTTAAATATGGCGAGCAACGGGCTAGGCGACTAATGTGATTGCTGGCAGACTGTTAGAGGACGCTAAAAGCACCGTGTCGTAAACTCTACGTTCCGCGTACACGTGCAACGGGGCTGAGATAGGGTGCGATAGGGTTAAATGAAAGGGGAGAGGAGGGGGAGGGGTGAGTAGATGAGCGTACGAACACAGGTATGGCCTATCGGTTGCCATCGGTAGCAAACTTCCAACACTGCTGAACGGTAAAGCCTGTTCCCCCCTCCCTGTAATTTCGTCCATCGATGAGTTTTGCGTCGGATAAACGCCATCGAATTGCGAACTTTCGATCATCGATTCGTTTCGCGATTCTTGATAATATGTGCGGGGTAAATGTTACGATTGCTATCATTGTCCCCTATAACTGTCGCTTCAATTTGTTTATTTAACAGCGAACGAACGTACGAAGAATGGGGACTGAAAAATTTTCGGTAACGACGTTGGTGTTCATTTTTATGTAACAATACTCGTGGACGTTGCATTGTTGTTTATATTTAGTGTTCTTCTATTATATTGTGTGTTATATTGATGCCTTAGAGTTTATAAGTTAAGAAAAGTGGCTATGGTGAAGCGCAAATGGCGTAAAGATGTGAAACTTGCCATGAAACGAGAAGTATAAGTAGTAAAGGTCAACGATTGGTCAGCCGTGTACTTCGATTATATATTCTTATACTATATTGTATCTTTTATTAATAGTTTATATCATATAAGGTAAGAAAAGTGGCTATGGTGATGCGCAAATGGCGTAAAGATGTGAAACTTGCCATGAAACGAGTAGTGTAAGTAGTAAAGGTCAACGATTGGTGAGGCGTTTACTTCTATTATATATTCTTACACTACATTATATCTGTTAGTAATACTTTATATCATATAAGATAAAAAACGTGGCTATAGTGATGAACAAATGGCGTAAAGATGTGAAACTTGCTATGGAACGAGTAGTGTAAGTAGTAAAGGTCAACGCTTGGTCAGACGCCTACTTATATTTGCGGACTTTACGTATTATTACCGTTGCTATTATAATACGATTGATTAGATAAATATTTCGCATCGAATGAACTACATTTCGAACCTCGAATAAAGTAGCTTTCAAACGTAACACGGAATTCAATATATTTGTACGCATCTTCGATTAATTTAATTCATCTTTAATTAATCGAAATAAGAATATCGTACAAGCTGCCCCGAGAAGTAAAACTTTAGTGGAGCCGAAAACGTTGTGTATCAATGAATCCATATTATGCGAGAAAATTGTTAAAATTCAATTAGCAATTAAACAACGGTCCGTATTTTAAAACGAGACGCGTTATTCAATTTTAATAGAGTGCAACGTAAAATTGTCTCTCAAACGTGTTCAAGAATGTGTACAAAATTAATCTGGAATCTTTATTAATTTAAAAGATTCTAGTTTTAAGAGACGAAGTGAGAGAGTAATAAATAAAAAGTGATACTTGGAAGGTAATAAGGAAGGAAATCAGGTCGGTGGGAATGTTGAAAGAATCCGCCAAGTTACGTAACGTAACTTTGGCCAGAATGAAGTAACTTCGATCAGCCGAGAAGATGAACGCTCTTCGGAGCGATAATAATTATCGAAGCTTCGAAACTTTCTAATCGATGTTTTCGACGACAGTCTCGATATTTGATTGATGGAAATATCTCATCGCGATACCATTCCGCTGTTCGAATCTGATCTATCATCGTTCGAATTCTGTTCAATGATAATTGTACTCGACGGGTACAGCAGAAACTTCTCTATCGATCACTTAGCAAGAGTAGATCGTAAATGAAGTTTACGGTTGCAGCGTATATTAGCATTGGGAATATTTATCGCGTCGCTTGAATATTAAACGCGTTACCGCGTCCATCTTTCGCTTTATTATTGCGCGATTACTTTGTCCTACTAAACTTAGTCCCAAAATTATAACGTTGCAAGTGTTCGATCCGAGTGGAAAATGAGTACGAATGGTTAAATACTTTATTCGATTTACTACTTACTCGTAGCCAAACTTCGTTACCGAACTCCAATGAAATAAAGTATAATGCTTACCTGAAACATAAAATGAAATATCGTTGATGTACTTGTTGCTATACTTATTGCTACTGCTATTACTACTATACTTAATTGATTGACATTATAGGAAACGTTAAGTACAAGTTATTTAAATTCACTTAGCAAGAGGCGAGGGATTTTAATCCAATTCGTGTAATTTTGTTACTCTAGTTCAAAATGGTGTACAAATTCTCATTACTAATAATAAATTTCGAATATTAACCCTTTGCACTCGAGAACAATTTTAATAATACAATCTACTGGTAACTTGAATACTATTTCTTGGCGCTTTTGAGAATTTTTAGCGTTATTCTGTACTCGAGAAAAATAGGAAGGGTGGCCTTTAATTTGCCTCGCTTCGGAAGAAATAGAAATTGAATTAGTAGAAATAAATGAAAACCTTAAATCTTGAATTACGAAGAAAATTACGTATGTCGCCGTAAAGGCGCGAACGGAGTTCAAAGGGTTAACAGCCACCGAATGAATAACGCGATCTTGGTTCGAAAGATTCTCAAGTGAAAAAGCAACCTTTCGAAACGAATCAAAATATATGCCAAAATAATTCACGATTAATACCTCGAATACAAATCCATTAACTCTTTCTCAAAAAAATGCGTCGAGTCTACCTCGGCTAATCTTAATTAATAAAACTCAATTTTTGCCCGCGTTATAACGGCTTCAATTCTACCGTGGAATCCTCCGTTTCGCGTTCAACCGCCCGATATTAAAAATTCCGCCAAACCGAAGCTTAAAAAAGCAGCTCGAAACTCACTCGCTCCATTTATCCTATTGCAACCCGGCAGCGAATCTCTCTACCGAGGACAAATAAAATCCGAAAAAAAAAAAGAAATCCGTAACGATGCGAAACCGCGGGCGCAAAAGCGTCGCGGTGGAGCGTATCCGAACGAGGACGTGTATACATTTTGCAAGAGGCCGAGTCCCAAGCGCCGTTCCCCGTCAGTCGTTTCGCAAGAAAAGCTTCTGCGGATGACAGAGAACCAGGCCGGGAAGAGTTTGCCCTAATGGGAGCGGTAATTGAATTAGCCCGGACCTTGGGGTTCCATAAATTTACCATCGACGCAACCGTTAGGTTAGAACGGCGCAGAGGTCGCCCCTGGGAGAGCCAATTAAGGGGTTATGGTAACACGGCTTTATGGACTCGACGTGGATTCCTGCTAGAATACATTAACGATACCGCGATTATTCCTCCGCCACGTCTGACCCAATGAACGAAAGGCTGCCAGGGTTAGGAGCGGCCGGGTAACATTGATATTCGACGAGGAATTACGTTTACAGCTTGGCCGGATATAGACGGTCGCGATAAGAGGCGCATATGAATTTTCCTCGCAACAGGATTAACCCTTCCGGTAACGCGGTACTGTACGTGTACGAAGTATCCTCGAGTACGCGTTAGCGATGGTACTTTTGATACGTTTAGATTTACGATTGATATTTCCGCGTACGATGCGTATGATTCTTTAACTTGTTGGAAAATATTGCGGTCGCTCTGTACGAAGGTATATTTATATATACATATATACATTTGTATATACATTTATATATATTTATATATACATTTATATATATATAAAGAAAAGGTATTTCTTTAAATTAAACTTACCGCGCTGGCAATCATCGGTAAAGTAGATACTAGATAAATAGATGAAATAGATAAATGATAGAAGACTTAAAAGAGACGAGGAATTTGGTGAGGCCACGATTATCGATAAAGTAATTATAAGAATATTATAATAGTAGATCTGTTAAAATAAAAGCGCATAAGGGAAACTGACCATTAACCAATAAACTTCAATTGTCGTTTCTCTATTTTAGGTAAGGGTTTTGTATATAATATAAGTTAAGGTGTAAATAACAAAATAAACTCTATTTTAGAGCAACACGTGGAATTGGTTTGATGGTAGATCGCCCCCCAATAATAATATATATTTATATATACATTTATATATATGTTTATATATACATTTATATATATATTTATATATACATTATATATATATTTATATATACATTTATATATATTTATATATACATTTATATATATATATTTATATATACATTTATATATATATATTTATATATACATACATATATATTTATATTTATTCTGTATATGCATATACATATTTATATTGTGTATTTTGTTAGGTGTGATCAATAACACCATTATACAACATACATATATTAATTACAATATATATTTCGCCAATTGTAATCAACACCACCGTTGTATAATATACATACATTAGTTACAATATAAATACATGTATATTTATATCGTATATTTTGCCAGTTGTAATCAATTATACAATATATATTATTGTTGTACCATTATACAATATATATACAATATATGTTTACATTGTATATAAATATATATCTAATATATGTATCTATATATTTCTATATATGCATATATGTATATATATTTCTATATATGTATATATATATATATTTATAATACATTGTATATATTGTATATTATATATTCATATTGCGGAACAAAAATGTACAGTCTTCGTTAGAAGCAAGAGCCAGGAATATTGAAAATAAATACACGCGCTTATTGCTCAAACCAAAAATGTAATTATCCCAATTTGTTGTAATGCATGGTACAGACATAATAAGTGTACAATACTCAATGGTAAGTCCACGAATGAGCAGATTCATTTTCATTGTTTCACCTCTTGCGCTTATGCGGCTTAGGAGCATTTGCTCATCGCTGCCTTTTGCTCATCTATCACGATATTGCTTTTTATACGATTCAGACCATTTAGAACATCTGCGTTTGGGTTTTCGTTCGACAATTAGATCTTTCTTTTGGGTCTCTTGGCCACTAGGGCATTTGTTTTTTTAATTAGTATATTTTTTTTTACTATATCAATGCCTCTAGTGTTTCCGTCCCTGCCACGAGGAGGCTCTACTTTCTGTATTACATTATTTCTATTATTTCTCCTTGTTTTGTAATGTTTGGCAAATATACTTCTTTTGTTTCCTTTCTTTTAATGTTTAGGAACACCTTTCCCGGAGTACTAAGTGTCCATGACCGTCTATATGGTTACATTCTTATTTTGTGATTATCGTACTTCTTCTTTTGAATAATGCATTGTTATCACTTCTATATATTCAATGTTCATGAATCTTGTGTTATTAGGTGCGACGAATGAGCACGGCAAGTAACGCGTCTCTCTACTCACGACTTATCGCATTATAACGTGATTCCACCGTCACTCTTAGATTTTCCTTCTATGTATCCACCGCCATACTTTCCGAAAAATATTTTCAATATTAAAAGTCTGTCCTCGCGAAAGGGTTAATAGCGGTGCAGGTTGACGCGACGTTAATTGTTAACGCGAAAAAGGCCCGTTGACAAGTCCGTGTATAATGAACTCTGTATTCATTTATATAACTTCGACGCTCCCGAATGCTCCCTTTTACAAGGCTCTCGAACGAGCGGCCACGATCCGGGAAATAATACGCGAGTGGTCGGAACTCCGTACGGGGGTTTGTTCGAATAATAGAAGCTGCAGGCCGCAGGGAAACTCCTCGCAGATTACGCCCCGTCGTTCCCAGCACTGCTCTCCACGGTAAAAGTCTTTTACGATCCTCTTGCTTCGGCACGCGCGCGCTTCGAAAGTCGTTCAACTAAGGGAAACGCTTCCCCGGCTTCCCTCTCGCCACTTTTCCGTGGAAAGCGATCGCGGCTTTAGATAATGACTATATCAATCATAAACGGATGTTACGACCGCGTTAAACCGTAAGAAAGTTGCCAGCGGTAAGTCGGCTGACGATGAAAATAACCAGCGAGCTTGTGTCTTGGACTTTTACAAGCCTTTGATGATGGAACGACTCGAGTCGAAGGATTATATTTTCGGGCGTAAATGTTTGATTGCGAGCGGGGAGAAGAGGAATGGGATTTTTTTTATCGTACGACGACGACGATGTTGATTTAGTCCGGTTAGAAATCTTCGAAATTCGGAGGCTTGGAAAATGGAGAGATCGGAAATTGAAACAATATTGGAAGTTGAAGCACGTGAAAAGAAGAAAGCCTTGAAATTCGAAGGCATAGAAATCCGAAAGCTTCGAAATTCGGAGGCTTGGAAATATAAAAGCTTGCGAATTCGAAGGTTTTGAAATTCCGAAGTTCACGCGTTGAAAATTCAAACGCTTGGAAATTCGAAAGTTCACGAATCGAAACAGTTGGACATGGAGAAGCTTTTAAATTCGAAAGGCTGGAAACTTGAATGTTGAGAAATGCAGAAGCTTGCGAATTCAAAGGCTTGGAAATCCACGAGATTGGAAACTAAATCGTTAATCTGCATGTCTAATAATTAATTGCACCAACTTCTCAATATTAAAGCTTCAACGCTCGAAGCCTTTCAAAGTTCCAATGCCTGATATCGAATTAAAGGGAATCGTTTTGTCTTAATATTTCTCCGAACTAAATTCGCTGTTGTAGCAGCTTTCTTAATTCAAAGAAAATTCCCGAGCGAGCGAAGCGGAAACACTCGTAATACAAAAGATCTTCTTTAACAGTCCGTTAATTAAAGATATTCAAGGATTTAGCGATTAAAGTGGACAAATGAAAGACGTTCATTAGAATGGTTTGAAAGGAAGGCGGTGGTAGCTGTTTTGCAGCACGTTTATTCCGAGACGTCAAAGGAGAGGGCAAAAGCGTAGGATTGTCGCGAAATCAGGATAATCGAAGACGACAGATGCAATGAATTAAGCTCGATTGCGCGTTGCTGCGCTAAGTAACGTTGCCTAATGAGAGAAATCATTAGAGCCGCGAAACAAAGATGGAAGACGATCAATTTACTCTCTTTCTCTCTAACAAATCTACTGTTTCTTACGTTCATGGTTGAATACATTTATCGTTCCTTAAATCAGTGTTCCTCAAAGCGTGTGCTACGAAATTTCAGAAGAAAAAACTCATCTGACGGAACATTAGAAATCAAATATTCGGGAATTCATTTGCATACTTTTCGAATTTCAGTCAGAGATGAATTATCCAATGTTACCTAAAACAGCAACAAATGTTTTACTCCAATTTTCTACGTCGTATTTACCCGCGTTAGGATTTTCAACTCTCACTAATATGAAAAATAAAAGAACGACGTCAATCACATGTTTCACGTTGATTGCAATCTTTTAAATAAAAGTTCATTCGATTTCTATCGAATATTTGAATAATTTAAAGCTTTGTTCGAGGCAAACATATTTTCTTCTTGTACCTATTTATTTAATTACTTTTACATCTCACTTCGATCGTGAGAATCGTTTGCACAACGTAGACGTAATATAAGTAGAAACAAAATTGTTGATATTATTTTTCGTTCTATTTATTTCGTTTAGAAACGTCGTATTTTCCATGACTAATGGCAAATAAGCAATTTATAAAAGCACATTAATATCTACGATTGCAACAAAATTCAACAGAAAAATGGCCACTCATTAATTCGAAAAGAGATAGTAAAGTTTCGTAAGCCATTTTTGTCTATCTTTTCGTTGATTATTCGCATGGCTTTAATTCTGATCGCGAACGTTGTTACAACAAACGCGAAACGCGAATATATATATTTTTTCTCTATTTTCTCAACTTTACATACGCGAATGCGTATACGTGTATCTCTGACGCGTAGCAATTCATGGAAACGTTCACCTTTTTTTTTTTGTTGCTGCTTTTTTTTTTAATGAAATATCGCGTCGGGAGATCCATTTAATCAAGAGGCTAACGCGTTTTTCACTGCTAGTTGGTTTAACTTGACTTTCAAAATATCGTTTGGGGAGGGGAAAAAAAAGAATTGTTTAGCTTCGAGAACAAAAAGTGACGAGCAGCGAACGGAAAAAAGGAAAAACCGAACGAACGACTAGGCGTTCGATTGCATCGAATCGACAGGCGAACCGGGCACCATTTTATCCGGTAATTTTAACGAATTTCCAAATAAACTAGTTTCTCTTTTTCCGCTATACGGAATTTATTGCCATTCCGATAGTTTTGTACGCCTTATTTTTACATTTCTGCAAATATTGCGAAGCGACGTTCAAACGTCAGCGAAATCTGAGCATCTTTCGATGCAATTTTACGTCAACGCGTTCATCCTTCTAATTAGAGACAACTGCGCAGAAATGTGTAACACTTAGTCGTAAAACTTCAACTGCAGTCGTGCCTAATTAATAATAATCTCCTTAGCTAATAGGAAGACATAAATAAGGGAATGTTAGGATAGCAGAACGATCAAATTTCTTATGTTAAACTTTGCTAATTGAACCACAGATCAAGAAAACGAAAAGTTGTAGAAGAATGAAATTCTCTTCTGTATGAAATGGTCTAATGTACTTCACTTGAAAATATTGCACAAAGCGGTTTATTCAGACTAGTCTACGTACGTACATCTAATTGCTGTCGAAGCTAAGGGCGGACTGACTCGTCCGAAAGGGAAATCTACACTCTCGCCCAAATCGATGGGTTCTTGGGTCTCTGTCCTTCGCCAATAGGCGCAGGCCAAACCATAAACGGTCCCAAAAAGCCTACGCTTCGCTGTTGCAATATTGCACGCGGTGATACGAGGCTAATTTTGTACCCCACTTCACCCTTAACCAATGAACCGTGATTGACGAGTATACTCGTCACGGAGAAATAGCAATATTTTACGTTAGAACGAGTATACTCGTCACGGAGAAATAGCAATATTTTACGTTAGACCAAGTATACTCGTCGTGCGTAAAAAGTACTTACCATTGGATATTAATGTAAACTAAAATATACCGGCAAATTTCAAGACGTATAAAATACTTGGAGGCAAGGACGATTATTAGAAAATAGATTATAAGAAATATAAATAATTATTAAGAACAAGCTGCTGTGGTATGCAGCGTAAACAGAGTAGCGACACATTTAGAGGTGCACGCTTCGAAAAGGTTAGGTTAAAAGCATAGGTTAGTGTTGTAACGAATCGAAAGCTGCGAAACTCATATTCAACGATCTTTCAAATTACGAGAACAACGCTGTCCGAACGAAGGTGGCAATCTCGCGATTCCCCGGAGTAAGCGAAACGAGAGTGCACTTTTCTCAATTTCACGGAAGGTATCGACGTTGTCGCCTGTTACGACGGCGTTCGATCCTGTACGAAGAGGAAGTAGCCGGGAAGAAGAACGAGGTGGGGGAAGGAAGAAAAAAAAGAAGGAACTGGGGAATAAGAGAGAAGTAGAAGTTTAGAGGGTAGCATCGTTGGAGGCTACGAAACGTGGCACGATTGCCGGCCATGGGCTACAGCTGCAACTGCAGGCGGACTTCCTCGGAGAGGTTCACGACTCCAACCCCCGGTAATTGGAGACTTTTAACGATCCGGCCAGCTTTCAAGCTGGCACTCCGTATCTGTTTTCCGCACGAGGAATAGCGGGTGAAAAGGATAGGAAAATGGACAGCGGCGGCTAGGCGAATGCGGATACCGAGTCGTGTTCTACCTTTTGTGTGATAATTGTAACTAGCTCCAGAACCCGAGGAGAAAATTTCTCCGATCCCCTTTGCTCCGACGTCTTTCGCGTAAGGCTATGAATATTCGAAAAGGGATTAATCTCATCCGACGCTGGCGGATTTGCATTTAAACGTGCAGTGGGATCTGGTTACTGTGATCATGCCGAATGTTATTATTAATCGGCTACTTTTATTATAATCAACGGATCCTGAAACATTATACATAAACGTAGTTAATAATAATTCGACTATTGTAATGAAACTTTAGTTATTGGTATCGTTTTGTTAATAATTATAAATAATTCGTAGCGTTTGATAATTATATATAGAGAGAAACGATAAGAATTCGATAAGAATGATCATATCTATTGTTATTATAATCAGTTTGTCCCAAAACACTATATAAACGTAATTAGAAATAATTCGACTATTGTAATAAAACTTTAGTTATTGGTATCGTTTTATTACTAATTATAAATAATTCGTAGCGTTTGATAATTATATATAGAGAGAAACGATAAGAATTCGATAAGAATGATCATATCTATTGTTACTATAATCAGTGGGTCCTAAAACACTATATAAACGTAATTAAAAATAATCCGCCTATTGTAATCAAACTTGAGTTATTAATATCGCGTTTCACAATTGCATTTGGGGACAAACGATGAGAATTCTTAAATTCATACTAGACGAACCTTTTCCTTGAAGATTATTTTTAATCGAAGCATATCTTTCGCGTCGCGTAATCAGTCTCTACGTTATTCTTGTCAAACATTGCAACTCCCAAAATGATTACCTATTATTAAAGAAACCAACGAATATATAAGCGATGCTTTCGTACCGTCTAATTACGATAACAATACCTGATTAGTAACATTACCCACGATTACAATAAGCAGCTTCCACTGTACTTATTAAACAAGTTGCAAACTTCAATTCCAATCATACAAACGCACTCAAAGTTTCCCCTAAATACTTAAATTCCTACTAGACGGACCTTTTCCTTGAAGATTATTTTTAATCGAAGCATATCTTTCGCGTCGCGTAAGCAGTCTCTACGTTACTCTTATCAAACATTGCAACTCCCAAAATGATTACCTATTATTAAAGAAACCAACGAATATATAAGCGATGCTTTGGTACCGTTTAATTACGATAACAATACCTGATTAATAACATTACCCACGACTACAATAAGCAGCTTCCACTGTATTCATTAAACAAGTTACAAACTTTCATTCCAAACGTACAAACGCACTCAAAATATCCCCTAAACAGCGCCAAGAGAAATACGTAATATCCGTAGTCTCGGTTTAAAATCGTCCAGTCTCTTTCGGCTTTGCCCTCTTTCGCGGTCTTAACCCTCTCCCGTGTTCCTTTAAGAAGCGCACTGCAGCCGTGCACTAAATCACGGCCTGCTCCTTGTCGCTCCTCCCTCGGAACTCCATCTTGGAAAGCAGCGGTCCTCCGGCGCGCGAGATACCGCGGGAACAAAAAGGAAGAGAAGGAACGAGGGCGAGGGTGAGAGTGTGCCGGTCGGAGGACCCGGTCGTGGAAAGCTTAGACCTGTCCTACCTCAACGTTAAAGACCGTACCTCTTATTCTTCATCCCTTCGAGCATCTCTGCCGGCGTGCCATTCCCCGCCGCTTCTGCTGGCCCAGCTAAGGCGATTTTCGCGGCTGGATTCTTGCCAGAGATTCGGGGACGCCCGTTACGGTCAACTTTCGATTCCATTCTTACGGTTAATTAAATCTTCGTCGTTGAACCCGATACCGCGTCGCTTTTCATCGATTTCGTAGCTCGGCTTTAGATTGCTAGATTCGCGGGAATCGTTATGGAAACTACGCCCGGTGATCGTGAATTATCGCGATTATAACGCGATTGTAACGTATTATCGCTCGATAGGTTCGAATCGAGAATCGAGAAGATGGAAATTTAACCCTTAATACAGCTCGCTATTATTAATTTTGTTGGACGTTAAACCCTTCGGAAACTGCGTCCCTTCGATTGCACGGACCATAGTTTCGTTTCGCGATCAGTACGAAACGATTGATGTTCATTTAAAATAGAGAGAACTATTTATTGGCGAGCATATGACGCGTTAACCTACATCGCGAATCATTAGATACGTTTTCATCGTTCAATTGTCTTAAGCGTTGTGGTGGCTCTCCTGCACCCACCACTAGAGGGACATATGAAATAGGACTTTCTCGAAAGTACTCGCTCCAACTACCTCGTCCATATATATACCGCCTTTAACCTTCCTTCCAATATCCCAACGTCTAAGGCAGGGCCTGCTAGGTAGCCGCACTGATGAGTCCACTAGCAAGCCCAGCACGAAACGCAAAACACCCTTCCTTTTTCCCATTCTATCCCCCCCTCCACAGCTCCACATATCGTTGGCAATTTTTACTTAACTTTCCTTCCAAATTCCCAACGTCTAAGGCAGGGCCTGCTAGGTAGCCGCACTGATGAGTCCACTAGCAGGCCCAGCACGAAACGCAACACCCTTCCTTTTTCCCATTCTATCCCCCCTCCACAGCTCCACATATCGTTGGCAATTTTTACTTAACTTTCCTTCCAAATTCCCAACGTCTAAGGCAGGGCCTGCTAGGTAGCCGCACTGATGAGTCCACTAGCAGGCCCAGCACGAAACGCAACACCCTTCCTTTTTCCCATTCTATCCCCCCTCCACAGCTCCACATATCGTTGGCAATTTTTACTTAACTTTCCTTCCAAATTCCCAACGTCTAAGGCAGGGCCTGCTAGGTAGCCGCACTGATGAGTCCACTAGCAGGCCCACCACGAAACGCAACACCCTTCCTTTTTCCTATCCTATCCCCTCTCTACAGCTCCACAACCGCCTTTAATCTTCCTTCCAATATCCCAACGTCTAAGGCAGGGCCTGCTAGGTAGCCGCACTGATGAGTCCACTAGCAGCAGGCCCAGCACGAAACGCAACACCCTTCCTTTTTCCTTTCATATCCCCTCTCCACAGCTCCACAAGAGCCAATCGATCCTCGATTTCGTCTGCCAAAGACTAAATACTATTATACACCGAGGGATTCTCTTTCTTGTCCCACGATCATTAAATAAATAAACAAATGCGTAGAACGCTCTTGGAGAAAGAAACGAATTTCAGGGTATCGAAAGTCCTCGTGGTGGTGCTTTAAAGGTTAATGGGTAACGTCAGCAGCAAAATGGGTCTGCTAGGAGCAAAAGGCGTCGTCTAGCGGCATCGAAACAGTCGTGGTAAGGAGTTCATTCAGCCCCGTGAATGGCCACTATCTCTTCCGGCTTCGAGAGGGTGGTTAAGTCGTCGATAAGGTCGGGGATTTAACGATCCTGGCTACTCAAAGCGCGGCAGCGCGACTTTTGCTCGTTCTCCGAACGATAGACCACCCCGATCGATCGTATTAAGCGAAAGGATCAGCTTCGTATACAGGGTGTCTTAGCAACTTTCGCCACCGCGAATCACAGACGACGTACGGGATAAAACTATCGTCCGATGTATCTTTTTGTCGCGCAGTTTTGAGACTAGCCTCGTTCACGTGCCACTCTTATTTTTTACATTTTTCGTTGCACGCTGCAATTATATCATCTATCGTTTTGCGTTTCCTTCCAGATTTTGCGCGTTGAAATACTTTAGAAGGGTTCACGTTCCTTGTTGGATAACGAAACGGAAAATATTCTTTCGAGAACTCTGAGTTTTTAGGTTATATGTTAATTTCGGAATTATATATGTATTATGTATGCGAATTATATACAGAAGTTGTACGATTAAGAACGAATTATATTGGGTTGCCAGAGGGTGTACAATCGTGAAATTATTAATTGTAATTAAAAAATATCTGCGATGGCACACGTTCAGCCTTTTACAGTAAATTATACCTACAATAGACTTGCAGCTTTTCTTAAAATACGAAACTCATTTCGCTACTAATTAATAGAGCTTTGCAACCGCAAACAAAAGATACTCTAAAGTCATACAAAATGATACGATACGCGTAACAAATGAATTTCCTTACGTTTCGTTAAACGATGATCTGACAAACGTAACGTTGTCTACTTCAAAATTGGAATTCTGACAATTTCAGCCTCTCCTATATTATCCTGTAATTTCGCTTAATCTCGTTTCCGCGAACCGTCCGCTTGCTTTTCGTTCCCGGTGTACCTTAAGCCCTTTAATTAAAAAAATTTGAAAGCTTTACAGCGTTTAGAAAGAGTATGGGAAATCCTAAGTTAATGGAACACCTGGTATACGCGGTCGTACGTAATATGTACTATAGATACGTACATATATACCGTATCGAGGATCCTGAAAGACTTCCTGACCGTTCGCAATTAAGGTTCAGACACTTTCCCGCCCTCTTTCTTTCTTTTGACGCCGCGCGGATGAATTTCCGTCGAACCTCTTACTTACTTACGGCGTCGACTCGATTTACTATCACGGGGCACGATCGCGTAATAAATTCGTTAGCAATTGTTCGCTGAAGAATCGCCGCGTTGCCTTTGTTGCTTCGTCAACTGGATATATCAATCGAACACCGCGGATAAGTTACATTTCCGCAAGCTTGAAGAGGAACACGCTTAAAGTTCGACGCGTTCAAAAATCACGTTTTCAAATTTAAAATGTTAGAGTAGAGGTGGAAAAAGCTGTGGGGCTGTAGAGAGGGGATATGATAGGAAAAAGGAAGGGTGTTGCGTTTCGTGCTGGGCCTGTTCTAGTGGACTCATCAGTAAGGCTACCTAGCAGGCCCTGCCTTAGGTTCGTTGTTCCTCCGTGGAAGGCTGCTGTTGTTCTATTCCCTGTCGCGGTCACCAAATGTGGAGCTGTAGAGAGGGGATATGATAGGAAAAAGGAAGGGTATTGCGTTTCGTGCTGGGCCTGCTAGTGGACTCATCAGTGCGGCTACCTAGCAGGCCCTGCCTTAGACGTTGGGATATTGGAAGGAAGGTTAAAGGCGGTATATATATGGACGAGGTAGTTGGAGCGAGTACTTTCAAGAAAGCCTATTTCGTATGTCCCTCTAGTGGTGGGTGCAGGAGAGCCGCCACAAGAGAAAGATGTGTGGTGCTGTAGAGAGGGGATATGATAGGGAAAAGGAAGGGTGTTGCGTTTCGTGCTGGGCCTGCTAGTGGACTCATCAGTGCGGCTACCTAGCAGGCCCTGCCTTAGACGTTGGGATATTGGAAGGGAAGTTAAAGGCGGTATATATATGGACGAGGTAGTTGGAGCGAGTACTTTCGAGAATGTCCTAATTTCGTATGTCCCTCTAGTGGTGGGTGCAGGAGAGCCGCCACAAAGCTATCGATGATAATATCAATCACGTCGATCATCGAACGAGTACCAATTTTTTCAACATTTCTTAGTTCTATACTTTATACGCTATACCCAATGTTAAATCGTATAATTTTATCTGCGTGAATAATCATCTATAATATTCGTAGGTGAATAATTATATTTGCACATGACAACGCGTGAAATCACTGAGGGACTAATTCTAGCATACATAGCTAATAAAATGATCGTGGGACGAAGGGTAAATATAAAACTGGCGTCGGTACGTTCAGGGATTAAAATGCTACTTTAATCCTTTGCAGACGAGCGTCGACAAATAGTCGCTTAATCATTTTTTGGCTTTCCGAACCCACGTCGACTATTAAAGCACAAAACTTAATGCAATGGATACTTAATAATAACGTAATAATAAACATTTGAAATAGTTGGCAATTAAATGCTTTGGAACTCAAAAGCGTGAAAAAAACTCAAAGTCGTGGAATTCAAAACTAAAGTAGTCATCTCTCACAAGTGTTATTACTTCTCTTCCGCAAAGGGTTAATAAATGTTTAAACCTACTTCGATCTACTCGCAAGCGAATCTTTAACTTAGATGGCACGATAAATCGGCAAACGTACAATAATATATTCCGCGAACTGTCGCGGTTGTCTATTAGAAAGCGATAAGCAGAGGATCGCTTTCATAGATCGCGAGCAAGCGAACGTACGTGACTTACGATCCAATCGATCACCGCGACTTCTGAAGTTATGTGGTTACTCCTGACGCCACGTCAAATTAATGGATTATTATTATGCATCACGCTACACCATTGTGTGCAAGAAACATTCATCGATATTCGGAATACGTTACGGCAATAATTTGAGCCGCACCGATAGCTCAAATTCTCGCTCGAAGCTATTGGTTAATCCATTAAAAGTAGTACCGAATTACACTTATCTTACTCGAAGATTGTCGAATGTAACGAAAGCTGGTAAATTCTTAATCGTTTTAAAATAAAGTGGCAAAGCAGCGAGCAATGAATGGAAGTCAAATTCGGATGCTCTTTTTATTGTTACTATTATATATATATATTTCTGCTGCAAATTTGAAGCATCAAATTGTTTTCATTAACACGCCTAGCTACGAAAAGATTCGTAATTGAAGAGATTAAATATCTAATCGACGTGTGGCGGCTCTCCTGCACCCACCACTAGAGGGACATACGAAATAGGCTTTCTCGAAAGTACTCGCTCCAACTACCTCGTCCATATATATACCGCCTTTAACCTTCCTTCCAATATCCCAACGTCTAAGGCAGGGCCTGCTAGGTAGCCGCACTGATCAGTCCACTAGCAGGCCCAGCACAAAACGCAACACCCTTCCTTTTTCCTATCATATCCCCTCTCTACAGCTCCACAACCGCCTTTAACTTTCCTTCCAATATCCCAACGTCTAAGGCAGGGCCTGCTAGGTAACCGCACTGATGAGTCCACTAGCAGGTCCAGGACGAAACGCAACACCCTTCCTTTACCTATTCTACCCCCTCTCTACAGTTCCATAGACGCCTAATAATTTTCTCGCTTACGAACCAATTCCAATTCTCCAATTTCCAAATTAAGTCGCTATACAAAATCAAATAAAAGAGCTCTTAATTGCAAGTTTCCTTGATCGAGCAATACCCTTTCTATCCCCGTAATCAAACGAAAATGAAAAAGAGGAAAAGGATCCATAAAGAAAGAAACGAACTCCGAAATTCTTTGCGCGATAGAGAAATTGTCTCGCGAATGTTCGCCTGTTCCATTGAAAACGCACGGGACACGTGAAAGCCGATGAAAATCACGAAGCATATATCGCTTGGCTCGATTCGGAACGTTGACGATGACGAGAGAATCCGATGGGCGAAAATGAAAGGCGCACGAGGAGGCGATCGTTTCGAAAGCTTGCGGGAACACGGTTGAAAGTCGCCGCCGCGGTGGAAATTCGAAATCGTAGCTGTTTCAAAGCCCGGATAATCCGAAGTGGCCACAATACAGCAGTTGATGTATGGCGGCTTGGACAGGGCATTGGTCAACCTGACGCGGATATATTGCACGGCCTATATTACTACTTCAGTTTGGACTGCATATCTGCTTGTCTACTAGCTGCGAGGCCTCTCCACTCCGCCGTGCTACGCGTGCACGCTTCATGCTCCCGTGAAATATCTTCGACAAATGAATAATTCCGCGACGAAAATGGATTAACGCTATTCAACGGTACCCGATGTTTTTCCCCTCCGTTTCTTTCGAACGTTAACCCATTGCGGACGACGAATAATAAAAACTTAAAAAGAGTATTTTGACTTTGAATTCCAAGCTGTCGTGCGCGTATACTCGTACTCAATCGCCTTGCCGTACGCGCAACCTCACACGCCGAATTAACCTTGTGTGGGTAGTTTATAGGAGAAAGAAAAATAGGAAACTGTTGATGCTGTTATGTATATATGTATATTGGAAGTGTGTCGCCGATACACGATTGACAGGGAAGTTTATGTTAATAGTTCGATAAGTTTTTGCGTTCTGATTTTCTGGTGGTGTGTCGTCAATTTATGTATGTTCGCGTTAAAATGTGATTGGTGGAGGCTTACGTGGTAGGGGTGCTGTTCTTGAGCTGGGCGTTCGGATTTCCAGACTGGAGTGGGAAATTAGTGTTCGATTTTTAAATATTTTGGCTGTTCCGATCCTCAGGTCGAATCTACAGCGCACGTGTTTTTATGACGGTACATATACTTCTTAATATTTAGGGGTGTCGTGCACAAGCGCGGTTTACCTGGACTGCAATTATATGATGCCAGCTCTCAAGTACGAAATTAGCAACGCTCGCAATAAAGCGGAGGGTAGCGAATATGTTGTTCGCTTCGACACAAGCCTTACGAATTTCTATGCTTACGAATTCCAGGTCAACAAATTACCAAAACTTTGAAGCGTTTATCAACGATATTAATTGAAACTTTCTGCTTTGACAGTAAACAACGTGCGTCCACAAAAACGAGGAAAGTGGCGATTATTTGCAGACACTCGTCCGCAAAGGGTTAACCCTTTGCACTCGTAACCATTTTTAATAATATGACACGATAGCAGCTCCGTTACACGTTTCTCTGATTATTGCGAGAACTTAATAAGTTACGTATTTTGGAAAGGAGAAATTTGCCTTGACTTCGGAAGAAATGGCAATTGAATTGGTTAATATAGAATTAAGGAAACACGAACATTGACTCTTGATACAATTTACGAATGTCCCCATAGCGGAGCCAACCGAGTGCAAAGGGTTAAAACGTGACCAGTGTAATTATAAAGTACGGGACGTGGCATAATTCGATAAACGCGACACGTTTACTATAATGTAGATTTGTCCTGATTACTGTCAGTGTCCATGTAACCGACACTTGAATTCGTTTATTTTGTGGAGCTGTAGAGAGGGGATAGAATAGGAAAAGGAAGGGTGTTGCGTTTCGTGCTGGGCCTGCTAGTGGACTCATCAGTGCGGCTACCTAGCAGGCCCTGCCTTAGACGTTGGGATATTGGAAGGAAGGTTAAAGGCGGTATATATATGGACGAGGTAGTTGGAGCGAGTACTTTCGAGAAAGCCTATTTCGTATGTCCCTCTAGTGGTGGGTGCAGGAGAGCCGCCACAAGAGAAAGATGTGTGGAGCTGTAGAGAGGGGATAGGATAGGAAAAAGGAAGGGTGTTGCGTTTCGTCCTGGGCCTGCTAGTGGACTCATCAGTGCGGCTACCTAGCAGGCCCTGCCTTAGGTTCGTTGTTCCTCCGTGGAAGGCTGCTGTTGTTGTATTCCTTATCGCGGTCACCAAATGTGGAGCTGTAGAGAGGGGATAGAATAGGAAAAGGAAGGGTGTTGCGTTTCGTGCTGGGCCTGCTAGTGGACTCATCAGTTGCGGCTACCTAGCAGGCCCTGCCTTAGACGTTGGGATATTGGAAGGAAGGTTAAAGGCGGTATATATATGGACGAGGTAGTTGGAGCGAGTACTTTCGAGAAAGCCTATTTCGTATGTCCCTCTAGTGGTGGGTGCAGGAGAGCCGCCACAATTTAATAGCGAAGCGATGTATCGAAGAATCGTAAGTAATGAAATTTTGATATTAAATTTGGACTTTGGTTTACGTAACAACGCATCGACATCGTGTATTCGTTTACGCTTAATATTTGGAAACAAATGTCAAGAGGTAAACGTGCTGTTGAACAGTGAAACGTGATAAATGTAATTATAAAGTACGGAACTTGTTATAATTAAGTAAGGCGATACGTTTATTATACATGTTGCACCTGTTACACAAACCAATTGTAACTAATTAATAATAATTAGTAAACTAATAATGACTAATTGTAATTAAATACACGTGCTAATAAATACGTAAAAACGCGTTTCCATTTAAACGAGAACTCTTCAAGTATCAGTAAAAGGGTCATTGGACTTTGTTGTACATTTTCAATTAGCTAGCAATCAATTCATTACATTGAACGTATAAAAAAGTGCTGCTAAATAAAGAAAGATGTTGAACAATCGTATGCTCGAAACTGAAACGATCTTCATGCCAACGACGTTCTTAAATAGTTAAATAAAGTCACGCGCGAAGCTGAAAGTGGCAGTACGCGGTAGAATGTACCGCATTTTCCAATTCGTTCTAATCTCACGACTGCGCGACGCGATCGATCGCTATGCCACTAGCTTCATCCAGTCGCCGGAGATATTGGGCCTTCTAATTGGTCACGAGTTGTTCCTTTTGTGCCTCGATTCGCCGGTTAATTGACGAAACTTTCGCACAGGGCAGGGCCAACACCTCGATGGAGTTCCGCAAGCGGTAATGAGAACGTGTATCAAGATCGTGGTCTCCCTTAATTGTTTCACCCGGCTTCGGGGAAGAGATATTCCGGTCAATAAGCCCGGTCGGAAATGCGACCAGGTATTCCACCGCGTTTCTTTCATAAAAGTAAATGAATCCGTGGCGCGTGATCCGAATGAATTATCGCGCGACGCGGTGGAAAGTTTGATTGAAAGTCTCGAGAAAGCATGGGATCGGCTTCGGTCGCCTTTAATGGCCCAAACACACACCGCAGACGAGGAAAGAAGTTATGGAGTTCATAGAATAGGAATGCGCAATCAGCGACACCCAGGCCAGTGTTTATTCTTTGGATTTTTCCCCCCTCGTTCGCCGCGTTAATTGCGCGGCGATGTTTGCCGAGAGCTGGTCGGGCTTGATTAAAGTTTGATTAAATTATGGAGTGGCTGTTGTACGATTAGTCGCGATTTCAGCACGTTCAAGATCCCCGAATTTGCATTTATAATTCACATATATTATATACAATATATAATGTGTAATAGAGTTAACTATTGGCACGGATATAAGTAAGATCGTAGAAATAGATACACACGTATATAAATATTTTTTATCATGATTTATGTTGTGTTATATCGCGTACTTTATCTTGTTTAATAGAGCGATAGGGTAGATTAAGTGTAACTATAAACTAAGTGTTGAATATTTACAGGCAGTGTAAATTATTCGAGCAGAGTTAAATGAAAACGCTACTTATTGAAAATACAAAGTTAGAGAAACGATACAAAATTCGAGAGCTAGGTAGTGCAGCTACTCGCTTCGCTCGTCCGCAGGCAACTACTACCCGTGTCCGACTTCAACGCTTTTCAGTTGCTACAGAATTTTCCGGGAAAAAAACAAGGGTCCTAAACCGCTTGCACGGCAACGCAGTGCCGATGGGTGGGGGCAACGCAGGCCCCGACTTTTCAATTGTCAGGCAACACCAAGTAAGCGTCGTGGCACTGTCTTACCAGATGTGGCGCAGACCTTCATAAAAGCAAAAGCTAAGGTTTAAGCTAGCAAACAGCCTACCTGGGTTTAAAATACTGTGTCCGGAAACAGGGACACACTTCAACACTAAGTATAAAACTATTAGGTCTTAGTAAGTAGTCAAAAATGTAAATATGTAAAGAAATCACTTGTAATCTCTCCCTGATTTTTCTAACTTTATAATAATTTCAAATTGACAGATTGCGTGAATTTAGAGTTCAAAAGGATTCCAAAGATTGTCTCTTTTTTTAATCTTTACACACAGCAATCCCCTTAACTTCTAATATTATAATTTACAAAGAATATTATAATTTAAATACAACGAAGACGCACTGTGTTAAAGTCTATCCATGATAAAGTTTACCTACAATTACAAGATAGAGGATCGTCATCGAGACCAAATTAATTAATTTGACAGGGTATTATATACGCAGTAATAAGAAGCTAACGTTACGAGGTATGATCTGCGAAAAATTCGTATGGCAAGTGGTTAAGCTACGGAGAAATATCCCGATTCGAAATCGATAAAATTAAAGCTGAGATTGGCCGATATCCAGAATGGTCGCAGAGCGTTGAACGAGCAACGCCATAAAGTTTCCACTAATTCCGTGGCTTCGGGTAAAAAAGGAATAACGGAGAAGGTTTATCGTCGTGGAAAGGGGGAAAAAACTTGGGCCATCTGGAGGAGAAGAAGGAATTCCATTCACATTTCACGTCTGCCACTTCGGATCGATTAACTTTCGCGGTTGAAACTGTACACCGGCTATTATCTTAATTGAAAACAGTCGGACAAGTTTAGCAGGATTGCAGGATTAAGTGCAAGCAAACCTCTTGGCTCGTGGTTTCATTACCGTATAGCGAAGATAGCGCGTTAAATGTTCCTCTTAATCTTGCAGAATATGTTCGTGAAATATGGCCGGAGGGAAACACGAACGAAAATAAACTGCACCTTCCAATTAGCTTTCAACTACAAATAAACTAACCGCGAAAACACGCCAGTCACTGAATATTATGAATATCGTTCAAATATTACCCCTAATGTACTACAATTTTTTTGTATGGTATTTTACGTTCTTCCTAACGATACATCACCAATAATTTTGTTATTTCTCGTCTACTATTTAATACAGTAGTTGATTAATTGACTGATGTTACTTATTATGCTGTACAAATTGTAACGTGCCAGAGATGCATTAAAAAGTCTAACGATGCAAAAGCATAATTACAGCGACGAGTTTTAAATAATGGACAAAACTCGATGTTCTCAAAGTGATCGAAATTCTCGTATTTTTCGAGATTCTCGAAATTTCTTTAGGTATTTGAAATTCGAAACCGTACTTAGACATTTGCGACTGATCGTAAATTGCGTAGAAAAATATTGCCTTCCCTAAGTTACACAAAATATTTCCGAATACGTTGCGCAATATTTTTCGTATCATTCGGCTCGCGTGAATCGCGACGACGTAAAGCTTAAGATTTTCCCGTAAAAAGATCGGCGGATGAAGAACTAATAAGATAATTAAGTTGACGGTGGATGAGTTATTAAGACGGTAACTGGAGTTTAACAAAGTTAAAGGATGCAAGATTCTAATTCCGTCATCGCTGTACTCGGCGAAAAGGTGTATAAGAAACTTCACTGCATGTTGTGGTTAATTTACAAGTTTCTAAAACTTGTCTCGCAGATTAACTAGTATGCGAAGCTGTTTAGAAATGCAAGAGTAGAATGCCTCTCCTCGAAGCAACCGCTTTAAAACAACTTTATTAAGTCTCTCTCTCTCTCTCGTATAAACATATTATATAATATATATACGAAGTTCGTTAGGCGAACTTGTGAAATTTTAATTTACACTCGCTTCAAACGTTAATCTTCAAACGTAAGTGAAACGAAAAGCTGGCCAAATTTTCATCTACGTTTCGTCAACCACCTGCTTGCGGAGTTACTCTTCGCGTTTATACGAAACGAAACATTTGCAAGTATCATTAATCGTGCAACGAAAAATGCTTCCAAGTTTAATATTATTTCATTCGTGTCAAACAAATTGTAAAGCGTCACGGATACGTTAAAACGTTTCGCAAAAATATAAAATACAGTTCTGTTAAGGTTCCGATGTGGTATGGTTTATGACACAGTCAGGTCAATAGCTATTTTAGCTGAATTTTAACGCTTCGACCATCTGCGTGCCATCACTCAGGTGGTACGTGACTCGTAGCAATGTAGCGGATTAAAGGTGTGTATTTTAGTTTCTTAGCTTTGCCTACCATACCTCGATAGCAACGACCCTGTCATAAACCAGGGAGTTCCGAATGTGTCGATCGAAGACGAAGGGTCACCTAACGGTATCCGCGGCCAGCACAAGCCCGCGGAAACCTCGTCAGGGTTGACCAAAACTCTCGTCCACCCTCGTAGGGGAAGACCTCTGTTCCCCTTCCAGAAACATAGCGCGCCAAGGGCGAAATGGAAGGGAGGAAACGAGGTCGTAAAAACTCGCGCAATTAGAATTTCTAACCAGATTCTCGCTTCTTGTCAGACTGTCATTGTAAATACTAGTGTCCACTACATTGTCATTGGAAATATACAAGTTTTGTTGAAGTACCAGTGCAGTTGTACAAATGAATGATCGTCGGTTCCCAAGTCCAAAACTTGGGTGGTCCTTCGGAATCAATTAGTCGGCACACCACGTGCAAACGCCAAGGCCCGAAAGATTGCTGGATCAACCGCGGTCGCAAACAAGTTCTAATAATCATTTTTCTGCACGGTAACGGAAGTAGCTGTGGAAAATGACGCGGAATCGCTACGTATACGATATTTAAAAGCTGCGATCGGCAAATAGCTTTACTTTTCACGACGAGAGTTTATCCAATTCCCAAATGTTTATGTATTTATGATCCGTTTACAGGGCGTATTATTCGACAGCCGTGTTCTGTGAATTTTCGCAGGAAACATGTGCAAGGGACGTCTATCCGAATAGCTTGCTGCTACTCCAATTCAATTTCGTCGGATATATGCCGGTGACGCGATTCTACCGGGCGAAGAAGGCGTCGATTCGAATAGTGATCGATCGCAAAGTCACGATCCAACAAGATTTAAGGATCTCTTTGCGCCTACGTGGCAACGGCTCAGACCAAAACTCCGGCCAACTTTCGAAACTTTCCAATTTTATTTACTCTTGTAGAAGTTCCTTGGATCGAATAACAATTATCGCGCGACTATAGACGAGCTTCGACCAACGTTTAACCCTTTCCGTGAAACAAAGAGTCACAATCGTGACGCGGATTGTTGTTTCTCGAATTTACCTTGCTTTATTTCCTTTACAATTTTTGTAACGTATAATATTTTACTCTTTCGCATTTGGCACAGGGTTGAGGTAGATTCTATGTAGAAGTAGAAGTTGTCGAGTTTAATATACGTTCTGTTGAAGGGTTATATTAAATAATCGACTCGTGTGGAATAGAGTTGGTAAATAATTATATTGAATACGGTGGAAGAAGTATCGGTGATGTTTATAAGACGGGCGCACGGTTAGAACTGCCTACAAAACGTGGCGACAGTTTGTACTGTGGAGCTGTAGAGAGGGGGTAGGATAGGAAAAAGGACGGGTGTTGAGTTTCGTCCTGGGCCTGCTAGTGGACTCATCAGTAAGGCTACCTAGCAGGCCCTGCCTTATACTTGGGATATTGGAAGGAAGGTTAAAGGCGGTATATATATGGACGAGGTAGTTGGAGCGAGTACTTTCGAGAAAGCCTATTTCGTATGTCCCTCTAGTGGTGGGTGCAGGAGAGCCGCCACAGTACATTCATACCTGGGGTGTTCGCAGGCATCCCCAAACCCTAATTAGCCGACGTTCCATGGTCAAGCTCTAACAGAACTCGCTTCTGCCAATATTTCCAGATGTGGAGTTTTCTACGCATTACAGCGAAATGTTTCACTTCAACACGTTCCAATGATCGATTTGTGTTAACGTGTTTGCGTTGAATTCAATTATTTTGTCTCGATTATAATAAAGTGTCGCGACGCACGTAAAATTCTAAATTAACGTACTTCAATATTTTGCTAAGAGATCTAGAAATTCACGTCGAACAAAGTATCTCTGATCTTTTTCGTAACATTTTCGCGTGATTTGATAAACGAATCAAGTATAACGTTACATTTCAATCGTTCGTAATTTCAATAATTCAATTGTCTATGGAAAACATCGGTATTGTTTCTTTATAACTCGGTATTATTTCTGTTCTCATTCGTACGTGTTGATGTCAAACGTTTCGTGGTAATACGTAGAAAACTGCACATCTTAGAATATTGGTAGAAGCGAGTTCTTGTAGAGCTTGACCATGGAACGTCGGCTAATTAGGGTTGCAAATACCCCAGGTATAAATGTTCGGACACCCTGTAGACCGGGAATAGAATAGGTCCACAGTAGTCCACCGCTTGTCGTACGAGGCGACTAAAGGGGAGCCGCTGAAAGATTCGCAGGTAGCCAAGGCTGGGGCAGGAGGCTACACCATTGCACAGCGAGCCTAGGGAAGGGACGCCGCCGATCGTAACGTAACCGTGCGACGTCGTACTCACGCGTAGAGATTCAGGAGTGAAGATCTTCAATCCACGCCCCTGGGAAAGGAGCTTCGACAGTCCTCAACTGTCTTTGAGGCTACGAAAAGGGGGCACCAGAGTCATCTTAGAGTTCCCGGGGCTCCCAATAATTTTCGAGGGAGGGCGGTCACCGTTGGGGTTTTAATCGGTAAGAATCCGACACCCTCCTGGGCCAGGGCCCCACTGGCCCCGGATGTCTTTTGAAGATTTCCCCAACGTCACAGAAAAAAAAAGGTATAAATGTTCGAACTGTCGCCACGTTTTGTAGGCAGTTCTAACCGTGCGCCCGTCTTGTAAACATAACCGAAACTTCATCCACCGTATGAAACATAATTATTTACCCGCTTTATTCCACGCGAGTCAATTATTTAATACAACCCTTCAACAGTACGAAACTATCACACCGTAATCAATGGCCAAGACTGCAATTAAAAAAACTAAATCATTGTTTAGAAAGCTCGGCGTTGCCAATGTTACGATTTAATACGTTTTCCGTGCTTCTAAACCCGGCGTGCAAAAAGTACGATAGAAATCTTTAACGCGGTTAGAGCGTGAACTATATAGCGTTATCAGATTTCGCCGGAAGCAATTGTAGTCGTCGGTTGGAATAGCAGAATTAGCGTTATAAGTTAAGCTCGCTTTGAATTTTAAGCCACCCGTAGGACGATTATGAAACTGATTTAAGGAGGGACGGAAGAATCGCCGGATCGTTTCGTAATCGTTTTATATGCGGTTCAACGTTAAAAGTAGCCCCCTTAACTTGTACCACCAACGGCGACCTTTTTACCTTCGAACTTAACGTCAGTTTTAAACTTCGTTTGCCGTATTCTCGATCGCTTCGCGAGGTCCGTTAATTAGTTCGTAAATAGTAACAAAACACGGTTAAGCGTTCAACCAGGGAAAAGGTAGAATTAAAGTTTAAATAGGGTTAAATTGCGAGAGAGAGAGAGAAAAAAGGATGTTTAATTATCCTTACAAAAACTGTTGGAAAATTGATACAATTGGAATCACTCGATGAAGGTGTACAATTGATAAACAAATGATAATTATATATATATATATATATATGTATGCATAGATGATAAATTATTCAAATTGTAACGCGGTGATTAACCCAGTAGTTTTAATGGGAAAGTTTTACCATGCAAATAAGTTTGCACGGTCACGTTATTTGTACGTAAATGAGATATGGAGACGACGACGCGTGCATTTGTCAAATTTGCGGAACCACCGCAGTCAAAGTAAATGTCTGTTCATGTAAAATGTACAAACGAGTTCTAGCTTCCGTTAGACCACCGAAACGTGCTTCCATACCTTTCTGCGAAGCTCAAATAAAACAAAATAATAATAATAATAATAATAATGAAAGGGCCTATACTGGTTAAATAACCGAAATAAAAATTAATACTTCTGCTTCTTAACACTAGGTTTACGCACGTTACGTGCATAATTTAACAGGCTTCCGAAAAAATACGAATACCACATAGAAATATTCGAACGTAGAAGCGTGAGGATGAAGAGAATCACGTAGAATACATATTCATACCGTTATATTGATTAAAGTTAATATAAAGTACTGACAAATAATATTTATGGTCTCTATACGTTTACGTATGAAATCTAAAATGCGTCAACGCGACGAGTTGCGTAAACCCAGTGTTAAAAACATTGAAGTTGTCATAAGCTTGTCTCTTTAACTTCCCCTTTATTTTATCTACGTATTTTCCGACACGCTTTGCAATGCACTTATATAAAAAAATAAAAGGTATGCTTCGATTAAAAGAAATATACGTTTAGGTATGAAATCTGAACGGCGTCAACGTGACGAGTTCCGTAAAGCTAGTGTTAATTAACTAGTGTTGATCGCAAAAAAAAGGAACACGAAATTGGAAATGTTAAAGAGCCGAAGCGTGCAGTAGGTAAGTAATTGCGCGCCATAGCGGCGGATGATGCACGCGAAAGGATTAATTGCGTGGCAGTTTTGCAAACGTACTAACAAGTCGGTGCAGCTACGAACGAAAATCGTTGCTCATGAATCATTCTGACGCGGCGCTGTAATTCACTAAATGTGTCCACGCGTCGAGCGAACCGGTCCCGATGGATTTGCAAAGGGAATTCATATAGTGCTGACAATTATCGCGAGATCTCTTGTCGTTGAATAATTCGAGTTGACTTTGCTAAAGGAAACGCTCCGCTTCGGCCGCTTATCCGAAACGAGCGTTGATGAATGAAGACACGAAACGTTAGGACGTTGCGAATGAAATGCCTGTACCTCCACCTCCGGCTACCACGAATACATGTACAGTACTTTTTAACACTTTCGCGAAATACGCATTCGAATTCTTTAGTTGAATACGAGCAACGTAATCCTACGTCACTTCGAATTCTTTAGCCGAATACGAGCAACGTATTCTCCTAGTTCTTTAGCTAAATATGGGACAATTGTTTTATCAAAATAGTAGGTTCAATTACTAAAATTACTATTTAGAAGGACGCTGAATATCGAATATTAAGTGGCGGAACATGTTTGCGCGAATTTATGCTACGAAATTTAAACAAATTAAAGTTTCTTCGCATGTAACATTATTTAACGATGTAAAAGATGATCACGATGTTCTTATAACACCACTATTTTTACAATATTGGTGAATACTATAAAGGTTTGATTTAAATATTTTTCTGATCGAAAAGCCAGATGATTTACACTACAAGATTTGAGTAGCTTAAGCCTCCATCAATAGTAATTTTATTTAACAATATAAAAGATGGTAATGGTGTTCTTATAACAATACTATTGATGCAATAGTTTTGGTGAATACTATAAAGGTTTCATTTAAATATATTTCTGACAGAAAAGCCAGATGAATTACACTACAAGATTTGAGTAGCTTAAGCCTCCATCGAATGCAATTTTATTTAACAATATAAAAAATGGTCACGGTGTTCTTATAACAATACTATTTTTACAATATTGGTGAATACTACAAAGCTGCAATTTGAATATATTTCTGATAGAAAAGCCAGATGAATTACGTTACAAGATTTGTGTAGTTTAAACCTCCATCAATAGTAATTTTATTTAACAATATAAAAGATGGTTATGGTGTTCTTATAACAATACTATTGATGCAATAGTTTTGGTGAATACTACAAAGCTGCAATTTGAATATATTTCTGATAGAAAAGCCAGATGAATTACACTACAAGATTTGAGTAGCTTAAGCCTCCATTAAATGTAATTTTATTTAACAATATAAAAGATGGTAATGGTGTTCTTATAACAATACTATTTCTACAATATTGGTGAATACTACAAAGCTGCAATTTGAATATATTTCTGATAGAAAAGCCAGATGAATTACACTACAAGATTTGAGTAGCTTAAGCCTCCATTAAATGTAATTTTATTTAACAATATAAAAGATGGTTACGATGTTCTTATAACACCACTATTTTTACAATATTGGTGAATACTGTAAAGGTTTGATTTAAATATATTTCTGATCAAAAAACCAGATGCTTTACACTACAATTTGTGAAACATTTGTGAATAAAATACATATACGTATATTATGTTTTTACGTTTGGATATGTGTATTTATATTCGCTTTCCAGCTACTTCTCATTGCCACCATAGGTGTACACTAAATCTTCCGAGCAACTGTATATACGAACTTCTCTAAAAACACGCGCAGAGTCGAACAGCTCTTGAAAGTTGCGGGGGTTAGCAGCAGGCGAACTACACCAACCGAAAATCGAGATCGTAATATGTATATCCTCTTGGCGAAAATGACTACTTTGCATCGTGTTCCTTCCCTCGGTTCTTTCACAACACGCGTACGTTAAACTACTCGCTAAAGCAAGCGACGCGACGTTTAACGTCCGAAACTCGTGAAATATGCGTTTCGGAACGATTTATGGGCAACGCAGAGCGTAAGAAGTAGTTATAGAAGGTCACTGCGAGAGAATCGATCAGGAAGATTCTAATCGACCCGCAAACACGCTTAGTGAATTGTAGCCTACCGATAGGATGATTCATGGATGGTAATTTCACAGCCCGTAGACGTGGCGGCGTCGGACGCCGGCGTAATTCAAGATTGCGAGTCAAAATTTGGCGTGAGAAACGCGAGACGAAAATCAACGACTCGGACACGGAAATCTATGTAACTACACACTCGTAATTTCAAATATAGTAGAGCTTACTATTGCATTTATTATTCGACTACTTTAACGCTCGAACATTTTACTACCCCTAGATAAAAGTTTCCGGTTAAACGTGGCGACGCCTTCGCGACGTTTTTGCGGTGCAAATTGTTATTGTATCAGATGTTAGTCAAACGTTTTCGGCGTTTATACGTAGACTTGATTCGAACGAATTGTATCAGAGAAAAATTGCACTCGGTTAAACGCAGCTCGCAAAGGTGCAACGAATAAATTGAAAAATATTTAAAACGATTGGAAGTTTTGTATATCTTTAAATATTTGTAATTCGGAGGTGTAGACTTTGGCGACCGTGTGCACGAGAAGCCTTATTGGAATCCCTTTTCAACGTGGTCGAGTTTAATCATCCAAGTTTCCTAATTACCCGCAACCTTGCGATGCATGTCGTCCTTTATGCAAGATACCGTTTATTATAGCTTTATATTCAAAGGCCGCAGGGGATCAACTTAATCCATTGCCTTACGAATTTTTCGAACATTATTTACTAAAATGTCGGATACATTTTATCGCAACAGCGAGACAAATGCAGTACACTAAAATATTATACTTAATTTGTAATTAGTAGTCCTCGATCTTACAATCTTACAAATCGGGAAGAAATTAATTAAAGTGTATTGAAAAATGCAGCGTTTTTTTATCGTACGTAGTCTGTAAATAACGCCACGAGTGTAACTCGTTATTATAAGGCAAAGGGTTAATAATAAGTTGATTTTGTTTGATTTTATGCTTTGCATCTCATTCGACGGATAAAATGGAGCACTTTAATTATCCCAAAAGAAAGACAGAGAGGAAAATTCTTGATATATTCCGAGATACAAGCATTTTTATAATGGAAATAAGTATACATGAAAGTAACTTCTTATAAAGTTCGCGTGAAACAAGTAAACGATACGAAAAGATCGCGAGGGATTTCAAAATGACCTTTTCTTTTATTAATTTATAGAACGAGAGCAACTTTAGCTTAAAAATGAGCTAATTGTTAGATAAATACGTTGCAAATACAGGGTACAAAAGTAATTTGATTGGGAATAGATAAAAGTTTAAACGTGCAGCAATTAATCTCCCTACTTGGGCTGAAAGTGGCCAACGGATTAAACGAGCTGTTTTACAACCATTCGCTTAATATCTAAAGTACTTCGAGTGCAGTTGTTAGCATTAACGAGCGGTTTGTTCGAGTGTGGCTATATAATTACCAGCAAGTGCTTCATTCGAGTGTAGCTGCATAATAATTTTCCATCTATTAGCTCAATTACTTGCCGATAATAATTTTCATCCTGCGTTACGTTCGCTTTCTAATTGTAATTAAAAAACATTGTTCATCGATTTCAATTCCCAATAACAATTTGTTATTTTATTCTACTATTATTATTATTAACGGGCAAAAGCCGAATAAGTAGAAGAGAAAAATTATATACATTAGCGTTGACATGGACAAAGTGAAATACGTAGAACATGTATTCGATTCACAATCAAATTAAATAAATAAATAAATAAATATATTTATTAACTGTCCATCGGTGTGACAGTTTCTCGAAAAGCTCTTCTAAATGATCTTAAAAGCCCAATCGAACGGGACGAATATATTTACTTATTTATTTATTTGTTATCATTATTAACGGGTAAAAATTTGTAACACATCTTTCAACTTTACACGCAAGTATAATACTTTATCTATTATTTTTTGTTACTTACGCACAATTGAGTTTCGTTATCGAGTCACTGGTAAATGAAGTTTGATGCTTACCTGCAACAGAAAACAAGAAGCAACGATTATTTATTCGTTATAATCCTTTGCTTTGCGGCTTAGGATGACTTCCACTTACAATGCATCATCCTTATGCTTCTTAACTTATTTATTCGTATTCATAAATGATTTCTCGACGCCCGCAGTCGCAATACAATATTATCCAAAAAGTACCTTTAGGATGTTGAACGAGAATATCCATGAAACGTCATGTTTGTTATTAAAATACAGGTGAAAAGAATAAAAATTGAAACCGAGAACGAACGAAGATAATAGAAATAAAAAAATAGATTATAAAAGTGTAAAGCAGAAAGGGAAAGAAAAAAAAGCGAAGGCAGGTGTTCCCATAGTCTATTTTCGATAACCCTGTGCAATTAAACATATCTCTATTACTTTCTCTTTCCTCTCGTAGATAACAAAGGACTCGCGTCTATTAATAAACTAGAAGAAAAAAGGGAAGAAAAGAAAATCCGTGCGCAAAGCGGAGATTTTTCTGTCGCATGCCAGTCTTATGACTCGCCGTTGCAAGAACATAAACGCGGGCCAATTTTCAGTGGAATTTTGCAATAGGGAAAAGAGTATTCGAGACGACGACACGATGAGAAGCGGCGAAAAGAAAGAAAGGCGTGTAGTATTCGTGGCAAAAGGAATGCCGGTTCGACGCGTACCGCGATAGACGTCACGATGATTAACGACCTCCGCGCCGGGCTAATAAATATAATATCAAATTCCAGCGCCTCTTAGAAAAATTACGCGACACTTTTCCTCGCGTCAAACACGAGAACAACGGCCACGAACGATCTCCTAAAGAGTTTGCCGTGTAAAATAATTAATTTTTTTTCCCCTTCTCCGCTCCGAGCTACTTACAATACGTACTTAGCTTTGTTCCGTTCAAAGTTTCGCTGCGAGAGAGGAGACAAGGTTTCTCTGCTCGGTCTCTGCGCTCCGATGAGAGGGCTCAAAGTCCCACGACGGATTAAATTTCAACTACTTATAGCGAGGGGGAAAAATTCCCTTTCGTACTAAAATACTTCTTTCGTACACTGCCGGCGATGAGTAATTTTGTTGAGTTCTATTATCAGCCGTATTATATTTACCATAATAAATTGCTACCCGTTTTTAATCGTTTCGTTACGATCGAGGAATGCGAGGAGTTTAACTTGGTGCAAGAAGAGATCGAATGTTATTATGCTCAATCTTTGCATAGACAATAATCAATTACAAATGTGCTATGAATTATGGGCAGAAATTCGATAATAATGTATAGAATCGAAGATGAAATTTAAATCGATAAACATAGTTTCCGCTTTCAGTTATAAGATTGCTGGTTATTATATAAATATTGTCTAAAATATTGCATAAAAATGATTTGCATTTGTGACGTAATATGAAATCAGAAATGAGTAAAAAGCTAGTATATATTTCTTAAAATTATTCTTTAAAATATTATCAAGAATTCTTTTGGTAGAATATTGAATCTGGGTGTTTAATTAAGACTGTTTAAGTCATCAAACTTAAAGAAAATCGCCTAAAAGGTGAAACTTCACCTCGAGCGAATTTCTTCGTTTTCATATTGTTGAAAACATTGACAATTATTGACTAGAACCTTTTTCGTATATTCGTAATACAGTTGCAACGCAAATGTGAACACGAGTGTAAAACGAACCAGTTTAATTTTTAACGTACCAAATACGTTATTCGCGAAAATCGTCTAATTTGATTTCTACGAAACATTGCGTCATCGGTTAATCAATTAACTCGCGACACCGATCGTCTCGGAAACGATCGAACGCACGCGAAACGCGAAACCGTTAGCCTAATTTCTAGACTTCTGGATAGCGTCGTTGCAAAGGCGTAAAACACTGGCTACTAATTATTCTTGCGGAAAGTTGTAGTCATAATTGTAGAGAGGCGGTTCGCCTATTTTCTCTCGCGCGAAGAAATATAAATTTGAGAAACGGGAACGAGAGTCACGTTGGAACAGTTGAAACAGAATTCCTCCGTTTATTATGCGTCTCTTGCAATTCAACGTCGACTCTATATACTTCGGTAAAGTTTTCCCGTTAACGACGACCCCCATGAAATTTACTGTCGCCGCCGTGAGATTCAATTTCCCCCTTTTGGCAACGCCAGTCGAATTAGCGGCATAATCAGTTAATTTTCGTTTATTTCGGCTTTCCCGTTAGTTCTCCTTGCATTCTGCTATCGGCTACAGTGCAACCTCTCCTATCCGAAATGTTTGGATAAGGGAATTTTTGGATAACGGAACGAACGATCGATTTTTTCTCTCATACCAAACTTCACATGTTTAACCCTTTCACCGCGACACCTTGAAGCTGGAAACTCGAAGTAGAAAAAGAGGACCGTCTCTGTTAAAATGAAAATAATATAGATAGAAGCATTTGATTATTTCACGCGAATAATCGTGATCCAACTAATTAGATTATTATCGTTGCCTTAACTCGCAATTCAACTCAATTTTGAAATCTGTAACGTCCCAAAGCACCGGAATTCGTCCTTTCGAATTTTCCGGGGTTGTAAAGCCCAGTTACACGATTGTGCCGTTGCTTGTGACGTTGACTCGCGGCAGGGGAGTCGTAATTTGATAGGATGTGATGTATAGGTGATTCTTCTAATGCGTTTTAACTACCCTTTTTTTACTAACTATTTATTTGTATAAAAATGCGTATGTGCGTTCGAGATGACCGAGTGTCGTAGCTTAGCCGAGCGTAGTGTCTTTTACCGTGTTTTTTCTGGAAGTCCCTTGGGGTGAAAATCGACCGTATTTATATTATGGGTTGTACCGAGAGTGGGGGTGGAGAAGTATTGAAACTTGGTAGTATGGCTGGGGACCGTGACCATCCCTTGCTGGCCCACGTGGCGTTCATCGGATCGGCGTGGTTGGGTCATAAACTAGCATCGGTACTTGGGACCGAACAAAATCTATATATTATAAGTCTTGACTGTATTGACATATTTTGTACATTAACCTGTTAGCTGCGGAATTATTCGTAGTTAATCTTCTTCGTACGTAGAAATGAAAGTGAATAAACAGGAATTAACACTGTTTGGAGTAAGTTTAATCGCAGCGAATATAAATGTAAAGTAACGTGGTTTTGATACCGATATAAAGATGCTTTAGAAAATAAGGAATTTCTTACAAAGTAAAATAGTATATTGAAAATATTAGTAACTCGTAAGACGAGTCAACTCGTCATCCGCAGTTAACAGGCTAATGAGCCTCTGTTTGTATTGCATACAATTAAAATTAAAATGATGTAGTGATCGGCGTTCGTACGAAAGACACGAGATTAAATAAATTAGTAAAGAGTGTTGTTTGGATAATAAAATATTCAAATAAGAGAATGTTTGGATATTAAAATATTAGGATAACGAAGGCTTTACTGTATTTGCAATTAAACCCTTTGCAAACGTAACTACACAATGCGTTACGAATTTTTGCCTTACGACTAATCCTTATTATATTATTAATTCGCCTGTATTATTAATTCTTGCCCAATTATTAACAATTATTAGTAGCTATTAATAATATTAATACGAATTTCATTCTTCAAAAATCGACGTGTATTCAAAGAAACGTAGAAAAAGATTCTGGGAAATTATTTCCGAAAACCGTCTGCGAATCGTTGAAATACGTACGACGACTTTGACGACTGACTGCAGCTACTTTTTCCAACGTTTCGCACTTCTTGCTTTCGCTATCCGCAAAATTCGATATCCTTCTTTCCCACGTCCGTCCGAATTTTTTTGGTTTCCGTAGAATTTTCACACGGATCCATAGGAATTTCCCGAGTGTGCAAAATATCGCCGCCACTTCGGCCAACTTCTCGCGAGCAGATGCAATGCTATAAATTCCATTTTATTTTCGTCCGGTTACGGCGTTCATTTTTCCTTTTATTAAATCCTTCGCCCCGTTCCCGGCGACTGCTTAAAAATCGTTTTCCCCCGTTGAGTTCGTGCAACACCTGGCAAACAATTCCTCCTTTTGGTGGTTCTTAGATCCTTCTTCGCGTACCACTTAAATTACCTTTCTTTCACCCCTGCTCGCGTGCTCCTCCCACTCTTGCCATATTTTACAAATAATCTCCGCATCGAAAAATCATTCCTCCCTCTTATTTATTCCATTAACCCGTCGACTGAGCACTTACCCAGTCGGAGTCTTCTTTACGCGCGGAAATGACAATTAATAAATAGAATATTAATACGATTTCATTGCGACATATTAAGAACAAGATTTTTCGCACATTTTATGGTATATTTATATTATATAATAGATTCTATATAGAACTATGCTTTTAATTTCTATCACATTTCCATTCATTAGACTTTAATCGGATACGAGTTGCAAATATAGTATGCAACAAATGTTCTGCAAGATTTCGAAAAATAATATCCGCGCTGGAATTTTTCTTCGCAGCGTCGTAGCGAAAGTGTTAACGTGATTCGTTGCGCGCAACCATTTTACAAAATTAAGATCTACTCTGAAACTTTGGATAAACGACGTTTCGCGTGCATGGACTTTTAACACAGTGTCCAAAGCACTGATATATAATTCGTAGGACGAGTTGACTCGTCATCTCCAATTGAATAGGTTAATTTCCATTTACTTCTTCCTCTTTTTTTTAGCGCAGTTCCACGGTAATAACCAGTTATTTAGTTATTTAGTTATTTAGTTATTTAGTTATTTAGTTATTTAGTTATTTAGTTATTTAGTTATGTAGTTATTTAGTTATTTAGTTATTTAGTTATTTAGTTATTTAGTTATTTAGTTACTTATAAATTAGTTATATTAATTGATAAATGGTTCGCAAGGATCTGATATCCGTAGTTCGCGGTGCTCGACGTTTTCTCGAAATCCCACGGGAACGACCTCGTTTATGGGGATTCCCATAATTCGGCGTCCTTTTACAAGCCGCCTCCGATGCTCGAGAGCTTGTTGGCCTTTTCAATCCTTGGTTTTACGATGCTTCTCGCGGAAAACGAAAGGAACACGCAGCTGGAAAAATGGTTACATCGAATACCAGTGGTATGGAATCTTCAATTGATTGGAAGAATCTTGTTAGAGAATACGATACGCAGCGGGCTTCACATTTTCCCATACTATTGCAGGCTACTCTACGATTAAAAGTACGCCTGAAACCGTTTCATTTGTTATTCTTTGCTCCACTTTGCAACGCCGATACGTTTATCGACGAAACCGATTTAGTTTTCTAACTATTTAGTAAACTCATAAATTGAAACTTCTAGTCCATTATTATCGCAATCCTTGTAATAATTACATAGGTATTTTTTTATTATATTGAAGTACGATGTATCTGTCTAAAATTCCATACATTTCTGACCAAAATAGTTTTACGTCTAAATGGCTTAACTACTTCATACTTAACCGACGATTAAAGTATACTTATTTGTACCAAAGAAATAAACGTGATAAATATTTGCAAAGCGCATGCGATTCAAGTACAATGAATCTCCATTAATATTTCGTATAGAAAATCACGGAATATTCTACAAAATGCATCCCTGCAAGTATACGTAATTTCGTAATAAATTCGTAATAAATAAATTGGTAACCATTTCGACTGGTTCGATAGTTCTAGCGTTACACTTTAGACCAGTGTTTCCTAACATGGGGCCCACGGCCCACAGGGGGTCACGTTGATTGTTAAGGGGGGTGTGGCGGCTCTCCTGCACCCACCACTAGAGGGACATACGAAATAGGCTTTTTCGAAATTACTCGCTCCAACTACCTCGTCCATATATATACCGCCTTTAACCTTCCTTCCAATATCCCAAGTCTAAGGCAGGGCCTGCTAGGTAGCCTTACTGATGAGTCCACTAGCAGGCCCAGGACGAAACGCAACACTCTTCCTTTTTCCTATCATATCCCCTCTCTACAGCTCCACATTTGGTGAACGCGACAAGGAATACAACAACAGCAGCCTTCCACGGAGGAACAACGAACCTAAGGCAGGGCCTGCTAGGTAGCTGCACTGATGAGTCCACTAGCAGGCCCAGCACGAAACGCAAACACCCTTCCTTTTCCTATTCTATCCCCTCTCTACAGCTCCACAACCGCCTTTAACTTTCCTTCCAATATCCCAACGTCTAAGGCAGGGCCTGCTAGGTAGCCTTATTAATAAATCCATTAGCAGGTCCAGCATGAAATGTTAACACCCTTCCTTTTCCCCATTCTATCCCCCCTCCACAGCTCCACATATCGTTGGCAATTTTTACTTAACTTTCCTTCCAAATTCCCAACGTCTAAGGCAGGGACTGCTAGGTAGCCGCACTGATGAGTCCACTAGCAGGCCCAGGACGAAACGCAACACCCTTCCTTTTTCCTATCCTATCCCCTCTCTACAGCTCCACATTTGGTGACCGCGACAAGGAATACAACAACAGCAGCCTTCCACGGAGGAACAACGAACCTAAGGCAGGGCCTGCTAGGTAGCTGCACTGATGAGTCCACTAGCAGGCCCAGCACGAAACGCAAACACCCTTCCTTTTCCTATTCTATCCCCTCTCTACAGCTCCACAACCGCCTTTAACTTTCCTTCCAATATCCCAACGTCTAAGGCAGGGCCTGCTAGGTAGCCTTATTAATAAATCCATTAGCAGGTCCAGCATGAAATGTTAACACCCTTCCTTTTCCCCATTCTATCCCCCCTCCACAGCTCCACATATCGTTGGCAATTTTTACTTAACTTTCCTTCCAAATTCCCAACGTCTAAGGCAGGGACTGCTAGGTAGCCGCACTGATGAGTCCACTAGCAGGCCCAGCACGAAACGCAACACCCTTCCTTTTCCTATTCTATCCCCTCTCCACAGCTCCACATTTGGTGACCGCGACAAGGAATACAACAACAGCAGCCTTCCACGGAGGAACAACGAACCTAAGGCAGTGCCTGCTAGGTAGCTGCACTGATGAGTCCACTAGCAGGCCCAGGACGAAACGCAAACACCCTTCCTTTTCCTATTCTATCCCCTCTCCACAGCTCCACAGGGGGCAATTTGAAAATGGACTCGTGCAGAGTTTAAGTTAACCGTATTACGACTCTCAGTCGACACTCGATCTGGATAGACGTTAGATTATAGATAATAATAGACGTGTGTTTCCTCAACAATTTCCCAGCGATTCCTTCCTAAAACCTATCCTTTAAGTTTCTTCACTGCACAATTGAATTTTTGAAAATTGAAACGTGTGTACGTGTTACACATTGGGCATAAGAATTTCAGAAAGGCTTAGGTGGGGCATGGCACAAAAAAGGATGGGAAACACTACTCTAGACCGTACTTTGACCACTTCTTCTGATCTTACATACATCGTTTCCCAATTCGCGCGGCTGTGCTAACGAGAAGCAGGGCGAACGAAACGGTTACGCGAAACCATTTTCCTCGGGCAGACTCGCGATCATTAGCGGTGCGTGTTCGCGGTTCGAATGCCGGTTACGCGCACAATGTGTAACGAGTAATGTTGCCGGCACTTTGCTAATTGCGTGCTACCCGGCGGAGACACACGGTACGTTGTGCCGCGTCTGATTGTCGCGGAATATTGCTCCGCGGCCAAATAACACCGCGGATGCGCCTCGTCGTTTCGCGTTCCGCCTTTCACGCAGCAGCCTCGTTCAAACGTCATTCAACGCCATCGCCGTCGCATAACCCCCTTTTACCGGATTTCCATGGAGTTCGCCAACGATCGTTTCGCTGCTCGAACGCGTATAGAGAGCCACGCGTTAAAAGGACACACGGCATTTTTGTTCTTCCGGTTCCATTCGAAGCCGATTATTATTTTTATTTCAATCACTCTTTGGTATTCAAATAGACTTTGGTTTAATGCATTTGTACGTTACGTAACTTGTATGTATAGCTTACACCGTATTGCACAGTGTTACGAATTTCGCTGGTTCTACTTGAATCTGTTCTACCCTAACCTGTCTCTCTCTCTCTTCTCTTTTGTTTTCTAATTTTGTTTTCCTTTTCTTTATTATCCTAAGCAAGTTTATCCCTTCCGTGGTTCCTTCCTCGTGTAAGATCCCCACGTGTTTAATATTTTACTCCAACGAACTGCAATCGCAGTTAGAGATTTTATCTTCCGAGTCCCGATTTAGTCTCGCCTTCCGTTATCCGTGCTTCGATAAAACGTTGTCCACGGTGCGGAGAGAGTATTTCGAGAATCTCTAATACAATTCTTTTAGCCGTAATTCGATCTGCAAACAGAAGGAGCTTCGAGAGCGGAAAGAAGAGGAAGTATAAGGAACGAAATAGAGGAGAAATCCCTACGAGAAATCGAACATGTTCTCTTGCGAAGAACGGTAAAGTGGTTGGTTGGATTCCCGGCGACGTGTGATCGAAAAAAGAGGCGCAAGAAAAGTTGTCGGAGTGCAGAGGGACGGAATGAAAACAGGAAGAAGAAGGTTTGCCAGACACAGTGGGCGTGGAGACTTGTTCGGAAGTTTATCATTACTTTGCACACCGTGCATCGGAACCTCCGAGTTGCTACGCCCCAACAACCCGATACCCACAGGCTAATATCATTTTAAAACGAAAGTTTTCGCGCAAACTTTTGTTTATTATTTCCCATCGCAGCAGCCACACCGGTTGGGGAATCTTCCGGAAACGCGGGGAAGGATGCTAGCGCGGAATCTTCAATCGAACTTCCTTTATCCCCGGTTCCATTCTCTATTCTCGATGTTTCGAACTTGTCGAACGCGAGCATCGAAAGTGGCGAATGGAGATCGCAAACTGGCGACAAGATTGCGTTTTGTTATTGTCCGTTGAATGGGGTAAATTTCGATTAGCGTCGAAGAGGAGAATAGAAATACGATGTAAAAGTATACGGAAACGCGAAGACGCGAAACAAAGTTAACCCTTTGCGGACGAGAAGTAATGACACTTGTGAGAGTACTTTAGTTCTGAATTCCACGACTATTGAGTTTTCACGCTTTTGAGTTCGAAACCATTTAATTTCCAACGATTTCAAATGTTTATTATTACATTAAGTATTCATTGCATTAAGTTCTGTGCTTTAAAAGTCGACATGGGTTCGGAAAACCAAAAAATGATTAGGCGACTATTTGTCGACGCTCGTCCGCAAAGGGTTAAGAGTGAAACGTAATCTTTATGTCGGGTCGCGTAGACTCGAAGAGAACAGCAGGGTTAAGCATAATTAGGAGAAGATGGATAAAAGTAATCACAGTTGGGTATGGAAAAAGAAGTAATAGCTGAAACTGGATCAAAGTTTCGACTACTTGAATTCAGTTCTATTGAATTTTGTAAATTTTGCTAATGTTTCGAATCCTCGACGTCAAGAGTTTTCAATCTTCTTAAATTTCTAATCTCGACTTTACTCCACCGTGCTGCTAACTTAATTCACTATTTACGAACGATAGTTCCTTCTGTTTTAAATAATCGCTAAAAGTAGTGCACCAATTACAAAAAGAAACTAGAGTCCGCAATTCGTACGAATATCATCGCTGAGGTATTAACTTTATTCAACGATAACTCAACAATAAGTCACACTTGCTCTACGAATTATGTCACGGACACAACGAGAACCGCGTACTATCAACCACGACACTTAATTTAACTTTAATGACTCTAATTTTAGCTTTGCATTACAATAACGAGATTATCGAGTAAAAATTTCCTACGACACTCGAACGATTTGCACGCGACACGGTATAAAAATACCGATAGAATAACGCTAGCTTAAATAGCTGCGAAAATAATTGCAGGACGATGGGTTAACGCGTAAATAAAATTGCTGTTACGAGTAGTTTGAAAATGACCCTAATATTAACGAAGCTAATCGCGTTTGTAGCCCGAGTTGCAGTGCTACGTTGCGCCAGTGGATAAAGTCGGTAGATAGCCAGACCACGGAGCGACCAGGATCGCTCGATCTCGCTGGCACAGAGGGAAGAGCAAAGGAGAAAGGCTGATTTCTATCAGAGATACGGCTATGTCACGGGCAAACGACGCACTCTGCCGTGCACCGGATGATCGCTTCATTTCCGATCGTTGCCCACAATCGACAATACACCGTTGGACATTCTAGATTCCAGATCTGTCGGCACGTTTGCTTCCGTGAACGTTTATCCGCGTGGTGCTTGCGCACACCAACGCGAAACTATCCATGGCAAAACTCTGTACGCGTTCGAAACATCCATAGACGTGCTTCTATGAACACGTTTCGATATTTATGCGCGCCGTACATTATTTATTCTGCAGAAGGTTCGATAAGGAAATTGTTAATACTATCTTACGTTAATCTTCGAGTGGTGAGCATCTTTTTAACTTGTTGACTGCGGCGCGAAAGGGTTCCCATTAACCGTTAATAAATGAATAAAATCTCGTCCGATATGCTCGATGTGAAAAGAGAATCATTCCTCGGCGCGTACCTTTTCTGTACACGTGTGTGCCTGTGCGAAGTGCATTGTAGTGAGGATTTTCCCCTTCGCGTAGCAATGGAGCTTGTTATCTGGCGCACGAGCCAGGCTGATGTAGCGTTTATTGCTGGCGCAGCAACTGCGACAACACTCGATCCATTGTGACCGGTCGCGGCTTTTTGAAACGGACGCAAACGTGTAGTAGACAGAGAGAGAGAGAAGCGAGTGTCCTCACCGCTATCGGCATTCTTTTATCTCGGCCGCGACGCGACGCTGCTTCGTTTCGCCGGATAATTTGCGACACTGATTCTTGCGTCTCACCGCGGACATGAATTCCCGTTGCTCCCTTTGTTTACGCTGTTTATTTCGCCAGCCTTGTGCTCGTTGCCGCGGATGAATTGTTTCCCAACGCAATTTAAAAAGGCCACGAGTCTCGTTGTGGCTTTCGTGCACAATTTATATAGAGCTGCGTGCGAGCGCGCGTTTGCTTTGGCAAATGTTTAACGTTGGGTTCTTTCTTTTGTACGAGAATGTTTGGTACTTTTGTATGAAAGAGGCAAAGAAAATTTTTACTCGATAACCGAGGTTTAACCTTTCCACCGGGATAGTATAAACGAGGTCCAATTTAGAATTCGTTTGTTTCGTATTTCGTAGAAGCTGCTTTTATCTATGCGTTACCGCGTAAAAGGAATTACGCGTATAAGAATTATTATTTCTTTGTTCGCAAGAAACGCGTTCCTCCCGATTAAATAAAACTCGGGTTACGATGGAGGATTAAAATTCAAGGATCGTATGCGTAATTGTACACGGAAGATTAGAATACAACGCGTCGATTTAAACGTGCATACGGTTAGAAACGACATTGAGAGTTAACTCGTATTAACCTAAACACGCGAGCCGCAAAAATATTTACTAGCCTGTGGACGGTATCGAGCGGGATGAAAACACGCGGAATCAGCGCGTTTAGCCGAGCGTCGGCCGAATCACCGTTTAGATATCAACACCGATATCGATTTAATTTTCCCAGTCGCTTTATTTTCGCGATAAATTCGCGACAGCCGGTGGCACGGAGCGGTGTACGCGGGCCAAACGAATCCCCTCAAGACTCGCTCTCACACGTACCTTCATTAATCTCGATCGTGCGTCACGTTCCGCTTATATAGACACCAGCCATCGAGCGTGTAAGTGAATTCACCCCGGCCCCCCGACGACGAGGATGCGATGGCATAGCGCCGCGCGGCGACGATGTATCGACCGTCCACGATAACCGTTATCGATGTTCCGTCAAAACGGCCGAACGAGGAAATTAAAAATGTAACCCATCCACGTCTGGCGTAATGGCACTTGACGGCCCCGTGGGGCCGGTAGCCATTTTTCAGCCGACCATCCTTGAAAACCGACCGACCATTCCTCGCGATAAAAGAAGATCCGTCTGACCGGAAGAGCCGTGTCTGGCTACGAAAAATTGATAACGGATGTAGGAACAAAGTGTTACGTCAGGAATGGTTGTGTTCGGTTTCCACGTCGCGGATGGAACAATGGAAGGCTTTTTTTGCGTCGCTGTTTTTTTTTTGCCATGTGTACAGGGGACGAAGGTAAAACTTTTGGATATATACAGCGTTTGGTTTGCGTTGGATTATCATTTTAATTAAAAGGAAAAATAAATTTTATGTTGAGAGACACTGGATCTGTAATAAAGGAAAGCCTTAACTCTGTTACAAGAGCCATTGGGCCTCTGGCCGTATGTCTAAAGGCCCGTATGACGAACACGTTGGAGACCCAGGTCGTTGGTTTTCTTTCTGGCGATGGGCGCCAGATTTTCTACGTGCATTAGAAAAGCCTTCACTTTTAGTTCGATCCTTGTAACGTTAAGACGTCGTGCCTCGTTGCTAAAATACAATCATAGATCAAAGAATATACCGAGTTTTAATTTAAATTAACCCCATATCCCAATAGTTTGTAATTATTCGAATGGCTTTGAGAGATTAAATAACTAATCGTGTGGATATAAATAGCACGAGTGCGTGAACTGTATGGCACGAGTGCGTGGCGTGACTGACAAGCTTCGACCTGTATGCGAGATAAACAAAAGATATCGATGCCGACGCGGAGAAGGGGGCAAACGGTCGAAGGAGGGGAACGTTGTGCGTTTTGGTAACGGTTTTCGAAAACGTTCGTCGAGCGAGAGACGGATTGTCCGGTGGACAATCGAACGAGACGCTTGCGTAACTGCGACGTAGAGTACTTTCTCATTAGATGTTGCGTGTTATTTCATATTACTTATTTCATTAATAAATTCTGTATCTTTATCAGTAAACTTATGTTTATAACATACGATTGGGAATCGGAAAGCTTGGAGATTGAAACGCTTGGGGATCCAAAAGGTTAGGAATTGAAACGCTTGGAAATCGAAAAGCTTGGAAATTCGAACGCTTAGAAATCCGAAAGCATCGAAGAATTTCATACGTTCAAAAATATAAAAGCTTGGAAATTCGAGCGCTTGGGAATCGAAAAGCTTAGAAGTTCAAACGCTTGGAAATGCAGATATTTGGAAATCTAAACGCTCAGAAATACAAAAGCTTGCAAATTAAAAAGCTTGGAAACTGAAACGCTTAGAAGTTCGAAAGTTTGGAAATTCGAACGCTTGAGAATTCGAAAGCTTGGCAATTCAAACGCTGATCAATCGTCTCCTTAAACCATGAAAATATAAGTATCCCAGTTATGCTTTCGCTCGCCGTGAGAAAAATTCCGCTAACGAATGCTTTAAATGCTTCTTCGAAAATTCGACCTCGAGGAAAGAGACGACGGATAATTTGAAATAAACCAAAAATAAGACAAAGATACGTACGGAAGAGTAACATCGCGATAGGGTTTATATCTTTGCTCATCAAATAAGCGCGCGTCAGGATGAAATAAGGAGAAACGACAGACGAAAGATAAGAGGAAATATTTTAAGAAACATGGCGCCGTGCAAGATTTGCGGGAAACGAGAAAAGAGAAGGAAGGAAAGGACACGGAAGAGTTAGAGTGAAAGATGACTTTCGACACGCGTTGAGAGGGAGGATTTTCACGTGCAACGTAATACCCGTGTGCCGGTGTTATATCACGAGTTCTCATCCTGAACCTCCTACGGAGAGACGATATTTAACTTATGAATATTTGCCGACGTACGATATGAGGTTTGTGCTTTTCAAGCATCTAAGTATGGCGGGGAGTACGGTGCGCTGGGGGTGGATGAACACGAGGCTGGTTGCATCCTTCGCGAGATAGAAACATCTTATCTGTTACAACGTCGTAGCGGAAAATTCTGCATTACGGCTTTAATTTCGTCGCTCGTTCCACTCTGAATTATTACGAACATTTTGTTGAACTTTAATCAACTACGCGTCGGATAAAATTCGATTTGAAAGATGAATAGATACGATACATCGATACGTGGCGAAATTTTAAGGTACTCTATATCACCTATCGATGACAATAGTTCTTAAAGAAATTCCTAAATCGATACTCCTTAATTCTTACATTCCGCATAGGCAGCTTAGGATGAAAGAAAACAAAGAAAATTAGAACGAGAAAGTATGATTTTTGTAAATTATCGAACGAGTATCGATATTTTCGTTACTATATTATCGATGCATTTGGTATCGACACGTTCGTAAAGTATCGAATGGGTATCGAGATACTTTTGCATCGGTATCTTTGTACAAGTATCGATAAATTCGCGTGAGTATAGACGAGGTATCGATTCTTTTTCACATTCACGTCTTTCGTATGTATCGATACCGTATCGAAATTTACAAATTGGTATCGATAGGATCGATATCGCTGTCGGTTTTCACGCTAACCGTAGATCGTTGTCCTTTAAATTATCTTTACACATTCACGTCTTTCATATGTATCGATACTGTAACGAAATTTACAAATCGGTATCGATAGGATCGATATCGTTATCAGTTTTTACGCTAACCGTGGATCGTTGTCCTTTAAATTAACGTATCGTTCGGAATGCAGTACCATTCGAAAATTCCCTTTAATTTCAACGTCCTACTACTAAGGGGCTACTATATATTTATGGAACCCAAAGTTATCTCGCGTTAGTGGGCCAGAAAATTCGGACGTACCTTTGAATGTGGATCGAACGGCGGTTAATTAAAACTTTTCTCCGAGAATTTCTTCGGATTACTTGCGTCCTATCCCCGTGACCGCGTTCCCATTTCCGACAATAACGATTCGACGTCACTAAACCAGCCCGCAATCGTTCGATCGCGAATCCGAAAAACCAACTTCGATTGTTTACTTCGTAAGCGATAAGCTATTCGCGCTCTTAAACTATGAGATACGACGATCGTTGAATAGATGAACTGGAATATACGAGCTATTCTAAATTGTTGCTCTTTCAATCAAACGAGAATTTATTCGCCGTCGTAGTTTATGGAAACCACCAGTGGAAAGTTTAGAATCGCTATAAGTTACAAGGAATATACGTAAGAATTCAAAAGCTAGAGGATTTATTATTAGAAGTGTTCTACCTTTGAAAATTCTCTACGTAATAATTGATGAACGTAAATGAAATTGCTACTAAGATCTAGAAAGTTTGTTTTTAATTACAAAACAATTATTAGAGCTTCGAATAGAAGTTTAAACATAATAGTACAATAGAAGTATCGATATACTATATAATAGAAGTATTAAACTTTATATAAAGTGTAATTGTATAAAGTATAGTAAAGTATAAACTTCTAAGAAAGTTTAGAAGCATTGGTTTTGGAACGATTAACAGATGTAAACGAAAGAAGGGTGCCTTTGCAAATTAACCCCTTAAAATCCAAATTATTCTGCATTATTCCGAATGCAAATTTTTTCCTACGTAAAAAAACATAAAGTAGGGAATCGTGAAAAAGTTTAAAGTTTACCGCATATTTTCATACGCACATTTATCGTATTCTACGAGTACATTTAATCATACTTTCACGTAAATTTGGCGGACAAAAAAATCTGACAGAGAATTGAAACCACGTTAATAAGTTCTACGCTTTAACTAGCTCATATTTATATCCTAGTTTATTGTTCGAACCAACTGCTTTACAATTTAGCAACAGAAGCACACGAGTGTGAAAATGTACGTTTACATACTTCATTGTCTTTCGCCATTTTTCATCTTACGTTTGCATATTATGAACAATTCCGCGCAGGCGACACATTCAGATTCAGCTCGAATTAACATCCACGGATCTGACATTTTTCCACTAGTCGAAAGAAAATGAACAGAGCGAAGTTAGCGCGATGGCCAGCGTGTACCGACGGGAATTTTTCCCATTCTTTCCGTTCCCCGTTGCCTCGTAATTCATTCTCTGTTGTAGCAATAAACTACTGGAGAGAGAGAGCGCGCGTTCCTTTCACGAATTTATACAACGCGTCGATTTAAACGTACGTACGTATAAATTCTCCGCGTAGAAATAATCTGCACGGAGGAAAGCCACTCTAATTACCTTAATATCGTAATCTAATAGCAGTGAAAGACACAAGCCGGATTTTATGCGCGGTCGATGTACGACCCTTCAAACGAGACGCGGAGAAAAAACGAAATTCCTCTGGTTCGAAGCTTTATTTTTTCCTCTCGTTTGCCAGTAAGTAAAAAAGTATGCGTCGCAAAAAGAAATCTGCTTTGCATCCCGGGGGTTTACAAGCTGATCCGAGTAAAAGAAAAATGGCTAAGCCACGAAGGCAGCCGAGCTCAAAGGAGTTTAAAGTTGAATAAATAACACAGAGGGGGGGAAACGCAAAGGAAACGGGTCGAAGGAAACAAAGCTGCGTAATTAATTAAGTTTCTGATGCATAGTAGACGATCTTCTTGCGTAAACGGACGAAAGTGTCAATAATTTTCTCCGCCGCGTAAACTTTCATCCCGCTTTTGCAATTTAATACTATCTTTTTCTAGATTCCCGGCAACTTCTCTCCGATATACAGTAGCTTCCCTTCTAATGTTTAACAACTGTAAAATGAAATTAAATTCAAATAAGAGTTAATTAGCATTTAAAATTTAATTAAATTTGAACGCATAATATGGAGACGCTTGGAAAAATTTAATTAACTTTAATTCTGTTTTGTCAGACGGCACGACGCGATACGTAGGGTTTTATTCATTTTACAGCACAGCAGTTTTACGGTTTGTTCGCCTGCGAAGATCACGTTTTATTAAATATATATTATATATATATTATATATATATTAATAAATATTGTATATAATATATAGCATAATATAATATAATATAATATAATATATAATATATAGTATAATATAATATACAATATATAGTATAATATAATATAATATAATATATAATATATAGTATAATATAATATAATATAAAATATATATACATATAATATAATATAAAATATGTTTTACTAACCTAGAGGTGGCTATTAATTCAACGTTAAACGGCCGATTTACGTTGCTTACTAAATAACTGATGTCAGGAGCTTCAAAACACCACGAGTCCACTTCTGAACACTACTAATTTTATCTTTAATTAACGATACTCGCAACGAACAAAAGAATCGGTGAAATATCAATGAAAGCAGGCAAAGGGAAACCGATCTCTCTCAAAATATTGATCGGCGAATTTGTAATACTTTGGAATTCGTGATTTCAATTTCGTACGTGGAGAAACACGTATCTTAACCCCTTGTCCTATGATTATTTTATTACCTACGCATGCTACAATTAGCTGATTAGTGATTTCCTATCATGTCACGTACAAATCATTCGAATATTATAGGCAACATTTGTTTAATAACTTCCGTTCTTATAGAACAAAGCTAAAATTGGGGTGCAAGTTAAATTTCATCCTCGATACTATATGCGATTTTGTCGTATCTATGCTATAATTCATAGCACGAGTGGTGACACGTTATTATAGGGCAAAGGGTTAAGTTTGGCATACCATGCTTTGCCATTTAACAATAAAAGCACGTCAATTGTTCGATAAACGTTTCACGATTCCCTAATTTTCCTACCCAACTTTTCTCACGTATTAAAAACACAGCAATATTTTTTCCATGAAAATGGATTTCATTCGAAGCGTATTTTGACGTGCGTTCATCTTTGAATTTAGGAACCGCGAATAACGTTGAAAAAGTGTTCATAATAATTCGATCAGCCGCTGTACTTTCTGCCGTTTGCCGAGGGAAACGAAACTTCCGAATGGGGCCCGGTGACGATTAATCTGGATGTAATCAGTGCTCTGTAAAATTGTAGACCCGGTTTACTTTGAGAGCCAACGATCCAACCAACTTTTATGAACTTCCGTGTCCATCAGCCCGAGTAGTCTCGGTAATTATTCTTTCATTTTCTACCCGACGAATTCGCATTTCCGTAGAGCCATATTTCAACCGCTGTAAACTGTTCCTTCGAGCAATAGTTTCTTTTCATGCTTTACGGAGCCTGTCATATAACATATGAACTGCGAGATGAATTTTAAACACGTTTAACTTTAGTTTATATATATGTATATATAGGAATTATTATTAAATAATATACTATACGAATACATGTACGTATAAAGTATACTATAGCATTAAAGTTAGCCAACTGTTTCACAGCGTAAATCGTGAAAGACGTATGTTGCTTCACGGGCGAAGGCAACAGAAAGGTTTATAGACATAATCCGGGTACCGAGCCTAAAACCAAAATTATAGAAATTAGTTTATTGCAAAGGCCACGTGCCGCGACCACCCGGACACCAGATGTGTCAGTCGCGGAAAGACGACCATAAAGTTACCGTTAGGCGATGGCCGGTACGGTGACCGAAAAATTCTAAGGCCTCCCACTCCTACTCGCCACTACCCCCGAAAACACACTCACCAACACCTTCCGCTAAAACAACCACCAATTACAAAAATCGTAAACCACCACTCTCACCATAGATTCGCCAATCAGAAAACACCGAAACGCATAAAAACACAAACACACGCCACAGAGGCAGATTCTGGTGAAACCACTCTAAGACACCACACAACAGCGACCAACACACCACGTGCCACCTACCTCCACACCAACGTGCACGTCACCTTCTTACCGCCAATTTCAACGAGGCTGGAGTGATTAAGTTTACAACAGCCAGCGCTCGAGAACATCGTCGCGAATCGCGTAGCGGGCCTTACAACCTCGCGAAGTCAACCTAAAGAACTGCGGTGCATCGGGCGCAACAACGTAAAAGAACGTAGAAACGTAAAAGCGAAACTTATCCCGTCGATACGACTAACGTCGTCGCGAGTTCGATCAGGAGTGTGTCTCCTTGCCGACGAGGTCGAACGCGTTTCGATCCATGATGTAAACAAAGGCGGTTATCAAACCTTCGGTGGCGACTGATCCTTGCACGCGTTCCAACTTAAACCTAAACAAAGTCTCTTTCCTTCTGTCAAAGCCGCTTACGATCGTACATTTCTTACGGAACAAATAGTCTATCCCACGTTTCGTCGATGGTGGAGATCAACAAAGGAGTAAGCGAGGGACGAGCCGAAACGCGTAATTAATCGAACGCGTCGAAAATTGAAATTCTTATCGGCGAAACATAACCAATTCCCCTGTATCGCGATCCCTGCACGAGACTAGAAACGTTCGAATCGTAACGGAGAACGAAAGGCGGTCATCTCGCGAAACGCGGAATTTGCAGGAATATTCGTTTGACATAGCGGTTCTCTAGGTCGGTCCATTAGATCGACAAATATATCCCAGTATCTCCGGGACGGGAACGATGGCGTGCCTCTCTCCTCTTGTCAATCCTTTTTTTTCTCCCTCGCTCGCGAAACTATTGACCATAAATTCCTCGTTGCCGGTGGAAAAACTCGCTAGCCAGAGCGGACAAGAGTTTCCCCGATCTACTAACAAGATGTCAGACAACCAATGCTAAAACATTTATACCGACCGTGTTGGAATAAAAGTACGGCTCTTTGTGGAGCTATCGGACGGTTCCCTTTGAATCTCTCTTTTTCCTCGATTACCTCGTCAAACTCTATGGGCGGGGTGGGATTTCATCCGGCCGAGCATCGATTTTAAGCTCTTCCCGTTTGTTTGCTCCGCTGGGACGCGCGTACACTGTCTTCGTACCTCGAAAAGACCTCCTCTCGTTTCGATAGCTTTTGAAACTTCGTTTCTACCCGCCTCGAAGCCGAGTAGCTCCGGCTATTTAATTTTCGTACGGTTCTCGAGGTGCGCGAGTCGCGCAAACGGGCAAGCTTCGATTCGAACGGCGAATAACAATTTAACGGCTTCATTTCAATTTGCAAGGTTACAAAAGTGGCAACTACCTAACGATAAGTACAAGTAAAGCACAGTACTTTAATATTTTACATTCGATTCGGGATCGTGGTAAAGAAAGTAGACACCATTCTACTAAATAATCTTCGAAAAATTCCCATGCCTATTAGACGATTATTTTACTAAACTTCCAATCCTCAACGAGATCCGATCCAACCTTTAAAGTTAGGAATCGATTTAAACGTAATATCCGTTAAGATTATTATTTGTAGATAAGTGCAACAAGCTACTCGAACAGTCTCGAGTAACAGCAGGTATTTACAATATCCTCGATATCGTCGATGCTCGCGAGATTGTTTAAATTCCTGAAATCGCCAAGCACACGGACCGTCTCGAGCGTTTAGAGAGTCTTTCGTGTTCCAGATATTTGAACGGAGCATCAAACGCAAAGAACAAAGCAGAATCGGCTAATATTTTCTTCGCGCGTTACGAATTATTCTTTTCCGTATTCGCGTATTCGTAAAATTCGGTGTATCTTGCGTGCCGCGAATCGTATTAAACTTTCAACGCATCCGTCTGTTTCGAGACTTTCAGGAGACGTTTATTTCGCAAAGTTGGGTCTGGCGAGTGTTTCTTGGTTTATTTCACGTGAAGTACTACTTGGTGCCGTTTATCAGCCATCTTCCAAAATAGTTACTCTACTCCAAGTGCGTAATATTTTACGCAATTCAACGAGGGATTTGCAAAATGCCGCGTGAGAAGTAAGTTTAAATTAAAAGTGTCAAGCTGTATTTCCCTTAAACGAGTATATTTCGTACGAACGGAGTTTTATCGCCAGTTTCTCTGGTTTTTGAATAAAGTATTCGCTTTATATTAATGTATTGTAATGCATACAGATGTCGAACTGCTTCCCGTTGCAAGTTTTCTTCATCTCGTACTCCTGTAAAATGCAGCATCCAAGGTGTACTTTAAATTCGCAACAGCAAATAATTTTTCCATCAACCGTACTTTTATAGTTTACAGCTACGCGGTTAAAATAAGCTCCGTATTTCGTACGGATTTTATATTCTTCGCGTGTTGCACAGTTGGCAAAAACGAGGAAAAATCTTGCCAAGCGTTAAAAACATTAAGAATCCGTCTGAAAATGCTTCGTATCGAGGTTCTCGTAAATTAATATCAGATTAATGTTTCCAAGTAACCACTCGTTAATAAAAACGAACGTGTTCGCGAAAAAAAGCACGTTTTCGAAAAGTGTATTTACGCGTAATCATTGCGTAGCAGAAGAAACTTCTTATTAAAGATTTTCGCGTAAAAGTATACATTTTAAGTTCAAATTTATATTTGTTATTACGAAAGCTGATAAAAGTTGACTTAATAAACTGATAAAAGTTACGCGCGAAGCTTTCGTTAAAACCCTTTGCACTCGGTTGGCTCCGCTATGGAGACATTCGTAAATCGTATAAGAAGTCAAGGGATCGTGTTTCTTTAATTCTATATTAAACAATTCAATTGCCATTTCTTCTGAAATCAAGGCAAATTTCTCAATTCCAAAATACATAACTTCTCAAGTTCTCACGATAATCAGAGAAACGTAATGGAGCTGCTGTCGTGACATATTATTAAAACTAGTTTCGAGTGCAAAGGGTTCAAATCAGACTCGTTGGTTGCGATAATTTCCCTCGCAGCAGAGAGCGCCTGAATAGTTTCGTTCGCCGCCGTAGATACGTACCAAGTAAAACGAATGTACTCGTTCGAAGAGGGAATGGAGTCGTTCAAGGATCGTTAGAACCTCCTGTTACAATTATCGTGGGTCGAAAATAAAGCCCGGTGGGTGATAAGGAAAGCAACGATGGGTGTTAGCCTCTCGCCTGCTCTTATTCACCCCGTTTCCCGTTCCAATCCTACTAATTAGAGTCCAATTGGACCACGGTGAGTTCGTTTCGTGGGGGGGGGGGGGGGGGGGACATTCTCCGAGTTGCGGCCGAATTTCCTTTTAATTCACGTCCCCGAGTCGTTCGGGTTTTCCGCGCCCAGGCTACGAACTATGGCTTCCCACCGCGCAATTTGTCTTCCCTTTTCCACTCTCCCCCTTCCCTCCTCCCGCCTTTTTTTACGTCCTCTTCCCCATTTTCGTGGCCGGTCTGCTCGGAATCCTGTCGTTAAGTGACTTTCCGTGCGGTCTTCATTCGACGGAAAACGCGAGACGATTCTTCGCCTGACCGGTTAATCTACTCACGGAAACGTTCGCCACCGATTTCACGCGTAATTTCGATTATATCAGGGCTAAGTTTCTTAACGCGTCGTACGCTGGTCCCGTGATATTGCGGGATTCCGCTATTACAGTACACGTACACTGTTAAAAACAATTACGAGATCATATATCGCGCTAATTGTCCAGCGTATATTTTTGATTGTGGTTTTAAACTCAACCTCCTTCGTTCTGCGCTTATCGAAGCGGGAGAAAGACACGATTAACCCTAGGTTTATGGAACTCGTCACGTTGACGCCGTTCAGATTTCATACCTGAAATTGTAGAGACCATAAATATTACTTTTCAGTAGTTTATGTTAACTTTAATTAATACGATGGTATGAATATGTATTCTACGCGATTTTCTTCATCCTCGCGCTTCTAACTTCGAATATTTATAAGCAGTATACGTATTTTTTTGGAAGCCTATTAATTTATGCACGTAACGTCCGTAAATTTGATCCTCTAAATGTACCTTCTAACTTTAATAATTAATACTTTAATACAAATAATTTGTACCTCGCTTTAAAGAAATGATCTATTTGATAGGCGAAACGTGACGACGATTCCCTAGGCTTCGTATGATTTAATTAATTACGCGGGATCGTTTATTTTTCCTCGTTTCTTTTATCGTTTCTTTTTTTTTCGGAGGCGCGTTTTAACGGTCGTTAGCTTTTATAACGGGGGTAGAAAAGGGATGGTTGTGGTTGCCAGCTGGAACAAAAGTCACCACGGAAGTACAAGGCACATTAAAAGAATCGCCCATACTGCTGTGCCACGAATTCGCCTGGATTATTAAGAAGAGAAATGGTAAGGAATATATTTGCGGATTTACGAGACTCTGTGCAATTAGATCTCTGCTAATCGGGCAAAAATTGAGATATTTGTTTTCGGGTTACGGCATCGAAAATAAAATGAAACCAGATTTTTTGTAGCTCCATTTAATCAATTTAAATCGGACGACTAATCAATTATATATATATTGTATATCTAAATTATATATAATATATCTGAAAGATTGAAGAAAAAAAGAACACGTCGACATTTCGTAAAATATTTATAATTAGACTGTGAATTTTTATGTAAACTTATATTTTTACAACGATATTTAAATAAATGAGACGAAAATAGATATTAATTGCACCGTTTAAATATTCCAACAAATGCCTTATTTTGCATATTTCATATCTTTTTACACGTGATATCTGATTACACGTAAAGCTCACTTTCTAAAACTATTCTTTCCTTCGCTGAGACCAAATTCAGATTACTACCAAAGGGATAAAAATCCGTACGGGTAAAAATAATTGAAAAATTAACACGGAAGCTTCGGGCAACAGCGTAGCATGTTTGTTTTTTGAAAAAAAAAGCAACTGCTCAGAGCTTATTTTGTTCTCTATTCGCGTACTAATTGGCTGGAACTAATTAATCTCCCTTGAAAACACAGATTGGAAATGTTCCTCGAGGCGTTGCTAAGAGCTTTTTCACGATTTTCAAAGCAACCCGTGTTCCCTTGCAATTTTAATGCAACAATGAATCGTGGATCCAGCAATTTGTCTAGCATTCTTTAAGTTTTCATCCACCACAGTTTAGTTCCTCCAGCTCTTCTAGTAAATTGGTTGTTGAATAGAAACAAGTTTCGCATATATTAACACGTCAGTTTTGTTGTACTCAGCGATTTATTTTATATAATGTGATAACTGTACGAAGAGTTCTAAGATGATCGTAAGACAAAATACACGTGTTGGCGTCGGGAAATCTTTTTTGTAAGTTAACTAATTTGTACGATCGTGTTTTACGTACAATAAACATATAAAAATTAATAAATCTTGTCATATTGTACTAGAAAACTAGTGAAATCTTGAGAAATATCTCTTCTCACGCGTGATCCGAAGAAGGGGAGTCACGTGACATCTCCTTGCATATATAAGCAACGGAAGGGCACCGCGAGCTCTTATTGTTGCAGGTGATCCCGAAGGTGTCGGATCGGATCTGTATATCACAGATTCAATTTTTAGATAGATGATGACCAGTGAGGCTGGCCCAACACCCACCACCCACCACCCACCATTGACCATTGACCACCCACCACCCACCGCCCGCCACCCACCACCCACCACCCACCACCCACCACCCACCTACTACTAATTTCTCTTAGACTCAAGATTGAATTTAACCCATTACGTTCGATACACATATATCTGTGCATGTATGATTGTATTGCAGGTACTACCACTAACTTTTATTACGTTATTCTATTTATGTTTCATTTTATTCATATGTTATTCTGCTCATATTTTATTCTGCTAACATATTACTTTGTTTCTCGTTTGTTGCATAAACATTCTGTTCTATTAATTACGTTTGTCTTCTATTAATTTATATATTTCATTCTGCTAACATATTTTACTTTGTTTCTCGTTTGTTGCATCTATATTCTGTTCTATTAATTACGTTTGTCTTCCAATAATTTATATATTTCATTCCGTTTAAATGTTACTCTGCTTACATTTTATTCTGCTAATATTTGACTTTATTTCTACTTCGTTGCGTACTAATTTCACTTTAACAGATTAACTTCGTTACGAAGATTCAAGAATTTTAACAAGAATTTTAAGAAGAACTTTAAGAAAACGTTTCAACAAGAAATCAGCGAAAGAAGATTCGTCGTGGGATGCGTGCGTCTAATTCTAAGTTAGAATAAGCTACTTATATCTAGCCAGAGTATTTTGTACATCGATTCCTGTGCATGCATTTTGTTCTAGGATCGCTCGCCAACTTAGAGCCAAAAAGTCTTTAACTTCTCCTAACTTCTCTTTCAAGGTACATAATATGTTTCATCCCATTCTTGCTCGCGTTCATCAATTTGCAATCGCTCGATCCCTTCGAGATTCTCGCCACGCACTCGTTCTCGAACAGTCGCGCTGTTCGAGGGTAGTCATGGACAATCGAACTGTATGCTTGGTAAGTCGTACTGTCATACGATCTCAATCTCATTCCTAATCGCAATCGACGTTCGTTCGCGCCTCGAATCGTTGAAATCGCTTTCGAGTCGAGGTGCAGTGGTGTTTGCGATGCGAGGATCTGCAGCCCCTATCGAAGCAATTCGATAGGGATGCAAGGCCCTGTAGGCTGGATCGTACGCATCTCTGTCTCGGGTACGCAGTGCGGCCTTCTGTTTGCTGCTGGGGTTAACGTAATGTTAACTTTCTGTTAGACGGCATCAGTGGTCATTATGTACTGCCCTCGATGTAGAGGGATTCTTGCGATCCGACTATTAGGCTGTGCTGGATCCACCGCAAAGCAGCCCAACTTCACCTCGGTCTCGAAAGCGATTTCTTTGACTCGTGTAAGTCGCGTTCGAATTTCGCTTTCGATTCGACATGAGTGCGAGTCGCATGATAGAGCGCGCGAGTATAGAGTTTTGTTGCGCATGCAAGTGCGTCGCGTGACTCGTTGGTTCTTTCGAGAGATAGTGAATTGTGTTTGCTTTGCTCGCGATTTTTATATTTGCTTTTCATCGCCCACTTCCGGGCGAATTTTAAAAGAATTAGCGTTGCGTACAGAGTAAAGTAGAGTTTAGTTTGCCGTATTAAATTCCTCTTTGCGAGACACGAACGTTTTAACAAAGTGTCAGTAGAGTCTGTTGCTTTTCGAAATATGGCTCTAAGTTGGAGAAGCGTATCTTAGAAACAGAATACATCGGTAGGGTTAATCATCGTTGTACAGTTTTGTGAACCGAAATTCATTCCACGTTCTCTTAAAGTTTCCTCGAGAAACAAATTATTTTTCGCGCGAATATTCAGTAGCTTTAAGAAATACTTTAAGAATAATTTTCAACAAGAAGTCATCGAAAGAAGATTCATCGTGGGATGCGTGCGTCTAATTTTAAGTACATATAAGCTACTTATATTTAGTAAATGTAAATTTTGTACAACGATCGCTGTCCAACTTGCAGCCAAAAAGCCTCAACTTCCCTTTTACAGTACATAATATCCATCATCCCATTCTTGCTCGCGCTTATCAATTTGCAATCGCTCGATCCCTTCGAGATCCTCGCACTCGCTCTCAAACAAGCGCGCTGTTCGAGGGTAGTCATGGACAATCGAACTCTACGCTTGGTAAGTCGTTCTGTCATACGATCTCAATCTCATTCCGAATCGTAATCGACGTTCGTTCGCGCCTCGAAGTCGTTGAAATCTCTTTCGAGTCGAGTTGAGGTGGCGTTTGCGATGCGAGGATTATGCAACCCCTGTCGCAGGTACTCGATAGGGGGTCAGGGCCTGTAGGCTGGAACGTAAGGGTTTGGTAACCCTATGTTGCAGCTGCAGTAGTTTCTAGGTAATGCTGGCTCTGTACTTTATTCCTGCCATTAGGGTTTGGGGCACTTGCGATCCGACTATTAGCCTGTGCTAGATCCTCCGCAAAGCATCGCAACTTCACCTCGATCTCGAAAGCGTTTTCTTTGACTCGTGTAAGTCGTGTTCGAATTTCGCTTACGATTCGACGTGAGTGCGAGTCGCGTGATAGAGCGCGCGAGTGTAGAGTTTTGTTGCGCATGGGAGTGCGACGCGAAACTCGTTGGTTCTATCGAGAGATAGTCAATCGTTTTTACTTTGCTCGCGACTTTTATATTTGCTGTTCGTAATATGGCTGTAAGTTGGAAAAGCGTATCGATACTTATATCTAGTCTAAGTAACGTGTACCTCGATTACTGTGCGTGTATTTTGTTCTACGACGGCTACCTAAATTAGAGCCAAAAAGCCTTAACTTTTTTTTACAGTACACGATATCCATTCGCCGCGCACTCGCTCTCAAACAGGCGCGCTGTTCGAGGGTAGTCATGCACGATCGAACTCTATGCTTGGTAAGTCGTTCTGTCATACGATTTCAATCTCATTCCGAATCGCGTTCAAATTTCGTTCGCGCCTCGAGTCTTTGAGATCGCTTGCGAGTCGAGTTGGAGCGGCGTTTGCAATGCGAGGACTTGCAGCCCCTATCGAAAGTACCCGATAGGGGTGTAAGGCCCTGTAGGCTGGATCGTAAGCATCTTTACCGCGGGTACGCAGTATGGCCTTCTGTTTGTCGCAGGGGATACGTCTTCGTTCAGACGGCATCAGTGGTCCGCTACTGCCCTCAAAGTTTAGTTTCTTGCGATCCGACTATTAGGCCGCTATTTCCTCCGCGGAGCAGCGCAACTTCATCTCGGTCTCGTAAGCGATTCCTTACACTCGTGTAACTCGCGTTCGAATTTCGCTTTCGATTCGGGTGAGTGCGAGTCGTATGATAGAGCGCGCGAGTATAGGGTTTTGTTGCGCATGGGAGTGCGTGTTTGCTTTGCTCGCGATTTTATCTATTTGCTTAGCGTTGCGTACAGTAGAGTAGAGCTTAGTTTCGCGCGTTATATTCCTCTTTGCAAGACACTAACTTTGTAACAAAGTGTCAGTAGAGTCTCTTATCATTCGTACGTCGGCTCCAAGTTAGAAAAGCGTATCTTAGAAACAGAATGCAACAGTAGGGTTAAGCATCGTTGTACAGTTTTGTGAACCGAAATCCATTCTATGTTCTCTTAAAGTTTCTTCGAGAAACTTTAAGGGCGTGGAATGGATTTCGGTGGGTCTCGACGCGTAGTCACCTCCTCGTGGTGAGACCTGGTAATTGGTATCGTTTTCCAAAGAATGAAACGTTTTTTGAAAACGATACCAAGCTAAGAACTACGCATTAACGTGTAACCTTTATATTTTAGTTTATGTTTTACCTTAGACTTTCGTTTACTCGCTTCGATCTTAGATTACATATCTCACAGCTACCAGTTTCTAAGAGTGACCGACTTCGATTTCCGAATGCAAGTTACACGTATCTTTGACCGTGTTAATATTTTGCAGGCTGTGCATTTCTACATTAATATTGTATTAATATCGATTAGAGAACTGTGTGTCGTATGATTTAGACTGTTACGAATATGATCCACGTCGAAGCTTTGTCAATTTCGTGCTCGTGTGACTCAGTTTGTCGTACGTGTAAAGTATCGCGCGTAATATCTCTACATGTTTTTAACATATTTTGCGGAACGAGATGTTTATCGTACGTGCATCTTACGACGTGGCAATACGCAGTGGCTATACTTGTATCCGCGTACGCGATCCCGAAAGCGTGTTAAGCGTTTGTAGAACCTACGTGTTTTTATTTTTACTGCTCTTTTATACGTTTCTTTTTGCTTCGATCGTATTTACGAATGATATTATTCAAAAAGTGTCCGTAGAAAAATATCATTTTCTCAGCTTCTAGGCATCCGATTTCGATACCCCTTGGCTTAAATTAAAGGGGGAAATACTGCTCAATAGCAGATCTAAATATGTGCCCACGTTTGAGATTTTTGAATTTGCGGTTCTCTTTCCAAAAATTCCAATAGTTCACCGCGTCTTCGTCGCGTGGTTTATTAACCACATACGTCATATCTGTCCGTGCGTACGCCATTGTACTTCGAATTTCCTTACGAAAAAATTCCCAAATACTCTTCGATGAAAGCGTCAACTATCCGCCAAGTTTGGTGACGTTTCGATCCATACTTTTCGTCGAAAAAATTCCCAAACTTCACCATCCTTACGCACCGTCATTTTTTCAATAGCGAAACGCACACGCTATTATTTTCCGAATTTCCTCGCGCGAAAATTCCCAACGTTTCTACAACCGCAGATCCAACCTCTCACCAAGTTTCAAGAATTTTGGACTCGTAGTTTCCTCAAAAATATTCCTGCGTCCTCCACGTTCTTCTCCCACAGCACAGCACGTTTACCTCCCAATATTTATTTACAAATATTAAGCGTAGACGGATATACGATTTCTATTCGTTGTTACGTAAACCGAAGTCCAAATTTCGTATGAAATTTCGTTCTTTACCTACGATTCTTTATACAATTCCTTTGCTACTAAATAAACGAATCAAAGTAGCAGTTATAAGAACAGCGACAATACTTGGCTCATTTACCTTAATCGTTCCCAAGCTTCGTTAAAAAGCAGGTCAAAAAAATTAACCCTATTCTCGTCTTCCGATATATCTCAGCTTTTATTATCCGCCGCGTTGCGTCCGCTTTTCATTTCGCGCCAGGGGCGGATTTTCTCGAAATTCAACATGCGTAACTACCTACACGTTGTTCGCGCGCACACATACGCGCGCGCGTCTCCGTAGCGAAACAACGTCAGCATTTTATCCGGCTCGACGTCCGTCGAGAGTATATCAGAGGTGTTTTCGCAAGTGGGGCGACAGGCAGCTCGTGAAAACGACTTTGCCAGCCGACTCGACGGGATTCGGGCGAGGGACGAGAGAAACCGGTCCGTTTCGAGTTCCTCGAGATCCTGTCGCGGAACGCTTGAAATTACCGGGATAAGTGCTCGCCGTCGGGATCAACATCGAAATATTTCTTTGAGCAACGAACCGGGTTTTGCGCGACGTGGACGTCGCGCGTCGCGGAGAAAGGCCAGGCATTTTCAGAGTGCTTTCCGCGCCGCGTTCCCTTTATTTTCCTTTGCCACCTCGAGGGTCGTCGAAAGGGTTAAACACACGCTGGTGTTACGCTTCGCCGAGTATTCCAGGGGCTTTTAATTAAGTGCTTCTCACTGTAATTCTTTGCTTTGTTTCTGTTTACGGCTTCTTTCACGAGTATTCGAGATTTTTCTTTCTTTTCTTTTTTTCTCGCCGAACAAAGGAGCGTTGTTGCTTCGGAACAATGTTAAACCTTCGCTACTATACTTGTTAAAAACTTGCAAGATTGTTAACCCTCAACTGCTGTACTTATTGTTACGTAAAATTTGTAAGGCAGCCGATAATTTAATACTTAGCTGTCTTCGTTTTCCAGGTTCGATTTCAGTGATCGAACATTGATGGAATAGTAATAGTTGTTGAAGTAAAACAGCTCTTCTGTAGAAAAACTCCCTATTGAAAAATATTAGAGTGTCGTTTCTACAGGCGTAATAAAGTAATAGGAAAAAACCCAAGACTTCGGAGTCGCAGCGTCTGGTCTTGTCGAAGGTGAAGCGTACCTGAAAAGGTTGACCATTGTTTTGTAAAACTGTAAGTGTCGAAAGGCTGTCGTTTTCTCGACAGTTCGACGTGAAGAGTCGGTGCGGACAGGACATAGAAAGTCCTGGTACATTACATTCTCACATATATCAGTTACCTTTTTCCTAAACCCGTGTCTTTTTATTTAACAACCGAAATAAGAAGAACCTGCTTCCATCAAAGCATAACGCCTTAACAATAGCGAGTGTAATAGAGATAAGTAGAGCTATCTCTACTATTCTATTACTATTAATAGAGATAAGTAGAGCTATCTCTACTATTCTATTACTATTAATAGAGATAAGTAGAGCTATCTCTACTATTCTATTACTATTAATAGAGATAAGTAGAGATAGTAATAGAGATAATGCGACGATGCTCCAATGTCAGAGAATTCGTAAATTATCGCGTGCAATTCGTAAATATGTCCATATTTGTACGTATGTATGTAAATGTATACAGAGAGATTTGTATACGTATATCGTGAACACGCTAACGTCAACCTAAATCAAATATATATTATTAAGTTGAGGTGCAGCGTACCGCGAACATCGTCGCGATGCGCATTTGGATTTACGACCCGATAAATTCATTCAGAACTGCAATGTTCCGCTCCTGTGCAGCCATTAGAGTAGAGGATATTTTAATTTCAGTGTTATAACTAGGAAATGGACAATGTTGCGAGTATGTTTTGTTCCTGCAACTTAATTAGTGCACGTGCTAATATAATATATGCGTATATGCAGATATTTTTGAAGTTTTATTTTTCATTTCAGTCCGCTGCGTTACTTTACTATTTATTTATTCGTTAACGGGTTATGGAATCCTTTAGTATGCGAAGAAGGTAACAGTGTTAGTGCCCAGCACTAATATTCTTTATGACACGGACGTGCGTAGCCGGCTATTTGTGAGATTAGGATTTTTGGTTAACATCTAGCAGGCAATTTAGACTTCAATTATTTTCCTGACGAGAGAACGCATACTTTATTGCTTAGTTTTTAGGATTTCGCTTCTCTCGTCCTCAATAGCCAAGACGTGTCATAAAGGGTGACAGTTCCGAAGGGTAGTTCCGACACTAATTTGTAACGGTGAACGCTCCGAAGTCATACCTGGAGGAATTTTCCCATCGTTGCCAATCGGTACCGCCGCCCCCACCTTCCATGAACCACCACCCTCCCAGAAAGGCGCGCCTCGGGCCCAAGGGAAGGGTGTCCTCGTCAAATTTAGGCTCGCTGACTGGTATTGTCAATAATCAAGGAAAACCAATCAGCGAGTATTAGAAATGCGCTAGAGAGGTGGAAGTCCACCTCTACCGAGAATTGTCACCTTTTACGTAGAGTTGTCGGAGACGTCCTAAGATCAAGACCATACGACCAGAGTGTGGATTCGAGTGTGCTCAGATAAAACTTGAAATATACGTATTACAAAAATTACAGTCCACTCTATAGCGTCTCAATTCGTCGCTAACACTGACGACGCAGTGACGCCCCAACAAACAGGAAATAGTGAAGCAGTCAAATATAACGATGTAATATAATAAAAGGCGAATTAAGTAACAATAATAGTAATACAAATAATGTAAAATAAAAACAAACGACGTCTATTCTTGATTATTATTATACCACTATCAAGAAGTTCATTTGCAGAAACTAATTAACCCACGGTATTTAACGTAATTAATCGTAATTCCATTTCCATGTAAGCCAACAAATTTCAATTACGCGTAACGTAATTTGTTGTAATTTTATCCCGATCTAAGCCGACGAATTTCAATTATACGTAACGTAATTAGGTGTAATTTTATTTCCATCTAAGCCGACGAATTTCAATTACGCAGAGTTAATGTACGCGGAGTTAAATGATTTAACGAGAGTGTAACGTGTTTATCCGGTAGTAACGAATAGAATGGTGATTTAACATTGTTATAATCGATTGCAGATAAACTAGAATATTGGTTTTCTATTACGATATTTCTAGCCGCCGCGATATGGTGTCCCTGGTCAAATAAAATTCGATGTTTCATGTTATCGGAAAGTGATATTATGTTTTCTGGGAAGCTGCCAGCTATTAGCTATGGCACAGCTTGCGGAATAAAGATTCGATGCGTTTCGTAATATTGACGGTACCATCATTCTGACCTATTCAATCTGTTCCAGTCGAATCGAAGAAACGCATAAAAGTCCAACATTCGGCGAGTTCAAATAATTTCTATATAACGGTTCGAACAAATAAATCTAATATAACGATGAAATTTAATATAACAGCCGCTACAGTAATTTGTAACCAGGAACCTGAAATATTGTAGACAAAATCTTTAAAGTTAAAGATACGTAAATATACGCTTGTATATTACATTTCACTAAGAAAAAGGAAATTAGTATTGTTCGGTCCCAGAGACCTACATAGGTATTAAAGCTGTAAACGGTTTATTACCCTTGCCTCTCGAAAATCTAACTTCTGTACACCACGTGCGCGAGGTCCTTCCGAAGCGGTCAAAGGGACCGCGTAAATATACCGTTTTTTTCTGCCTCAGTACGGACAATAGTTAATAGTTAAGAACAACTTTCCCACTCCGGATGACATCGCAATTCACCCCCAACAGCACCAACACCAATCAGAACACACAACACCCTCCACTTCCACACAAACCCACTGTGGCGGCTCTCCTGCACCCACCACTAGAGGGACATACGAAATAGGCTTTCTCGAAAGTACTCGCTCCAATTACCTCGTCCATAGATATACCGCCTTTAACCTTCCTTCCAATATCCCAACGTCTAAGGCAGGGCCTGCTAGGTAGCCTTAATAATGAGTCCACTAGCAGGCCCAGGACGAAACGCAACACCCTTCCTTTTCCTATTCTATCCTCTCTCTACAGCTCCACATTTGGTGACCGCGACAAGGAATACAACAACAACAGCAGCCTTCCACGGAGGAACAACGAACCTAAGGCAGGGCCTGCTAGGTAGCCTTACTGATGAGTCCACTAGCAGGCCCAGAATGAAACGCAACACCCTTCCTTTTCCTATCCTACCCCCTCTCTACAGCTCCACATTTGGTGACCGCGACAAGGAATACAACAACAACAGCAGCCTTCCACGGAGGAACAACGAACCTAAGGCAGGGCCTGCTAGGTAGCCTTACTGATGAGTCCACTAGCAGGCCCAGCACGAAACGCAATACCCTTCCTTTTCCTATTCTATCCCCTCTCTACAGCACCACACATCTTTCTCTTGTGGCGGCTCTCCTGCACCCACCACTAGAGGGACATACGAAATAGGCTTTCTCGAAAGTACTCGCTCCAACTACCTCGTCCATATATATACCGCCTTTAACCTTCCTTCCAATATCCCAAGTCTAAGGCAGGGCCTGCTAGGTAGCCGCACTGATGAGTCCACTAGCAGAGCCCAGGACGAAACGCAACACCCTTCCTTTTTCCTATCATATCCCCTCTCTACAGCTCCACATTTGGTGACCGCGACAAGGAATACAACAACAGCAGCCTTCCACGGAGGAACAACGAACCTAAGGCAGGGCCTGCTAGGTAGCCTTACTGATGAGTCCACTAGCAGGCCCAGCACGAAACGCAATACCCTTCCTTTTCCTATTCTATCCCCTCTCTACAGCACCACACATCTTTCTCTTGTGGCGGCTCTCCTGCACCCACCACTAGAGGGACATACGAAATAGGCTTTCTCGAAAGTACTCGCTCCAACTACCTCGTCCATATATATACCGCCTTTAACCTTCCTTCCAATATCCCAAGTCTAAGGCAGGGCCTGCTAGGTAGCCGCACTGATGAGTCCACTAGCAGAGCCCAGGACGAAACGCAACACCCTTCCTTTTTCCTATCATATCCCCTCTCTACAGCTCCACATTTGGTGACCGCGAAAAGGAATACAACAACAGCAGCCTTCCACGGAGGAACAACGAACCTAAGGCAGGGCCTGCTAGGTAGCCTTACTGATGAGTCCACTAGCAGGCCCAGCACGAAACGCAACACCCTTCCTTTTCCTATTCTATCCCCTCTCTACAGCACCACACATCTTTCTCTTGTGGCGGCTCTCCTGCACCCAACACTAGAGGGACATACGAAATAGGCTTTCTCGAAAGTACTCGCTCCAACTACCTCGTCCATATATATACCGCCTTTAACCTTCCTTCCAATATCCCAAGTCTAAGGCAGGGCCTGCTAGGTAGCCGCACTGATGAGTCCACTAGCAGGCCCAGCACGGAACGCAACACCCTTCCTTTTCCTATTCTATCCCCTCTCTACAGCTCCACAGAATTGACAAAAATACCACGAGCTTTATTCTCGCGTAAGTTCGACCAACGATTACAAGTATCAAACGGTGTTACCCTAAACGCGTATAAAAGTAATTCAATTGTGACACGCGAAAAACATGTTTACTTGGTGGGTAATAAAAAAAATTCGCCCGAGAGAATTCCCGAGCACTTTAACCACGGTGTTTTATGGATGGGAGGGTGGGGGTGGGGTGTTAGGATCGTTAAAGGATCCAATATATTAACCCGTTTTAATTACACCGTACCGTAGGAAGCCTCGAATACCAACCATTCCCCGTTACAATTCTACCCTTGATAATTTTACCCCTTATCGTCAGACAGTAAGTACATATTCTTTACAGCTTAAACCGTACCCGGCTGGCGGGTAGTTGTGGGAGAGGAATATTCTTGCGAGGCTGCGAGCAAGATCCTTCGAGCCGGAAAGAGCTAATGGAAAGTTCATCTCGAGGCAAGGACGGGCAACGGGAAGAGTTTCGGGAATGGGATCTTCCGTCGGTTGGTGCCAATTAAAATTTCACCGACAGATGGACTGCCGCTGCCTCTGCTGCTGCTCTTCGTCTCGATTACTGCGGCTGATGAAGACATCTGCGTCTTGATGAGTAAGTTAATCGAAATGCAGCTGGCAGAGATGAACTTTGCCACATGATATATGAAATTGCCAGCGGTTCCATTTTTAACCCCTTTTCTTTTTTTATTTTATTAACTAAAAATAAACCCCGTTTATTTTATTAACAATGTATGCTAGCTTTAATCGATCGTTGCAAACGTACTAATCGTATGCATGTTTTAGGCAATTGTTGTTTTACAGCGTCTAATCTTGCAACGCGAATTATTCGTATTCGAATAATTGTAGCAAAGTTAAGATGGAAGTGCAAATTACATTTTAATGTAAATAGTGTTGGTTTCTTTCTTTTTTTTTTTTGTTGAATCTGTGAGATAAATCGTAAAACAAGCGTGACTCGTTAGTGTTGGACAAGGAGTTAATAGAAGACTAATACTAAAAAGTAAATACTATAAAAGTAATAGAAGACTTTGCGAACTTGGTGCTTTAGCGTCGACAAGGAAGAGGAATAAATTATGCTAATTCTTTAATAGGAAGATTCTTTAGTGAATTTATTACTTTAGTATCGACGACAGAGGAGAATAAATTCTGTTAATTTCTTGATGGAAAAGGTTTGTAGAACTTAGTTCTGAATATGTGTTAAATTTTCCAAATTGCAGTAAAAATATTCGGTGAATGTGTTCATCAGTTTTATTATTAAGAATCTGTTGAATTGGTAATAAATATATGGTCGAATAAATTCTGTTACTATGTTGATCTAATCTAAACTCAGTTAAATTTTAAACGTATTCATTGACTATTTATCAATTTCATTGCGAAATTTGTATATACTTAAGAATTTATTGGTTTGATACTGAATAAAGACAGAAAACGTGGACTGTTTCTAATGATTTTAAAAAGTCTTTAACAAGCACAATTACTATTTAAGTTTACACATATAGATCACAAAAATGATTAAATACAATTCAATAAATTACTATGCTTTGGAACAAGACTCTTCAGCCTTTAATTGTTTGTACGAAACTTATAAAAAGAAACTTAAAAAGAAAGCATAACGAACGAAAAGATAAATTTAGAAATACAGTAACAAATAAAACGTGATCTTCGTATTAAGTCATATAAAACAATTCTTCTCACAAAGAGAAGAACAGTATTTAACTTTTGAATACAGACGAAAAGTACAGGATCAACATTTTCAAAAGAATATCTTTCCTTTTATTATCTTGTTCAAAGAACATAAACACTTCTAAACTCTTTTGATACAGAAAACGTGAAAGCAACCGCATAAGTTATACGTTTTAAACGATCCAAGAGGTGAAATTATTACTAATGTATATTAATAAGATTGTTGGATGACCAACCTAATGACTCAACGCAGATAAGCAATATCAGAACCGCTGTGTCCAAAATAACTGAGTCAGCCTTGTTTTTCGCATCCTAGTGAAAGTATGCAACCGTCTCATCCAAGGCTAGTTAGTCACCAGGTACTAAGGGTCACAGATATCCCCTCCTCGCCGAAAACCCTAATAGATATATAAGGACTAGTACCCTTAGAGTAAGCGCCTTTTTTCTTTCGATCCTATTGCGGTAGCGGTCTGTCCGTAATGGTGTGTTTCCGCGTCGTTCGTCGTGTCCGGAGTTGTACAGTTTGAAACGCCCCGAAATATATTTGTGATTGAACAAATCGGACTCCACGTTTCTCACCCGGATCACAACAAGATTTCCAAATCATTCGACAAGAAAAGTACACCGAATGATAAGTCTATCCCGTAGCCCGTCTGTGTTTTGAATAATCATTATCTGGCAGTGATTACCGATTGGTAACGATCAAATGTCCAGACCGGATAATAATACCGGCAACGTTAACGTCCACAATGGCCGAGACGGTCGCGTCAGCCACGCCATTGTTCAACGTAGATTCTAGATCGTAGACGGCGGTGATCGCAGTGGTCGTTGGCCTCCTGACTGTTCCGAATCGAACAAAGAGCCGAAATCGAATAGCGAAACGATCCTTGCTTCGTATATCCGGCCGACCGGAAGACGGGGGGGCCACCAGCGCCATTCAATCGAAAGACAATCGGTCGATTGAGAATCGGTCGAGGTTAGGAAAACGCGAGTCACGGCCACACGCTAGCAAACTCCTTCATGGCTTCACTCGATCAATCGACTTAACCCTGCTCTTCTCCTTTACTCCGTATCACCTAATACGAAGATTACGTAAAAAAATTACGGGAAACATTCGAAATCGCCACGCATCGTCGCGCGAAACGCAAAGAATACTTTTGGTATCTTCGAAATGGCGACACTTATAGGTTTTATTCGTGATTCGATAGTTGTAATAATTGTATATAATAATATATTAACTCTGCGAATTCTTTATTTCTCACGATTACTGTCAGTGTCCCTATAACCGACACTTTAATTGTTTTATTTAATAGCAAGGTAACGTACGAAGAATCGTAACCAAACAAATTTTGATACTAAATTTTGACTTTGGTTTACGTAACAACATAAAGACATAGAGTATTCGTTTACGCTTAATATTTGAAACGAAATATTAGGAGGTAAATGTGTCGTTGAACACATTGAAACGTGACAAATGTTAATTATAAAGTATGGGACGTGGGATGTAATTCGGTAAACGCGATACGTGTATCGGTTACACAAACTCACGTGCTAATATACGTAAAACGTGTTTCTATTTAAATGTTGAATAATTTCAGAGGTTGCTTCCAAAGAAACTGTTGAAGTGAAACATTTCGCTGTAATGCGTAGAAAACTCCACATCTGGATATTTTGGTAGAAGCGAGTTCTGTTAGAGCTTGACCATGGAACGTCGGCTAATTAGGGTTTGGGAATGCCTGCGAACAACACAGGTATGAATGTACAAACTGTCGCCACGTTTTGTAGGCAGTTCTAACCGTGCGCCCGTCTTGCAAACATCACCGATACTTCTTCCACCGTATTCAATATAATTATTTACCAACTCTATTCCACACGAGTCGATTATTTAATATAATAAGTATTATTTAATATAATCCCTTCAACAGAAACGAATATTTATTATTGTAATACAAAATAACAAAACCAGTATATAAGGTTTCGGTTATGAGCGATGCTGTCAACTGTTCACGCTTAATGCTCGTACAGAACTGACAAAAAAAAAGAAGAAAAACGGCCGAGACGACGCGACTACGCCCTGACCTAGCCCCAGTGGTGCAAGAAAAGAAACACGTGAAGAAGCAAAACGTTGCACATTGTATCAAAATATAAGGTAACGATCTATGCAAAAATCCAACATTAAATAACAACTTTTCAAGTGACAGTAGTAGGTACATTGAACTATGTTGTACATTTTCAATCGCGTATTGATTCGTATAAAAATATGTTCATAAATAAAAGCAAACGTTGAACGATATTCTGCTCCAAACTGGAACACCATTTTTAGGTTAAATAATTTCCAAAATCCAAGATAATTGAATAAAGTTACACGCGAACCCTAAAGTGGCAGTAATTGATACGTCTACCATAGTATATTCTCATCTAGAGTGTTATAAAGATATTACGATAATAAGATATTACTATAATAAAGATATTACGAAGATATACTGCACTTGCTTAACACAATTCCGCTAACAAACGTGGAGTTACAATAAGTCTTGTTTTCGTACGCAAAATTCTAAACGGTTGCCCAGAAATTGTATCCCTCTTCGGATTATATTTGCCACGTTTTTAACCACAATCCGTTTCGCTAGTTACACTCGTCGCTATAATCCGGGGGATTAAAAAGAAAGAAGAAGCGGAGAAGAGCAAGAATGCAAAGAAAATGATAAGAAAGGAGGAAGTTCATTGTTGGAACCCTCTTGGGGCTAACGCATATAATCCTTCATTCCCACTTTTTGCCCCATTTCCGCGCCCTCTCATCCCGGTTTTTTGCAAGTCAGGAAGACCTTCGATCCGAAACTAAAAGTCGTGCTTACGAAGGGAAGCGTTTTCAATTAAAACGGCACATTCATTAGAGGTAATTAGGCCGGCACTGGCGGATGGCTACGCTCCGGCTTCTTTCCGCTACCCATTCGTCTCTATCACGATGCATCACGTGATAACCGACAGTGCCGGCGAAGAAGCGCCGAAGGAAAAGCTCTTATCGCGAAAGAAGGCTCGCTAAAGGTCCCGTGACCTCGAGGAGAGACCCTCTTTACCGTCTACGACGTTGAAAGCTTCGCGGTGAGTGTTTTACCACCGCGGACTTTTCCGTTCAACTACGCGACTCGCTCAACTCGTAGGATCGAGGTGCTACGCTTCCGACTAACCATTATCGGAATGCGTCTCGGGAAGTATTTTCAGGAAATAGCGATAACGGACGTTGTTGCAATTCGTTTCGCAGCGAGTCGAAATTGTCTCGCGACGAGAGACAGCTGTTTTTTTTTTCTTAGACAGATCACACTTAACCCTGTAGCGGCTGGCCGTACAAAGAAAAGCAACATTTGGCGTACAAACGGCTAGCACGGTTTATGACTCGCGCGCCGGTAAAGCTATTTTTTAGGAAACCTTTTAGTTTCTTTCAACGCGTATGTCTCTAAGCAGCTCTTTCAAGAACTGCCTCAATAGCGACATGCGGGCGTCATAAACCAGGGATTTCCAGAAGGGACTCGGTACAAGGCCCAGAGGCCCGCGACCAAGCGAGGTAGAATAACGGTACCTGATGGAAATTCCGCTGCGCTGCCAAATCTACGAAGCGACAAGACACCCCCACCTATTCACCTTGCCCTTCCTAATGAAACGCGCCAAGGGCGCAAGGAAGAGGCGGTGAAAGAAGAGAAAAGAGCCCTGATTGGCAAACACCGAAATATGTAGCTGACCAATCAGGGCAAAAGCAAAAAACAGACGGGCGACCGAAATGACGAGTTAGTCAGTCACGAGCAAACCGTCGTCTACGAAACATCTCGTCCAAGAATAAATAAAGTATAACAACCCCGTCACCTGTGATTATTAGTATCTGAACCCGCAGAACCACGTAACCTCTTCAACCCTTTGCAAAGCTTTCCTACGGCACCTTAAAACGCGTTACAGATTCGCAAATTAGAGTAGGATAGATGGACCACTTACTGTCAGTTTGGGGTTCGCGCGTAACTTTATTTAACTATTTTAGAGAGTAAAAAAGTAGTCCCAGTTTCGAGCGTAATATTGTTCGACAATATTGTTGAACAAAATATTGAATTTATTTATGAACATTCTTCTTACACGTTCGATATGATATATTCGTTCCTACGTAATTGAAAATGTACGACAAAGTCTACGGTCCTCCGTATTGTCACTTGAGAACTTCTCGTTTAAATCGAAACACGTTTCACGTATGAAACCTATAAAAAAAGTGTCCATAAATAAACTCGATGTTGAGCAACGTTGCGCTCCAAATTGAAACTGTATTCTTCGCTTAAATACTTTCTAAAATAATACAACAAAGTTACTTAAAGCGATAAACTTGTCACGTATCCCCCTACATGCGAGTAGGACTTTATGGATTGGTAACCTTTTCGTGTATTCGCCTGTCATGTGAACGAGACTTCAAGTGTTAATAACTTACGCGCAAGCGCGGAAATTGAAAAGAGCAGCGGGAAAAAAGAGCGACGAGAAGAAAGGAGCAACGAACAGAAGAAGAAGAACCAAGAAGAAGAAAGGACGTATTGAGAATTCTCGGTTTAATAATTTTCTTAAAACTAACACAAGATTCAGCAGAAATTCAATTCAACAAACTTTGATTTAATACTCGCGCTCTCGAGCAAAGTGCCTTAGCACTTCACGGGCATAGAACCCAATAGTCTTGGACCCCATCAAGAAGATCCGTAACAAGCTTAAAGTGGCAGTAATTGCCACATCTACATTCGGTCTTTGCCTAAAAGTTGTCGACGGAAAATGATAAAATCCAGCTAACGTAAACACCGAAGGAAGGCTTTCCATAACTTGCAAACGTCGTTGCATTCGTTTATCTTTGAGTGGTCGAAAACTGGTCGTAAGAGTGGCGTAACTGCGCCACGTATTAAAATAAGTAGCTAAAACTTTGGCGGTGCGAGTTGGTGTGGTTGCCTTCGTTGCAATTTCCTGTGCCACTTCAAGTTCGCGTAATTCTCTCTCTCTCTGTTTCTTCATACTCATCGGTCCCTCGAATCCCTTTACTGCTCTTTAGACGCGTCCTCTGCCTTTCCAAGCCAACAGATAAGTAGCGAGCGAACGAAAAGCTCGCGGCGAACGATTGTCGCCGCGCTACGTCGGATAAGCGAGTCCGAATGGGGATTCCGCGTCCTCGTTTGGCTCGCGTTCTAATTGGAACGATGTCCAGATGGTTGCAAGTTTCGCGTCGGAGTTCGCGGCGTTCGCAATCGCGAAAATGCTGATGCGAACGCGCTGATCGCTTAGCTATGCGGGGCAAAATGTTTGCAAGTTGCCCGTGGCAGCTTTCTTTCGTTGGAAATTTGCGAACGACGAAAGTTCGTAGCTTTTCCAAGATTTTTCAACAACAATAGAACACAGTTGCATTCTAGCAGCTCGGTAATTAAGAATCGAAGCTTTTGTGCAGAAGATTGTAATTAGTACGCGTAGAATGGAGTAAAATATTGAATAGGAAAAGGAAAGAAAAGAAGTTAAATACCGGATAATAATGTACGGATAGTGTAATGAGAAGATGAAAAGGATAGAGCGAATGCGTGTAAGAACAAACCTGTGTGTGTGGCGAGTGATTAAGAGAGAGAAAGAAAAAGAGAATAAGTTGTGCAAATGCATGAAAGCTAATGGCAATAACGAAGAACCAAAGAAAATGAAAGATGCAAATGAACTAGCTATATTATATTATATATAATATATATATATCTTATATATATATTATTTTATGTATATTCATATATATTATTTATATATGTAGGATATTATGTTATGTTATTGTAAAATTTGCGCACGAAATTACAAAACGATTGTGACTCATTAGTGCAAGCCAAAGGATTAAATAGATTATCGTGTACCTTTCGTATTGTATATCGTATATCTATTTGTAGATTTATTTTCCTCGCTGTATCCTTTTTCACAGTAAACGAATGTTCGTATTCTTTTCCCTTCCCCATTTACTTCATACGTATTATAGATTTATTTAATTTTTCCATACGTAGCGTATCGAAGCTTAAAATTCGTAGCTTAAAAATATTACCGTTCTTAATTAATTCCACGTTGCCGCGTATCATTCAAAACCTATTAACAAATGTTCTACGCATCGCGATCCTATTTTTCTGTTACTCTACTTCTCGACCGCGAAATTTCTAGCCAATTATAATTCGTAACATTACCAACTCGATTAAACGAATCTAGTAACCGCTGTCCCACTAAATCGCGAGACGGGAGCACCGTTAAGCGTATTAAAAAATTAAACGTCGAAAAATTCAAGCTGGACGAATCGCGACGAGCACGGTGAAAGAGAAAAAAAAAATAGGAGAAAGTTATGGAAAAAAGGGAGGATATCGCGTTGGATTTTGCCACGATTATAGAAAACTTTGGGAACGTCGGATACGATTAACAAGCCTGAGAACGTAATTCCGCTAAAAGCCGGAATAACGAGAGCTCGGCGACGATCGCCAAAATTTTACACATCAACCCCGACGCGTACACCTCCACGATGTTCTCAATTTTCGTTGTAATTAGTCGCGGATCCGACGATCAGCTCGACTGTGTGCAACTCGACACGCCAGGCCGATCAATGGAGTTTCGTTCGGCTAATAGTTGATTGCCAAATTCCACGGTAATTTATGAGACATTGTTGATGTTACGTTAACCCTTCGCGGACGAGCGTCGACAAATAGTCGCCGAAAGTTTTTCAATTCTATGGATAAATGTCGGTTTTCAAAGCAGCAAATTTGGATTAGTGTCACTAATATGCACTTTCGATAATAATTCAGCGAAAATTCGTTTAACGTTATTAAATATGTCCGCGATAGATTTGTAATTGAGTGGAAATTTGTTACGTATTATTTTTCCTCGTCCGCAAAGGGTTAATATCGGGCACAATCAAGCAACCCCTCTACAACGCGATGGTTACGTTCCTAAAAAAATATCGCGTTACACGGGGCTAAAGATTACTAAAAGGGAACAACATCACTTACGTATTTGCAAATCGTTGATCTCGATGAAACTTGCATATGAAATTAGTGCCACTTTAAGATTCGCGCGTCTTAACTTTGTTTAAATTTAGCAAATTAAAATTTGCTTCCAATGTGGAGCGTGATATTATTCAACGTCTCTTTTATGAACACTTTTTTATACGTTGATTATAAAACGTGATAACTAATATAATTATAAAGTATCGGACGTGTCATAATTCCGTAAGACGCGACGTTTACTATATATCTTATATCTGTTACACAAACCGACGTGTTAATATACGCAAAACGTGTTTCTATTTAAATGAGAAGCTTTCAAGTGACAGTACGAAGAACAGTGGACTTTGTTCTACATTTTCAATTACGTAATAATGAATTTACTATATTGAACGCATAAAAGAATGTTCATAAATAAAATGAACTCATGGTTAATTCATTTGGAAATGAATTCATGGTTAAACGATATTATGCTCCAAACTGGAATGATGTTTAACGTTAAAGACGTTCTAAAACAGTTAAATAAAGTTACTTAAAGCGCGAACCTCAAAGTGGCAGTGCGCGGTACATTTACCCTACAATAAAAAAAGTTTTCCAGCGCAAAGGGTTCAGCGTGAATTTACTATAACTCGCAGACGGTGAACGCGTCGAACATCCATAATTCGGAAAGCGAAATCGTCGAATGAAATTGACGCGAAGCCACCTTTTATACCGAATTCATTTGGCAACCGGAGAATTCGAGTTTTATGAGACATTCTCATTGTTTCGACGCGTTCTTTGCGATCGGGTTTGATCGAGCAATTCATCCTACGTCTTTCGTTCGCTGCAATCTGCTGAATGGCAAAAAGGGAAGGAATTTCTTCGGCGGAGACGTGAAAGAACGTTGAGCTCCGTCGTAAGAATAAAGAAAACGCCGAATAGATTTTCCCTTTGTAAAAAGAGAATCGACTTCGAATTCTAGCTGCCAGTAGTCTCCCCCCACCGAGCTTGAATTATAAAGCAACGGTTCTTTTTAACGCAGCGTTACAAAATTTCACCTTTTGCATGATCGAGGAACTTTTAGCGTCCAACGACTATAGCACCGATCGTCGATTATTCTCCCGTCTTTTATTTATCGTTTAAATGGTAAAACATTAATAAAAGTAAACAATTAGACGGCGGATATTTTACGCATCTGTGGCAAATTTAAGCGTCGAAAAGTGCACATAATTTATGTATATTTGGAATATACGAAAGTACAGAAGACATTTAAAGCAGAGTAAAGATTCAAATATGTACACGGCGAGGCAACTTTTTCTTTCAATTTTGCTTTTTCAATCTTGTTAATAAAGATGCGAATTCGTCTAGAAATAATTTCTTTACGAGATAAAAATAAGGAAGCAATCGAATATTAGAAAGTCGTTCCTTAAACTTTCGAAATGTTTATTCCACAGATTCGCATTGAAACATTTTTATCGTTCGAATCTTAAGCAATTATCGTTCGAGTATTTTCGGAGAATTTCACGCATGTTTCAAGGTAATAAACCCTTCAAAAAAATAGAGACACGCAGTTCATCATGCGAATTACCCGGGAATACCGTGCTTTTAGGAACGATAATAATTCACCGTGCCAAAGAAACTTGCAAGCATCCCAGGCCGTTGTCAGGCATCGAAAAAACTCCTAAGTAGTTTCATGAATAATTGCGCGAACGTTTAAAGCCACGTTTCTCCCCTTTAAACACGCGAATAATTCACCATCTCCGACGAGAAGCTCGCGAAAATTCTAAGCTCTCCGTCAAAATATACCTCTGAGCGTTAATTCTATCTCGATGAAGCTATGCGTGCGAACGACTACGGGAAAATCGCTCGTTTAACCCTTTGGCATACGAATTTTTCGAAGAATGTGCAAAGGAACGTTTGCTATTTGTTTCTTTAACCCCTTGCCCTACTGTTCGAGCACGCTCCGCGAACGACCGATGCCTCAGAGTCGTCGAAGGTCGTAAATCTTCGACTCAATATTTTTGAATTCGCGATTACGTGCGTCTCTAAACGTGTTACTGAATAGAGATGGTAGGTTGAAATAACTTGACGAAATGCAGTTTAAATTAACAATAACAATGTAATGATCAATAGTTCCGGATTAACGTGTGATACAAGATATGATTGTAATGAACTGGAGTGTTTGGATACAAGGCGTGAGTAGTGACGGAAGAAGTAGACTGTTCAAGTGCTGACGTGCGAATGCCTTTTCTGCCAAACTCTAGTTTTCAACTCACCCCGGAGTTGGTGAATCGGTGGGGGATGAGACATACGAGTAGGCGGTTATTATTTTGACGGGTTTGGAAATGGAAGTGGTCGATTTTACATGATTGGTGTGAACAAATTGTGGGCAGGGTGGTCAAAGGTGAACACCTCCAAACCGATGGTCACCTTCAGGTATAACGAGCACCCTCGAAGAACGCGCGTGAGGAAACTCGAGTGTCTCAGGTAATACTTGTAGCGAGCAATAAACCTCAGGATCCGCATTGACTCTAACCGTGAGCGAAGAACATTCGGAAGAAATAAACGGAACTTGTAAAGGTTAATCCTCAGGTCTACGGGTATTGATGAATACTATGAATTGAACGAAGCAAATGTTTGATGGTTTCATGAGGTTATTGTCGCTACAGAACGGTTAAGAGGTTTTATAAAATAATCGCACAAAATATTGGAAACTCCGGATCGGTTTATGGCACGAACAGGAAACGAAGTAATATTGCAAACGTACTAATGTAATAAAGTCATTAGCGACTAGAAGAAATTTCCGAAACGCTTTATCTTGAATAGATTTGTTAAGTTAAGCTGGAAACCAACGAAATTGCAAGGGTCGTAAGAACTATTTGTGTCGCCCATCTATTCGTACCATAAAAGATTAGTCCTGCGAGGGTACGCCGCGGAACACCTACGATTATTTTATTATCCACGTGTATTAACGTTAGCTGATCGCTGCTTCCTTATCGTGTTACGTACAAATCACTGAAATATTATAGGTAATGTTAATTCGGTAATCTTCAACCTTACAACGCAAAGCCAAAATTAGGCTTCGAATTAGATTTCATCCCCAATACTGCGCGTTTTTATTAAATCTGTGCCGCAATTCATAGCACGAGTGCGACTCGTTATTGTAGGCCAAGGGGTTAATAGCGTAATGAATGCGGAACACTGAAAATTTGTACGTAATTTATGCTCGCGATACTCAACCACGTCAATTGAAATTACAATTTTTGATGGAATTAGAATTGAAATTGATCGAAAAATACAATATATTTAAAAGGGGTTAAGAACATTCAAAAGAGTTTAAGCTCTGGTTCGACAATTAAATTAACAAAATTCATTAATCTTGAAGAAGTAAAGAAAAAACTAACACGTTTAAAGTATCTAAATCTTTCACTAAAATCACGCCTTCCGTGTAAAATAAATTTCATCGCAACTGGTGTTCGAATATTAATTCGAGTAACTGTACGTCTGCTACTTATATTTGTCAAAATAATAATAACTGTTTCTCTCGGAATATTAACCCTTTGAGGACGAGAAAAAAATAACACTTAACAAATTTCCACTCAATTGTGAGTTCACTACGGATAGAATTTAATAACACTTAACGAATTTTCGCTCAATTATTATCGAGAGTGCTTATACTAATTGAAATTTCTTGCTTTGAAAATCGACATTTATCCAGAAAATCGAAATGGTTTCGTCGGCTATTTGCCGACACTCGTCCGCAAAGGGTTAACGTATTTAAATCAGAACATAATCGTTTTTCTTTTTATTATCTTAAACGATCCGTGCTAGTTCACCGTATGCTGCTCTTTACGTTACTTTCGTTTATATGAAATGGATGTTTGCCCGTAGAAAGGAATGAAACAAAACAATCGCGTAGTCTGGAAACATCGCCGGGGAACAGATGATCCGGATAACGGAACGCGTTCGTATGTTAAAGTATACGGATAATAGAAGTTCGGATACGATACCCGCTGCACTATCCACGGTGCATCGAGGAAGCTGAAAAACTGACCGTGGAAAAAGATCGCGGGGCAACGATGCACGTACGGTACGTACATACACGTAGCGCGTGGAGATTCTCGCGAAAGAATGGATATCGTTTCTTCCAGCGCAGCGTCTCGAAAGTTGCTTGCGTCCGTCGTACGGATCCGCGACGCGACGTCCCCGTGTTGGTATTCCGCGAGGGTTGCAGCTAGATATTGGTTTTCAATTTGCATTCTCCCAATAGCCATCCATGCATCATTCCAACTTACAAACCGGCCTTTTCCCCGTATCCGGTTTCGCCCTCCGCTTTCCAGCGGAGGAACGCGAAGGGATAAAAAAAAAGAAAGAAAGACAGGGTGCAAAAACGTAGTCGGAACGATGAGCGAGAGAGGAAAGGGATGACACTGTGGATCGATAAATATTTGATGGCGTCTGAAAGCAGGTTAATCTGGTCGAGGGCTATGTCAGCCGCGCTGATCTCGGTGTGTTTTTGGTCTCCCTGTTTCCCTTCGGCGTTACATTGCGCGCTCTTTTCTTTTGGCCTTTTTTCTCTCTCGAACGGTTTCACCGTGTAAGCGCCGGGCGATGAATAAATAAACGGCTGGATGGAAATGCGGGCTCGATCGGAGCTGGAAACGTTGGCGAATGCGGAGAAACGGGGAAACAGGCAGCTGGATGAGCGTGCGATAAATGTTGGAGGAATCGTTCGCCGCCAGGCTGCTGCAGGTTAATCCATTCAAATGCTTGTCGGAGAATTTGTTTTACGGGATTTTTTCCCGGGTCGTACGAAAGATTGTGATTGGATAGCCGTGGAATAATTGAGGAGTCGAGTGGAAAAGTAGACTAAGAGGATTTTTCGAACAATTTGCGGCAACTAGGATAGATCATCTACCTATCTAAATATATATAACAACATTTCTCGGCTTCTAGTCGGCCGATTTCGATGCCCCTTGGCTTAAATTAAAGGGGAAAGTCCTGAAAATATTATCCTATAGTCTTTTGCATTTAGCCCTTGCAGTTCATTTGTTATAAACAAATATATATCGCGTCATGGTGGATTACTCAGAAAGTATCCGAAGAAAAATATTAATTTCTCGGTTCTTAGACATCAGATTTCAATGCCCTGTGGCTTAAATTAAAGGGGAAAGTCCTAAAAATATTATCCTGTAGTCTTTTGTACCTAGTCCTTGCAGTTCATTTGTTATAAACAAATATATATCGCGTGATGGTGGAATACTCAGAAAGTATCTGAAGAAAAATATTAATTTCTCGGCTCTTAGACGTCAGATTTCAATGCCCTGTGGCTTAAATTAAAGGGAAAAGTCGTGAGAATATTATCCTATAGTCTTTTGCATCTAGTCCTTGCAGTTTATTCGTTATAAACAAATATATATCGCGTCATGGTGGATTACTCAGAAAGTATCTGAAGAAAAATATTAATTTCTCGGCTCTTAGACATTTGATTCACCGGTAGAATGGCGATCATCATTGCCTGTTTTTACAAGTAGTCGATAGTAATACAATTGATACCTATCGATACGATATTAATCGTATTCAATGTTAGTTAATCGATACGATATTAATGGTATTCAATGTTAGTTAATAGTTTCAATGCACCTCGAATCGTTCGCAAACGTGTCCTACGTACTTCGATATACTATTCGTCCACGACAAGAAGGCACAAGTATTTATATTCCAGTTCCAATTACAATCTACTAGCCTTCATACACGCGCATGCATCGTTCGCTATTAACCGAATACATTAAAGATCGACAGTGTTTTAATAACGAAGTATGCGTGTGGTGATAGGGAAAACAGTAAACAATATTTACAGTGAGGATCTGAAGATTCGTCTGCCTTCTTTTCGCGGACGAGCAGCACAAGTATCAACTCTAAACTGATCGAGTATGAATCTAAAAAGGATGAATGATTCCGAAACGTGTGTCAGCTCCGCTATTGTAACTGAACATTTTCGCGAAGAAAAATACAGCAGCGTCAGGTGACCGATTAACAAAGTTTCCGTGTTCCGAGAGACGACATCAAGGCATCGCTCTGGATAACGGAAGTTTCGCAATCCTCGAAAGTTTCGCGAAGCGCGAGTATCATGGCGGATCTTGGTTCATTATTAACTGTGCCGGGCACAAAGTGAACTCTGTTGATCTTTCCGCGGTAGACGTTTCACAATTCTTTCGCGTTTCTCCGGTCGATCTTTTCGTTTTCGAACGGCCAAAGACCCGTTTCATCTTTCCTCTCTCCCCCTCGAATCTTATCCCGTTAATTAAAGTTCATCGCGCATTCGCGCGGATAATTAAATGTTTGTGAAACTGGCGCGGTGATAAATTTGTAATATTTCTAATTCTTAATCATTTGCACCTCTGTGTCCTTTATTTTATATTCCCAATTATACATGGCGATGTAAAAAGTCCCAGTGATAATTTCAACGTAATTAGCGAGGAATTAATGAGCGATTATTTAGATTCGTTCCTATCGATCAATTGTCGTTTGAAGTGTATTTTAAGCAAACCGATTAAAATGATAAGTAGTGCAGAGAAAATTGAAAGAAGTTGAGAGTGTAATACTAAATATAATATATGAGATACGAATAAGATAAGGAATATAATATTGTAGTATCGGAAATAGAAGGCCACCCTGTACATAGTTGTAAGTGCACCGTCAACCCTAGCTTTAAGTATAGTTTTAAGAGAAAGCTGCCCGCCACAGGAAGAAGGCCATAAAGGAGAAAGCGGGGCTTGAAGCGACGAAAAGCAGACGCGTTGCGGAAAACTCTCGCTGACCCTTCTGGGACCTGGCGACGCGGTCGCCCAAGTTTCGGCGGGCAAAACGTGAGAATGGTGGGAGTATAAGGGAACGAATGCCGGGGATGATTGGAAAAAGAACAGAACGGTGTCGAACGTGGAGAAGCGAGGAGCATTGTGTCGTATTGCGAAGAGTGTTGTACTTGTAGTTGTGTAGGCTGCCGCGTGCCACTATTAATCATGCAAATTTTTATATATAATATAACCTTATTCAGCCATAATTTAATTAATAAACCATAGTTATTACAATATATAAGATACTAATAAGGTAATAGGGAAAGTTAAGTTGAACGTCAATTATGCGACAAAATTGTCGTGTACTTTTGTTGAAATAGCAAAGATATTTAAGCAACGTAGTATATAACCGACGGAATATTTTCGTCGTTCGTCTTTCTTTTGTCTCGCGCGTTAGCGTTTCGCCTCGGCAGTCTGTCGCCTGGATGTCGAACCGTCGACACGTGCTACGTACTGTGCAGTGATCACTTGATGGCGAGGCAAGCCGATTGGCTGTCGCATATTAGCGACACCTTCAGTCACACGTATTATATTCATTGGCTGAATCGGTCACTAGTACAAGTCTACTGCGTGACAAAGGATGCGAAACAAAACAGGTCGAGGTAAAGTGAGATAGGACGACTTGGAACTACAACTGAATCACATTGGCGTAAACCTAATTTTTTTTCTCGCGAGGATGTGGGGAAATCTTGAAGAAGCTACCTGGCAGGGTCCGCTCTCGCGAATCCTTAGCGAATATGAAGAACCTACTACTATGCATGTAGCATCCAAGAATTCGGAAGAAAGATTTTCTACTGGCTAATGGGCGGAGCGAGCGACCAGCTCCCCTTGCCCCTGTGCCGTTCAGCTTGTAGAACGCTCGCCAACAAGTCATCACTGCACTGTACATATATTTATAATTATAGTCATAATAAAGTTTCTAACAACTTTTAAAGCTGCACTAATTTCGTAATATAAATCATTCGAGTTACTCTTAAACTATTCGTAAATTATTATCAAACATTCGTCTCTCGAAGTAATATTTTTATTACGATAAAAATTAAAAATATAATATCCACTCGTTGATCTCGAATTACGTGAAAACATTTTACGCGCAGCAACTTAATGCATTTGGAAAAAGTTAAATAATATTTGGCACTGTTAAGTTCTGTTTTTATTAAAGCTGAATCATTTCGTGAATAACGTTTCATACGTTCGACGTATAAATTGACTCGCTATTTGTTCCGTGCGCAGCTAACGAAATTTTTACCATACGCGACTGATTCATTTCGATGCGAAAAAACAACATTACGCGGGTTATTACATATTCGACGTGTTTTACAAATGTGTATATCGGGGCATAAAAATAGCTACTGAATTTTATACGCTGTGCGTTAGGAATGTTTAACTTTTCGATTTTTCCATTTCATCGCGGTAGCATTCTTCGTTAAGAAACATCGAAAACACGATTGTAAAACTGTTTTACAGCGCCACGTATCGCATTAATTATTCTGAAAATTTCGTTTGAAACCTCAGCTGGATTCTGGGAGATTAAATATTCCCTTCGTGAATGTAGAATCGTCGTCTGTAGGAAATTCATTAACACATTAATTAAACCTCTGCTTCATAAGTAATTACGTTAATGCTCAGGAGAAGTATGCGAGGGTTATAAATATTGACGTTTGCCCCGCAGTAATTTTCATCTAAGTCACTTTACAGATTAATACGCGTCCTTTGCCGTTACCAAAGGAAATATTTATCGTACTTTTAATTATTCAAATTGTACGCGAACTTTACGCCCAAGTGAAGAATCACACCAAAAGTTCCATTGAAGAAATAAAGCAAAACCTTTTCTAATTACTTTACCCTACCGTGGAGAAAGTTTGCTTTTGCTCGTAAAATACCTTTTCCATCGACACTATTACGTAACTAAAATCCTTTCTCGATTTAATCGATTAATTAAAAATAATTCGATCGAGTGAAAGAAATAAAATTCCTAGTGGAAACTTCGAGATTCCGAATACCGTTTAACATAGTTAATTTTGTAAAAAAAAAATGTTTAAAGTATTTATTTGTAAAGCGAAGGGTTTGAATATAGTAAAAGATTCTCATTGTCGGAGTAAACGAGAGCAGAAAGAAGCTGGAAGAGATTAAAAGTGTCGTCTACGTTAAGTAGAAGTAGTACGAACCAATATATGGTCAGGCGAACCGAAGCAATCTCGAATGTTGCCATATATTAGATCGTCGCACGTGAAATCACGGATTCACCGAATATATTCAAATGTATATATATACTCAAAATAAAAGGATTCAGAATTATTATCTGCTTTAAGATTCCAAAGAATATGTGGTGGCAATAAATTACGATTATAATTGTAAGGCACTTCTCCACTTTGCACGACGACATAAAAACGTATTTAATTCTGTAGCATTGTTTAATAAATAAATATATATATAGTAGGAATGATGTATGTTATGCAAAGTAATTATACAATACAATATACGCAAGCAATAATACAATATATTATATATTATACAAATCATTTGTGCAGTGTACTGTATTTATATTTGTATTGAACACAAAGATTATAACACGAATGAATTTGTATATTATATTTATATCTTGTTCGATTGCAAGTTATATATATATATATATAGTAGCAATTTTGTATGTTATGCAAAGTAATTATACAATACAATATACGCAAGTAATAATACAATATATTATATATTATACAAATCATTTGTGCAGTGTACTGTATTTATATTTGTATTGAACACAAAGATTATAACACGAATGAATTTGTATATTATATTTATATCTTGTTCGATGGCAAGTTATATATATATATATATATATATAGTAGCAATTTTGTATGTTATGCAAAGTAATTATACAATACAATATACGCAAGCAATAATACAATATATTATATATTATACAAATCATTTGTGCAGTGTACTGTATTTATATTTGTATTGAACACAAAGATTATAACACGAATGAATTTGTATATTATATTTATATCTTGTTCGATGGCAAGTTATATATATATATATATATATATATAGTAGCAATTTTGTATGTTATGCAAAGTAATTATACAATACAATATACGCAAGCAATAATACAATATATTATATATTATACAAATCATTTGTGCAGTGTACTGTATTTATATTTGTATTGAACACAAAGATTATAACACGAATGAATTTGTATATTATATTTATATCTTGTTCGATGGCAAGTTATATATATATATATATATATATATATAGTAGCAATTTTGTATGTTATGCAAAGTAATTATACAATACAATATACGCAAGCAATAATACAATATATTATATATTATACAAATCATTTGTGCAGTGTACTGTATTTATATTTGTATTGAACACAAAGATTATAACACGAATGAATTTGTATATTATATTTATATCTTGTTCGATTGCAAGTTATATATATAGTAGCAATTTTGTATGTTATGCAAAGTAATTATACAATACAATATACGCAAGCAATAATACAATATATTATATATTATACAAAGCATTTGTGCAGTGTACTGTATTTATATTTGTATTGAACACAAAGATTATAACACGAATGAATTTGTATATTATATTTATATCTTGTTCGATGGCAAGTTATATATATATATATATCGAATAAGAAGTATAATATACAAATTCTTTCGTATTATAATCTTTGTGTGCGATACTAATATAAATACAATACGATGCAAAACTGCTTTGCATTATTACAATAATTGAATACAATATATTGTATTATTACTTGTGTATATTGTACTGTACTCGTACTTTGTACAACATACATAATTCGTCCTACGTATCTACATATACGTTCCAATCACGCCAATATAAAAAGACTCCTTTAATCTCCCATAAATTCTCCCATAAAACATTTACTCACGCTTACTGACAAAAGTTAAGGAACAAAGTAATCATTCGCATATTTTTCCGTACTCTTTATTTTCAGAGGCATACGGATTAGAATTCAAAATAGGATAACTTATCGTTTATTCGCATACGTAATGTTACCTTTCTATTCTAAGCTATTTCGTTAAAAATATGAAGGATATACAGAACGTTGCAAATGATTACTTTGTTTCTTAACTTTTGTCGATAAACGTACGTACCCTTCAAAAATTTCCCTTCAATTTCTTATCGATAGTTGATCGCACACGCGATCGCTATAATATCGCGTCGCGTAAAAGCCTGTGGTACTTTCGCCGCGATATAAAGTGTTCGCGGGCAAGTTAACGTGGTCGAGTAACACAAATGCTTTCGCTTCGAACAGCGAGAGCAGCAACGTGGATCCACGAGTAAATTCCGCAGCTTGAGAGGCGGAAATTCACTGGACCGTTTCCAGCGGAGTGCTACACCAGCCTCTCCTGGCCACTGGTTAAACACAATCTAATTTAATCCTTTTAAACCGTCTAATCCTCGGGAAACCATTCAAATAAATACACAATTGCTTCTCGTCTCTCCCTCCAACCAATCTTTTTTTTTTTACCTATTCCTCTTCGCGTGTCACTTCTTTCCCCCGTCGTTTTCAATCGTCAACGTTTCCGTGTCCATCGTTTCACTTGTTTCCGTTCGCTAGCCGATAACTCTGACGTTTTCACTAACTTATCGTACACACACATACACACACGATTTCGTTCGATTTCAATCCCTTTTCCCCTTTTCCTCGTTACTGCTTTCTAAAGCAACCGAATCTCAACTTTTAGGCGACTTACGTCCTTCCGTTTCGGTTTTGTTTGAGTAATAATGTGGAATATTATTACTCTTGTATTATTATTACTCGTACATTAATAGTGCTCTTACACTATTATTATTCTTCACTCTTATACTATTATTACTCTTATATTAATATTAATCTTAAAGTATTACTGCTCTTATATTAATATTAATCTTACAGTATTATTACTCTTATATTAATATTAACCTAAAAGTATTGTTACTCTTATATTAATATTAATCTAAAAGTATTATTACTCTTCTATTAATATTAATCTTAAAGTATTACTACTCTCATATTAATATTAATGTTACAGTATAATTACTCTTGTATTAATATTAGTCTTAAAGTATTATTACTTTTCTATTAATATTAATCTTAAAGTATAATTACTCTTGTATTAATATTAATCTTAAAGTATTACTCTTGTATTAATATTAATCTACAAGTATTGTTACTCTTATGTTAATAATAATCTTAAAGTATTGTTACTCATATTAATATTAATGTTACAGTATTATTACTCTTGTATTAATATTAATCTTAAAGTATTACTCTTGTATTAATATTAATCTTAAAGTATTATTACTCTTGTATTAATATTAATCTTAAAGTATTATTACTCGTATATTAGTATTAATCTTAAAGTATTATTACTCTTATATTAATATTAATCTACAAGTATTATTACTCTTGTATTAATATTAATTTTAAAGTATTGTTACTCTTATATTAATATTAATCTTAAAGTATAATTACTCTTGTATTAATATTAATCTTAAAGTATTGTTACTCTTCTATTAATATTAATCTTAAAGTATTGTTACTCTTCTATTAATATTAATCTTAAAGTATTGTTACTCTTATATTAATATTAATCTTAAAGTATTGTAACACTTATATTAATATTAATCTTAAAGTATTATTACTCTTATATTAATATTAATCTTATAATATTGTTACTCTTATACTCTTTACTATTTGCATTACGAATCATAGCAAATTATTTATTTAACTCTTGAAGTACGTAAAAAGTCCACAACAATTTTAATAACGATACTCGTGAAGTATTAAAGTTACTAGCTTTTTAATTTCATTACTTTGAACATTGATATTCTTTTTAAGCATCTTACTGACTCGTACATTTTATCGATTTCCCTTTACTGCACGCGTAGATTTATCCATCCATAGTTCTGTTTATCCTAGACGACAAACACAGGAAAAATTCGAGAATTCTCTCGTCGAAATAGTCAAACAAATAAAAGCAATATAACGAAACGAAAGAAAGGAAATTGGTCTTATATTTGAACAATATTGCGAAGAACACTATGAAAATCAATCGATGTGTTTGTGGATCGATAAAAAATAGTTGCTCGAGTAATCAATTTTTATATAGGAGCTATTTGTTGTATCTCGTTTCATTTTGCTTGCCCATCATTGGCTAGCCTCAATTTATTCCGAATAATCGAACTTCCACCGTGTTTATCGATATTGCATCTGACTATTACAGGCGTTTATCTACTTTATTCCGGACAATTGACAAATTGCGTTTATCGATCTTTCCCTTTCCCAATTTTATTTTCCCTTTATTTTTCATTTTCTTGCATTTTACGTAATTGATCGTAAAATCGCCACTTGTACGATTCGAGATTTGCTATATGAAAAACAATTATCAATTTCTATGACATTTATGGCCGATTTAAATTGAAAAAATAGATGGCCGATATTCTCCAATTTCACGGCGTAAAAGAACAAAAGGGAAATATTCATGTAGCATTTATTTGATTGGAGTTGCCGACGAAAATAAAAATATTTAACAAATTTATTACGACACAACGAGATGCGTGTAAAGCCACAATTATTAATGTTTATAAATCGTTTTCTCTGCTCCTACTATGAGAATAATTGCCAATTATAGAAATGATCCAATATATAACACGCGGTGTTGTTTGAATTCGTAACGTTATATCACTTCATTTATAATAAAATTACGTACAAAAATTTCCACATATTTATATGTTGGATTAAATATTATGCTAGCTAACTTTTCTATTAACATCTTACAGTTTTTACGATAAGAAATCCTCCAAAATTAATCTACTTAAAAAAGACACGCCTAATATTCGTTTAACTTAAATATTTGCACGTGTAAACTTCTATTCTTAAATCATCAAACGTTTCTAGTATAACTAAAACGTTTCTTGAGCTTGGAAAAAGTAGCAACATAATTTCCTCCACGGTGATTACATATAATGCATAAATGCATGAAAATCTTCGATCTGATAATCATCTTTGTGATACAAAGTTGACTTCATCGTTACTTTTTGACGATTTCATACCGAGCATACATTTACGGATGACAATACATTGATTACGTCTCCTCTACAAAATTCGCGTGCAACATTCGTCAAGGCACTCAGCATGCTTTTTCCGGTGGACAAGTTGAAACTTTTAAACGTACCGAACTGGCAACCGCAAGAGGAATACCTGTACTCTTTCCTTTTGAACGCCGTCAAATTTTCCCCGCAGCAAAGGTCACGCAAGAACGCCGAAAGAAAAACGTTTGCAACTTTCCGGCGGGTCAGTTTGTCTAGCAACTTTATACAAAAGCTGCAGCGTCTCGTTAGCGAGTTTACGAAAGTTTCGCGGTTTTTCCTTTTTAGTATGGCAGTTATTCGGTGGAGCAGTTTTCACGGAAGCTGAGTGTTAACACTAGAAAGCATCGCATTCATTTATTCACCTGCCCCTTAATATTCTCAAGGATAAATACTTATAGCCGGTGTTAGTGCCCAGTACTAATATTCTTTATGACACGGACGTGCGTAGCCGGCTATTTGTGAGATTAGGAATTTTGGTTAACATCTAGCAGGCAATTTAGACTTCAATTATTTTCCTGACGAGAGAACGCATACTTTATTGCTTAGTTTTTAGGATTTCGCTTCTCTCGTCCTCAATAGCCAAGACGTGTCGTAAAGGGGGACAGTTCCGAAGGGTAGTTCCGACACTAATTTGTAACGGTGAACGCTCCGAAGTCATACCTGGAGGAATTTTCCCATCGTTGCGAATCGGTACCGCCGCCCCCACCTTCCATGAACCATCACCCTCCCAGAAAGGCGCGCCTCGGGCCCAAGGGAAGGGTGTCCTCGCCAAATTTAGGCTCGCTGACTGGTATTGTCAATAATCAAGGAAAACCAATCAGCGAGTATTAGAAATGCGCTGGAGAGGTGGAAGTCCACCTCTACCGAGAATTGCCACCTTTTACGTAGAGTTGTCGTAGTACGTCCTACGATCAAGACCATACGACCAGAGTGTGGATTCGAGTGTGCTCAAATAAAACTTGAAATATACGTATTACAAAAAGTTACAGTCCACTCTATAGCGTCTCAATTCGTCGTTAACACTGACGACGCAGTGACGCCCCAACAGCCGGAGACAATAAACTTTATAGTACCAAAAAAATCCAATACCACTCATTACCGACTTCGTACACAAAGCAAATAGACATATCATAAAAAAGCCATTAGCAGACTGGACGACTACGAACTCCATAACGGTAAACTGCCCCCGACCGACGATACCTGCTTCACGTGTCGGACTTTCCCCAGCAGACGTGACTGCACAATCGTAGATTTCAACCACCGACAAATTCTTTCATCTCATTGGGCAGACACACTTTCCCACCTTCACACCTTGAAATTAAAGATCACGCTCACGAATCTGTACATAAATACATCGAGTAGAAGATAAGATAGTTTTAAGAAAGCAAACTTTCTAACGACACGACATAACGCGAAAAATAAAGGCAGTCACAAAGGTGAACTCAGCAATAGCCAAATTATTTTTCACCTGGCTCGGCATGTCAGTGCACACGAGCTACATTACCTAACACAAACACTGAGCGTAAGGTAGATGCACCAATTGCTGCCACTTCAAGCTTATCGCTTTAACCCTTTCGCTACTATGGACTGACACTTGCTGACAAGAGTTAAGAAACAAAAGTAGTCACTTGAAAATTATTCTTCATCCTATCGCTTCTAAGATTGTATCAAAATAAATAATCTACTTCTCTGTTAAATTCCACGCCTACTTTTAACCCTGACACGTAAGTGCAAATTTCGTTCACTTACGATTCCTCGTACGTATGAAATGTTAAATAAAATATACGTGTTATATGTCTGTTAAATAAAACAATTAGTCGTGTTACAGTTATCGGTGCACGTCTAGCTTACGTGTGACTCGGCGCACATTTTCCCGTGACGCGACGTTTGCACGTTTTCTCTGTCGCGATGGAAATTGCCCGATCTAATTTCCCCTTAAACGAGCATCCGCTCGAGAGGCTCTCGAGGCTGGACGCGAAACGATTTTCCACTCGGTCGGAATGGAACGCGCGATACGACGAGCGTGTTTACTTAACTCGCGCGGACCCGGAAACCCGTTTTTCCACCGGAACTCCGCACGAGCTTTCACCCTTCTCTATTCGATCGCGTTTGCAACCCTGTTCTTGTTATTTCGATCGTCGCTCTAGGACGTCGAAAAGTCGCCAGTTCGTTGCTCGCAGATGAATTCGCCCGAGTTTCTAACATCATCAGTGATATATACTGTAGGGACAGATTCCGTGTGGGTTTTATTGGTCGCAAGCGACGCGCCGTACCTCAGAGGATTCCCCCTCAACTGACTTAACCTGCTAGGTCTCATTTGGCTCATACTTTTGAGGTGGAGGAGTATCTACAATTAATCTCGCACGCTAAATCGGTTCCACCGTATAACGCGGTAAAAATCCATTCGAAGTTTGGATAGGGGCCGTATAAAACGAACGTCGAACGAAGCCGCACGCGAACATATCGATAACAAAGGTTGTCAGCGCGTCATCGTCGCGTTTCGCGGATCGACGTGCGCGTTCCGCGTCGGGCGGAAGTTCCGCTTGCGGATGAGGCCACGCGGCCGCAAACGGGTTAAGCCTGGTGCGTGGAAACAGTATAGCAAATCGAAGGAGGCGTGCACCGTGCCCCGTGCTACGTCGACGCGAACGCCTCTCGTCCGGGCAATTTGTCACGTCCGGCAACTACTCGCTAGCCCTCCTCCCCCCTCCCTCCCTTTGTTTGATGCCCTTTAGATTAATTACCTTTGCCTCCGATGCGCGCACATGGCCGCGTTGTGTTACGCGTGCTGCCTATGCTTCATCATCGGCCGGCCAATCGCAGAAAGGACGCTGCCGCGGGACAGCTTCGTTAGCGGATTGCTCGCCGAGATATATTTCTTAATTCGCCGTGTGCGTTAAAATGAGATTACGTGTGTGTGTGTGTATGTGTTAGGGATTCATTTGGAGAGAGAGAGGAGTTACAAGGATCGCGATTAGAATTTAGAGTAGGAATGTACCGAATACACAGTGCGAGGTAAATTTGAGATTTATTTTCGGTAATCGTGCGACGGGGATTAAATGTATTTTACGGGAAGATACGTTAATCGTTGTTAGGCAAAATTAGACGTGATTTTGTTTAGGTTAACCCTCCCGCTGTACGCTATTAGGAATTGTGCGATCATTTTGTTAATCCCTTGCTTTAAGATTTGTTAACTAGTGTACTCGCGTAAGTTGCAATCAACGGATCGCAGTTCTCGTATTTATTGTAACTATTAATGTATTCTGCATAATTTGTGATTAGTTGTTCTTGGTCCTCCGAAGGGAAACTAAAGTTAGAATAAAAATAACGCTGTATTGGAAACAAAATTTGTGTTTAATGAATTTATCCGTAATTCATGTCACGAGGCAAGGGGTTAAAAGCATACGTATATTTCCTCTATAGTGCAATACTACTTCTTCGTCAATTCATGCAAAAATTCATCGTACACAGCCTCTAAACATTTCTATTTATACTATTTTCATGTTAATAAAAGCGAACCTTATTTACGTTTCGAGTTCTCAATTTTAAGATTTCGAGACTCAATTTTACAATCAATTTTAAGGGTTAACCCTTTCACTACCATGCAAGTATATTGTACGCCTTCGAGAAATGAACCGAGACACTTGTCAAAAGCGTACATAATTCGTGCGTGAATATTGCAGTAGAATTACTTATACAGAGTATTCAAATATTTATATACCTATATTGTTTCCACGTTAATAAACCGCGCTTCTAGTTTTCGGTTCCAAGGTGCTGGTAGCGAAAGGGTTAAACAAACAATGGGATCCAGCAAAGCGTACTGTGGAGCTGTAGAGAGGGGATAGGATAGGAAAAGGAAGGGTGTTGTGTTTCGTCCTGGGCCTGCTAGTGGACTCATCAGTAAGGCTACCTAGCAGGCCCTGCCTTGGGTTCGTTGTTCCTCCATGGAAGGCTGCTGTTGTTGTATTCCTTGTCGCGGTCACCAAATGTGGAGCTGTAGAGAGGGGATAGGATAGGAAAAGGAAGGGTGTTGCGTTTCGTGCTGGGCCTGCTAGTGGACTCATCAGTGCGGCTACCTAGCAGGCCCTGCCTTGGGTTCGTTGTTCCTCCGTGGAAGGCTGCTGTTGTATTCCTTGTCGCGGTCACCAAATGTGGAGCTGTAGAGAGAGGATAGAATAGGAATAGGAAGGGTGTTGCGTTTCGTGCTGGGCCTGCTAGTAGACTCATCAGTGCGGCTACCTAGCAGGCCCTGCCTTAGACGTTGGGATATTGGAAGGAAGGTTAAAGGCGGTATATATATGGACGAGGTAGTTGGAGCGAGTACTTTCGAGAAAGCCTATTTCGTATGTCCCTCTAGTGGTGGGTGCAGGAGAGCCGCCACAGTACTATTCTTCCACGGAAAGAAGGCACAGCGTGTTTACATTCGTAAGCGTCTTCAGCCAATAATGATCACTGCCCGTGTTCATAGGCTAATCAGTGGTCTGCAGCAAGAGTGAGAACGTAAACACGCTGTGCCTTATTTCCGTGGAAGAATAGTAAACACGTAGTAACGTAAATGCGTTCGTAACGCGAAAAATAATTAACTGTATCGCCGATAGCTATTTTTCATCCGACAGCTTGAAACACGATACGTAGATCTTTGATCGTGTACTGTAATATCTAGATTACCTCGTGGATCGGTTTAATTTTCTCCTTGCAGGTGTAATTTAGGTGGTTTACCGTACGGTACACGTGACTGTTGGTCACAGCTGTGATACCTCTGATACAGTGGACACCGAAATGAGCAGCATCTTGCTCGTTTATCACTTTCAGATTGATACACCTCTACGGCTTTCCTACGTACTGTATTATTTATAGCATTTAGGAATTATTGTAGCCGCGAAACGGATGATTAATTAAGGCAAGCGTTAATCGTTCGGCGTTCGTTCGTGTGACTAATTCGTTACAAATTAGGAACGCTTGTAATTGAAAATAGTATTAATATAAGCACACGGATGTTCCCTGTGATTAATTATAGCGCAGTTGCATCGATCGACAAAATACGGTAGCGTACTATAGAACAAACGTAGGGTTAAACGAATAGACTTCTGTAAGCATCGATTAAGCAGGTAAATTTTTTGCTTAGAAATGGACTTCTATAAGCATCGATTAAGCAGGTAAATTTTTCGCTGAGAAATGGACTTCTGTAAGCATCGATTAAGTAGGTAAATTTTTTTCTGAGAAATGGACTTCTGTAAGCATCGATTAAGTAGGTAAATTTTTTTCTGAGAAATGGACTTCTGTAAGCATCGATTAAGCAGGTAAATTTTTCGCTGAGAAATGGACTTCTGTAAGCATCGATTAAGTAGGTAAATTTTTTGCTTAGAAATGGACTTCTGTAAGCATCGATTAAGCAGGTAAATTTTTTGCTGAAAAATGGACTTCTGTAAGCATCGATTAAGCAGGTGAATATTTCGCTGAGAAATGGACGATTTTTACAACACAATCGATCATTTATCTTCGATAATTAGACCGTGGATTTTTACGCAAATTCGTATGAAAGAAATTCCTCCCCTAAAGTAAGCTTCATCTTGGTATTCTCGGTTTAATGAATTTCTATTTCTATACGTTGACTCACCCTTGAAATAAATAAATAAACTAGAATACATGGTGCTTTACTTTGAACATTTTCGTTGCCAAGGGTTAAACGAGAAGGAACCGTATAAAATACGACGAGTCTGATACGTTTAATCGAAGCGACGTTGCACGGGTATAGGAATCGGATGCACTCGAAACGTATCCAGTATTACTTATGCCAGCAGTCATATCCACGATAACGGTAACTATTCCTTCGTGGAATTGGAGTTCCAACGATAAACTTCGCCGTAGTCCGGCGATTATTGCCCCGAGTATTTACATAATGGTAATAATAATAGTAACAATCGTGACATCCATAACGAATACGGGATGGCAGCGATTATTTGCCGAGGCAAGATAAACGAAGGGAAAATCGCGATAGTTGTTTCACGTTTTCCGCTACTGATCTTGAAACGGATAGCAGGTTCTCGCCCGAACCGCGCGGATCCGCCAAATTATTTCCTGGAACTGGTCCAGAAGGGGCAAGGCAAAGTCTGAGGGGATCTGAAATTGGATAACTGAAAGAAACACCTTTGGTCGATGTTCTTCGTCGTATCTCGATACACACAGGCCAGCGGAATATCGAAGAACCGCGAGATGCGAATATATTGCGTTACCGTTTGTGCCAAAGTTTGCGCCACTAAAGTTAGGTATTAAACATTGGAACTCCTGGCGATTAAAATAGAGTAGATCGCTGTGAACTTATCGAGTAAATCAATTGAATTATTTTGGAAGCTATTTAACAGCTAATAATCGTTCCGATTTAGAGCAGAACATTAGCTAACGTCTCTTTTATTTATGATGATTTTTTTTTTATGTTAAATATGATGCATTATTTAATAATTCATTTAAGATACATAACGAAGTATAATATCCCTCTTACTGTTTTTATTTTTGTTTTGAAATGTTCTCACTTAAATGGAAATGATCCTTGTATATATCAGCATTAGTTTGTATGACACATGGAAGATAAATAGTAACAATCATCGCCTTTACTGAATTATGAAAATTTCTATACTTTCTACTTACAGTACATTGGTCGCGTTTTTATGCTCGAGCGACACATTCACCTCCTAATATTTATCTCTAAATATTAAGTATAAACATGTATGCAACGTCCATGTGTTGTTCATAAGTTGAATACAAATATATTGAATTTCGTGTTACGTTTAAAAGCTACTTTAATCGTGGTTCAAAATGTGGTTCATTCGATCCGAAATATTGATCTAATCAACTGTATTATAATACCAAGGGTAATAATCTGCAAAGACGGCAAATATAAGTAAGCGTCTGACCAATCGCTGACCTCTACTACTTACACTACTTGTTTCACGTAGCTTCACATCTCTATGCTATTCGCGCTTCACTGTAACCACTTTTCTTATCTTACAAAGTACAAGCTATTAATATAAGATGTAACACAACGTAAGTATATTAAATATAAACAAATATGCAACGTCCATCTGTTGTTACGTAAAAAACGAAGTGCAAATTTACTACTGGAATTTCGTTAGCGTCTCGATTCTTCGTACATTCGTTCGCTGTTAAATAAACGAATTAAAGTGACAATCATAGGGACGCGTAATCGGGACATCTACCCTAACAATTCGTGTGCAACGATCGTAATCATCCGCATGCTTCCTCGTTTCCCTTTATTATGCTTTCCCCCCCCCCCCCCACCGAACGACTCTTGATTTACCGATATAGAGAGCACGGAGTGGCCGACCATTCGTAGCCGATCCTCACGTTCAGCCAGGTGATCGAGAACGACCATGATCGTAAAACTCGCGCAGCTGTAAAAACTTCCAGCGAGCAGATAGAAGGTCTCTACCACTGGGGTTGGTAGTCCGCCACGGTAAGGAATTCGAGAAATTTATTTCATACGGAGGACGGCACGGCGTACGGGATGGAAGCAGGCCGAATCAGTTTGAAAGTTCTGTGTTTGCGAAGTAACTCCTACATCAAAATATATTTTGTCGCCCCCCGGAGGCATCCTATCGATCGTCTTTGCAACGAACCGTCCGCTGCTTTTTCGTAGAATTTCCTTCTACTTCGATGGATTCGAAGATCGTAACGCGACGCTCAACCCTTTCGCTGCGTCATTCTAAAATTAAAAACGTTCTCGATGCACAGATGGGAGTTTATTTTGGTTAATATAAAAAAAAAAAAAAGGGAAAGATTATAAGCGTTTGTATAATTGTGGTGGGATAGATACATATATAATATATTAAAAGTGTAAATATAAATTAGGATGAGGCTATTTATACATGCAGTATGTATACGCAATTGGCTATTTATACATACAGTATGTATATGCAATTGGCTATTTGTACATACTGTGTGTATACGCAATTGGCTATTTATACATATGAGATGCACGAAATTAAAAGATATACCTGTTTAAAAGTAGTCAATTTTTGGGGTTATACCATATGTATAAATAGCCAATTTCGTATACATACTGTATGTATAAATAGTCAATTGCGTATACATACTGTATGTATAAATACTCAATTGCGTATACATACTGTATGTATAAATAGCCAATTGCGTATACATACTGTATGTATAAATACCCAATTGCGTATACATACTGTATGTATAAATACCCAATTGCGTATACATACTGTATGTATAAATACTCAATTGCGTATACATACTGTATGTATAAATATCCAATCGCGTATACATACCGTATATATAAATAGTCACTTTCTATAAATTATAATAAAAATAGTATCGTGTTGCGGAAAACGAATACGTGTGTACATTTTTACGAAACGTAGCGAAAGGGTTCAATCAACGTTTTCAAGTTGAACGTGTGCAGACTAAAAAATGATCGTTACCCTCTCTATCCTCGAGTATACAGCTGACAAAGTTACAGTAGCCGCGAGAACAAATCTAAATGCGCGAACTTCGCGGGACAATGAAACGTCTTAAATACCGGCACTCTAAACGAAACGAAATGGAACCGCGCGCTGGCAATTTCAATCACGGCCGCGGTTCCACGGAGCAAACAGCCAACGGGATCGAGGGCCCATAAAATCTTGGAAATCGCGTTGGAACGCAGAAACTAAGCGGTCGCGAAATAAACAAGATCCTTTCGATGCAAACGACCGGCGAAATTCCAAGGTACGAGTAACTTTCCGCCGGATTCGGGGCATCTCTGTACTTCGCTCGAAATCGATCGGAAGCAGTCCTCGTTCCGAAACCGAAAGCCACGTTCTCGCCGTTAATAAGAAGCTCCGCGAATGGAGATGCTCGAACCTTCTCCGAGTAAACTTGCGCTCGGTCCACTCGCTCGGAGAATTCGTTCCCTTTACCGCGACGCTAGACTGAAACGGTGCGAAACGTAGAATCTGTTTAGACGAATCACGGAGTGGATCAATCGAAACGAAAGACGCGAAAGGGTGGCACGATTCGAACTAACGAGTAGTTTCAACGAGCGAAAAGCTGTATAGACTTGAGATTCTATTTACTGTTTGCTGTATGTATTTAAACTTGTACCATTCGTCGAATGGAAGATCTTTCGTTTCTTTAAACGGTTCATCAAACGATTGGTCATAGCGTATTGTATTTAAAGTTGTTGTTCGGTGTTGCAGCCGACCGACCAGTGCTGTACAGTCATAAACCAATTCGTTCCTTTCCATCCTTTAGGATTTATTATTTATCATCCTATAGGACTTATTTATATCAAGCCCTCAAACTAATTCCTCTCCGACCATAAAATGGTTAAGGACGCGTCCTGGTCATTTCCACCACCCTCCTCTACTTTCTGTTTTTTCCCCACACCCCTCCAGTTTCAAGCCGCTTCCACCTTAATCTTCTCCTTAATTTTCTCCTTCCACCAACTTGTCTAATGTCCCACTACACTTCCATATTTTTGACTCCTTCTTATCCCCTCCTTCAATATTCGGCCAATCGCATAACGCACCCACGTTATATATTGGCTTACAAACCGATTCAAGGGTAGTACGCAAAACACCATCGAAACCTCCACTTCGAAAAACGATAAGTAACACTGTTCGGTCCCTAAGACCGAATTAGTTTATTGCGATGCCAACCGTCTTCGTTACAGCCGGGCAATTTACCCCAAGAACCACGGGGACTCCAGGTCCGAACGTCTGGACACCACATTGCCAGTCCCGAGCGTCTGCAGAGACGCAACAATAGAATTGTTCGGTCCCTTTTGGAACAATAGCTATACGATTTTTAGCAACAATCTCCTACCACCAACACTGCCACTTCCATTCCTTTTTACCGTCACACCCTCACAATAGTTCAACCAATCCAAGTCCGCGTTAACTACCCCCAAAAATCAAATTCCACCAATCACGACAATCCCGAACGTTTAAGAAGACCAACACACCACTCCACCGAGAGATTCGATTAAAGATTTGACGAGACTAGACAACACGAAACAAAAAGGACGCGAAAACGCGAACGCATACAACTTGTAACTCACATCATACGAACCTGTTAAATATACTAGTTGTTACAATTCTCGGTCTTCATTCATTGCATATCAACCAGGCTTAGGAAATTAATTTTAACTAAGTCGGCATCCTATGTTTTACCGTCGCGATCGAGCGATAGCGGAATTTACGACTCCGTAAAAATTCAAACAAGGAATTGCGGTAGCGGGACGCCACAAACACAATCCGACAAGGTTTTCAAATACACCACACTCTACCGAGTAACTCATAACGAGCAAATTTATTCACCTTTATTCATCAATCAGAATTTCGCCCTTACGGCATTAGTTTGTCGTGAGCGCACGCGATACTCTTCGCGGTGTGATTCGTTTCAATCGTGTCGCGAGTCGAGCATCGTACAGTTGTTGTGTAAAGTATAAACGAAAGACGCGAGGTGATTAGGCGCAACCGGAAGAAAAAACGATACTTGATGCTCGGATTAGGTGAAAAGGTAAGTGGATTAACGTTAAATAGCTTAAAAGCTAACCCAAACCAATAATTTAACATTTACCCGATTCAATATCGTAAAAGGTGCAGAGTTCATAAATATTTGAACAACGTGTTCGCTTTTCTTGGCTCGTATTTAAAGGAAGTTTGTCCGAGAAAGCGTAATATTTGTAAAAATATTCGCGATCCGGTAATAACGCTTGCATCCGTGGATTTATCATTCGCTAAAGTGTAATTGTTATCTGTTTTAAACCCGAGCGGCGAATTCTACTTGCAACGCAGGCAGATTCGTAGTAGGATCGTGGAGCAAAACGAGGGCAATATCGATGTTCATATATACGATTGTTGGACCTCTTTCGCCCCCAAGTTCCCTCGTTTCGGATACGGATTATGCAAATCTCCGCGAAAATCGGCCTAGAAGCGAACGAAGCGAGGATTGCTGCAACGAAGATAGTTCTGAACTTCTGCCCGTGATAAGATCATGCATCTACCTGTTTTTAGTCGACAGAGATCCCCGCCGTATCCGGAAATTACGTAGGTTAGAAAGTTACGCGGAAAGTAAGCACGCTCGGCCAGTGGATGCAATTTTTAAAAATGGGGGTGAAAAGGTTTCATGGCCGGCTATAGTACTTTGGTAGAAGTCCTGATAATATCAGCAGTAAACGAAACTCTACTATAGTTAGTAGAGTAACAGTACAAAGTACAGTTGGTCTCAAAAGTCTACGTACGCTTTTAAATAACAAATATTTGAACAAACGTAAGAGTTTCGATCATTTTAACCCTTTGTCCTACGATTATTTTATTAACTTATGTATGCTAGCGTTATCTGATCACTGTTTTCACGTAAGTGACAAATTATTTGAATATCGTTGGCTATTTTGATGTTACGACTTTTGATCTTCTAACGCAGATCTAAAATTATTGTTTACATTCAATTTCATGGTTGATAGTAGCTTTCGTTGAAGCTGCGCTACAATTCAAAAACGAGCGTGACTCGTTGTAGCAGAACAAGAAGTTAAGAACATTAATCTAGTTATTAATTAGAGAAATAACGATGTCTTTCCCATTCTTTTAACAAATACGTAAAACGAATTGACGATACTACGTATGCGAATAAAAGTATCACAAAATTGATTGTTCCAATTATATTTATACTTCGTTAGATTTTCTAATGCATCTATGACGTTCTATAATTTGTCTAGCAAGCATAAAGTTACATTGTGAACAGTACTTCTAGCATTAATTTTATTCGCGTAATCAAGAATTCTCTCTTCACGAATCTTATTTGTTTGTAATATTATATTCATGAATTTTCTAAAATACGTTCTATAATTAGTCTAGCAAGCATAAAGTTACATTGTGAACAGTACTTCTAGCATTAATTTTATTCGCGTAATCAAGAATTCTCTCTTCACGAATCTTATTTGTTTGTAACATTATATTCATGAATTTTCTAAAATACGTTCTAAATTGTATCAAAGTTATCAATTTAAAATACGTACCTAGACTTTTGTGATCGACTGTACATTTAAAAGTGTAGCAAAAGACGAAAGAAGATGCTTGCTGTTAAAGGACTCTTTTGCTACTCGCGTCGTTTCCTCTTGGACGGAAATTCGAATGCGCATAAATGAACGTTTGTCGATGGAATTGATTAGAGAGTTCAGATTTAGCGACACTGTGTATAGCTGTTTATAGAGTATTTGCAAATATTTGCGAGAAACTTGTGCGTAGTGCTATTTGCTCGACTGAGTTTGCCCACGCTTAGTTCGCGCGTAACGTTACAACATTTCTAGTAATTGGATGATTAAACATATTAGATAGTTAAATATGTGCCGAATAGTTGCACAACTACGCAAGTATTTGTCTCTGTTTTCCAGATTCGATTTCGATACGTGAAATGAAAAAGTATCGAGAGACAGAGAGAGATTAATTCTCTACCTCAGGTTAATCAATGTATATTATTTTATTTGAGTTTAGAAGTTCTTCGTCGTCTTTAACTTACACGCAACTTTATACTGTTTTATACTTTAACGCTGTTATTCTTCTAACAATTTTACATTATCTTCGTCTTTAACTTACACGCTACTTTATACTGTTTTATAGTTTAACGCTGTTATTCTTCTAACAATTTTACATTATCTTCGTCTTTAACTTACACGCTACTTTATACTGTTTTATAGTTTAAAGCTGTTATTCTTGTAACAATTTTACATTATCTTCGTCTTTAACTTACACGCTACTTTATACTGTTTTATACTTTAACGCTGTTATTCTTCTAACATTTTTACATATATCTTCGTCTTTAACTTACACGCTACTTTATACGGTCTTATAGTTTAAAGCTGTTATTCTTGTAACAATTTTATATACAATATATTATAGTTAGTATAATCGTATGCATATAACGGAAAACCCGTTAAGAACAAATAAATACGCGAAGACATCCGCGATAAGCGAAGCTTTTAATCAGCGGCAGGCGTCAATAAGCCCGAAACAGTTAAACTTTCGTAGCGGTGTTTTTTTAAACAATAACTGTACGCGCGAGCAACGGAAACCCCCAATCAACCGAAAGCCCGTATATATCCATAGGAAAACTCTCGCGCATGTCGATAGTCTACCTGTCGAGTACGAAACATTTTTGAAAAAAGGAAAAAGAGAAAAAAAAAATGACCAACCACTGGTTCACGCAAGTGGCGCAACAGCGGCACAATCATACGCGCGAACGGTGATGAACGCGTAGAAACGTGGCACGTGAACCGAGAACAGGTTCTGACCCGTGGCTCGATTTATCACTTGGCCAGGCCATCGAGAACCTGGCCCCGCGACCAGACTAGTTTATTCGTAATTACTCGCGTCACGGTGCCGGCGCAGTTTCTCAAAGTAGACGCGCGCCACGGGGAAGTTTATTGGTGCCGCGCGATTCGCCTTTTCGCACCGAGGATTTCGGTGAATGCCGCGGCAACCTAATGTCGTTGAAATCGTTGCTGAAATGGACGAGACGAGACGTTCGGAATATAGTTGATTAATGCAATAGCTGTACCAGTGTTTCCCAACCATTTTTGTGCCACGTCCCACCTAAGCCTTTTTAAAAGTCTTGTTTTCGCGCCAAGGATTTCGGTGAATGCCGCGGCAACCTAATGTCGTTGAAATCGTAGTTGAAATGGACGAGACGAGACGTTCGGAATATAGTTGATTAATGCGGTGGCTGTACCAGTGTTTCCCAACCATTTTTGTGCCATGCCAAACCTAAGCTTTTCTAAAACTCTTATGTTCCCTATTATATAACATATACATACGTTTTAATTTTCAAAAATTTAATTGTTCACTGAAGAAAATTGAAGGATAGGTTTTAAGGAGGAATAGCTAGGAAATTGTTGAGGAAACACACGTTTATTATCTATAATCTAACGTTTATCCAGCAAGTTACGACGAGTGAGACTGAGAATTGTTATGCGGTTAACTTGTGGAGCTGTGGAGAGGGGATAGAATAGGAAAAAGGAAGGGTGTTGCGTTTCGTCCTGGGCCTGCTAGTGGACTCATCAGTGCGGCTACCTAGCAGGCCCTGCCTTAGACCTGGGATATTGGAAGGAAGGTTAAAGGCGGTATATATATATGGACGAGGTAGTTGGAGCGAGTACTTTCGAGAAAGCCTATTTCGTATGTCCCTCTAGTGGTAGGTGCAGGAGAGCCGCCACAAACTTAACCCTTTGCACTCGAAACTAGTTTTAATAATATGTCACGACAGCAGCTCCGTTACGTTTCTCTGATTATTGTGAGAACTTGAGAAGTTATGTATTTTTGGAATTGAGAAATTTGCCTTGATTTCAGAAGAAATGGCAATTGAATTGGTTAATATAGAATTAAAGAAACACGATCCCTTGACTTTTTATACGATTTACGAATGTCTCCATAGCGGAGCCAACCGAGTGCAAAGGGTTAAACTCTGCACGAGTCCATTTTCGAATTGACCCCATTAAAAATCAAACGTGCCTTCCTGTGGGGCGTGGGCTTCTAACTTTTAGGCTTTTAACCCCTTGTCTTACGATTATTTTATCACACGATTATACTAACGCTAATTATATATACTAACGAATTATTTGGATATTGGTGGCAATTTTTATTTAACAACCTTCAATCGAATAAAGTAAAGGCAAAATTAGAAGTCAATTTAAATTCCACCCTTGGTAATAATAGTTTTCTATTTTATTTTAAGCTATAATTCGTAGAACTGGTGTGATTCGTTATTTTAGGACAAAGGATTAATGAGTGGTTCTTTGATTAATCTCTGCGTAACATAATATAATTTTCATTGCTTTCCTAAGAGAATTGCAATCGAGTTCCGTTTCTTTGTATTTTATAATTTTACAATCTTACCATCAATACTAAATAAGAATCGATAAAACTACTAAATCTCAGAAAGAAAAATATTGCAGCTAAATGGAACAACGTAAAATGGACTGAAAAATAACTTAATCTTGACGAATAATCAATAATCGAATTTCCGTGTACGAATTTTCCAAAACTGATGAAAAATTGAATACAAAACCATTCGAACCATTATGCTATTATACTTATTTCCCCCTGCGAACGGTTTTAATCATTACAGTTGGTGGAAATGTCTAGCAATTACGATTGTAACAGTTTCCTGCTAAACCAATTAAAATTTAATACAGTCCGGATAATTTATCAAAGCAAAATTGGAAGGAAATCGAGAGGAGGACGTGATTAGGGGAGCGTATTCCAATTAATCCTTAAAGCTAACCTTTGGAGAACAGGAATGAAGATGAACGACTAGCTTGGTCATCCGTTAAACGTTCGCAATCAACGGCGCGATATATGAAGGGATCGCAATACGAATGCTGCATACGGTAAACGTGCACGGATGTAAGAGATTAGGTCACCATCCATCTCTTCTTACCCCTTTCAGTCCTATTTCAAACCTTTTGCCATCCGATTCCCTATCATTCGCCGAATTACAGCTCGCAAAGAATGCATTTTCCTTTTATTTTTTAGGCAACCTTTGTGATTTTTTTACAGATAAACCGTAGATTGTTTTACATTCAGGTTCCGCACACGTGTTTACTTGCATCTCCAGTGTGCACCGTATTTTTTTCCAGCAAAAGTTACGCGAATTATACGAGCTACGAGTGATCGAAAGAGGTTCCATTTTTTGAACGATATTTCTTACGATTAGTGATATCTTATTCTCCGTTATACTTCAATTACATCAAATTTGCATCATGTTGCAAAATTACATACCTTAAATTTGTATAATATTGCAAAATTGCATACCTGAAATTGGCACAATATTGCACAAAATTACATACCTCAAATTTGCATAATATTGCAAAATTACATACCTCAAATTTGCATCATATTGCAAAATTACATACCTCAAATTTGCATACTATTGCAAAACTACGTACCTCAAATTGGCATAATATTGCAAAATTACATACCTCAAATTTGCATCATATTGCAAAATTACATACCTCAAATTGGCATAATATTGCAAAATTACATACCTCAAATTTGCATACTATTGCCAAATTACATACCTCAAATTTGCATACTAGTGCAAAACTACATACCTCAAATTGGCATAATATTGCAAAATTACATACCTCAAATTGGCACAATATTGCACAAAATTACGTACCTCAAATTGGCATAATATTGCAAAATTACATACCTCAAATTGGCACAATATTGCACAAAATTACATACCTCAAATTTGCATCATATTGCAAAATTACATACCTCAAATTTGCATACTATTGCAAAACTACATACCTCAAATTGGCACAATATTGCACAAAATTACGTACCTCAAATTGGCATAATATTGCAAAATTACATACCTCAAATTTGCATAATATTGCAAAACTACATACCTCAAATGTGCAAATAATATTGCAAAAGTACATACCTCAAATTGGCACAATATTGCACAAAATTACGTACCTCAAATTGGCATAATATTGCAAAACTACATACCTCAAATTTGCATACTATTGCAAAATTACGTACCTCAAATTTGCATACTATTGTAAACTTGCATACCTCAAATTTGCGTCATATTGCAAAATTACGTACCTCAAATTTGCAAATATATTGCAAAATTAGATACCTGAAATTTGCAAAGAATCTTAATCAGATCGTCTTTATCGCATGGTTTAGGATCATTGAATAATTCGTGCTATTTTTAGTATTTTCTTTTTTGTTTTTAATATAACAAGGACGAGAAACGGGTAAAATATCGAAACATTAACTTTGATTTCCTGCGATGGAATTAGATTACTTTTGGCCGCTAAACTGAACGATAATTGATGCATTAAGAGGTTAAATTTCGCGGCGGCTGTTTTGCGACTAACGAAACAATGGTGATCTGCCTGATGAATAGCATACGCGAAACAATTGTCTGCACGATCTTCATTAGTATAAACGAAACAATACCGGGATAATGCTAGACCGCATAAATGAAACAGTATCCGAATAATCTTCGATAGTATAAATGAAACAATGTTCCGGGATTTCAAATTTAGATTGATAAACCGCGAAACGAATTAGACAAGTAATTGTAGCTAATTAGATAACTAGACAAGTATAATACTGTGCGTTAATGCACGATTAATACGAGATATTAAATCCGGATGAAACGAAATCATACAGATTTAAAGCTAGCCTTTTTATCTTTACGATATAATATTCCTTTTAATCGAATACGATCGAGCGAAAACTTTTTCCTCGTATAATAGCAGCTAGTAAAAATGATTGAAGTTATTATAACACGAAGACTCCACGGAAAATAGGGCAGAGATTTTTTTTTTTTAGGGTAGAGAAAATCGATTAATAAAGCAGAGATGTCTACCAGAGGCTGGGACTAAAATTTCAAGCGCACTTAATTGCATTTTGTAGAACACAGTCGAGAGAGATCAAGAGACGCTACCTTGCAAAACCCTTTATATACTATATAATGAATCTTCCTTTAGAAATTTCAGACAATCCGGTAGAATTACAAAAATCCCTACCATAATTCGGTTGAATTTGCGAACTCCGCGAAAGACAAACGTTAAAGAGAACCGCAAAGCAAACTAAAAACCACCGAAGCTTGTCACTCAGGATTGCTTGTCGCGAGTCTTATAGTTCGTTATCCGTGGGCCAATCTGACGGATATAATTCGAACAAATAATTCACAACGCTGTTACGAGTCAATTTACGACAGCGGTAAGAAGATCATTAAAATAGGATTACTATTTAACGTAATTAAAAGTGACGGGATACTGTTAATTTCATTTGTTGCTGGTTTCAAATTACGGTAAAATCCGTACGTTACAATTATGGATAATTTTATCACGCGACTATTGTTATCATAATGAGCCGGTTCCAACGTCGACATAAAGTTTCGCGAATACGTATCGCGTTTCTTAACCTTTGTCAATAAGTGTATGACTAGAAACCGCAACAAATTCACGCTCGAATAACGAAAACTTTGCGAATGAAAACCCCCGCGTAACGTAAGGAGGCTGGTTGGTCGCGTTCCGTCTCTCAATAGGTTCGGAGCTCGCGACTTAAAGAGAAAAGTGTGGACTGTATTTTGAAATGTGTTTCGAAGTACGAGCAATGGTTACGATTAACTATTAACCCTTTGAACAGAGGCTTTACGTAATTCTTACGAAGAATTGCAAGTGCCAAAAGCGATGCTAATAAGCAGATTGGAGTGGAACTGGAATCGGTATGGGGACAGTTCTCCATCCATCTGTTCGTCCCCCAGCCCTCATTCAGCTGCACCTCCTCAGCACTCCATCGACGTTACAATATGCGTGGCACATTGTAATCTATGAGCTGGCCACCGCCTAGCCGGCCCCTGGCAATGATGATATCAAATGTGATTGACGCGTTGGCCGCTCCACAATCCCAATCTCGTTTCGCACCCGTGCCACCGACGTCATCGTCGTGCTGCGCACACTGGCGCACTGTAAGCCGTGCAACCGGCATTCTCAGCAGACCGTTTGAATTAACCGTTTCGAACGGATAATTAATGGACGGAAAAGATGTTGTTCGATCCTGAAATCTTGCGTGACAGAGTGCAACAGCAGCTACGATAGTCGGCATTGTATTATTTGGCGCTTTAAAACGGTATCTTGCATTAGAGTTAAACTTTTAACTCGTGGTTGGAGTAGAAACGAATGTGTAGCGATACGTGCTTGGTTAATTGTTGTTCTGGATTTTTTACGTCTTTCAGACGTCAAGCATTTGGATTTCATAGTTTGTATTGTTAAGAATATGGAATTCCAAGGTGTTAGAGTTACTAGGATCATGAATTATGAAAGTCGTAGATTTCTATGCGTTTGAGTTATTAAGTATTTGGATTTTCAAGCATTTGAATCAAGCTTACGGAATTCCGAACTGTCGAAGTTATTAAGTTTTCGTATTATGAAAGTTGTGGATTTCTACGCTTTCGAGTTACCAAGTATTTGAATTTCCAAACGTTTGAAACAAGCTTATGGAATTCCAAGCCATCGAAGTTATTAAGTTTTCGAATTATGAAAGTTTTGGATTTCTACGCTTTCGAGTTAACAAGTATTTGAATTTCCAAACGTTTGAAACAAGCTTATGGAATTTAAAGCCATCGAAGTTATTAAGTATTCGTATTATGAAAGTTTTGGATTTCTACGCTTTCGAGTTATTAAGTATTTGCATTTCCAAGTGTTTGAATCAAGCTTACAGAATTTCAAGCCATCGAAGTTATTAAGTTTTCGAATTACGAATCTTTTGGACTGCTATGCGTTTGAATTACCTAGTATTTAAATTTCCAAGCGTTTCGAATTGTCAAGTTTATGGAATTCCAAGCCATCCAAGTTATTAAGTTTTCGAATTACGAAAGTTTTGGACTGCTATGCGTTTGAATTACCTAGTAGTTAGATTTCCAAGCGTTTCGAATTGTCAAGTTTATTGAATTCCAAGCCATCCAAGTTATTAAGTTTTCGAATTACGAAAGTTTCAGATTTCCACGCGTTTGAACTGTCAAATATTTGCATTTCCAATTGTTTCGATTCTCGCGTCTTCGAAATGACCAAGTCTCTGAGTATTTAAAGTCTTGCATTTCTATGCCCTTCAATTTTCAAGTGCTCCGATTACAAACGCTTCAAATTCAAAGCCTTGGAATTAATCGATATTTCCATTCATTTTCGAAGTCGTTCGAATGCAGATACACCGTGTTTGTAACACGGTTTAATTTCAATTCCAATATCTATTTTAACGTACGAGATAAGAGATTACCGAGTCCAAATTAAATCTAGTATTCAAGTGTCCTACATTTAACACTGTGTTAAAATAACAATCAGCTAATGTTACAGTTGCTGAAAAATTCGTAGCTCAATGTAGCCCTATTCCACAACGAGTAAACCCATTTTTCTATCTCGATTATGACGAAATTAAAGCTCCCGAAAGCTTGATAACGCATCGCAACCACTTCTCTAATTTCATAGCTGCACAAATATACTTGCGCGCGTATGTGTACGTGTGGAATAGACACAAGGACATAGAGAGAGAGAGGGAGATGGTGCTGCAAAGCATCGATTTCACCGATAGCTGGCCAAAAACTGATTCATACTGTTTGCCCATATTCTCGCTGTTTACCAATCTGTTCCTGATTCTGGGCCAATCTCGTTGTACGAGAATTTCGTGCTTTTGCGGTTATTAGTGGCAGAGGTCGTTATTAAGGATTCAGCTCATCCTATTGGGCCGTCGATCTGCTTATGGATTGAGAATTAGGTCGAAGTTTTTGCCTCGTCAAGAGTACACCGCGCTAACTGGTACGCGACCAACGAAATGACGTTGAATGATCTTGTTGAGTACGCGTTTTCTATTTCTAGATTCGAATAGTGAAACCCGTACGTCGCACGCCGACTTAACTTTGTGCGACTGTTTTGATGTGGACTGTATTTAATGGTTTACTTCAGCGAAATAAGTGAAATGTTTATTAACGTATTCTGTCTTACTCGTCAGCGGCGAGTGTCTACAATCTCGTCTGTGTATTCCGTCTCGTTTGAAAATTGTTGTACATCCACTTCTCTGGATCTTGCGTGAGTTTTTATAAGCCTTGGGTAGGCGTGTGCAAAAATTGAAAATCAGCCCCATTCGTCCCCTTCCAAGGTAGTGGGCGCGTACAGCCAAATTCCTTCGAGTGGGACTAACTTCCCCTCAACTCATGACTCTAGAGGGGTTGCCGATTGCAGCCCCCGAGTGACCCACGCAAGGGTCCGAGCGTTCTTGTCGCTGACCCTAGCGAGTAATAAAACCAAGGATCGCCTCGACTTCTGGCAAACAGATGTAAAGTTAAAACTATTGTAAATCAATAAAAACTGGCAAAACGTGCCGAAGCAACTGCGACTAAAATTAGTGAAGTAACGGTTCCTTGGGCTTTTATTCCTGCTAGGGTAAAAATACTTAGGGCTCAAATGTGCCTCGCAGGAGGTTTCGTTAATAGCCCTCCAAAAACAATTTCGCTACGCGACACACCGGCCCCCTTGAACGGTTACGTTCAACGAAATTACAATGTCAACAATGCTTATAGTAGTTCAATAAATACAATTGAGAGATCTTACTGGTAATTACACTTTATAATACTTCTACCTTATAATCTAGAATGGAATCACGATAGCGTCTTTGATAGGGTGGAGGATTGTTTCCTCTCGTCACTCTGAATCGAATGGCAATGGTGCGAGTTTTTTAACACTCCGCTTATATGTCCCTAAGGGTGTCTTCACTGTCACTACACGGGTAACATTGTCTTCCCCCGGATGCAGCTCTATCACTCTGCCTAGCCTCCATTGCAAAGGGGGTAGATTGTCCTCCTTTATGAGGACTAGCCTATCCTTGGTGAGATGTGTGGTGTCTCCAAGATGCCACTTGCGCCTGGTGTGTAGCTCGTGGAGATATTCTCTGTGCCATCGGGTCCAGAAGTGCTGTTTAATTTTTTGGGCGTGCTGCCATAGTGACAGCCTGTTGGTTCGTGTATCGGTCCACTCATACTCTGGTAGTGCTTGTAGTGAACCACCAATTAGGAAGTGGGCAGGCGTTAAGGCGGTAAAATCGTTGGGATCGGAGGATAAGGGTGTCAGCGGGCGGGAATTTAAAATAGCTTCGATCTCGATTATAATACTATTGAATTGTTCGTAGGTAAACATGGCCTCTCCTATAGTTTTACTTAAGTGGGATTTAAATGCTTTAACCGCAGCCTCCCACAACCCTCCGAAATGAGGCGATCGAGGGGGTGAGAAGGACCACTCCACTTGTTCACCTGTTAAATATTGCTTTAACCCTCTCTTGTGTTCGCTTGAATTCACAAATACTTCAATTTGACGGATTTCATTCTTCGCGCCAATAAAATTGCTGCCGTTATCAGAGTACAATTTTCGCGATTTTCCCCTCCTTGCGAAAAAACGTTTTATCGCGGCTATACACGCTTCCGTAGTCAAGTCTGTGACCAATTCTAAATGAGTAGCCCTTGTAGCAAAACATACAAAGACAACCACGTAACCCTTCATTGTTTTTAGATTCCTATGTTTTTTCTCCTTAATAGAAAATGGCCCACAATAATCTATACCTGCGTTTTCGAATGGGCGTGCCTGTGTAACACGGTCCTTCGGTAGGTTACCCATAACGTACTCCGGTACCTTGGGATTCGCCCTAAAGCAATTCACACATTTGTGAATCAAATTGCGCGTAAAGTTTTTTCCATCTATCGGCCAATAGGTCTGTCTCACGGCGTTTAAGGTTGCTTGTATCCCCGCATGCCAATGGTTAAGATGTTCATTCCTAATTATTAACTCAGTGACGTGATGGCGACGTGGTAATAAAATCGGATGCTTACGTGAATAACTTATTGGTGCATGTCTTAATCGGCCGCCGACTCTGATTATACCTTCTTCGTCAATAAACGGTGCTAAATTATACGAAGCAATGTTCGAATACTTTCCCAGATGCATCGGACCCTTAATTAAGTTTTCATCATTCGAGGTCCACTGTCTTAAATTAAACCCTCCTAGCCTTGCTAACCCGATTGCTTGATTTCTTATTTCTAAAGCTAGTTCGCGAGTTTCAGCCCCGGTTATCAAGTCGTCCATGTAAAAGTCTCTTTTAAAGATTCCGGCTGCCAAGGGGAATTTGTCGCGTTCGTCGTCCGCTAACTGTTGCAAACAACGTACTGCTAAAAATGGAGCTGACGTTGTTCCGTATGTCACTGTGTTTAGTTGAAACGTCCTGATTGGTTTGTCTCGTGATTCACGCCATAAGATGCGTTGATAAATTCTGTCGTCAGGGTGTAGTCTAATCTGGCGAAACATCTTCTCGATATCTGCTGTCAATACATATGTGTGCGACCGGAATCGGAGAAGTATTTTGTATAAACTCTCTTGCAACTGGGGCCCATTTAATAGTGTATCGTTTAACGAGATACCGGTGGAGGTTTTCGCGGAGGCGTCGAAAACTACGCGAACCCTTGTCGTCTCACTAGCTTCCTTTATTACCGCGTGGTGCGGCAGGTAAAAACCGTCGGCTACCTCCATTAATTCGTTGACTTGTGTCATGTGCCCTAATTGCTCATATTCGTCTAAGAATTCTGTATAACCCTTTAACAGGCCTTGGTCTAAATGTAATTTCCGTTCTAGCGCATAAAATCTCCGCAGTGCTCTTTCTCGCGAACTGCCTAATATCTGTCGCTTTTCATTGAATGGAAGCCTAACGCAATACCGGCCATCTACATCTCGTTCTGTCGTGTCCTTAAAAACCGTCTCCGCGACCCTTTCTTCCGCCGAGAATATTGTTTCTCGGTGAATTCCTCTACTTCCCAGAATTTATTTAATGTTTTGTCTAAACTTGCACAAAATGCCTTCACTGACGTCGGTGCTATATAAGGTGATTGTATGTTCGATTCGCCGGTGACTATCCAACCTAATCTTGTCTTCTGCAGAATAATTCTATCGTTGTTTAATCTAACTTGTCCGCTGCTTAATAATTTAAAGAATAATATATTTCCCAATAATGCGTCTATTTTTCCGGGTTTGTGAAAGTCCGGATCCGCCAGTTGTATATTTCGCGGTAACTGTAAATTCGACCGATTGACCTGTCGCGACGGTAGTAGTCCGGTTATAGACGGTAAGGTGACAAACGATACCTGGGTCGAAAAGGGATTCCCACGCGCCTTGACCGTGGTTCTTACAATATATTGAGCCCTAGTGGCTTGTTCACCTAAACCTGAAAGCGTTACGTTCATTGTGTGCTTGCGCAATTGTAATTTTTCCGCGAATTCCTCCGTAATAAAGTGCGTTTGCGATCCTCCATCTAATAACACGCGACAGTCATGCTCCCGATTAAACCTATCCAGAATTTTGATTCGTGCTGTTCCCAATAAAACCTCCGAATTGTACGTAACCGTTAACGCGGTTGCACTCGTTCCCGGCGTTGTCGTTTGTCCTGCTTGTGTACCCGCATGTGGGACATTGGGTCTCTGTTCCTTATTGAAATGTAACAACGTATTGTGTTTTTGGTTGCACCTTTTGCAACCACTAGTTTGACAATTATTTGCCATATGATTCGCTCTAAAGCAGTTCAAACATAATTTATTTCGTTTTATGAGCTCTAACCGATCGCGAATTGTCGCTTGTAAAAAATGTTTGCACTGATATATCTCGTGACTATCCTTACACATCACGCATTCCCTTGTCTTGGCCGTTGCCATGAATGTCTGACCCCGAGAGTTGATTCTCCCCCCTTGAATACGTTCCTGCTGTATATTTCGTCTAGGAGCGGTCGGAAATTCTCCTTCTAATTCCTCCCCCCGTGCTTGTTTGTTTATGAATTTTAATAGCTGCTCAAAAGTTGGCATCTCATCGTCCTCTAGAGTTCGTTCCCATCCGCGCCGCGTATTTTTATCTAATTTCTTGCCTATGAGGTAAACTAGTATCGCGTCCCATTGTATTACGGGCAAACCTATCGTTTCGAGAGCCTTGGCATGCATTTGCGCTTGTTCCGCTAAAGATCTTAGATTCGCCGATGTTTCCCGCGTTACCTCCGTCAATTCGAACAGTGCCTTTAAATGCGCGTGCACTATTTGACGCGGTTTATTGCACCGTTTTTGCAGTAAATCCCAAGCTACCAGGTAGTTAGGTTCGGATGCATTTAATGCTGAAATTACCGATGCTATTTCCCCACGCAACGCATTCTTTAACAAATGAAATTTTTGAACTGCGGGTAGGTCCGGATTATCATGGACCAACGTTTTAAATGTATCGTGAAAGCTATGCCATTCAATTGGGTCACCGTTATAAGGTTTTATTTCTATTTTTGGTAGAAGGGCGCCTTCCTGTCGTACCGTTATTGTGCTTGGCGAATCGGTGGCTCTAAGAGAATTTATCGACGTGCCGGAAGATTGTAATCCCTCAATGCGACGGTTAATTGAACTAATGATTTTAAAATAACTATGTTCGAATTATTCCCGTTCAAGTTCATGATTTGAAACTTCGTCCTCTAATTCTATGCTCGATTGAACTCCGTCAAATGTTTTGAATAATTCGTTTACTCTTTCTCTACGAACTTGCCATTCATGAATGTCAGAATGTACTCCCTCATTTAAATAGTTTTCTATACGCGTCAATTGTCCCTTAATCGATGCCCTCTGTCTCTTAAGACCCTTCAATTGTGTTGACTCTTGTGGATTAGCCATGTCGCAATGATAAACGATAATTCACGAAATAAAAGAGATCGATGCTATCTAATAGGGGAAGGTGGGATAGAATGTGGTGATTCGTGGACTCACCCTACCGGCGTATGAGTTTCTAATACAGCTCGTGAATTCCTTCTTGTTCGAACGGCTGTTTCCTTGACTGAGATGTCCACTACGATGATGCTGCTGCTCTGCCCTGACGGTCTGATGTACTGATAATTCTTCGATCTGTGATCTTTACTTGTCCACGGTCCGACGGCTGCTTCCTCGCTTAAGGTGTCCAAATGTGGCTGCTTCCTTGCTCGAGATGTCCGATACGGCTGCTTATGGATGGGTCAGCTTCTCCGGCGACGCGTGGTCCTACGGTGCTGCTGTTGCTCTGCCCTCCTTCTACAGAGGCTAAGATCCGATGTATGAAACCCGTTGGAGTTTCCGTTGTATTACTGAACCTTCACGTGACTTGTTGTTCCTTGCACTATACACTTATTTCCTTTCACTGAAGATCTCCGAACTATTCGCGGTTATCCGGCTCGAAGGACCAAATGTTGAGTACGCGTTTTCTATTTCTAGATTCGAATAGTGAAACCCGTACGTCGCACGCCGACTTAACTTTGTGCGACTGTTTTGATGTGGACTGTATTTAATGGTTTACTTCAGCGAAATAAGTGAAATGTTTATTAACGTATTCTGTCTTACTCGTCAGCGGCGAGTGTCTACAATCTCGTCTGTGTATTCCGTCTCGTTTGAAAATTGTTGTACATCCACTTCTCTGGATCTTGCGTGAGTTTTTATAAGCCTTGGGTAGGCGTGTGCAAAAATTGAAAATCAGCCCCATTCGTCCCCTTCCAAGGTAGTGGGCGCGTACAGCCAAATTCCTTCGAGTGGGACTAACTTCCCCTCAACTCATGACTCTAGAGGGGTTGCCGATTGCAGCCCCCGAGTGACCCACGCAAGGGTCCGAGCGTTCTTGTCGCTGACCCTAGCGAGTAATAAAACCAAGGATCGCCTCGACTTCTGGCAAACAGATGTAAAGTTAAAACTATTGTAAATCAATAAAAACTGGCAAAACGTGCCGAAGCAACTGCGACTAAAATTAGTGAAGTAACGGTTCCTTGGGCTTTTATTCCTGCTAGGGTAAAAATACTTAGGGCTCAAATGTGCCTCGCAGGAGGTTTCGTTAATAGCCCTCCAAAAACAATTTCGCTACGCGACAGATCTCTATCGGAGATTTCGCTGATTTCCTAAGGGTCTCTTCCAGACAAGTTTGTCATTTTATCATACTATTAGTTTAATTTTTCATTTTATCACTAGTTTAGTTTTCCTAGCTTCACGAACATTGGTTTTGTAGTTATTTCGCTGCAATTTCAAATCATTTCAATTGCATCGCGCTTGACCAATTAACCATTTGCGGACGAGAAATAATAACACCTATGGGAGTACTGTAGTTTTGAATTTTATGTCTTTGAATTTTGAAGTTCTTCAGTTCCCAACTATTTTAAATGTTTTATTAATGTATTAAGTATTCGTTACGTTAAGTTTTTCGCTTTAAACGTCAACACGGGTTCAGAAAACCAAAAATGATTAGGCGACTATTTGTCGACGCTCGTCCGCAAAGGGTTAAATATTATTGCGTGTTAATTCCTTGGTCACACTGCGTTGACATTATTAATAAAGATAGATCCCTCTATTTTTGGCAAGGTTTCAAAATCAGTTGCTCCAAATTTAACAACGTTTACCCTGTAAAATTGTAAATTATGCAACGCAAACGGATTATATATACGTACACTTTAAAATTGTATACGTAACTGTATAGTAATAGGTTGTAATAAAATTATATAGATTATTATACTAGAAAAATAATACTGCAAAGAGTTCTATCTACTTCTGTCCACTTATTCAACGAAAGCTGAATTATCACGATGATCAATTAAATTGCAATACGTGGTAATAAATTGCCGCGTTAAAATAAAATCCAACGTTTCATTCTACATCTGTGCTACCGTCGTCTAAAATAATGTTCGCAAGTTGAACTGCGAAACGATGAAAAGCAAGGATCATATTGCAACGCTATTCTAGAAAATCCAATGCACTCTTGGAAATTTATCCGCTTTCTAATGGATCATAAAAGCCATTCCAAATAACTCCTATCATCGCCATAACGGAACGCGCGTCAGCACAAAAATATCGCGTCGTATCACGTCGGTGGGATGAAATTTTTCGTTCACTTTTCCATTCCTCGTATCACGTTCGGTCATTACAAATACGAAAGCAATAATGCTAATTTCCCGCTCGTGCCGCGATAACAATGACGAGACTCGGAAAACAATCGGTCGCGTTTCGCGTCGCGAGACCAAAAAAAAAGAATCGATGTTCTCATTTGCGTCACGCGTGGTCGATTTATATTCCAATATCGCGAAAGTGTTATCGACGAGCGGCTGCGTAAGACAAGGAACAAAACGAGCCTCCTTAAACGTTCGAACGTACGAAAAGAAAAAAGAAAAATATGTTCACCCCTATAAGCCGGGGAGAGCTTTTATCTCTGGTCTGTGCAATTTTTTTGCGCGCATCTTTATCTTCGTGCTTTCAACTTCCGGACGACGACGACGACGTCGATCGAGTGATTTTATTCGATCAATTTATATAGATCTTAAAGGGGGACGGAGAGACGGTTGAAACGTGCTCCTTGGAGATTTTCAGAGGACGCTCGAGTGCAGTTGAAACTGACGATCATTTCCTTTTAGCGTTTTGATGAAGTTAATTTTCTATGAACCTCTTCGTTTGCTACCGTTGCCTTAGAACGCGGGAGATTTCTATTTTATACGTTCAGGGGGCGCGTCTAATGGAACAATTTCTATTGTACAGTGTTAAAAATGCATTATACACTTGCTTTCATCCGAGAGCTTCGCTAAATTCCCTTTCTAATTGTGGAGCTGTGGAGAGGGGATAGAATAATAGGGAAAGGAAGGGTGTTGCGTTTCGTGCTGGGCCTGCTAGTGGACTCATCAGTTGCGGCTACCTAGCAGGCCCTGCCTTAGACTTGGGATATTGGAAGGAAGATTAAAGGCGGTATATATATGGACGAGATAGTTGGAGCGAGTACTTTCGAGAAAGCCTATTTCGTATGTCCCTCTAGTGGTGGGTGCAGGAGAGCCGCCACAGTAACAATAATAATAGTAACAATAATAACAATAGTAATAGTAATAATAATAGTAATGTGGAGCTGTAGAGAGGGGATAGAATAGGAAAAGGAAGGGTGTTGGGCGTTTCGTCCTGGGCCTGCTAGTGGACTCATCAGTGCGGCTACCTAGCAGGCCCTGCCTTAGACGTTGGGATATTGGAAGGAAGGTTAAAGGCGGTATATATATGGACGAGATAGTTGGAGCGAGTACAGTGCAGTGATGACTTGTTGGCGAGGCAAGCCGATTGGCTGTCGCATATTAGCGACACCTTCAGTCACACGTATTATATTCATTGGCTGAATCGGTCACGACTACAAGTCTACTGCGTGACAAAGAACGCGAAACAAAACACGGGGAGGTAGAGTGAGATAGGACGACTTGGAACTACAACTGAATCACATTGGTGTAAACCTAATTTTTTTTTCACGCGAGGATGTGGGGAAATCTTCGAGAAGATACCTGGCAGGGTCCGCTCTCGCGCATCCTTAGCGAATATGAAGGACCTACTACTATGCAAGTAGCATCTAAGAATTCGGAAGAAAGATTTTCTACTGGCTAATGGGCGGAGCGAGCGACCAGCTCCCCTTGCCCTTGTGCCGTTCAGCTTGTAGGACGCTCGCCAACAAGTCATCTCTGCACTGTACTTTCGAGAAAGCCTATTTCGTATGTCCCTCTAGTGGTGGGTGCAGGAGAGCCGCCACAAGAGAAAGATGTGTGGTGCTGTAGAGAGGGGATAGAATAGGAAAAGGAAGGGTGTTGCGTTTCGTGCTGGGCCTGCTAGTGGACTCATCAGTTGCGGCTACCTAGCAGGCCCTGCCTTAGACTTGGGATATTGGAAGGAAGGTTAAAGGCGGTATATATATGGACGAGGTAGTTGGAGCGAGTACTTTCGAGAAAGCCTATTTCGTATGTCCCTCTAGTGGTAGGTGCAGGAGAGCCGCCACACTAATCAATTTTCCTTTGCCTATTAGATGCTATCGGAAAAAATATATATATATTTATATACTTGCTGACAAAAGTTAAGAAACAAAGTAACAATCCGTTCCATATTTTTGTGTACTCTTTAATTTCCGAGGTACATAGAATAGAATTAAAAATAGGATAACTTATTGTTTATTGACAAATGTAATGTTACCTTTTTACGTTGTTTTCGTAAAAGAATTCTAAGCTATCTCGTTCAAAAGATGAAGAATATACAATACGTTGCAAACGATTATTTTGTTTCTTAACTTTTGTCAATAAGTGTATATATTTTACACGTATACTGAAAATTTCAAATGCCAATTTTTATAAAAATGTAGAAGTCTCAAATGTGTTCATTTCAAACAGTTTCGATATACGTTCAGATAATGTAATAACTTGAATTACAAATAAGAAATTCAGAATAATGCTACAATTAATCTTTTTCACTTTTCAACGTAAAATGAAATTTCGATTTCGCGATTTAGTGCTACTCTTATTAAATCGGAAATCATTAGTAGATTTTTGCGAGCGAAGATGTAAACTTTGATTTAATACATTTTTTAATTTACCCAGGAAAAGTATTTTTAATGATTCTCGTTAATAGAAGGGACATCCTCGCGCAATTACGAGAAATCAGATTCGCGTAATTACAACGTGTCACGATTATTCAGCGATCAAAATATCGTTCCATATTAACGTAGATTCGAGAACAAAGAACTTAAAAAAAATGAATTAACATCACGAGTTTCGTTTCTTGGTTTCTGAATCTACGTTAATGTGGAATATCACGATTGCTAAAGTTTTCAATCTGATTGGATTTGAATTAAGTAGGTTAAATTATATTTATGTATATTATATATATAATTGATCCTACTTGATTAAAATCTACTTTTTAGAACAGCAATTCTACTAAAGAATAACAATTCCCCCCCAAAAAAACAAACACGTAACATTTTCCTTCCAGTTTAAACAGATCTACTTAATAAAATTTCTTCTACTCGATTAAAGTATTGCACAATTAAATGCCACGCTGTTGTAAAGCTTGAAATTAGATTAGCAAAAAAACTGATTACCCATTGCAACTGAAACCGCATGTTCTAGTCGTGACGAAACGAAGTTCGATCGACGCAACGTAATTATTCGCGTCTCGTTAATCCGCGTCACGTCGTCCCGACGGATATTTCATAAATCATGACGGCCACGTGTGTGAGCTGTGAAAAAAGAGAGAAAAGAAAGAAAGAAATAGAAAAAAAAAAAAAAAAATAATCGTCAAAATGATGCGTTCGTCAGGTTAGCGAAGTTACTCGTCAAAATGGCAACCACATTGTTTTACGATCTCCCAACGCCATGGCGAAATTAATCGGCCATACTGCAGCCACTGTTCGGACATCGACGATTAATTTCTCGTTTTATCGCCTGCTGATGTAGATTAATTAACTCTAAACAACGCTGCGGCGTCTGATTTCACGCCATCCTCGTTCAAGCGCCGGTTTTTGTATTCGTGTAAAATACCAATTGAATAAAGCGAAGATCTTTTTGCATATGGATAGTAAATTTCCAATTGAACTTATTGAATGAATCACGCATTGCTTATTAATGTATCTAATCTATTACTGTAACGCGAAGATCTTCTTGCATCTGGTTAATAAATTTCCAATTAATTAAAGCAAAGATCATTTTGCATCTGGCTACTAAATTTCCAATTGAACTTATTCAATAAATCACACATTGCTTATTAATGTATCTAATCTATTACTGTAACGCGAAGATCTTCTTACATCTGGTTAATAAATTTTCAATTAATTAAAGCTAAGATCTTCTTGCATCTAGCTAATAAATTTCCAATTAATTAAAGCAAAGATCTTCTTGCATCTGGTTAATAAATTTCCAATTAAATAAAGCGAAGATCTTCTTGCATCTGGTTAATAAATTTCCAATTAAATAAAGCGAAGATCTTTTTGCATCTGGCTACTAAATTTCCAATTGAATTTTTCAATAAATCCCACATTGCTTATTAATGTATCTAATCTATTACTGTAACACGAGGATCTTCTTGCATTTGGCTAATAAATTTCCAATAAATAGAGCGAAGATCTTTTTGCATCTGGCTACTAAATTTCCAATTGAAGTTATTGAATAAATCACACGTTGCTTATTAATATATCTTATCTATTACTATAACACGAAGATCTTGCATCTGGCTAATAAATTTCCAATTAATTAAAGCGAAGATCTTTTTGCATCTGGCTACTAAATTTCCAATTGAATTTATTCAATAAATCATACATTGCTTATTAATGTATCTAATCTATTACTATAACACGAAGATCTTTTTGCATCTAGCTAATAAATTTCCAATTAATTAAAGCAAAGATCATTTTGCATCTGGCTACTAAATTTCCAATTGAACTTATTCAATAAATCACACATTGCTTATTAATGTATCTAATCTATTACTGTAACGCGAAGATCTTCTTACATCTGGTTAATAAATTTTCAATTAATTAAAGCTAAGATCTTCTTGCATCTAGCTAATAAATTTCAAATTAATTAAAGCAAAGATCTTCTTGCATCTGGTTAATAAATTTCCAATTAAATAAAGCGAAGATCTTCTTGCATCTGGTTAATAAATTTCCAATTAAATAAAGCGAAGATCTTTTTGCATCTGGCTACTAAATTTCCAATTGAATTTTTCAATAAATCCCACACTGCTTATTAATGTATCTAATCTATTACTGTAACACGAACATCTTGCATTTGGCTAATAAATTTCCAATTAATTAAAGCGAAGATCTTTTTGCATCTGGCTACTAAATTTCCAATTGAATTTATTCAATAAATCACACATTGCTTATTAATATATCTTATCTATTACTGTAACACGAAGATCTTGCATCTGGCTACTAAATTTCCAATTAATTAAAGCGAAGATCTTTTTGCATCTGGCTACTAAATTTCCAATTGAATTTATTCAATAAATCCCACATTGCTTATTAATGTATCTTATCTATTACTGTAACACGAAGATCTTGCATCTGGCAAATAAATTTCCAATTAATTAAAGCGAAGATCTTTTTGCATCTAGATAGTAAACATTACTTATCGTTACCCATTACTTATGAAACGAGTCACAGGCTAGTTATTGATATTATCTAATCTATTACTGTAAATCTGTATTTACCGTAATTACCGTGAGATCTCTGCTTCGCCAAGATAGCGACGTAGCAGCGAAATAAAAATTGCCAAAGCACCGGCGAAGATCTAAAGACGACGTAAACTGCGACAAGTATGAACCCTCCGAAGGAAGAAGACAATTTTTGCCCCGTCCCCGGTAATCGACAGATTTTCCGCTATATCTGCACGATGTGAAACGAATTTCCGCAATAATCGACGATACAATGGCGCTTAAACTTCCGGGACCGTCTCGCTATTTATTAGACGGAAGCGGAACGCGCGGGCAGAACGACATTTATATTCATAACGAAACCGGTTCCGCCCCGTTTTGCGCCGCAGGCGATATTTACCCTCGACAAATATAACGTGGAAATCATTCACCGAATCTCCTGTTCACTCCACGCCCCTTCTTATTCTTATTTTCGCACCTCCTTCCACGCTGTCAGACGCCATTTTATATCGTAGACGTATTCCGGTAGCTGTTGATTTTCCCTTCGCGCTGATGAAAGAAACGCGCAAACCATTACGATCGCGCGAACCGGTTAAAAGCGAAAATTGGCGGAAAAAATTGACTTACGTTACTCTTTTCTATTTTCAACGAATCCGCTTATTATAATCACTTTGGGACTCGCAATTTTTTTATAAGAATAGCAGAGGATGGGAAATTTTCATTATTGAACTGATTTCATTGCAAGTACTTAGGTGATGCGAGTCGAAAAAATGTTTTAAACCTTTGCGCCCGAAACCTTTTTTTAATAATATAATGTAAGTGTGGCGGCTCTTCTGCACCCACTACTAGATGGACATATGAAATAGGACTTTCTCGAAAGTACTCGCTCCAACTACCTCGTCCATATATATACCGCCTTTAACCTTCCTTCCAATATCCCAACGTCTAAGGCAGGGCCTGCTAGGTAGCCGCACTGATGAGTCCACTAGCAGGTCCAGGACGAAACGCAATACCCTTCCTTTTTCCTATCATATCCCCTCTCTACAGCCCCACATTTGGTGACCGCGACAAGGAATACAACAACAGCAGCCTTCCACGGAGGAACAACGAACCTAAGGCAGGGCCTGCTAGGTAGCCTTACTGATGAGTCCACTAGCAGGCCCAGGACGAAACGCAATACCCTTCCTTTTTCCCATTCTATCCCCCCTCCACAGCTCCACATATCGTTGGCAATTTTTACTTAACTTTCCTTCCAAATTCCCAACGTCTAAGGCAGGGCCTGCTAGGTAGCCTTACTGATGAGTCCACTAGCAGGTCCAGGACGAAACGCAATACCCTTCCTTTTTCCTATCATATCCCCTCTCTACAGCCCCACATTTGGTGACCGCGACAAGGAATACAACAACAGCAGCCTTCCACGGAGGAACAACGAACCTAAGGCAGGGCGCCTGCTAGGTAGCCGCACTGATGAGTCCACTAGCAGGCCCAGGACGAAACGCAACATTCTTCCTTTTTCCTATTCTATCCCCTCTCTACAGCTCCACAAACAGTAAGTTTGATACACTTTTATGACCTGCGGGAGAACTTAATGTGTTACGTTACGAATATGTTATAATAGAAGAAACATGCTTCGATTTCGAAGAAATGAAAATTCTTTCTTTATCATTATATTGCGTTGGAATGAAAGTTCGCAGCGTTTTTCATTGAATGGCGTTGAAAGACTGTAATTTATTAGCTTGTAAACTTAAAAATCTTAGTCGCTTAAAAAGATGCGAATCTCTGGTATTATGGAATCTTTATGTTTCCAAATATATGGCAAAAGATGCTAAATGACATAGTAGAATAAAATTCTGTACAATTACATGAATCTTGTTATTAAATTTTGTTTAAAAAACGCTTCGAACTTGATTTCCAACCCAATACTATTATATAGTATATATATTATGTATACTATATGACAGAGTTTTAGTTGCAGGGAATTAAATAAAACATCTTTATCTTATGAATACTAAATTAAATATATATATTGAATGAAAAGAGGTAATAATATACGAGCACGTGTTTGTCTTGCGAGGACATTTTTCGAACAGAACAAAACACGGTCGCAACGCTAATGAAAGAAACAAAAAGAAAGTGCGTACTCTCGCGACCGATTTGGGAACACATATTAGATTCTCTTACACTATAATATTATGCTATTTTAACCACTTCTGGTAAAAATAAAATAGGAACCATTCGTCGCCTAATTATTTTTTTCTCTTTACTTTTAACGATTCTAAAAATCTGTCGAACGAAATATGCGAACCATAAACTGAACGCAGTAATAAACAATAGATTGCGCACATTGTAGCCGTTGTACATATCGCGCAAAACCATATTTCACATTCATCATGCAAAAAATTGTTTGCATTTTTTCTTGTTTGAAAACCTACTTCCAGTTTTATTTCGTTTCGATATTTCGAATAGTTTATTCAATTTAATAACGCGCCCTGTACCGGATTGCAAATACAATTTCTTCTTTCTTTTTTTTTCGACAATTTACAATAGCAAAAAAGAGGAATGCTTCGTATGGTTCCGTATGAAATTTTATATGGAAACGTTCAGGCATTGATTGTTCTGTAATCATTTTTTGAATAAGCGCTGTCGGAAAATGTTATTGCCGATATAAAACACAAATTGCGTCGAATGCTGTCACTTACATGAACATATTCCTTGCATATATTAGCATCAGTTTGTACGACAAATAGAAAAAATCGTAAACGCATCTCCATTACTGCATGATCAAAATTTCCATAATCTCTACTTAAAGTACATTAGTAGCGTTTTTATGCTCGAACGACACAATTTATCTCCTAATATTTATCTCCAAATATTAAATATAAACATATATCCAACGACCATGTGTTGTTCATAAGTTGAAGACAAATATATTGAATTTCGTGTTACATTTAAAAGCTACTTTAATCGTGGTTCAAAACGTGGTTCATTCGATCCGAAATATTGATCTAATCAACTCTATTATATTACCAATGGTAATATTCTGCAAAATTGGCAAATATTAGTCGGCGTCTGACCAATCGCTGATCTCTACTACTTGCGCTACGCGTTTCACGGCGAGGTTCACATCTTTATGCTATTTCCGCTTCACTATAGCCACTTTTCTTATCTTGCAAAGTACAAGCTATTAATATAAGATGTAACACAACGTAAGTATATTAAATATAAACAAATATGCAACGTCCATCTGTTGTTACAAAAAAAATGAAGTCCAAAGTTAGCATTGAAATTTTGTTAGTGTCTCGATTCTTTGTACATTCGTTCGCTATCGAAATAAACGAATTAAAGTGACAATTATAGGAACACTGAGAGTACGTGGAACATCTATCCTAGATCTCGCGTAACGTTACACTACCCTAATTATTCTATTTTCCCATCTACTACATCTTGTCTCTATAATCATCTCCACTACTACTTGTCACGCTTATCTCTCTATCCTTGTCAGAAAAAAATGGTTAACGCTGTTGAGGTCAAATATTTCGTTGCAACGCGTGGAAAACTCCACATTCTAAAATATAGGAAGACACGAGTTCTTTTAGAGTTCGTTCATGGTAATTAGAGATTGGGGATGTTTGCGAAAACCCCAGGTACGAACTCCAGGTACGCAAACTGTCGCCACGTTTCGTAGCCAATTCTAACCGCGTGCACCCGTCTTGTGAACATCGCCGATACTTTATCCACCGTATTAAATATAATTATTTACCCTCATTATTCCACAACGAGTCAATTATTTGATGCAACCCTTCTTCGACGAACGCGAATGTCGAAAGAGGCGAAACTAGGCCCAGCAGTTGGTACGGTAAATTCTATTCGATCGGCGATACGTTTAGTAAATCCGAACGAAAATTACTCGCTCGCGTCACTCTCGTATTAATCCCGTTGCACGGCAATGACCGTACAAGCGGTTGGCGGCGCGTCGCTGCTTGCTCTTCCATCCCGGTAAACGCATCGCGCGGAAAATCTGCTACGCGGCCTGTTACCACGCCGCGGACGTGATCATGCCGCGCGAACATGTAAATTCGAAACGATCCCCGACGCTCATTCCGGAACACCGCTGAAAGCTGAAACCTGAAACCACTCCCACCCTTCTACCCCCTCCCCCCGTACCCTCCGCTGTTTGCGTTTCGTGCTTTTTCAATCGCGCTACGTGATCCGCGGATCGGTCGTGGTTTTGAACGCGAAGGAACTTTCGAAGCTTCTACAGTAGCCGCGTATGGACGAGACGACGACAAGCTTGTAGGAATATCTATGTTGAAGTTTGTCCCTGCGATTTTAACCCTTTGCGGACGAGAAAAAATAACACTCGACAAATTTCCATTCAATCACGAATCCATCACGGGTATATTTAATAACGGTGCACGAACTTTCGTTGAATTATTATCGAAAGTGCATATCAGTGTCACTGATCGAAATTTGCTGCTTTGAAAACCAAGATATATCCATAGAATCGAAAAAGTTTCGGCGGCTATTCGTCGACGCTCGTCCACAAAGGGTTAAGTCAGTATTTTAAATCTAGGAAGTCTGTTTGTTAGCTCAAGCCTTAGCTTTCACTTTTACGATGGTGATGAGCGGTAGAGGGTTTATAGCTCATGGGCCTGCACGCGGATCCGACTCACCGACCCAAACGTGATCCTTCAGTTCTATGGTTTACGATACGGTTGCTGGGAACGTTATTTTTGAGTAAGAATTTCTGTTTTATTATTCACACATGTTTTAGCTTCATCCTGGCGGCAGCAGTTAAACGATTAAGTAAAGGTTTAGCTGTGCCTGTCGCCTTGAATAACGAAACAACGTAACATAAACCGAAGTGCAGCGGACAGCATATTTTGGGACCTACCTAAGTAACGGTATCCTGCGGGAAAATCCCACTCGCGGGGACATTCCGCAGCGATGCCAAAACTTAGATATATTTCCCCGCCTTCCTTAAAGGAAACACGCTAAGGGCATACAGGAAGGGTGTGGGCGAATTTACTAAGTGCGCTGATTGGTTCCCTAATTTCAAAGAGTGTGGCCAATCAGCGAATTTAGAAAAACCAAGCGGCTTTCCTCAGGAGAGGGCAACGAGCCCCTAGGTCAGTCGCTCTAGAACCACACAAGAGAACATATACCAGAGCACAAGCAGAACTCAAAATAAAAGCACATTTGTCTTTCCTCATACTGAGTTTCTTTCACTTCAAACTCCTCTCGATCGTTTAAGTTAGGTCGGGATTCGCGAACACACCTGAGCGGTGAACTACCGATCAGAAGTTTAAGTTTCTGTCGCAACAGATGGTCTGCGCCTAATCTGATGAAATAGTGCGACGCGACGCTTACTTGGTACGGTGTTTCCTGACAACTGACAAATCGGGGCCTGCGTTGCCTCCACCCTTTGACTATCGGTCAAAGTTCGGTTGCCGTTCAAGCGGTTTAGGACTTTTTCGCCTAAAATTCAGCAGCTGCAAAGCGTAGCAGTTTAACACGGGAAGTAGTAGTCCGCGGACGATCGAAGCGAGTAGTTGCACTACCTCTCAAATTATCACTTGTATCTTTCCTCTGACTTTGCGTGTTTCCAACTAAATAGCGTTTTTCACTTAACCCTGCTCGAATTATTTACAGAGCGCGTAAATATTCGACAACCTAAGCCAGTGTTTCCCAAAGTGGGGCCCACGGTAAAATTAAGGGTAAACCCTTCGCCCTACGATCATTTTATCACCGACTTATGCAAGCGTTAGTTGATCACTATTTCTGTATTATATCACGAACAAATTTCGCTTGAATATCGCTGACAATATTTATTGAAAACACCCAATCTCACGATACGCAGCTAAAGGTCGAGTTCAAATTATATTTCGACGTTAATCGTAAGCATTTGACTCGTTACCGTATGGCAAAGGGTTAAAGTAGAATTCTCGCCTCCCTATGTTGCCTAAATCTAAACGTTGGAACTTGGAGCGGATCGTATTCGAGTTACATTCCTCCATTGGGGAACAAAAAGAAAAGAAAAAAGCTCATGTTGTTCGCCGTGACATCACGACCGCTGCAAGCATACCGTTTATCCGGGATCGTGAATTAAATATTCATCGAAATCGATTGAAGTTGACTCGACCGGAGGAGGCGGGCTCGAGTATAGCATAGGAATCGTGATACGTTTCAGGGATCGACGCGACGCGCGCTCCTCTGAAGCCAACAGGCATCTAACATTCATGAATTTATCCGATCCGCTCCTCTGAACTTTTATCGAGACACCGGAGAACGCTTACTGACAGCAATTTCCAACGTTCCATTGGTCGTTGTTTAATGATTCCCGGCTTCCGGGTAACGCGAAACTTCGCTCGGATTCCGATAAAGCACTGCTTTGCGACGATTTATTCCGTTCAATATTTATTCTTCCAGAAGGGTTTCGACGTAAGATCAATCTTGTCCAGGATAATAGCGTGCGATTGAAAGGTTTGCAAAATCAAAGTCGCGTATAACGTAATGTAATATATGTGGGGAGTGATGCGCGCGATGTATGCGACGTACATCGAAATTAAAACAATGTAAGATTTACATGATACCAGATACTGTGGAGCTGTAGAGAGGGGATGGAATAGGAAAAGGAAGGGTGTTGCGTTTCGTGCTGGGCCTGCTAGTGGACTCATCAGTGCGGCAACCTAGCAGGCCCTGCCTTAGACGTTGGGATATTGGAAGGAAGATTAAAGGCGGTATATATATGGACGAGGTAGTTGGAGCGAGTACTTTCGAGAAAGCCTATTTCGTATGTCCCTAAAGTGGTGGGTGCAGGAGAGCCGCCACAAGAGAAAGATGTGTGGAGCTGTAGAGAGGGGATAGGATAGGAAAAAGGAAGGGTGTGGCGTTTCGTGTGCTGGGCCTGCTAGTGGACTCATCAGTGCGGCAACCCAGCAGGCCCTGCCTTAGACGTTGGGATATTGAAAGGAAGGTTAAAGGCGGTATATATATATGGACGAGGTAGTTGGAGCGAGTACTTTCGAGAAAGCCTATTTCGTATGTCCCTAAAGTGGTGGGTGCAGGAGAGCCGCCACAATACAATGAAGATAAACAATGCGAGAAGGCTAGGCAAGGAAATGTAGGACGAGCAGTCTTCGACCGGCTTTCTAACGAGAACACTGTAACCGATTGTTTTTCGACACGAAAGTGTATAAACAGATGGGGTCGATGTTTTAAAAGTGTCCGTTACGGAAGTGACGTCACAGCTGGGTACGATATGTAACGGAAGTGACGTCACAGTTATGAAATTACGAGGTGACGGAGAATGATGTGATCGTTATAATTAACGGTGAATTCGTTTGGGGATAACATTGCCACGGTAGGTCGTATATAAGGAGCGTGCGGGTACGGGGAGATCAGTGTGCTCTTATATATCATAAGAAGGTGATGCGCTGTGGATCGGTCTGAGCTCTTATAGAGAAAATATATTGATCTAGATTTAACGAATAATTCTGCGATAAGCACAACTAAATCAGGGACCTGCATTGATGGCGTATTTTCAAGGTATATCCCCGTGGAAACAAAAGATTATGTATCATACTTCAGTTACCATAAACCGTTAGTTAAGCGGTATTAACGATAACCCGTACAGTATATTTTTCACATGATGTACTGTAGTATCATGAAAATCATAGCCATCTAAAGTGAAAGTGACCCGCAGGTAAAAAGGGATGGGGAAAAGAAATGAGCCAGCGGGCCTAGCAACGCTTTCGAGGTTCTATTAGAAGAGGGGGTGCGAAGCGTAGGCGAATTCGCATATGACCATATTTGGGCATAGACGCGGCCGAAGAAAGATTGCGTGGTGGGGAAATAGAAACTCATAAAAAGGGACGTTTGAGCCGAAATAGAGAGAAGTTGACAAGACGTGGTGGTGAGAAGTTGTTTTAAGTTGTTAAGCTGTATAGCCATATTTAGCGTTCGTCAGATCTGCGTCCGGTCTGAGTCAGGTCTGCGTGAGATCTTCGTCAGGTCTGCGTCAGGCAAGAGATAATCCATCGCATAGTGTAACATAATTAGTTCCTAACCACTGTAGTAGTAATAAACTTTAAATAATCTATAATAAATCCTATAGTACTGTAATTCTAAGCATTCAAATATTTTAAAACATGTATGAAACGACCAATAAAATAATATACAGCTAAATCGTCTTCGTTTATTACATCCAAAAAAGTTAAATGATTTCAGTTAAACACTTTCGTGTTCTGGAAGTGTACAGCAGTACAGTTTTTTTCTTTTAAATATATATATATATATTGTTAATGCCTTTTTTTCTCGATTTCTTTTATTTGCGAGGATCCTTGCTACCGAAAGATCCGTTAGGAATATTCGGCAAGATACTCAGGATCCCACATATATATGTGGGAGACAGAACGACGCGTGAATGTTTATAAACTGACGCCTGACTGAAGAGTGTTTGGGACTGAGTGTCTGGGGTTTGGCGTGTGAACGAAGGGTGTGTGGTCGCGCAAGATTTCGGGTGAACGTGACTGACTGGGCCTTACGAATGTCGGAGATGAGTGAGAGAAACCGAGAGACAGAATGAGAGAGAATGAATGCGTGCAAGGGTAGAATGCGTGGAAAGCGTGGGTGCGGTAGTTAAATGAGAGAGTTCAGAGAGACAAGACGTTGCGAGCCGAGAGAGTTGTGTGAGCGAAAGACGTAGTGCGATTATTATTACTTACATTTAATAAACTATTATTTGCCCTTAAAGGACATTTTTTATCTTCCCGTTCCCTAAACAACTCCACGTGGGATTTAATTAAAATAATCCCTACATATATATATTTAACTAAAACGAAATCGCGCTAAACTAAGCTACGCTAAATATGCTAAATACGCCTACTCGATACTACTGAATATTACATAGTTAATTCGCGGCTGCCTTTGTCAAGTGCAGCTTTATCGCATTGACGGCCAATTTCACCGTAGCGAAGGGATTAAACATTAGCATACGTAGGTAATAAGATAATCGATAAATCAGGGGATTAATTTGTTACTATTCGAACGAAACGTTTGAAATTTAATTTCGATTTAATTTAATTTCAAAGCGTCGAGTATTAATAAGTTCGTCGCCGAATGTAGAATCGTTCACGATCAAATTAGACACACAGAATACGGTAGACTTGAAATTAATAATCTCGCGTTCGATTCGTGACACGATCGTTTTACGTTTGAGCAAATAATTGCACGGAGAGTTTGCAAGAGGACAAACGGCAAAGGTAACGCGACGGTCGATCGAAAACATTTACCCAAGAACGGACAAATCGCGAGGCGCCCTTGGTCGGCCCGGCAATCGAGTATTATCATTGTTTACCAATTACAAAGGAAAACAGCGAAATTTAGAATCACGTTGCAACGAACTCGCGCGACCGGAAACGCTGACTTTGCGAAATAACAACCCAATGTTTCGATTAGATTAGATTTCGACTCGCGTACGCGTCCCCGCAAACTGTCACAATATTTATCTCCACGCACGCATGAACAACTGAACAACTGCAGCGTCGGGAAATAAAATAAAAGAAATGAGAAGAAGGGGGAAAAAAAAACTAGCGAATGTGGTTAGTTTTTCGCGGTACTCGGTCAATAAAATACTGCAACCGCAGCAATTATGAACCCTTTAACTATTTCGATGCTAGAGGCGAGTACGGTTTTGCAATAGCTAAAAAATTTCGCTAAAACTAGTAGCACAGTTTGACATTCCTAGGCTTTCAGTTCATTCAGTATTCGTTAATCGATTAGTTGTTAGTTATTATTATTGTTAGATTAATTGTTAACTGATTAAAAAAGCAACGATTTGCAAGTAGACGTTTCGTTGTAATCTCGAGGCTGAATTATTCTGTACGGATTCGCATATTGACTGTTAAATTCGTTGCAAAGGATTAAGAGATGAGTCTCACACTCAAGTATTAGGTGGAGGCATATAAAATGGCGTTAAATGATTTTACGTGGCCTAAAATGATCTACTTAGTAATCGATTAAAAAGTGCGTTTCTAATTTCTGTACAATGGTACGTATTTCTATAAAACAGTTATCAGAGGTTGAAGTTGTATGAATACTTTTTTAAGTCACTGTATATATACATATTATTATGTATATATTAATATTAATATTAATAAATATATATATTAATATTAAAATTAATAAATATATATATTAATATTAAAATTAATAAGTATATATTAATTTTGTCATTTTCAAAATATAAGTGCAATTAACCCTTTCGCCACGAAAACGTCGTGAAATTATTAACAATCGTTTGTTAAAATATCCCAATACTTTTTTACTTTAATCACAACATCATTTCTATTATTTCTATTGTGGCGGCTCTCCTGCACCCACTAGAGGGACATACGAAATAGGCTTTCTCGAAAGTACTCGCTCCAACTACCTCATCCATATATATACCGCCTTTAACCTTCCTTCCAATATCCCAACGTCTAAGGCAGGGCCTGCTAGGTAGCCGCACTTGATGAGTCCACTAGCAGGCCCAGGACGAAACGCAACACCCTTCCTTTTCCTATCATATCCCCTCTCTACAGCTCCACATTTGGTGACCGCGACAAGGAATACAACAACAGCAGCCTTCCACGGAGGAACAACGAACCTAAGGCAGGGCCTGCTAGGTAGCCGCACTAATGAGTCCACTAGCAGGCCCAGCACGAAACGCAACACCCTTCCTTTTTCCTATCCTATCCCCTCTCTACAGCTCCACATTTGGTGACCGCGACAAGGAATACAACAACAGCAGCCTTCCACGGAGGAACAACAAACCTAAGGCAGGGCCTGCTAGGTAGCCGCACTAATGAGTCCACTAGCAGGCCCAGCACGAAACGCAACACCCTTCCTTTTTCCTATCCTATCCCCTCTCTACAGCTCCACACATCTTTCTCTTGTGGCGGCTCTCCTGTACCCACCACTAGAGGGACATACGAAATAGGCTTTCTCGAAAGTACTCGCTCCAACTACCTCGTCCATATATATACCGCCTTTAACCTTCCTTCCAATATCCCAAGTCTAACGCAGGGCCTGCTAGGTAGCCTTACTGATGAGTCCAGTAGCAGGCCCAGCACGAAACGCGCAACACCCTTCCTTTTCCTATTCCATCCCCTCTCTACAGCGCCACACTATTATTATTATATAATAAACACTTCATTTAAAGATACGAAATATCCGAATATTTGCCCACGTGCTGTTCCCAAATTAATAAAAGGTACTCTAATTCGCGTATCCGAAACGCCTCTAAATTTTAACGAGTCTCATCTCATAAAGAATCACATTGTTACGAAAGGTTCGGCGAAAAATATCGATGTTTTAAAAACGTTTCGCGTTTCGGTTGAATCATACGCATTTCACCTGTATAATTGGGCTTCTTTTACAGCGAACAAAATTTCACGAACAAAGACGCGTTTGTACACCGAGTTCTACCAAGAACCCTAGTAAAACTCTGCATGATTCCGCAATTATGAAAAATTTATGCAAGACATAAAGCGACTTCGCGCGTTAAGGAGACCGCGGAAAGGGTTTCAGGGTTGAATGGGTTGCTTGCGATGGCAGTTACTTTTAATTAGAACGCTAGGACGGTCTATCTTCGGTCGTTTAAATGGGGGAAGGGGGGCAGGGTGGAAACAGAACAGCGTTTTAACAGTAATTTTTACCCATTAAGGGTCGAGCAAGAGTCCCGTGAGACGTTGTCCGCGAGGAACAGGACTAAAATCTTGCACAGACCTTTTCTACCCTATCTTTCGCCTCGTTTCTACAATGGCAGATTTATTTTCTTAAATTTACCGAGCTCGTTTACGAAGCCAGATAGATAATTGAATCCCTCATTTGCCAAGTTAATTAACTCCACAAAACGAAACGTAGAGAAATTGATTAACTCGATGTACAATCTTTTTTTACAGTTCACCTTAACCCTTTGCGGACGACGAATAATAAAACTTAAAAGAGTATTTTGACTTTGAATTCCAAACCTTACGAATTTCTAAGCTTACGAATTCCAGGTCAACGAATACCCAAAACATTGAAGCGTTTATCAACGATATTAATTGAAACTTTCTGCTTTAACAGTAAACGTGCGCGTCCACAAAAACGAGGGAAGTGGCGATTATTTGCAGACACTCGTCCGCAAAGGGTTAAAATTGAAGTTCTTTTAAGAGTGTGTAAAATATATTATTACGAGCGAAGCTTTTATCTAAGGCTGTATAAAATGCATAAAGTAATTGTATATTCTTATCAGATTAGTCTAGGAAAAATTGTTTGGAGTATGTTTAGTATTTTTTTTTTTTTTTATTTATGAGATCGAATGAGTTGCAATGTATTATATTGTATGTAATTTTAATATTATATATAATGTATTATATGAGGCATTGAGTGCAAAAATATTTTAACTAGAACCATTTGAATTTGTTTATGTTCTGTCACTTAACCAATATTAAATACTACTTCGAATAGCTGCATTTTAATTATACGTAATTGTCGAGAGATAAAATTGCATTTGTGGCGGCTCTCCTGCACCCGCCACTAGAGGGACATACGAAATAGGCTTTCTCGAAAGTACTCGCTCCAACTACCTCGTCCATATATATACCGCCTTTAACTTTCCTTCCAATATACCAACGTCTAAGGCAGGGCCTGCTAGGTAGCCTTACTGATGAGTCCACTAGCAGGCACAGGACGAAACGCAACACCCTTCCTTTTTCCTATCATATCCCCTCTCTACAGCTCCACATTTGGTGACCGCGACAAGGAATACAACAACAGCAGCCTTCCACGGAGGAACAACAAACCTAAGGTAGGGCCTGCTAGGTAGCCGCACTGATGAGTCCACTAGCAGAGCCCAGGACGAAACGCAACACCCTTCCTTTTTCCTATCATATCCCTTCTCTACAGCTCTACATTTGGTGACCGCGACAAGGAGTACAACAACAGCAGCCTTCCACGGAGGAACAACGAACCTAAGGCAGGGCCTGCTAGGTAGCTGCACTGATGAGTCCACTAGCAGGCCCAGGACGAAACGCAGCACCCTTCCTTTTCCTATTCTATCCCCTCTCTACAGCTCCACACATTCATTTTATAAATAAACGATTGATCTGTCTTTTTCCCTTCCCAAATATTAACCGAGTTAAATTGATTTTGCACTTAACGCTTCGTAACTTTGAAGCAACTTTCACAAACAAAAAAATGCGAAAGATTGAAGAGTGAAAAGCAATATTTTCTGCTTCATACTTCTTCTAATACATTGCGTATTGCTCGATTCGATAAATTGCAATAAATCCTAACGTAACCTTGAAACAATTGTGTTTGTTAAAAAATGTTCGTAGAAACATGAAACATAAAGAATTCCGTTACTTCAATGCTTCCCTCGACATATTTAATATTTCATTAACCAGAAAGATTTTAATATGAGTCGGTATAATTTAATATTAATTGCGTGCGATAACAAGGGCACACAAAAATACGAATAACAACAGACATTATTATTTCTGCTCTCCGTTTCATTCGTAACGATACACACGATGAAATGTTTCTCATGTTTCTAGAAAAATAAAAAAAAAACAATTTTCGTTGCCCGCAGTAATTATACGAATATTAGTTAATATTTAATGGCAACTAATTACTTCCACCTGAACGCGTGAAACATTTTAACGAAACATTTCGTCGGGAAGTAATAATCATATCCTAACCACATTAAAATGCAAAGTAAATTGATACGTATTTATCATTCCGACCAGCTAATGACAATTCGATACGTTTAATTACGTATTATTCGATACGAATGCGAATACAAATAAAATCAGTACATATATAAGATCAATAATAATACGAACAAAATCAATATGAATACATTCAATCGCGAGGTGTGTTTAATTTATTAACAACGACGACTGGCATCGAGTATCGCAAATAACGTGAAATTTGATCATTTTCCATTACTCACCCTTCGACTGTTGCCATCTTTTGGGGTTAGGTCCGAGGCCACGGTGCCGAAAATGGTTGGCTGTAACAGAAAAGAGCATACTTATTAATACAGCGCAAATCAGCCTAATTCCAATCATCGGCGTCGAATTAAGAATAAAGACTATTAAATTAACCTCACTGCCACCGTTTTAAATCAAAATTCCTTTTCTTACGATTACCACAACGAAACCCATTAAACAATTATTTAATTTGTGCAACGTGCCACGAAGACTCTTTGAAAAATCGTTTTCTTCGAATCTCGCCAAGATGATAGTGTTCGAAATGGACGTTTACCGCGATAACATCTCGCGTTGCAATTTCTGTTACGTCAGCAACGTCTTGTCGATAATCGTATCTATTACTTTCCGTGATAATTAAGACCGCAAGTTCGTAGTGAGAAAAATATCAGAAGAAATACTGTTTATCGATAAACCGAATATTCTTTCAGCTCCGCTGCGATTGTTTACAAAATTTATATAATATAATAACTAGACTGCGGATCTTTACGCAAGTCCAAATTTTCGCGACCGCAATCAACGATTAAATATCGTGTGTATATTGTTGTGTAGTAGTAGTAGTTGTTTATTCAATTTTCAGCCTTCTCGGCTTAGAAAATGGACTTGGTTTACATTCTGTCTTAACCCACTCTCATCCCTCCATACTGTTCTCACTCGTATCACCTAACTGACTCTTCTCTCTCTCTTTTTTCTCTCCACCTCGGCTAACCAATTTACAATTCCCTTCTCTGTTGCTCCCGACACTACATCTTCACGTCTGAGTTCGCATCTTTCCAGTTTCCTACACTCTTCTATCAGATGTTTTAAAGTGCCCCACCCTTCCTTACATAATTCACAGCTCCTGTTTTATATTGTTGTGTAATTGCCTGCATATTATTGTATTGTGGCGGCTCTCCTGCACCCACCACTAGAGGGACATACGAAATAGGCTTTCTCGAAAGTACTCGCTCCAACTACCTCGTCCATATATATACCGCCTTTAACCTTCCTTCCAATATCCCAAGTTTAAGGCAGGGCCTTGCTAGGTAGCCTTACTGATGAGTCCACTAGCAGGCCCAGGACGAAACGCAACACCCTTCCTTTTTCCTATTCTATCCCCTCTCTACAGCTCCACAATTGGTGACCGCGACAAGGAATACAACAACAGCAGCCTTCCACGGAGGAACAACGAACCTAAGGCAGGGCCTGCTAGGTAGCCGCACTGATGAGTCCACTAGCAGGCCCAGCACGAAACGCCAACACCCTTCCTTTTCCTATTCTATCCCCTCTCTACAGTTTCACAGTATAATGAAATAAAAGATCGAGTAATGGTTTGGGACAGATCAGAACATTTCGAAGGTTGCTTTCGTCGACAAGCGGAAGTATTCTTCGTTGAAGTCACGGAATTATCGATTTCTTGAGTGCCACTCCTATCTTAACGCCTTCAGTTTTTCGCGTCGACTCTCGATTGATTCATTTGGAAGACTGATCTCGGTTGAATCAAAGCTCGTCGAACTGATTACGCGCGAGACGGGTGGGCGCATTTAAAGCTTCGCGGTGTAAACAGTTTGTTAAGCAAGCGAGAAGTCCCTTTTCATTCGTGTGGTTTAATTAATGACGCACTTTAGTTGTCTGATTTAAACGAGCGTTGAAATAATAAGGTGTTTAAACTAGTAGTTAAAATTGCAGTCTCGTATTTTATCTTCAATATTTTGTACACTTTTACGTACCATATCTGCACCTTTTCGCACATTTAACCCATTGCGGACGAGAAGTAATGACACTCATGAGAGTACATTTAGTTATGAATTCCATGACTTGGAGTTTTCACGCTTATGAGTTCGAAACCATTTAATTTCCAACGATTTCAAATGTTTATTATTACGTTAAGTATTCATTGCATTAAGTTTTGTGCTTTAAAAGTCGACATAGATTCGGAAAGCCAAAAAATGATGAGGCGACTATTTGTCGACGATCGTCCGCAAAGGGTTAAATTTGCCACAAGTGCTTGAAGATTCGCAGTCTACTTTGTTCGTCATTATTTACGTCACTTTCTCTAAAACAATCTTCACTGAATCGAACGAATTAAAATTAAACAAAGTAGACAGCTGTCTAATTAAATAAACACTATAGCTTTTACCTATTTGTTATTAACACTTTCGCCACGGCGCTTCGGAATTAAAAGCATTCTAAGCGCACGGATAGGAGCAATTTTTATTAACGTGAAAATAGTATAAAAATAGTCGCATGCTTTGCATAATTAATCACGGTAGAATATACGTTAATCGTAACGGAAACAATGCTAATTGTTGGGATTAAAGGGCATGAATTAAAGGATTAAGAGAATCGTAGTCGTAATCGTTCGCAATAGAATCAATCGCAATAATCAACATTTTTATCCTCGGCACAATTTATCAACCTTCGCGTTATTCTTACGAAAAATTGCCAATCCTAGTAATCGAATTTCTCTATAATACCCGCGAATCCATCGAATATTTCCATTTCCGGTAAATAATGGATGCTTAAAAGAACCGTTACGTCACTGGCTGCTGTCAACGAATCGCGGAACGTCGAAAAAAAAAACGCGGCCAGAAACGCGAGTCAATTTAGAGGGTGCGCGAAAAAGAAAGAAAAAAAAAAACATTCGACGATCGGCCATTAGAAAAGCGGCAATTACATCTCGCAGCTTTTAGGTGGCGAGGAATATCGGTGCTTTTTGACATCGATCGAAGGCCTGTCAATGCGAAATAGAGGCATGATTTGGCCTGCGTGAAATCGTCCGGATGTTACGGGCTAAAGCTACGCGAAATCCCCGAAACGCGGCTGTAAAAGCTGTCGCCTCGTAAATCTACGGAATGTCATCTAGTTCGGTGGCTGCAGTCCAGCCATTAACTGCTGCTACCGACTGAGAAAATGCCGTTCCCCTTTAGCTGCATCCGGCAACGAAGAAAAGAGAGAAATATGCAATAGGAAAGTTTGGGATGTGGTGAATATATTGACTGCTTTGATAAACAGTAACAACGATATTTATTGTTCTTAACGACTATTTCTATTATCGTGTAACCTAACGCGCGACGTTGACGTGGCCAATGCTCGGAATGCTCTGGCTTTTCCGTGCTCCTCCGAACTGTCTTTTCCTCCGAACCGAGGATCTGCCATATCTCCGTTTTTATTGCCCGCACTTCAGTTCGGTCGCAAGCAACATGCGGTCCTTCGGTAACCCAACATCCTGCGACTTTCCCCGCGACTTCCATAAATTAATACAGTCCACTTAATTCAACTAAAAATTCGCACAAAGTTAATTCGGCGTGCGACGTACTAGATTAACCACCGAACATCGTCGGTGGAAAACGCGTACACGACAACTTTTGCCAATCTTGCGTGGAAAACTTCGTAAAGTTTTAGTAATAAAAGAAAATGGAAATTAAGTTTGCATGAAATATGTAATTATGTTCGTAAGCAAACGAATATACTAGATGTACGTTCGTATTTGTGAGCAGGAAAATGGTTGTGAATCGAGGAATATTGTTCTTCGCACGTAATACTGAAAAATATCCACTAATTATATTTCAAAATAAAATGATACAAAATTAAAGAAGAACAATATATTTGCGAAAGCTATTATTGTTTTATATCATTCGGTCATTCATTGGCCACCCTGTGTATTATTCTACTGCACGGATGCGCGATATCTATTTCTAAAAAAAAAAAAGAAATAACAGAAAACAGAATTTTCGTCGCTACGCCGCGATAAATTTGCGAAACGGCGGCGCGGCAAAAGTAGCCGTAATCGAAGCGATCGGCAGCGCGTAACGAGAAAGGGGAGAAAAGCACAATATCAAGCAAACAATTGCAGTCGGTAGCGTAGAATCAATATCCCGTTTCGCGTAGATAAATGCGGCCGCGGTGTACGTTCCGCATACTGCACGATGAATCGAGTTTTCCGTTATTACATGCACGCGTTACGGGCACCATGAAAATTAATTAAATCTCCGGCGTGTGTGCACGCGTGCGCTCGCTCGCTCGCTCGCTTAGTATTATTTATCCGGTGTTTGTAGAAATTTCAAAACATGTAACTCTTCGGCTCAATGAACAGTATCGCTGCCGCGAGCGGCCGCGCGACACGATGAAATATGAAATCGTTTTTCTACGATTACGCATACGTTCGATGTAACCCGTAAATCAGCGAAATTAAATCGAAGTGGGAGGAGAGGGAAACAAAAATTGTTCCGGCTAACGAGAACCGATGTAGCCTCCGTTTTCCACGGTGCACACCACACACACACACACACACACAAACACGCTTTTTCTAGCGATAATAAATTGAAAATCGAAAGAGGGAGGATTGCAATGCCCCTCTTCTTCTTTTTTTTTGTATGTGTTTGCGTGTGTGTGTGTTGCGAAGAAAGAAAGTTCTATTGTTGTTCGTAGAGGCTTTGAATGTAATTGGCGAAGGCAATGCGCCTTAAGAGAAATCGATGTGAAAGCTTCGCGTTGGTAGGAAAAACTCACTCAAAGTAATTGTTATCAGTATGGACACGTGGTATTGTGTTGTGGGTCGAGGAACGTGATCGGATAAAGTGAAAATCAGTCGAACAGGGACGGTGGATAAAATGTAGCGAATTGTGCGAATTGTAAAGGAAAAGAAGAGGATAGGGTGGATGTACCGATTATTGCCTACTTTATAAGCTTGTCAAAGTTACTTCATTTAACTATGCTTCGAAATCATTTAACCCTTTCGTTACGACGGCTTAAAATTGAAGAGCATTTGGATGCATAGATAAGGAACATTTTCTTTATTTTGGGAACGTTATGCATGCAAATATTTCGATACTTTGTACCATCGATTAAAGGTGCAATATAGATTAACGATAATAGGCAAATTATTGTGATTTAAGCAAAGAGTGTAGAGGAACTTTAACGAATCATTGGTCAAGTTTTCGCGACGTATATATACGTCCTTCGTAGCGAAAGGGATAACCTAAAAATCGCTTCAGTTCGGAGCATAACGTTGTTAAACATCTCGTTTATTTACGAACATTCGAAAGCTTGGAAATTGAATGGTTTGGAATTCGAAAGCTTTGAACAATTGGAAATTGAATGGTTTGGAACTCGAAAGCTTTGAACAATTGGAAATTGAATGGTTTGGAACTCGAAAGCTTTGAACAATTGGAAATTGAATGGTTTGGAACTCGAAAGCTTTGAACAATTGGAAATTGAATGGTTTGGAACTCGAAAGCTTTGAACAATTAGAAATTGAATGGTTTGGAACTCGAAAGCTTTGAACAATTGGAAATTGAATGGTTTGGAACTCGAAAGCTTTGAACAATTGGAAATTGAATGGTTTGGAACTCGAAAGCTTTGAACAATTAGAAATTGAATGGTTTGGAACTCGAAAGCTTTGAACAATTGGAAATTGAATGGTTTGGAACTCGAAAGCTTTGATCGATTGGAAATTGAATGGTTTGGAACTCGGAAGCTTTGAACAATTGGAAATTGAATGGTTTGGAACTCGAAAGCTTTGAACAATTGGAAATTGAATGGTTTGGAACTCGAAAGCTTTGAACAATTGGAAATTGAATGGTTTGGAACTCGAAAGCTTTGAACAATTGGAAATTGAATGGTTTGGAACTCGAAAGCTTTGAACAATTGGAAATTGAATGGTTTGGAACTCGAAAGCTTTGAACAATTAGAAATTGAATGGTTTGGAACTCGAAAGCTTTGAACAATTGGAAATTGAATGGTTTGGAACTCGAAAGCTTTGAACAATTGGAAATTGAATGGTTTGGAACTCGAAAGCTTTGAACAATTAGAAATTGAATGGTTTGGAACTCGAAAGCTTTGAACAATTGGAAATTGAATGGTTTGGAACTCGAAAGCTTTGATCGATTGGAAATTGAATGGTTTGGAACTCGGAAGCTTTGAACAATTGGAAATTGAATGGTTTGGAACTCGAAAGCTTTGAACAATTGGAAATTGAATGGTTTGGAACTCGAAAGCTTTGAACAATTGGAAATTGAATGGTTTGGAACTCGAAAGCTTTGAACAATTGGAAATTGAATGGTTTGGAACTCGAAAGCTTTGAACAATTGGAAATTGAATGGTTTGGAACTCGAAAGCTTTGAACAATTAGAAATTGAATGGTTTGGAACTCGAAAGCTTTGAACAATTGGAAATTGAATGGTTTGGAACTCGAAAGCTTTGAACAATTGGAAATTGAATGGTTTGGAACTCGAAAGCTTTGAACAATTAGAAATTGAATGGTTTGGAACTCGAAAGCTTTGAACAATTGGAAATTGAATGGTTTGGAACTCGAAAGCTTTGATCGATTGGAAATTGAATGGTTTGGAACTCGGAAGCTTTGAACAATTGGAAATTGAATGGTTTGGAACTCGAAAGCTTTGAACAATTGGAAATTGAATGGTTTGGAACTCGAAAGCTTTGAACAATTGGAAATTGAATGGTTTGGAACTCGAAAGCTTTGATCGATTGGAAGTTGAATGGTTTGGAACTCGAAAGCTTTGAACAATTGGAAATTGAATGGTTTGGAACTCGAAAGCTTTGATCGATTGGAAGTTGAATGGTTTGGAACTCGAAAGCTTTGAACAATTGGAAATTGAATGGTTTGGAACTCGAAAGCTTTGAACAATTGGAAATTGAATGGTTTGGAACTCGAAAGCTTTGAACAATTGGAAATTGCATGGTTTGGAACTCGAAAGCTTTGAACAATTGGAAATTGAATGGTTTGGAACTCGAAAGCTTTGAACAATTGGAAATTGAATGGTTTGGAACTCGAAAGCTTTGATCGATTGGAAATTGAATGGTTTGGAACTCGGAAGCTTTGAACAATTGGAAATTGAATGGTTTGGAACTCGAAAGCTTTGAACAATTGGAAATTGAATGGTTTGGAACTCGAAAGCTTTGAACAATTAGAAATTGAATGGTTTGGAACTCGAAAGCTTTGAACAATTGGAAATTGAATGGTTTGGAACTCGAAAGCTTTGAACAATTGGAAATTGAATGGTTTGGAACTCGAAAGCTTTGAACAATTAGAAATTGAATGGTTTGGAACTCGAAAGCTTTGAACAATTGGAAATTGAATGGTTTGGAACTCGAAAGCTTTGATCGATTGGAAATTGAATGGTTTGGAACTCGGAAGCTTTGAACAATTGGAAATTGAATGGTTTGGAACTCGAAAGCTTTGAACAATTGGAAATTGAATGGTTTGGAACTCGAAAGCTTTGAACAATTGGAAATTGAATGGTTTGGAACTCGAAAGCTTTGAACAATTGGAAATTGAATGGTTTGGAACTCGAAAGCTTTGAACAATTGGAAATTGAATGGTTTGGAACTCGAAAGCTTTGAACAATTAGAAATTGAATGGTTTGGAACTCGAAAGCTTTGAACAATTGGAAATTGAATGGTTTGGAACTCGAAAGCTTTGAACAATTGGAAATTGAATGGTTTGGAACTCGAAAGCTTTGAACAATTAGAAATTGAATGGTTTGGAACTCGAAAGCTTTGAACAATTGGAAATTGAATGGTTTGGAACTCGAAAGCTTTGATCGATTGGAAATTGAATGGTTTGGAACTCGGAAGCTTTGAACAATTGGAAATTGAATGGTTTGGAACTCGAAAGCTTTGAACAATTGGAAATTGAATGGTTTGGAACTCGAAAGCTTTGAACAATTGGAAATTGAATGGTTTGGAACTCGAAAGCTTTGATCGATTGGAAGTTGAATGGTTTGGAACTCGAAAGCTTTGAACAATTGGAAATTGAATGGTTTGGAACTCGAAAGCTTTGATCGATTGGAAGTTGAATGGTTTGGAACTCGAAAGCTTTGAACAATTGGAAATTGAATGGTTTGGAACTCGAAAGCTTTGAACAATTGGAAATTGAATGGTTTGGAACTCGAAAGCTTTGAACAATTGGAAATTGCATGGTTTGGAACTCGAAAGCTTTGAACAATTGGAAATTGAATGGTTTGGAACTCGAAAGCTTTGAACAATTGGAAATTGAATGGTTTGGAACTCGAAAGCTTTGATCGATTGGAAATTGAATGGTTTGGAACTCGGAAGCTTTGAACAATTGGAAATTGAATGGTTTGGAACTCGAAAGCTTTGAACAATTGGAAATTGAATGGTTTGGAACTCGAAAGCTTTGAACAATTGGAAATTGAATGGTTTGGAACTCGAAAGCTTTGATCGATTGGAAGTTGAATGGTTTGGAACTCGAAAGCTTTGAACAATTGGAAATTGAATGGTTTGGAACTCGAAAGCTTTGATCAGTTGGAAATTGAATGGTTTGGAACTCGAAAGCTTTGAACAATTGGAAATTGCATGGTTTGGAACTCGAAAGCTTTGAACAATTGGAAATTGAATGGTTTGGAACTCGAAAGCTTTGAACAATTGGAAATTGAATGGTTTGAAACTCGAAAGCTTTGATCAATTGGAACTTGAATGGTTTGGAACTCGAAAGCTTTGATCAATCGGAAAACGCAAAAATTCGAAGATCTGGGAAACGCAATAATCAAATAACGAAATACACGTTTTGAAACTTTTATACGCGAAAGGATAATTTCGCATGCGTCGACCAAACATTTGAACTGCCTACTATCCTCTTGTTTCACGTTCTGTTCCTTTTGCTCGCTGCTTTTTCCGATGTTGGATAAAAATGTTGGCGAGTCGCGGGGCAACGAGAAAACTGATAGCCATGTAATCTTTTTGCAAGCGAGTCTGGAGAATTTCACGAAGCCGCTGAATCATGTCAGAAAGTTTCAAGAGAGGATATAAGAGTTAACGAGGTGAAAAAAAAATAAAAAAAAATAAAAAAAGAGAAGGATACAAGAGAGCCGCGTATAGACGTGAGAAAAATGAAAATCCAATACCTGTGAGTGGCTCGAGATCTTGATGACAAGACCGGGAAGAATAAAATTTCAAGAGAGGCAAGTGGAATAAGAGGGTCACCAAAGAAGGATTATACTTCAAATGTAGCACACAGGAAGAACGCTTCAGCTTTTCTACAAGAACGATAAAAGCTAAATGGAAGCGTAGGAATTACGATTTTGTACCAAGATAAAAATACAAAACTGCGCAACGATAATTCGATGAAACGTGCTTGAAATTTGTACAAGGATAGATGTCCTAATTACTGTAAATATCCCCATAATTGTCACACGATTTTACTTTATTTAATAGGGAACGAATGTATGAAGAATCGGGACTAACAAAATTTCAATGCTAACTTTGGATTTCAGTTTTATGTAACAACAAATGGACGTTGCATATTTGTTTATATTTAATACACTTGCGTTGTGTTACATCTTATATTACCTCGTACTTTGTAAGATAAGAAAAGTGGCTATAGTGAAGCGCGAATAGCACATAGATGTGAACCTTGCCGTGAAACGAGTAGTGTTAATAGTAAAGGTCAACGATTGGTCAGACGTCTACTTCTATTATATATTCTTATACTATATTATATCTTTTATTAATGCCTTGTATCATATAAGATAAGAAAAGTGGCTATAGTGAAGCGCAAATGGCGTAAAGATATGAACCTTGCGATGGATTGAGTAGTGTAAGTAGTAAAGGCCAACGATTGGTCAGAGGTCTACTTCTATTATATATTCTTATACTATATTATATCTTTTATTAATGCCTTGTATCATATAAGATAAGAAACGTGGCTATAGTGAAGCGCAAATGGCGTAAAGATGTGAACCTTGCGATGGATCGAGTAGTGTAAGTAGTAAAGGTCAACGATTGGTCAGACGTCTACTTTTATAATATATTCTTATACTATATTATATCTTTTATTAATAGTTTATATCATATAAGATAAGAAAAGTGGCTATGGTGAAGCGCAAATGGCATAAAGATGTAAAACTTGTTATGGAACGTATAGTGTAAGTAGTAAAGGTCAACGATTGGTCAGAAGTCTACTTCTATTATATATTCTTATACTATATTATATCTTTTATTAATGCCTTGTATCATATAAGATAAGAAACGTGGCTATAGTGAAGCGCAAATGGCGTAAAGATGTGAACCTTGCGATGGATCGAGTAGTGTAAGTAGTAAAGGTCAACGATTGGTCAGACGTCTACTTTTATAATATATTCTTATAATATATTATATCTTTTATTAATAGTTTATATCATATAAGATAAGAAAAGTGGCTACAACGAAGCGCATATGGCATAAAGTTGCGAACCTCGCAGTGAAACGAATAGTGCAAGTAGTAGAGGTCAGCGATTTGTCAGCCGCCTACTTATATTTGCCGATTTCCCAGATTATTACCTTTACTTTGTTATTTACCTGTACTTTGTAAGATAAGAAAAGTGGCTACAGTGAAGCGCGAATGGCATAAAGATGTGAAGCTACGTGAAACAAGTAGTGTAAGTAGTAGAGGTCAGCGATTGGTCAGGCTCCTACTTATATTTGCCAATTTCCCAGATTATTACCTTTGGTACTATAATACAATTAATTAGACAAATATTTCGCATCAAATGAACCACATTTCGAACCTCGAATAAAGTAGCTTTTAAACGTAACACGGAAATCACTATACTTGTATATTATGAACGCAACACACATGGACATCGCACGTATGTTTATATTTAATATTCAAATATAAATATTAGGAAATAAATGTTGTTGTTTGAGGATAAATAGCGACTGATTTACTGCAAGTGGAAAGCATGGAAATATTTCTAGTGCTGTTGTATTCCGTTGGAGAGTATTTCATTCGCAAGATACAACGGAACTTAACCGAAAGTAACGTTGACAATGTTCTGTACGTCAGTGGAATATCCATAGTTGTCTACGACAGACGAATGAAGCGCGTCGGATCTGAAGAACAGAGAGACTTTTTGGGAAAACTGCGTATATAATAAATATCTATAGATTCTAAACTTGGAAGGTGGGGGGTGTTTTGGAATTATAAGTACCAGTTTTGAAGAGGTCGGAGATTTGAAGACTACGTGGCCAGGCAACGTTCGAATATGATGCAGCAGGAACAGAGGTCAAAGATAAGGCAGAGGTCAAAGATAAGGCAGAGTTCGAGAATGAGTCAAGATTTGAGAATAAATCAAGAGTGAAATCGTGAGTTTGTAGAGAATTTTTAAGCTCAAAGAAAGAGACTCGGTTATCCATGTATAATCAAATAACGTTGGTATACAACAGTGCAATAAAGGCGATGATTATTACGATTTATCTTCCTGCTACAGAAACCGAAGTGCTAATATATCCAAGCATCATCTTCACATTTACGTGACAACTTTTCAAATGACAGCGTTACGAAATAATCATCAATCATCAATCATCAATGAATCGGTAATTAATACATGTTAACTGATGCTGTGCTCCGAACTGGAACGATTATTAGGTTACATAAGTTCCAAAGCGATTAAACAGAGTCACGGGATAAGCTTGAAGTGTCAGTAATCGGTACATCTGACCTAGGATGGGTTTATACATCGCTCGCGTGTCACCGTCACAGTTTTTCCCCGAACGCTCGGCCCCCTTGAGTAGGAGTACTCTGTAAATAAGACGGACATCGGTTACTTGATTCTCAAAGGAGCCTGTTAATCACCCGCCTGAGAGCATTCTGCGCCGGGAACACGGAATAATTTAACGAGCTGAAAGATTTACAACCAACCGTCGGGGCATCCGTTTTCAAAGAACCACTTAAAGGTTCGCGTGATACCGGTTCATTTTCTAAGCTTCGCTATTCTTAACTTTCTTTTCTTTATACCTCTCTGCTCCACGTGTAATTCCATTTTGTAATCGTTAACTTAGCACTTGTAACTCGATACCCTACATATTTGTCAATTCATATTTCTTAAATCCCTGCGTCTTCAATTATAATAATCCTCCCACTTTCTTTATGAAAATAGTCGTCGCACGAGTTACGATCGTTTTAATCGTTCGGAATATTAAAATATTAAATCGTCGCATATGAAATAGTCGATGTTACGTAGTTTAAAATGTTTCGATTACCGATTAATTAAAAGTATGTACTTATAATAATGTATACATTTTTTCGTTTGTACAATTTACACTACGACTTGCTTAATTATTTCTGTACTGTAAAGGGTTTATCCTGTAAGTAAATAAATAAATAAATAAGTAGTTCCTGTACGTTTGTTGGAACATATCGACGAGTACGAGATTCAACTAAAATATTTTTAAACATTATCATTGACGATCTCTCTGTAAATGTACTTATATTTTTCATTGCAACTTACGCAGTATATAGCACAGGAATTTACCGTGAAATAAATAATAATAGCAGTAAATAACTATTCTATTACAAGGTTTCGCTCGTTTCATCCATCTTCGCGTTACGCTTCGAAGCTACGTGGATTTGAACATTTCATTTTACGTCGCTTGTTTTCGAGGCGGATGAATTTTGTTTAAAGAGGAAGAGATCAGCGATGCGTCGTTCCATTCGTTAAAAGCGTTCGTCTGTTAAACTTTTGTGCGTAAAACGCAGCTTTTCTACGAGAGTAACAAAAAAATAACTCTCTCGCTTTTGGAAATAAAATTTCGCCACGGTATTTTCGATTATTTGTTTTCGTTTGTTGCCCGGCTTTTATTGTCGAACAACTTCCTCCCATTGTACGCCGTTTTCAACGCAAAACAAAAGGGAATGCTGGGAAATTGGTACCGCTACTGATAACCAGACTATCTTTCGCGTTCTTTATACAATTGTATTTGGGTGTAAATCTCCAGATAACGCGTCAACGTTTCCGATTCGATAAGCGAGAAAACGATTCCATTCCTGATTTCGTAGGACAAAACAAGGTTTTATTAACTATACGTATGCATTATAGTTAGCTGTAATTCATCGTACTGTTAGTAAGTACCGATAGTAATAATTTCGTTTGTATGTTACTTTTACAGGAACAATATTAATACTGCGAATGTTATAAATTAGGACAACACGACAGAATGTTAAAGAGTACAGAGAAAGTCGACGATAATGAATACGCTATACAAAATTCCGCAGCTAAAGATTTAAATTATATTCTATCATGAATAATTTCAACGATTTCAAGACTGTTTACATACTTGACAGGGATACTAATACCAGTAAATTCTGGTATATACTATCAAAATATACTAGAAGGCGGTGTACTTATCGCTATCAAACGTTCGTACGATCGTTCGATAAAATTCTGTCAAACTTGCGCTACCAAAACTACGTCGCATTAACTGAGGCTCCTGTTCAAAATCATATTAACCCTTTGCCCTACGATAACGAGTCGCGCTCGTTCTATGAATCATATCTTAGATTGAAGCAAAGCAAACATCACTGAGAGTAGAATTTAAATTGAATTCAAATTTTAGCTTTCACTTACAAGATTGAAGGTTATTAAATAAAACTTGCCAACAATATTTCTAAGATAACTTGTACGTTAAACGACACAAAAGCAGCGATGAGTTAACCCCAACGTACGTGGGTAATAAAATAATCCTAATGCAAGGTGTTAAATCTTTCTAAAAATTCATTAATGACGTTAAACGATTCGTGTTCGCTCGCCGTATAACTCTTTGCATTATCGTTATCGGTTTTTGCCCTTACAAAATAAATAAATAAATATGCATTCTCGTGTAAAACGAACGCCACGCGAGCGTGACTTCGTTGTTGCAGCGGAAAAGGGTTAAAGTCGAAAAGGAAACGACGTCGACGAGAAATATAATAATAATTCGATTTAACGAGGAGCGCGCGAGACGCGAGAAGAAACTCGTGAAAGAAGTTTCCTGTGGAGCAAGCTGCTTTTGCTTGCTTGCTTGCCGGACGACTCGCACAGCCTTTTTCTCGTCGCCTTTTCGAATCAGCGAGACGCGATTGTTGACCGATCCGCCGAAGCGGATAAAGATAAGGAGGAAACGATTCAGCGCGGATTCCGTGTTGCGGATGTCCCGCCGTTCGAATCGATTCTTGTTTTTCTCCGTCCAAACGTGTCCCACCTCCTAACCGTGTTACGTCATAAATTACGAAACGTTATCCCCGGGGGATCTTGGGTGTATCCCGATATCGGGAACCAATTCTACCGATGCACGATGCTTTTCTTCGACGCCAACGGATTACCATAATTTCCCGATTACGTTACCCCCGTTTTCTTGCGAAATTTCATTCCTTTCCGACGACTCGAACAAATAGATGGGCTACGCGAAATTAATATCGAGGTTGTTTCTATTAGACACGGATACAATGGTAGAATTAGTGTAGGATCCTGCGGGCCGTATCGCCCTTGTATAGCCGAAAAAGGAAACTGCGCCGCCGGCGGGGATCGAACCCAGATCTACGGGTCACTAATCAATTTACAATTAAATAACGTTTATTAAAGATATCGAAAAGTAACATGATACAAAAATATATATATCTTATGTGGCGGCTCTCCTGCACCCACCACTAGAGGGACATACGAAATAGGCTTTCTCGAAAGTACTCGCTCCAACTACCTCGTCCATATATATACCGCCTTTAACCTTCCTTCCAATATCCCAACGTCTAAGGCAGGGCCTGCTAGGTAGCCGCACTGATGAGTCCACTAGCAGGCCCAGCACGAAACGCAACACCCTTCCTTTTTCCAATCCTATCCCCTCTCTACAGCTCCACACATCTTTCTCTTGTGGCGGCTCTCCTGCACCCACTACTAGAGGGACATACGAAATAGGCTTTCTCGAAAGTACTCACTCCAAATACCTCGTCCATATATATACCGCCTTTAACCTTCCTTCCAATATCCCAAGTCTAAGGCAGGGCCTGCTAGGTAGCCGCACTGATGAGTCCACTAGCAGGCCCAGGACGAAACGCAACACCCTTCCTTTTCCCCATTCTATACCCCCTCCACAGCTCCACATATCGTTGGCAATTTTTACTTAACTTTCCTTCCAAATTCCCAACGTCTAAGGCAGGGCCTGCTAGGTAGCCTTGCTGATGAGTCCACTAGCAGGCACAGGACGAAACGCAACACCCTTCCTTTTTCCTATCATATCCCCTCTCTACAGCTCCACATTTGGTGACCGCGACAAGGAATACAACAACAGCAGCCTTCCACGGAGGAACAACGAACCTAAGGCAGGGCCTGCTAGGTAGCCTTACTGATGAGTCCACTAGCAGGCCCAGGACGAAACGCAACACCCTTCCTTTTCCTATTCTATCCCCTCTCTACAGCTCCACAGGGTTAATAATGTTTCCATTTTTATAGCGCGGTAGCCACGCGTTTGATCGAATATTAAACGCGCGGCGCGGCGCGGAAATTAATTAAAAGGATCGACCGCGAAGAGGTAAGAGTAATCTGTGTCCTCAATCGAACTTCGAGCAGCGAAATCGATTATCCTACCGCGAATCCAATTAAGAAATCCGGTACGCTGCTACGACGCGGCGTTCCGCGGGGAAACGATCGAAAGATAAGAGTGAAAAATTCGTCTACGAAGTTGTCCGATGGAACCTAAAGACGTTATAGGAACGAGGTCGTCGAAGGAGGGCGACGCAAAAACTTTCGTGAAACGATCGATGCACCGTGAGCACAAAGTATTCGCCCCCTAAAATTCCTGCGAGGAAACATGCAGAGCATCGCTACCGTGGAATTGCAAAGGGAGCACGAAGTTTCCGAGGTAAAGGGAAGAAAGAAGTGGAAGAAAATGGGAAGAAAAGGAATGGAAAGAAAGAGAAAAAAAAGAGGGGAGGAGATGAAACTGGGAAAGGATCCGGAGACAAACGTTGGTCGATTGTCGTGAGTGGTTCGCCACCAGAATTTCCGAAGGAAACTATCAGGACGCTCGGAGCATGGAAGCACGGAGAATAACGATGATCCAAACACAGTTAGCGAGCGATTTCGTAGGCATCCTCGAAACGGACCTCATTACGAACCCCCGTTGCAAACTCTCCACGTTCGAGAACTATTCTGAAACGATCGAGAACGTGCTCGTCGCGAAAATAACAAGAAGCAGCCGTCGCTTCGCGCGGCTGCGACGTTTCTTTTAATTTATGCCGATCGATTGGATTTGATAAGAATTCGAAATGGCTGGTTCATGCGGTGGGACAAATTTCAAAGGCGCACTTAACGAATATTTTCACCTATCTGTGAAAATATGTTACTTATTTTACTTATTAATTACTTATTGTTACTTATTAATTACTTTATTTATCGTGTAGAAGATTTAGGCAATAGGGCAGCGTTTCCCCAAATTTATTATTGTTATTTAGTGGCCCTTTTTGCACGGTGAATATAAAACAGAAAAATGGAATAAGGTGAAGAAAGAAACGGTAAGAATTAATGTTAGCTAGAAACCCACGCAAATGGTTCTGTGACGGCTCTACTACACTACTACTAGAGGGACACACGAAATAGGAATAACGAAAATGTTTTAATCTATTATTAGGCGCAGAAATTAATTCGGAGTCTTTATCTTTAAACCGTTACGGCATTCGTAATCTTCTTTATTTCGCAAGTGACGAATCTGCTTCGTAAATGTGAAAATGTTACAAAAAATGTTGTATACTAAAATTGTGTTTGAGTTTGACGTAAATGAATATTAAATCTTATGAAATCCGAAAAGGCTCGGGATTAATTTGTACGCTTAATACTTGACACCTTACAATTTGAGAGAGAAGTATAAAGAATTTTGCTCCGTTTGCAAAACGTTAAAAAATACCGATGATACGGAATCCGTGTAAAGTATTAACCTACGAATATTTAAAAATTGTTACTCTTTAAAGCATACTATTAACGCGGAATATTTGGTTGAAGCCTTGCTAAACAAAAGTAGAATTAACAAAATATTTCCACGTCGTTTGTAAAGGGAATTAAATGCGGAATAAATATACGCACACGTGTAATTCCGCTACATTTTAATTGAAGGGCTCTTTTACCAGTGAATAACTACGCGCGCATGGTAAATTATAGCGTTTCGATTTAAAACGATTCAATTTCATGCGAGCTACATAAAATGGGGGGGAAAAAAAAAGAAGAAAGAGAAACTAAGCCGCGGGAATTTCATGAAATACAAATTTGCATATTTCAAAGCGCGACGGTATTATTTATGTAAAACGTTAAAAAAGCAATTCACTTTTGCACGGGGGAGAAAAAAAAATTTATCATGTTTTCGTAAAAAGCACGCTCGCGTGACACGCGGTAATAAATTTGCAAAATAAATTCTCGCCGGTCGTAGGATAAACAAATTTTCGATCCTCGATTCATCGACGATCCTTGCAAAACGAATGTTCTATCTCGATTGAACTCTGGCTATCGCGAATTCCTTGTTTTTTTCCGCGCAAAGGTGGGGGAAAAACAAAACGGGTGACAAATGTTTTGAAGTATAAATTAACGAGGCAACGATGTTGCCGTTCGCGGTTACGCGTAATTTCGAGCGTGCGGCGCAAATAAATGAGATTTACTGATTACGTAATAAGGTTCTGCATTTTGTATAGACAGCGAAAAGTTAAAATTTGATAAGCTCAGCGGCGCGAAACAGTCGCGTCTAATGAAAATCAACATTCGTTAACACTGTAATTTTACATTAAATGTAAATTGGCCTATAAAGTATGCGCAGAAACAAGCTTTAATAATGCAGGTTGAATTATATTGCATTATTTCGTGAAAATAAAAGAAGTGTCGCGTTTTAATGGAACGTGCTTTTTGAAGCGTATCAATTTACCGAATTGTATCTATAATAATTTTGTAATCTATGATCGAAGGAATCTTAAAAATTCAATAAATAATTCAATAAGTAGATCTGTATGCAGAATTTGGTTTAAACGATGCGTGAACATAACAGTGAAAATAGAGTATTGAAAAATGAATTGTTTGTACCGAAACAACAGGAAGAAATATAAAAATGGCATACATTATTCTACGCTGCACTTATACACGTACATTAAAATGTCTAATAATGGAAAACAAATAGTGATTCCCGTTTCATTGACTTGTTTCTATTGCTTTCATTAGCGTAATTCGAAAGTAATCCAAAGATAAAGTATAAAGTTATCCAAAAGTACGTTTAGGATGTTGAAGGAGAATATCTGTGAAACGCCATATTTGTTAGTAAAATAGAGGTGAGAAAAATAAAAATTGAAACGAGAACGAACGAAGAAATAAATAATAGAAATAAAAAAACAGATTAGGAAAGGAAAAAAAGTGAAGGTAGTTGTTCCTGTAGCCTATTTTGGATAACCCTATATTAGCTTATCTCATAAATTAGTATCCCAATGTATTCATACTACGTTTCGCGATATTTTTGAATCACTCAACGATAAAGGATTAAATGACTCGCAATGTGGTGTTCCGAATTTTTCTTAAGAAAAGCATTAGAGATAAGAGGATGTCCTAAGCATAGCTGTAAAACTAATACATTAATTCTATTTTGGATAACCCTATATTAGCTTATCCCATAAATTAGTATCCCAATGTGTTCATACTACGTTTCGCGATATTTTTGAATCACTCAACGATAAAGGGTTAAATGACTCGCAATGTGGTGTTCCGAATTTTTCTTAAGAAAAGCATTAGAGATAAGAGGATGTCCTAAGCATAGCTGTAAAACTAAAACATTAATTAGCTTAAATAAATTCAGTGGTAGAATAAGGAGCACGCAAGTATAAATCTGCGTTGCACGAACATTTTAGTCTCCAGTACAAGGAACAAAAAAAAACACTCTGCAATGATGAAAAGAAATCTTCGAACTCTTCCATTCCTTTCGTTCTTATCGCAGCCTGTGAAATACTCCGCCGTTGGATAAAATTGCAAAATTCCCTAAGAATAAAATTTAATCTCATACCACGCTCCAACGACGGAAACTTCAAAGTTCGCCGGATGGATTCTTGTATTGCTTACCGGTTGTTTACGAGCTTAATTATAGCTTTTTCAAGCCTAAGGAATACTCTCGGAGCTCGTATTCCATCTACGCTTCCCCTTTCTTTAGCTGCTACTTTTTACGAGCTCGCCGTAGTTCGTAGTTTCCGCGAGGCGTAGAGGTTTCGGCAAGGAGATGTAAAAGCAGACGGCCGTCAAGGAAAAACCGCGCTGAAAAATAAAACGTCGTCCTGGCAGGATAAGCTCGCGAGAAGAATCGTCTCTAAAGTGGAAATCTCTGGACACGGCAATAAATCCAACTAGAACGCTCAAAATTTGTCCTCGACAGCGGGATTCTCCTTTTTTTTCCCCCCCCCCCGCCACTCTCGCGTTTTCCTACCGAAGCTTCAAAGCCACTCGCGAAGCTTTACCGTCCTCTCGCCTCGGATTTGCGAATTAACGCTCCTCACAGGATCAGTATTTCATTATATTAGGTGCTGCGATATGCTCGCGCGGATTTACAGCGGGTGCGAAATTCGAGCTCTGCAATTTTATTTACCGGAAACGTCAAAAAGTACCTCGAAGCACCGACGAAGTATTAAATAGAGGAAGCATTGTTGCATAGAACGATTAGAGGGCTACCATTTTAGGGTTAAGTGCGACGTTGATATAGTAATGTAGAGTAGACGAAGAGAACAATGGAATTGTAATTAAATATCGTGACACGAAATTGTTTTCGACATACACTTCGTGACAAAAGTTAAGAAACATGTACTTACGTGTTTACGAAGCTCCACGTAATTGCTAGCTTTTGAGATACATGGATTTGAAATAAAACTAGAAGAACTTATCGTTTATCGATGAATGTAATACTACATTTTTATGCTACTGTAAATTCTAACCCGTGAATCTTAGAAGCGATATGATACACAAAAATTCGTAAGCGACTACTTTGTTTTCTTAACGTTTGTCAGTAAGTGTATATATTCCATAAAATTTGAATGTACAGTGTAATGTACAATAGGCAATAACATGAAACGTATAAATATATAATAATAACGTAAACTACCTGGCTAATTAATTTCCCGGCATATATCAATTTAAAATCAAGCTACCAAATATTTCCGATATTGCTTCATTTATATTATTATGGAAGCAGATTGCCATTTTTTCATCGATTATCGAATAACCTGCACAGAATTTAATCTTACGTTGTGTCTTTCCCTCCTAGCAACCGTCGTTAACCCCTTGCCCTACGATTATTTTATTAGTTAGCTAGGTGAGCGTTAGTTGACCACTATTTTGATATCATCTCACGTAGAAATCATTCGAATATCATAGGTAATCCTTATTTAATAACTTCCAAAGCTTGTAATACAAAACTAAAATTAAGAGTTTAAAGGAAATTTCATTCGGAATGATAGACACTTTTGTTAAATCTGTGGTATCGTAGCGGCTGGCCGTACAAACAAAAGCAACATTTGGCGTGCAAACGGCTAGCATGGTTTATGACTCGCGCGCCGGTAAAGCTATTTTTGGGGAAACCTTTTAGTTTCTTTCAACGCGTATGTCTCTAAGTAGCTCTTTCAAGAACTGCCTCAATAGCGACATGCGGGCGTCATAAACCAGGGATTTCCAGAAGGGACTCGGTACAAGGCCCAGAGGCCCGCGACCAAGCGAGGTAGAATAACGGTACCTGATGGAAATTCCGCTGCGCTGCCAAATCTACGAAGCGACAAGACACCCCCACCTATTCACCTTGCCCTTCCTAATGAAACGCGCCAAGGGCGCAAGGAAGAGGCGGTGAAAAAAGAGAAAAGAGCGCTGATTGGCAAACACCGAAATATGTAGCTGACCAATCAGGGCAAAAGCAAAAAACAGACGGGCGACCGAAATGACGAGTTAGTCAGTCACGAGCAAACCGTCGTCTACGAAACATCTCGTCCAAGAATAAATAAAGTATAACAACCCCGTCACCTTTGATTATTAGTATCTGAACCCGCAGAACCACGTAACCTCTTCAGTATAATTCATAGAACGAGTGTGACTCGTTATTGTAGGCCAAGGGGTTAAAGGGTTAATTATATCGAGGGCGATTCAATATTCGAAAAAGAAGAATGAAAAGAAGATGAATCGCAAAATGTACATAGGTAAGTTCGATCATCGTCGCATTCGTACTTTGGCCAAATTGTTAGCAACCTCGCCATAGTTTCTTGGGAAAGTGATAAGGAAGTTTTTTTGTCTTCCTTGAAAAGTACTTCAAAAGTTCTTGCACGAGTTTTTCATTTCTAGGCGATGCCAAAAACGGTTATCTTTTAACATGCTCCATTAACTTGAACTGTAACTTTGGCTTTCGGTAACAAGAATGAAGGTTATTACACAAATATATGGCCTACAATAATCAAATGGTTCGCGCGTGATACGATATTTAATTAGCGATCAGCTAACGATAGCATATAAGTAACAAAACAATCGTGGAATAATCGTGGGTTAAGTTTAGTAAATATCTTCGCAAGCTCATCGTACTATTCGTCCACGAAAAGAAGGCAAACGCGTCTTTACATCCTCACTGTAAATAATATAAATACTACTAATAATAATAAATACTGTAAATACTGTCTTCCCTATCACGCCGACTTCGTTATTAAACCATTGTCGATCTTTAACGTCTTCGGTTAATAGTGAATAATTCACGTGCTTTTAGGGAGGCTAGTAGATTGTAATTAGAACGGGAACGCAAATACTCGCGTGCTTTCTTACCACGGACGAATAGTACGTAACAACGCTTCTCCAAGTTCCGCCCCAATTTTCTATCCCACACTCGACGCGCAAAATTCAATCAACCTTTTCTTTCCCTTCCTCGCCTTTCAATCCCAGTATTCGCTTGATTTTAATGTTACCAGTTACATAAAGCAGCACTCGTTCATCGAAGTTTTCCTAGGAGCTTTCGTCTACGTTCCCGGGCGTTCGATTCACATCGAAGTCGTAACGGGATTTCGTTTCCCTCGATAGAGAGAGAGAAAAAAAAGAGGAATCCCCTCCTCTACCCCATCAAACGAAATTTCCGACTACAATAAACCACAAAGAGAGAAAGAAAGAAGGAGTGAAAAACTCGCGTTCGATGAACACGTCCCGGGTTTCGAGCCGGTCGATTTACCAAAAGCAAGCAGAGGGCGAACAGACGCGAGAGGAAGAAGACAGGTTATCGTGAAGGGATGGAAAAGAGCGAGAGAAATCGTTTTAAAGCTGCGTAATGGAGACGCGGGGGCGGCGATATTTACTCGAAGCGGTATATCGGAATCCCTACGCCGGATTTACATCGCAAGCCGCGAGCTTTCGTCCCTCGAGTGCGAGGGGAAGTCGTAAAGCGTCACCGAGCTCTATCTTTTTATCTATTAGGCTCCTCTCCGCCACCTCGTAACCCTCGTCTCGTTCGATTCCTCGCCCCCATTATACGGGGGCCTCGCCGCGAAAATCGCGCTTCGTTCGGAGAAACAGAAACGCGGCGGCAACTATAACATCCTATTCTTGGGAGGAATAATTTTCGAGCACAGACGCGGGAGAAGTTTACGTCTGCCTGCTATAGCGATACGTAGAATAAAGTCCTTTATGAGCAAATGCAACGCGTGCGATTTAGTAGCGGGTATCGAAATCGAGAGACGTGCTCTTGTTCGCGGTGAAGATGAAACGCGAGCGCGATTTGCGTCGAACGTTGAAGGTTGTAAAAATGCGAATAGAAGGTGCGATAATATAACCACTGTGATATAATACAATACTATAACCACTGTGATATAATACAATAATATAACCACTGTGATATAATACAATAATATAACCACTGTGATATAATACCATAATATAACCACTGTGATATAATACGATAATATAACCACTGTGATATAATACAATAATATAACCACTGTGATATAATACGATAATATAACCACTGTGATATAATACAATAATATAACCACTGTGATATAATACGATAATATAACCACTGTGATATAATACAATAATATAACCACTGTGATATAATACAATAATATAACCACTGTGATATAATACGATAATATAACCACTGTGATATAATACAATAATATAACCACTGTGATATAATACAATAATATAACCACTGTGATATAATACAATAATATAACCACTGTGATATAATACAATAATGTAACCACTGTGATATAATACAATAATATACCCACTGTGATATAATACAATAATATAACCACTGTGATATAATACGATAATATAACTACTGTGATATAATACAATAATGTAACCACTATGATATAATACAATAATATAACCACTGTGATATAATACAATAATATAACCACTGTGATATAATACAATAATATAACCACTGTGATATAATACAATAATGTAACCACTGTGATATAATACAATAATATACCCACTGTGATATAATACAATAATATAACCACTGTGATATAATACGATAATATAACTACTGTGATATAATACAATAATATAACCACTGTGATATAATACGATAATATAACTACTGTGATATAATACAATAATGTAACCACTATGATATAATACAATAATATAACCACTGTGATATAATACAATAATATAACCACTGTGATATAATACAATAATATAACCACTGTGATATAATACAATAATATAACCACTGTGATATAATACAATAATATAACCACTGTGATATAATACAATAATGTAACCACTGTGATATAATACAATAATATACCCACTGTGATATAATACAATAATATAACCACTGTGATATAATACGATAATATAACTACTGTGATATAATACAATAATGTAACCACTATGATATAATACAATAATATAACCACTGTGATATAATACAATAATATAACCACTGTGATATAATACAATAATATAACCACTGTGATATAATACAATAATATAACCACTGTGATATAATACAATAATATAACCACTGTGATATAATACGATAATATAACCACTGTGATATAATACAATAATATAAGCACTGTGATATAATACGATAATATAACCACTGTGATATAATACAATAATGTAACCACTGTGATATAATACAATGATATAACCACTCTGATATAATACAATAATATAACCACTGTGATATAATACAATAATATAACCACTCTGATATAATACAATAATATAACCACTGTGATATAATACGATAATATAACCACTGTGATATAATACAATAATATAACCACTGTGATATAATACAATAATGTAACCACTGTGATATAATACAATAATATAACCACTGTGATATAATACAATAATATAACCACTGTGATATAATACAATAATGTAACCACTGTGATATGATACGATAATATAACCACTGTGATATAATACAATAATGTAACCACTGTGATATAATACGATAATATAACCACTGTGATATGATACAATAATATAACCACTGTGATATAATACAATAATATAACACAAGTCTGATTAAAAGTAATTTAGACGAATGAAAGTAGGCGTGCAGAGGAACGCGAATTTCAATTTTAAAACGTGCATCTAATTTTAATAAACATCTATTTAACTCATCGATGCACAAGATTTGCTTTTTCGTTTTAAGATTTGTAAGTGGTTTTAACCCTTTCGCTACTGAGAACCTATATTATACACGTTTTAAGCCAAAATATATACGTACACGTTTTCTGCGGTGCAATATTACTCCTATCATAATTTATGCTTCATCTACCGTAGTTAATCGTGCGAAATATGCGAATATTTATACTCGTATCGCTTCCGTAACAGTAAAAACGATCTCCATATATCTCCATATATAATCTCCATCTCTTCAATTTTAGAGAGCCGTAGCGAAAGGGTTGAAAAAGTTTCACCGTGCAAGTTGGCTATAAAAAAAGAAGGTGAGATATCTTCCATTGCGATCTTTAGAAAAAAAACAATGGGTCTCGTGTCAGGCGACTTTAACCAATGCGGAATAAACAGCGAATGGAGTTGAACTGTATCTCGAATAGGTAGAATATCTCGAAGAAGTAGAGTTGAATCAGGTAATGGGAAACGTCGAGGCACGTTGCTATCGCTTTGATAATTAATAAACGGCGTGCGGCAAAACAATGTAGAAACCGCGTCTGGCCGAAATATCGGCGTCGACGCCAAAATCTCGTCACGATCGACGTGACAATGGACATCCATCCGGCTGGCGGAGATTTATCGCAGCGTTCCGTGACGGGTACGGGGGCCGGGAAATCAACGAGCCACGAAATATGGGCTCCAGGTCCTCGACGATTGCTGAGCATCGTGGAGATCGTGCGCGCCGACCAAATATATAAAGAGAGCGGCGATTCTTGCAGCGGAATTAAAATGGAAATTTTCAATCTTACAGCTCTTTCCCAGTCGCCGGCGATAACTTTCGAGTGTTCTCGGTGCTTTAAACGCATTAGAAATTTTGAAGGATTAAAACCACTTCACGAATTAAATGGAAATCTTTTTAATCTTTATACCGTTTTTTTTTTTTAGTGCTCGCGATAGCTTTCGAGTGTTTAGCTAAAAGCTAACACGAATTTAGACTTGCCGAGTTCGAGTAGAGTTACGTGAGATTTAACGATAATTCGAGCAATATGTTTGTGGAGCTGTAGAGAGGGGATAGAATAGGAAAAGGAAGGGTGTTGCGTTTCGTCCTGGGCCTGCTAGTGGACTCATCAGTAAGGCTACCTCCTAGCAGGCCCTGCCTTAGGTTCGCTGTTCCTCCGTGGAAGGCTGCTGTTGTTGTATTCCTTGTCGCGGTCACCAAATGTGGAGCTGTAGAGAGGGGATAGAATAGGAAAAGGAAGGGTGTTGCGTTTCATCCTGGGCCTGCTAGTGGACTCATCAGTGCGGCTACCTAGCAGGCCCTGCCTTAGACTTGGGATATTGGAAAGAAGGTTAAAGGCGGTATATATATGGACGAGGTAGTTGGAGCGAGTACTTTCGAGAAAGCCTATTTCGTATGTCCCTCTAGTGGTGGGTGCAGGAGAGCCGCCACAAGAGAAAGATGTGTGGAGCTGTAGAGAGGGGATAGGATAGGAAAAAGGAAGGGTGTTGCGTTTCGTGCTGGGCCTGCTAGTGGACTCATCAGTGCGGCTACCTAGCAGGCCTTGCCTTAGGTTCGTTGTTCCTCCGTGGAAGGCTGCTGTTGTTGTATTCCTTGTCGCGGTCACCAAATGTGGAGCTGTAGAGAGGGGATAGAATAGGAAAAGGAAGGGTGTTGCGTTTCGTCCTGGGCCTGCTAGTGGACTCATCAGTGCGGCTACCTAGCAGGCCCTGCCTTAGACTTGGGATATTGGAAAGAAGGTTAAAGGCGGTATATATATGGACGAGGTAGTTGGAGCGAGTACTTTTGAGAAAGCCTATTTCGTATGTCTCTCTAGTGGTGGGTGCAGGAGAGCCGCCACAATGTTTGTTATTTTATGTTGGTTTTTAGCAATTGATTTTACGACAGATCAGGGCAAAGTTAGGCATTATTCGAATACAATTTTATTCGGATAACGTTTCGAATAAATTCTTCGTATAACGTCTCGAATTTTATTCGAATAGAGTCTTATTCGAAGAATTTATTGGTATAATTTATTCGAATAAAATATGTCCAACTCTGCAAGCGGAGTAACGAGACTAGTAAAATTACAAGATATGAATTTATTATAGCATAAAGCTTTTCCCTCTTCATCTGCAATTTAGAACGCGCGAAGATGCTATAAGAATTTTTCCACACTTTTTCAGAAACTCATTTCGCGAAAACTTTCACGCGCCTATTAAAATATACAAAAGTTGTTATTACAACTGTATTTATACTCTGTTAAACATTCTGGAATATCTATCATGCTTTATAGTTCGTTAAACACGATTAAAATAATATTAAGTTAATTTTAGTAGCACGTTATTTATATCCCTCGTAATTTTGTATTCTATATCAAACGAATTTTCACGATTATTTCCATTCCTCTACGGTGTAATTGGAAACGCGTAAACATTGGAAAATTGAACATGCATGTAACGTAGGCATTCGTGACATACTGTGCTTGTCAGTGAAATCAATCTTCCGCGGAATGAATATTTCCCGGTGCACGAAGGATTTATTTATTTCGCGACAACAGAAGAGAGAGCTTCGATCACAAAATCCATTTCATTCCGTAGTCACCGTAAATGTACACATAATACGGTGCGTAGCTTTGCATAAGGATCCGAGGAACGTTCTCTGCCTCTTCCTCTTCACGTTTTACGAGCAACGATATTTCACCGAAAATAGATCGCATTGTAAGATTCAAGCTTATGCGCATGGTATATTAGTCAAACATACTCGACAACGCGCAGATAGTACCTTCCATCGATTCCATTTCATTTATAACGTTCTGCGATATCGTATTTACGATGCAACGGATCAACGAGTCGCTATATATCTCTACTTATTTCTTATTTTTAGCGTTGCAATATTCTGCTACCCTAAAAATAACAAAATAATCAGACTGTGATTATTTTATTACGATAGAATTGTACCATTCTCAAGCAGTTTAATGCAATTAAATGTAATTGGTATTGGGTTTGATTTATAAAGTAGCAAATCAACGAGTGGCTATACTTATTTCTTATTTTTAACGTTGCAATATTCTGTTACCCTAAAAATAACAAAATAATCAGACTGTGATTATTTTATTACGATAGAATTGTACCATACTCAAACAGTTTAATGCAATTAACTGTAATTGGTATTTGATTTGATTTATAAAGTAGCGGATTAACGAGTGGCTATACTTATTTCTTATTTTTAACGTTGCAATATTCTGCTACCCTAAAAATAACAAAATAATCAGACTGTGATTATTTTATTACGATAGAATTGTACCATTCTCAAACAGTTTAATGCAATTAACTGTAATTGGTATTTGATTTGATTTATAAAGTAGCGGATTAACGAGTGGCTATACTTATTTCTTATTTTTAACGTTGCAATATTCTGCTACCCTAAAAATAACAAAATAATCAGACTATGATTATTTTATTACGATAGAATTGTACTATTCTCAAACAGTTTAATGCAATTAACTGTAACTCGCAGAATTTACTTACTTTCTATTATCTGCAATGCAAAAATACCTAAAGCAAAATACAAACACGTTAAAATATTTGCAGCGTCTATTTCGAATCTAGTTAATAAATATCTTATCATCCAATAACGTAATATTTTATCCCCAATACTTTCAAACCTGGGAAACTGTTCTTTTACTAATTGAAAGCTCAACATTATTAAAATGTTTTGACTAATATTAACCAACATTAATTAACGACTAAAGAAACGTACCAAATTTATCCCCAATTTATTTCTGATCCTAATTTTAACAGAATACACTTGAAAGCAAAAATCGAAGGTAATATAGAAGAAATGTATAGAGCGCGTTACGAAATAGTCTTAATACGCTAACCACGTAGATAATTGCAGCTTTGTATCGATTAATATCGCGGAGTACGCTTTTGTGTTAATAAATTGGTGTTCACGTGTTTCCCTTTTCTTCGTGGAAACTTCGTGCATAACGCGAACTAGTTAAGCGCGTATGTAAACTCAGCGCATGACAAAGGGCTGCCAAACAATAAGTTTGCCGTTTGTTGTCGAGCAAACTGCATTACCGAACCTGAGTAGCAAAGAATGTTAATTGTTCTGTTCCATAAGTCAATTTATTCCCATGTCAACGGGTACGAGTTTCGAACGAAACGGAATCTCTTTAAAATCAGTGTTTATACTTTTAAATAAACCTAGCAGCTAAGCAAAGCTCGCATATATTGGGAAGAAAAATTCGTGTCCGCTTGAAATCTCTCGAAAGTGCATAGAAGTTAAAATACTCGATAGGAATCGCATGCAGTTCAATGAACCGCTCGTAATATGAAATAGAAAAAGAGAGTCGGCCATTGTTCTTCGAATTTTACGGATTATTCACTCAACTTGCCATATTTCGTGTATAGAAAAATGACCGACAATTACGGTTCTCAAATAAATCGAGATACAATGTTTATGTATCGTATATTATTATATTAATATAGTATATATCATATATTATTATATTAATATAGCATATATCATATATAATATCGTATATTATATTATCAATCTTAAATATGTATTAATAAACGTACACAGATCTAAAAAGGTTAGAATTAATATGGAATAAGAATCATTTACAATTACTACCTTTATATATATAATATACGATGCATATGATATACGAAATGAAACAGAAATTAAATTTCTAACGTTCGACACCGGTGTTGTTAATTAATTTGAAAACGGTTAATCGTAGACTCTCCGTATTTCCGTGTCTTGTTAGCGTGCCGTGAACCAAAAGTCCGTCTCTAATTTCTTCGGATGGTGGCGCAAAAGTTCGAGCAGGGGACGTAACGTTGCCCAAGACTCGAAGACGAAATAACAAAGGAACGAAAGGGTCCGTATTAGAGAGTCCGCGACGCGGAGTCATTAGCTACTTCGACGTGTAAATTGGCTAATTGGCTCCTGCTCACTGCAAGGTGTGACATTTTACTGAGGCTATAGCACGTCGTAGCCGACGAAATACAGTGGGTGATCAAATTATTATTATTACACATGATGATACGAATTATTAACCCTTTCGCTACGGCGTCCAAAAACTGAAAAACGTTCCTCGTGCAAAAGTGAGGGTAACTTTTATTAATTTAACAATAGTTTCAGCGCAAATATTTAGACAAGTTTAGTGTGATTGATTAAAATCCGATATTTAGCAATGATGATAAAAGTATTATTCCGATGTTGAAAAGAGTACAGACGTGTTTTTAACAAACACGTTAATGTTTTATTATTGGTGGACCACACATTAATGGTGGATTATTCGGGACGTATATATACGTCGTTCGAGACATCGCAAATATTAGATCAAAATGTACCGCAATTTAACCGTTCAAGTTCAGTTTAAGAAAGGCTTTTGGGACAGCAAAATGCTTCTATTGTAACTAGAAAAATATGAACACGGTTACGTAATAACTATCATAAATAGTTGGCCTTTGGAAATTTTTTCAAACGTCGTTTCTGCGGTTAAAAGGTCTGAGAAAATTTCAAGATGTGTATAAAACCGGCGAAAGCATCTCCGATTTTTCTTGCAACATTTTACGCTCGAGATCAATGAAAATGGCACGTTTCCGCCTGTAACTTCTCTAATAATAGGGTGGGCCCAACCGACTACAACATAACATAAGAACATCCCTGAAGGATAACTTGAGGGACAAAGATTCGACCCAAAATCTGCTACGGTACCTAAAGGAGACCAAATTACACAGTATTAAGAATACATACAATCAAGCAATATCCCTCACCGTCCCGTTTGCATTTTTACAGTTACGGAACACTTAGTTTTTACAATCGTAGAGAAAAAGGCCCTGGCACATTAACTAATAATAAAACCCTGACCATTAGGACAAATTGGACGCACCATAAAGAACAAATTAAGACATTTTTAATACACAAAGGACGGCTTAACTTCGCGACACCCTAACGGTACTCCTCACTCCTACTGACGATACCTGACTTGACGTTTCCGACTTACCCTACAAGGCGAGACCACAAGACAGCAGATTCAACCCCTAACAATTTCATTGGACGAAAATATTTCCCACCTTCAACATGCACACGAAACGGTACACACCCTCTTCTCTACAATTAGTATAAGACACCCTCGATTGTACAAAATGACAGAGTATCATCACAGCATCAGGACAAGTGATTCCAACTCAGGAATCGACAAGAAAATAAAGGGACACACAGTCCGAGAAAAACAAGCTAATTACAAGTTAATTATTTAACCTACTCAGTACGTCAGTGCACCCAAATTATAAACAATATCTGGTCTTACAAACAAGATAAACATTAAACAACTTCTTTGGTCCAACGACCTACATCACACTTTCTCACACAGCAAATTGTAAACCTTCCCTGAGTCGTTAATAACCCAGCGGTTGTTGTAGTATTGTTGTTGTTCAACCCGCGGTTGACGCGACTTTAAATAACCAAATAAAAAAAAACAATAAAATGGGTGGTTTGAAATTTACCCGAAAATGTTTTATTCCGACCTATTTATTAACCCTTTGCCTTATAATAACGAGTCAAACTCGTGGAATATAATGTGCTCTAAACGCAACAACGACGAATCGTATTTTCACTAAACTTTAATTTTAACTGCAACAATAATTTCAATTCACACGGTTAATGATTACGAAGTATGAGTTGCACGTAACAGTTCAGTGTTTCGCGTGCAATAGACTATCGTAATAATAAATAGCTAACGCTGCAAAGTATGATCCTGAAAGAGTTCGCAAGTCAAAGGGTTAACACGTAGCAAATTGAATTTCGTTTAGCGATGCTCTCGCAATGCTTATTGGACAATAGAAAATCAGGGCGAACGTTGCGGACAACCGGGTAATTATCGGTGCATAATCGATTAAAAGGGAATACATCGGTCGCAAAATTCGCTCGCTTGTCTCACGTATAAATCGTACGCGCCCGGTTAATGCCCGGTGTTCGATTTACTTTCGCCTATTTCGCCGGACAAATAAGGCTTACGCGTATGCACGCGACGCTGGCAATTTAGAATTCATTCGGCGCCGCTGTGATGTCGGGGGGGGGCACGGTCGGCTAAATTCAGCTGCAAAGTCGACAGTCGATCGATTCGTCGTTCCGCTCGCACGCTCCCAAATAGAGCAGCAGTTTTAATCGCCTTTGGCGAACCGTGACTGCTTTCACCGTTTTTTTTCCCCCTGCCCGTCGATGTAACAGAAAATCTTCGAAGCAAACGGCGCGCGCGGTGCTTCGTATAAAGCACGATTACGATAAGCTGGGATACGCAGTTTGCAATACGCTTTTGGATTAAGCGCCAGCGAAATAAAGCGCCCCGTTAATGCTGTTTTTCAGTTTTTCCACTTCGTTTCTCGTACCTCTTTTTTTACTTCTTCCGGCAAGTTTCCAAAGGTGGCATATTGGGAATTATGCACGTTTTAAGTTGATTAAAAGGATTCACGGTTTCAAACGCGGACGGCCGGATTAACAGTTGAAATCAGATATTTTATATGAAAAGGATCGTCGTGTGGATTAAGTGAAATTAACGATTCGGATAAATGGTTCGTAACACGTAATTATACTAGCGATTTCTTTGCAACTCGGTGGTTAATCGAAGGAGACTGATTTTTAGGGAAAGATGTTAGGCGAATTTAAGATTCGAAATTAATGTCGTTTTCATATTCCTCTCGATCACAAATTTCTTTTTCGATCACAGACATCAAGACTGAATTAATTCCAGTTACAACACTCTTGATATTTCGCTACAAATTAACAACAACACAAATTTCGATCTTCAATGTATACTTCAGGCTGCGTAGTAACGTCTATATTCTACTGTCTTCCGATCGTATCCAAAGAAATTCTTTCATTAAGCTGCGACGCTTTTGAAACCCAAGTACGATATTTTCTATTCATTCGCTGTATATCGTATCCGGTTAATTTTTATGCAACAACTATTAGCAGCACCGGTAACAATATTAAAACAGTAGATTTACGAACGTCACGCGTATAATTCGACAGGCTTCCAGAAAAATACGTATACTGTATAGAAATATTCGAACGTAGAAGCGTGAGGATGAAGAGGAATCACGCAGAATACATATTCATACAGTTGTATTGATTAAAGTTAACATAAAGTACTGAAAAATAATATCTATGATCTCTATAATTTTAGGTATGAAATCTAAAATGCGTCAACGTGACGAGTTGCGTAAACCCTTTTTTTTTTTTTTTTTTTTTTTTTTCTTACGCTGTGGAAATCGTCGAAAGACACCGCCCACCATTCGGGGGATCGGCGAGCGGTAGTACGGGACTTTAACCCGCTAAAACCACAGCGGCGCCTTAAGGACGCTCTGCCGCATCAGGCAGTACTGGGTAGCCGCGGGGCCTCTCAAAGAACTCGGCCGCGACTACCTCTTACCGTGCCGGCCCACATTTAAGGGCCAGCGCGTCCCGGGGAAGGTTGGGCATGAAGAAAAGCCCCCATCCTGTTATGAATGCAAGTGCAGGGAGGTCGCGCCCTGCACTGCTCCGCCGCGTGATCGCTAATGTGGAGCGCAAAAGCACTCCACCCCTTTTGGTCGCCTCTTACGACGGGCAGGGATACCGTGGGAGTATTCTAATCCCCTCCTCACAGGGGGAGAGTTGCGTAAACCCAGTGTTAAAAACATTGAAGTTGTCATAAGCTTGTCTCTCTAACTTGCCCTTTATTTTATCTACGTATTTTCCGGCACGTCTTGCAATGCACTTATATAAAAAAATAAAAGGTACGCTTCGATTAAAAGAAATATACGTTTAGGTATGAAATCTGAACGACGTCAACGTGACGAGTTCCGTAAACCTAATGTTAACAACGTATCGATTCATTTTTTCCCCGTAAGTCGCGAAACGAAGTATCGGTTCCAAAAAACGAATGGAAAAAAGGGAAAGGGAAACGGAATTTGTTAGTTCGTTTAATACGGGGTGAAAAGTAAATACCGTTTAACTCTCGATCGAATACGATTCTTAAGTACTCTTGATTAATATCCAATTCTGCGTGAAGGAGAAGCTGAACCAACTTTTTTTTTTACATGCATTTATAAAATCGTTTAAAGTCTCGATGTTTCTAAGTATTACGCGAGCTACGGCTCGTTAATTAAAGCGAATATCAGGTTAATAAAAACTCGTCGGTGCGTTTCGATTCGCGTTCTCTTCGCTCAAGCTTATTATGGAGGAATTGCTCGCACTTGTCTACTCCGTGTTCAGTGAAAGCTAAATATCAAACGTTTTCTGTCGAACGGTGCTTCCTTTTTTTATCGCCGTTTCCCCGCTTTTCATCCTTTCCTATCTCTCCTTCGAGCGTTTCGTTAAAATAAGGCATTTTAAAATTTATATTCCTTCGATCTCTTTTCCACTTTAGAAGATTCCACTATAGAATTGCCCCTCGCTTTGCATCGAGTTACGCGAGTGGGACGATATAATTACATCAAAATATTCCGTGCACGATCATTGTGTTTGTTCACAGCTGCTGATTCGCTCTTCGTATTATGTGGCGTCGTTTTTATTTTTCATCGGGTTGCTCGGAAATTTACCACGTCCGGTCGAATGACGAGCAAACCTTAACGTAAACCTTTTATCCTACGCTTTTGTTTTTGCACGAGGAATCATTTGTTTCTCAGCCGTGTGAAAATTAACGGAGCACCCTGTATATATCAGCAAGGAAACCGTTTTCCGATCGTTAAGTAAAAGTTGCGATATCGCTGTCTTTTACGACCGAACTTCGGCCGTGATCTCGCCATTTTATTTATATCGGCGAACTGCATAAAACGGCGATTTGTTCGATGCCTTCCGCCATTGCTGACGTATCCGTTTCCTCTTTGCCTTCACCTTGTTCCCCTTGCCTCTTGCAAATAATACACCATCGCGAGCGAGACTTCTGTTTGCCAGATATCTTCGAGCTTTCCCCTCGGGGACTTGATCTAACGATTCGTTTCTTTCTGCTACCATCGCGAGATTCTTCGTCGTTAAGCATCTGCCGAGAAGAATTTCTATCTGTTTCTGTGCTTCGGATGCAATCGCAGTGTTTAACCCGTTGGCTTACAATGACGAGTCACGCTCGTGGCACGAATTGTAGATAGATTCGTTAAAGACGAGCTCTATTTTCAACACAGTATTACTTTAATTCTAGGTTTAGTTTCACTTGAGAAGATTAGGGATCACTTGAAGTATCAATCGTGTGGAATATTCGAATATCTCGGAGAAATATGAGAACCGTGATGCGTTGTAAGTTTACGTAATTACGGTAGTCTAAAAATTGTAGGGCAAAGGGTTAACTTGCTTTCTCGTTTACTTTTTCAATCGGGATCGCGTTTGCATCGTGTGATTTAGTCGTGGATCGTCAATGTCAACGTGGGTCAACGACGAGTCACTCTCGTTCTATGAATTACGGTTTAGATTTTACGAAAACAGATATTACCGAGTGTGGAATTTAATTGGAATTGAAACTTTAGCTTGGTCTTGTAAGATCGGAGGTTCTTACGTGAAAATTGCCAACGATATTTAAATAATTTGCGAGTTAAACGATATAAAAACAGTAACCTGCTGATACTAGCATACGTAGGTGATAAAATAATCGTAGTGCAAGGGGTTAACCACTTGCACTTGTTATAGTTTTAGAAATTCTATGCGTTCTCTTCGGAGATTCTTGGGTAAGAACGTGGGGTTCATCACAGTCCTCTTACCAGAAGGTACCCTTACCTTACCCCGTGTGGCCAGGTTCTCAAAAACAAAAGCCTTATTCTTTATAGAAACGCAACGTTGGGCTGCTTGCTATCTCACGAGTGCTATCTCTCTCTAACCTCTATAATTAATTTCCAAGTATAAAACACTTGGGCGCTAACACGCTGGAATAACGTGCTACTCACGTCGATCGGATCTACTGAGAACTGTGAACTTTTGCAAGTTAAAAAGCAAAGAATAAAAGAAAAGAAGAAGAATTGTCACGAGTACGTTTCATGGATCGACGTTAAAAATCGTACTGGAAATTGTATAGAAATTAAAACGCTGTGGATGAGTTTATCGCTTGATAAATAATCGCCAGCGCAAGTGGTTAAGTATAACGATACATAAATACATCGCAATGCCATAAGGAAACGGTATGATTAAAATGTTCCGCAAATGCATAAAAATCTGCCGTCCAGTCGTAAATAATGTAGCGTTATGGGGATGAATCTAACGAAATCTAATTAAAAGAACACCGCGCTGAGAAAGTGTGAATATACGCAACCACTTCTCGTAACCGCTACGTATTGTAAAGAGGTTTCGTTGACATTCTTTTCTGGAAGCTCGAGAAAAGATGCAGCGAAATGAACGACCTCGTTACGTAACATATCCGTGTTCGCGTAGAGGAGAGTAACAGGCATGCCATTTCCTTACGCGGAACGACGTTACGCGAAGTTAGTATTCTTAGATGGCCCAAAAATATACCGGCAGACATCGCGGCTAGCGGTGTAACGAGCTCCAACGATTTCTGCAAATATTCTATTTGGAGTTGAGTGGGAACCAGATTGAGAAATAGAACGCACGACCCTGAACGAGTGAAGCAACCATTTCTGGACGAAGATACGAGGATAGCTTTAACCCTTTCAGTACTACGAAACGCTGCATACGGTAACTCGTGAAGTTGATCAAACGATAACGAGGTTAAAGGTTACTTTACGAACAGTTCTCTTACTATGATTAAGTCTCGAACGCAAGATTAACGTAAGAACAGGAAAATTGCACGTTAAATACGCGTATAAAGTTTTATAATTAAAGATTATGTTACGATTAAAATAAAAAGGGAATATTTGATGAATTTCGTGAGTAGTTAACGAATGATTCTATTTTATAAACTCGACACGAATAAAAATCATCGACGTTTGAAGTAAACACGTGTTTGGAAGAAGTATATAAACATTCCATTTAAAGAATTCAACTTGAAGTGAATAAATTAGCCAGTGAAAGGACAAGAATTCATTCCCAAACGATTCTGTATTATTCCGTACATATGATTGTGAGCCAGTCAAGATCTCAGGATAGTAACCAAAGATAGTAATCATATTCGAACAATACGCATAGCGTGGCATCGGCCTGTAATTACCGCCAGCAAACGATCGATGCCCGTAATATAATCTACAGTACGGCGTCATTACGTCATTACGATAATGGGCCAAGACATCGTGCGTAAACTCTTGATGCGTCCGTTTCCTTGATGCCCTTACACGAAACGGGGATTCCATTATGGCTTCAGAAGCCAGCGTCAGCAACTCGCATTTGTCTCCAACCCTCTTCCGGTTAGAGATCGACGTATCAACTCACCAATGTGTCAATATATCAATACATCGATACATCGCTATACGAATACAGCAACGTATCAATATATCAATGCATCGATATGTCAATATATCAATATATCAATACATCGATATGTCAACATATTAATGTATGAATACGTTAAACATATCGATGTATGAATAGATCGGTATACGAATACATCAACGTATCAATATATTAATATATCAATACATCAATATGTTAATATATCAATACATCACTGTATGAATACAGCAACAATCAATGTGTGAATATGTGAATAGATCAATACATTAATAAATCAACATATCAATACATCAATACATCAATACTTCAATATATCAATACATGAATACTTCAATATATTAATACATCAATACATGAATACTTCAATATATCAATACATCACTACATCACTAAAAGAATACAGCAACATATCAATATACATATCAATGCATTAGTATATCAATGTATGAATACGTCAAACCTATCAATGTATGAATAGATCGGTATACGAATACATCAACATATCAATATATCAATGTATCAATATATCAATACATCAATACATGAATACTTCAACATATTAATACATCAATACATCACTAAAAGAATACAGCAACATATCAATATACACATCAATGCATTAATATGTTAATATATCAATGTATGAATACATTAAACATGTCAATGTATGAATAGATCAGTATATGAATACATCAACGTATCAATATATTAATGTATCAATACATCGCTAAATAAATACAGCAACATATCAATATACACATCAATGCATTAATATGTTAATATATCAATGTATGAATACATTAAACATGTCAATGTATGAATAGATCAGTATATGAATGCATCAACATATCAATATATCAATGTATCAATATATTAATATATCAATACATCGCTAAATGAATACAGCAACATATCAATATACACATCAATGCATTAACATGTTAATATATCAATGTATGCATACATTAAACATGTCAATGTATGAATAGATCAGTATATGAATGCATCAACGTATCAATATATCAATGTATCAATATATTAATATATCAATACATCGCTAAATGAATACAGCAACATATCAATATACACATCAATGCATTAACATGTTAATATATCAATGTATGAATACATTAAACATGTCAATGTATGAATAGATCAGTATATGAATACATCAACGTATCAATATATCAATGTATCAATATATTAATATATCAATACATCGCTAAATGAATACAGCAACATATCAATATACACATCAATGCATTAATATGTTAATATATCAATGTATGAATACATTAAACATGTCAATGTATGAATAGATCGGTATACGAATACATCAACGTATCAATATATCAATATATCAATGTATCAATAAATTCATACATCATATTAAGATATCAAGATACAGATCACTATATCGGTGTATCTTTACTTTCGAGATATTTGAACATCAGCTCCCCTCTTTCCCAGTGTTTCCGTGTTTCCTTTCTACCATATAAGTATTCATTGCTTTCATTTTTAATAACAGTCTGCGCCCATAATAATAATAGAAAGAGGAGTAATAATTTCCCGATACTTTAAACAAAGCTACGCAAGTCCATCGGACTTAAGTCAAGGCAATAATTTTAGAAACGTAAAGCGTTAAAAGTGGCGTTGGCCCTTTTTGCTGCAAGGTTTCCAATTGCAATGGTTTTTTTGGCGACGTTCACTGCGATTGTAACGTTATCATTGGTACGTTGTACCACGCGCGTTAAATAATATTTAAACGCGGTGGAAAACGTGCATTAATTAGCGCGTAGATTAAATATGCTTCATTAAGGATCGCGCTGATTTTGCCTAATTATTTGCGAACATTTGGAGCTTCCTGCCTAGCAACCAGTCTTCATACGGTATCCCAACGCTAATGCGTTACAACGTTATTATGGTAACGACTGTGCCAACATGCATAATATCGTAATCTGTTAGAGTCGTTATATCGCTGCCACCTAATGACTGCAACAACACGGGAAACGAGAATAATTGTTGTTTGTTCTCCCCAATTTGCCACGGTGAAACATTACAAATATTTAACACGTTTCGCGACGGACAAGAAGCTCTGCAACGTCAATTGAAAAATGTTTATTCCGTTTCGGGTTTGTAGCGAAGTAGACAGCTAAATATAAGCTTGCAATCAATACCGTACCTTGCTTTCCTTGGGGATGTAAAAAGGATCCTTTAGAAAAATCTAACAACAAGCATGTAGAAATACTTTTTGCGAACACTGTAAAAACCATTTCGCAATGTCCGATTTTCGTCATTCGCGATCCTTATTCTGTTAGTTAAAAATAACGGAAGCAAACAGGGTAGAGGTCTCAGTTACTATCAGCGTAACCACTTTAATTATTCTATTCAATGGCGTACTAATGTACGAAGAATCGAGACTAAAACAATTTCAATACTTAATTCTTATGCAACGACACACGTGAACGTTGCACATAAGTTTCTATTTAATATTGAAGAATACTTAATACAAGGTGCACCGAATCGTTGTCCACAAAAAGTGCTTCGGATGGCTTTGCACCTTTGTTACACCTACGTTCTCAATTATAAGCCTATCGAAGCCTATCCTAACCCAACATCTTCCGAAATATTTCGATGAAACTCGAAAGTATACATCTCGAAACGTGGAACGGCCGCTCGAAGTGCTCGAGATGACTTCACGCGTACGCGCGCAATCGTGTGTTAGCATCCGCGTATTTTGCAGACGGCTAAGGGTCGCAGGCATTGTTTGCCAGTGACTGATTTACTACTGGGACTTAGACTACGTGGGGCCGGGGAAAGTGCCCTAGCGCTTGAGACTTTCCAGACATCACCCCCCGATGTCCGGCGTCTCGGTTACTTGAAAAGTCAGAAACCGGGCGATGGCTGGCGACCACGTTGGGTCCCCAAGCCATCGACCGTTGGGACTGATTTATGAATTTAGAAGGAGATAGCAAGCAGCCCGACGTTGCGTTGCTATAAACAATAAGGTTTTCCGTTCTTGAGGAGCTGGACACGGAGTGGGGAAGGCAAGGGTGCCTTCTGGTAAGAGGACTGTGATGAACCTCACGGCACTTACCCCAGAACCGCTAAAGGAACGATACGTGAAAAAGGAAGAGCTCGCTAACACGTGAGCCGCGCGTCGCAACTGAAACTCTATCCTAACCCGACGAGCCGCTGCATAAATGCCGCGGCAGCGTCCAAAAACGGTAAATTCCTAGCCAACGATTGATGCACTCCATACTTGACGCGTTCCACGCGGATCGATAACCGCGACCAATAAGGATCCTCCCCCGCGGCCTAGCTCTGTTGCCGGCGATCTCAGCGGGATCGCAACACGCGGCACGCCGATGGCGGATCGATGAAATGAATTGCTCGGTTAACGATCTTGCCACGCCGGATCCCCGCGAGGACAGGGAAACTGCATTCGATTGGGCCACCGGAGTGCATTCAACACTCGACGCGGCGCGCCGCTGCGTTTACGCGTACGCTCGTTACGCCGCGCCGCGCCAGCAATCAGCCCCCGTGCTGCTGCGGTCGGGTCAGGTGAGCGGAGGCAGAAAAGAAGAGAGACAGAGAGGGAAAAAACGGCCGCAGGCCGGAAGAGGGTGGGACAAAGTGCAGATTGCACGTTGGGGAAAAGCGGCGGCGCATCAAAGAGCGATTAACTCCCTCGTGGCCTGGCGAAAGGAAATCCGGCGAGCCGCGAAAGAGGATCGTTATGTTTTTTTCGCGAATGCAACTATCGCGCGTTGGATCGTTTCAACGTTGCGATCAATTGAAAACTGGCGAAAAGGGAGGATAGGGCCCCGATCGTTACACGTCGATATTGTTTCGCCCGCTGCTTCGTTCCGCGCGTGTACGAGAGAATTTTTCGCGATTGTTGGTCGGGAAATTTTCGGCTACGCGAATTTTCGTTCTTCTTTTTTTTTGAGAATCTTGATTACACGGGAAACGGCTGTTGGCTTTTTTGTTGTTGTTGTCGCGGGAATTTTCCGAGAGAAGGAGGTTGGGTTTTTGTATAGAGATTGAGAGAAGCGGGGATTTGAACGTTGATAAAAAGATCAAGGAGTTGGGTATTTGAAACTGTACGCTAGTTTCGCGGATCGAAGTTTGCGAGCTATCAACGATTTCCGCGCTCTTATAGCTTCTTCGCGTCGTACAGTTTTCGAAGATGAATGAAATGTTGCACAGGGTAAATGTCCCTACTGCCACTTTAAGCTTGTCGCTTTAAGCAACTTCGTTTAATTATTTTAGAAGTTGCTTAACCAAATAATCGTTCCGATTTGGAACGCAACATTAATCCAAATTTAGTATTAACATTTTCTTAGTCTCGATTCTTCGTACACTACGTTGCTATTAAATGAAACAATTAAAGTGACGGTGCGTGGGACATCTACTCAATAACGTTCAATTATTGAAATCGAATTTAGACCCCTTCGCTATTATCGTGCAAAGAAAAGCCAATTCCATTTCATCTTTATTCGCCACGTTTATTTCAATAACACCGCAACAAAGTTACGCAACTTTTAACAGCTGTTTAAACAAAGCTAATCCCTACAACGAATTGCCTTTAAAACATTTCGATACAGTCCCCTCAACTATTTTCACAATCGCAACTGTCGCTTGTAGAAGTTAATTCCACGCATTTCACAACTATTACCCGAAATACTATCAATGCAAACCAACGAACAACTCTGCGCGATTCAGGAACAGCCGATTGTCCCGAACAAAAGATCATTGGGAGTCGGCGGGGGGGAGGGAAAGAGGGAGGGGATTGCATTGAGAACGAGCGTCGAATATCGGCCGCCATTGGAATGTAAGTTAACCCCCTATTCACCCCGTAACCGGACCAGACGAAACAATCGGCTCGCATCTTAATTACGTGACCATAATTTAACGGCTACCGCGCGTCCCCGAGTCCGGGCATTCGTGAAATGCTGCCCAGTCAACAGATTATAGTTGATGCCGCGAATGGGAACGACGATTACCGCAAACAATGCCGGCGATATTAAGTGGCTCAGGCCAAACAAGAGGCTGCGTCCGCTCTTAAGTGGCCACCGTCCAATCGCGCTTTGATTTCCAACATGGAAATAATCTCTAATTAATGTTGCGATAGAAACGACGAATATATATATATATATATATATATATATATATATATATATATATATATATGTATATGTATAGGGTAGATGTACCAATTGCTGCCGAGCTTTAACGTTATCTATTTTATTAATATAAGGTTAGTTAGCTATTTTATGGCTAGCTATTAACGCTACAACTACCGACGATTAAAAGTGTACCTACTTATTTGTACCAAAGAAGTAAACTTGATCGATATTTGCAAAGTGAATGTTATCGAAGTGCATTAAATCTCCGTTAATGTATTGTATAGAAAGTCACGGAGTATTCTAGAAAATACACCGCTGCAAATTTAGATGATTTTTACGGTAAATTTGTAATCAGTTATTTTGAATGGTTTGGTAGTTATAGTGTTAATATGATAAGGTTAACTATTTTAGAACGTATTAAACTTAAAAGACCAGTTCCAATTTGGAGCATAATATTGTTCAACGTCGAGTTTATTTACGAACACTATTTTGTATATATTCAATGTAATGTATTAATTACTACGTAATTGAAAATGTACGACGAAGTCCAACGTCCCTATTACCGTCGCTCGAAAAGTTCTCATTTAAATAGAAACACGTTTCACGCGTATCAGCAGCTTGCGAAACAGATACAAGATGTACGATAAACGTATTGCGATTCGCGAAACACAAATTCGAAACTTTTGTCAAGGTCTCGAAACCCTCGTACCATAAAAATAGCGCAAAGTCTCGAAAAACTACGAAGCGTTCGTTGAACAAAAATGAAACTTACATTTCTGTCGCATTGAAAACGTGTATATTTGTAAGATTCTCTTACGAAACCATAGAAGCTACGAACAAATTATTCGCGTCAATAAACGCGGTAATCGTAAGCTTGAATGCAACTTGCGAAGCAATGTGGGAGAATTATGTAAAAGTTAAGTGGCGTTCAGTGGATAAAGATCAGCGAAACTGTCTTTCTGTCGCGAACCGCAACACCAAATGCGATTGATTCATTTATGCGCCACGCGTGTTTATAAAATCGGAATGCAACTTACCCACAGAACGTAACCGACCACGCAAGTGAGAAACGCGATCATAATTCCATAAACTGTCGGCAAAGTTTCCTCACTCGACTCCCCTTTCTCCATGTTATTGGTTCACCACAAACTTCAAAATCACAAATGTTCACACCCCCTGTTCTATTTCGTGACACGAACATCCGCGAACGTCAATTCTCGTTCGCATTACAGAAGCTATCGCGTTCGCCGGCATTCGTCAAATCCGATTAATCGTGTTCAGCGTTTAGAAAGCAGAAATGGAATTCAAATACGGCTGGTTGGAAAATGTTTCGCTTCTTGTACGGACTGAACACTTACAGATTGCGTAACAAAGAAATATAGATTGACCCGTTGCGTTACGAATTTTTCTGAAATCACGACAGCATCAGCTTTTTATTAGCGTAACAATGAAATATGATGCATGGTTTCTATTCGACAACCGATCTTATGGATCGAAATTATTGTTAGAATAAAGATTAGAGATTATCGCAAACGCGGTATATTTTTAGGCTCGATGCAGGCGAACCTTGGCAAAGAAATGTGAATCGTAAGAATAGAAATTATCGAACGTTTTTAAATAAATTTTGTTTGCATTTGCAATAAGTTACTGAGTTGTGACAGAAATTGAATCTACTTCCCTATGACGTTTTCTAAGTCCCACGAATTTTACAAGAAGGAAACGCTTCATTTACCACAAAATAGAATAAAATATAATATACCATAAAATAGAATACCAAGCGTATATTATAACGCGTACATAATTAATTAGATTTACCGATTGCTACTGAATCTACAAACAAATGATCTTAACCCCTTGCCTTGCAATTTTATACTACTGTACTTATATAACTTATTTCGTATCTCTTCGAAATATTATAATATCCCACCCAATTTGTATTTAGCGATCCTTAATCTTCCGAAGCGAGACTAAAACACTGCATTGTAAACAGAACTTACGTTTAATAAACTTATCTATAATTCGTGGCACGAGTGTCTGACTCGTCATCGTAAGCCAACGATTTAAACGCGCTAATAAAACAGGACGAATATATTCTATCAACGGAATAGAACAGTTTTAGGAAAGAAAGGAAGAAAGTTTTAGGAAAACAAAGGCCGAATATAGCTCACGATCGAACGGTTAACTCTTTGCGGACGATGAATAGTAACACTTAAGAGAGTATTTTCATTTTCAATTCCAAGCCTTTAAACTTTCCAAGCTTTCGAATTCCAGACCGTTCCATTCCCAAAACTGTGAAACGTTTATTAACGATATTGATTTAAATTTTTTGCTTCAACATCAACGTGCGTCCACTGAACCTAAAAAATGATCAGGCGGCTATTTGTAGACACTCGTCCGCAAAGGGTTAAAATCCCTATCGAATTCCCGTAAGAAGGAACAATTTTTCGCGGCAAGAAAAAAAACTATTTCCACTGAAAGAGACGAGATAATGCTAGAAGCTATCATCGGAATGCAGCGAGTTGTCGTTAAAAATTGACTTGCATCCCGCGATATTCGTGCCAACGCACGAAACAGAAAGGAACCCACCTAAAGGCACGATACGATCTTTCATAAGGCGACTTTAAAGCAATCGTAAAAACGAACGGGCAACTGGTAGTTTGCCCGTAAAAATCCCCAAGTGCTCAACGCAAATCCTTCTTATCGGGAAAGAGAGGAAACTTTCATCTCCAACAAATAGCGACACGAATCTCCGGTGTTGTCCAGCAACAGTGAATCGATAAATCTGGCTCCGTGCAGCTATTTGCCGGGGAAGCGTTCGACCAGGGGAACGCGAACGAGAGATTCCAGCGAAGGAACGGAAGAGGATGAAAAAGCGAAGAAGGAAAAGGAGGGAAGGAAACAGACGATTCTCGTTGGCTTTCGAAAAAAAAGTAGGTGGAAGATTTATGGTGGTCATTTTATCGAAAGAGACCCCCATGCTCGACCATTTACGAGCGCCCCGGCGTGGAAGGAACGTTTTTTTTTCTTCTCTCGCTAAAACTGCCTCGTTTCCATGATCCCAAGTGTTTTCCTTTCTTTTCTCACGGTTGGATATGTGACCCGGCATAAACGTGACCTTGATACAGTTAGCTGCCCCCTCCGATAAACTTATTACGTTCGATAGACGCGGGACACGCGGGCAGGGGGATAAACGAATCGCTGACGGGGATTAACGATTTTTCTATCGCGCGGAAAATTTGATACTTCGAGCCGGAGGTGGATTGAGTCGTTTCTTGAAATTTAGCGTGCGAAGGTGAAAGCGATAACGCTTTTTTCCTTTTCTTTTTTTTTTAAAGAACCAGCATTCGATATTCGGCACGCTTGAAGCTGCGACGAAAAGCAATTAACCTTTCTTCGAATTCCCAATTTTGGTACCGTAATTCTTCAGCTTTCCGGTGTTAATTCTATAGCTTAGTTAATACGTGCAACTTAATTCATTTGAGGCAATTTAACGAGCAATCAAAAATTTGGCGAGACGATATAAGATCATATAAATTTGTACGTAATCTTAGCTCGTTATTAATCGGCTAGGAATTAACCCTTTGATGACTGCGAGGGAAAAATTCAACGTAAGATTAAATTCTACAATGGTTATTCTATAATTAACGGAAGAATTTGCTTTCTTGAAAGCGTAAATGAAACAACGTCTAAAACATTTTAGTAACCCGATTTTAAGTAGACAAGCCAGGAAATTAATTAGCCGAGTAGATTACGTTATTGTACATAAATGCTTCGTCAGAACAAGACACTAAAGACGTCCTCAAAGGGTTAAGCGTAGCTGATTTTCACTTTTAAGAACATTTCTCTTAACTAACGTTCCTCTCCGTTGTCAACAAATTCTCTATTAGATTCTACAATCGTACAATGGTACTTTGCATCACGAAAACATTCGCGTCTTCCAGCCACGTTTACATCGTCGAATTCAATAGCAAACTTTTAGCCAGGTGTAGTAGTTAAACTGTGAACAGAATTTAAAGATTCGCGGCGTGGTTAAAATCCCCACATTCCGAGTTCCATTCGAGAACTTCGAAAAGCAACGAAAATTTCCGATCTGCACGAAAACTCCCACTCGCACCGCACTGATATCCAACACGCGTCTTCGTTTCACCGTGTCATCCAACGTAACTGCGTGCACACCTCGTAAGCCGCATTTCCCGATAAGCTTCCAAATCCAACGCGACAAACAGAGCCGTGAATCGCCGGTTCATCGTGAAAAATTCGCCTAAACCCAGAGATCGCGTAGCCAGCTCGATGACGAGGTATCGACACTGACTGATCGAGCAGAGCAGTACCTTTTCCGCGTTTAAATTTAACTCGAGGGTCAAAGCCGTACGATCGAAGACGAAAGGAAGCGACGCAACGCGACGCGACGCGAGGAATTCGGGTACGATGAAACGAGTTGCGAGAGGTCGCGATTAAGTTGAAGAGATGTTTCTCTATAAGTCTAGAGGCCACTGGTTTCTATGATTTTCGAGCAGCGTGCGGTCGTGTCTGGCTTCTAGCGGACACCGTTCGTTCACGGAAACGCGTATTAATAGTTTCGGTGGAAATGGAATCTAGGTGAGCAGCAACGGGAAACACAGCGGCGAACGAGCTATTACGCGGCCAGCCTCGATTCGCGAGGGTGAGACGCGAATTCGCAACCGGATTCGAGACTCGATGCCCGCCAATTTATTGCTCGGTCGATCGATCGCGCCGCGAATGCCGTTCGCGTGCTTCCTACGGAAAATATTGCGATCTCTTGTTTAGTATCCTCTGGTTACCGGATTTATCGCTCGTCCCCGATGCTTCTATTTTACGCAAACACCATTAACGACCGTGGCGATTACTACTAAAACACGTCCAAGTATCTAACGGTGTTTCATTTCTTTCTTTTTTTTTTAATCGCCTGTGTTTCAGGACTCAGCACTTGTGTATCGATTCGCACTCGATTCGTTTAACCATCGATTGACACGATGTTACGAGTCTGGGAATAGTCTTTACTTAAATTTGTTAGTAGTATATAAACTTAGTGTTAGCTGATTTATAGACGATTTTATTAACTCCTTGCACTACAATAACGAGTCTCGCTCGTTCCGTAAATTATGGCGTAGATTCGATAAAACTGGATACTGTTGACGTTGAAATTTAATTTCAACTTTAATCTTACAATTAGTTGTGTGTTATAATATAATGAATGTTATTAAACGAGAATCGTCCACCGTATTCGACTACTTTGTACGTAACGTGGTATGAAAACAGTGATTAGCTGATACTAGAGTACAGGAGTAGTAAAATAATCGTAGCGTGAGGGGTTAACACCTTATCAGCCGCTTAATATTTATAAGAAGCTGCAAAACGTGCGTATTATTCAGAAATATACAAAAGAACCAAAGTAAAATACAAGTTACGATGTTTAGAGATTGAAATAGAATTTTATTACAATCCTGTTCCTTTTTATTATTTATCGAGTTTCTAGTTATTAGTTATCTCATTGCTAGACTGCACATTTTTATACAGATTCAAGACGATAAAGCTTATGTCGTTGCTTACATACGTTCTTTAATATTTGCTTCGCAAATAAAGCATCGTACGCGCAACAAAAAATGTGTTTAATTACAATTTACCATTGCAAATAGCATTAAACCTTTAAACCTATTTTTGTACAACATCTGTGCGTCACGTTTTCGATACGTAAATCGTGAAATAGTAACCGAGTAACGTGATATTAGAATGTAAACGAGATTTTCGAGACGTTATATTTAGGTACTGGAATTTTACACGCTGGCACCTGGAGTGAGAAACGTAAAATTCAGGTGTAGTACGCAACGTGTTAACCGTGCCAAACAAACCCAATCGCGGCAACAGCATCGATCTGTGAAATCCAAATCGCGAAACGTGAAAATCATACAAAAAGCACCGGGAAATCTCGCTGTATTTTCATTGCAAAACGAGCGCCAGTCTCGGGATCGGGTTCACTATAAATCTGATCTCCATTCGCGGAAGGTTCTCCTGGGAATTTAATAGATCAGTCGAATGGTTTCGGTAGAAACGAATCGATCCCATAAAATCGTCCCAAAAAAAAAACAAATAAAAAATAGCACAGGATTTCATACGTTTAAACGTCTGAATGTTTTTGCTACGCCCGGGAAAAAGTTTTCGAGCCGAATGCGAGAACAGGTTTTGAGATGCGAAATAACGCAGCGCATTGAAAAATAAAAGAAATCTAATACGAAATAAATGGCGAGAGAAAACAGTAAAACTACTCCCTCATTATTAAAAAGAACAGTGATATATATTTAATGTATCTAATATATTTAATATATTTATTTACGGGTAAAAGAAATCCTCTAGTATAAAAAAAAACTATAAAACAATGAAGATAAAAATTACGCGAGAAACATTGAGCTTGGAATGAATCTGAAGAACCGAGAAAGTTCAGAGAATCACTGCGATAGCTATCTTGTAAAATTAAAATCCCACGCTTCGCCGATGATATCACTTTTGAACGTGTCCGGAACAAAAGTATAGAGCGAAAGTTTGCGGTGTAATGTTAACAGCGGGATAAACGAGTTGAAGGTAAATTTAATAGGGGGAACACTCGCAGCGGCGTCAAATATTTCTCATCGTTGCCATGAATATGTTAATCCTTCGAGGCACGAAGAAGCCGCGAACAAAGTATCTTACTATCTTCCCAAAGAGAACTTGCGTCATTTGCGTTTGGCACAAGTATTCAGATGCAAATTGAAATACACTGTAAATCCGTGCGGATGAAGAAACCAGGGTGAATCCAGGTTAATTTCAATCCTTTACGTTTCGAAATAAGTAAGCGAGTCTACCGTGAATTACGAGGATTCGTTACCAACATATAATAAAACTCGTTCGATACACGCAATCGTATTATTCTATATGATTTCACGGCACCTTTGGTTCGTTATTTTAGGGATCCATTAAACGACAACAAAACGATTCTTTTCCTTTAAGAAAGAGCGCAACTTCATTATTTAATTTAACCCTTTGCGGACGAGCGTCGACAAATAGTCGCCTAATCATTTTTTGACTTTCCGAACCCATGCCGACTTTTAAAGCACGAAACTTGACGCAATGAATACTTAACGTAATAATAATAAACATTTGAAATCGTTGGAAATGAAATGGTTTTGCACACAAAAGCGTGAAAATTCAAAGTCGTGGAATTGAAAACTAAAGTACTCTCATAAGTACTTCTCGTCCGCAAAGGGTTAAAACAGTTGAAAACACTCGAATCGCCATCACAGATTTTCTTACGTACGATTATAATAATTTAGGCAGATTTATCTAGAATATAGATAAAGAATAAAGAGGATGCTCGTTAACCAATTAAGCCAATATTATTTTAACGTCACGAGAAAGTTCTATAATATAATAATTATTTCTACGTTAAAGGAATAATATGATACGATGCAGAATATTATCTTAAACTCTAAGTACGACAACTAAATCAACAATCGACGATAAATCGCGTAAATGAGTTAATCATTTCCCACCGTACAGGTGTAATGTTTCTATGGCAAAGCAAAGGGACTTGGTTAAAGAAGAAGGACTATGGGGAGATGATAACGATAGGAAATATGTCGTTTGCAAACCTGCTCAGCAACAATTAACCCGCTTTGCGGAGATACGGGCGGAATCAGAGATAATAGTTAGGTACGGCAATTTACAATAACTCAGAAACTTGCTCACAGATTTCGAAATAGTAACGAGATACTAAATTCTGCGCTACCTTGGCTGGCAGCATGAATTGTGGATAGGAATAAAAATCTTCGTGGAAACCTGTATTCTTTGTTAGCCATTTAAACCCATAATCAACTATGGATAATAAATAGTATGGATATTAATCCATAGTTCATTATGGGTGTATATATATATATATATATTTATAAGTAGTCTATGTAAAGCATTTTAATTAAAGAGAATGCATAAAATTCATAGACAATAGAAGAAACTGTTTGCATCTCTGCTTTTGCAGAGTTGTAAAGATATACAAGTATTTGAAATCGATGCAACTGATTATAAATATATTCGAATATCATCGCGGTTTATCTCTTCGCGAGAAGAAAAGTATAAATTCTCATACCTTGATTAAATATACATTAAACGAGTAAACATTGTATTAAAACTACCATTAAATTGTATTCCCAGTTAAACTTGAATAATTTTTACTTTGCTACTAATATACCTGCAATTTCTGTGCTATTCGATTATTTCCGTCATCGATTGCACGTCTTTCAATTACTTATTTAACGCAATGTCTTCGCCTCTCATCTTTACTATAAAACAGTTAAATATAACGTACAATTTTGTTACTCTAAAAACTCTAAAATCAACGCACACAGTTAATGGTTGACACAAGAGTTAATGGTTGAAAAATCACGTCGTCTAATAATAAAATATAAAAATATAAAAATACGCGAAAATACAGCGAACACTTAAATTAGAAGTGCGACGTGTAAAAAACGTTAATCAAGTTATTGTAAAGAGAAGTCAATGGACTATGAAATTGTGAAGTGAACGCAGAGAGAGAAAGAGAGAGAGAGTAAATAGGTATCGTAAAAGAGCGCGAGTATGTAATCAAAGGGAATCCGTACGTGGAAAAGCGGCTAAATATTTTATCGACCATCGGTGCGAGTTAATTTCAGGCATCGACGAATACGTCGCTGCGTTTATTTAAATGCAAAGAACCGGCGCGCGGCGCGTTCTCCTCCCGTGGCTTGTTTTCAACGAACAAATAACAGTTTGCAACCGCAATGAAGCAGAGCTCGCGTTGCAACTCGATGTTATTAATCGTACACGGCCATTATGATAAGCTGTAGCGAGAATTCATTTCGGAAACCCTTGAAACTGTTTTAGGAAGCCGCAATCTGTTGCAACGATTTCCCATAAACTGCCGGCTGCGCGTCGCCAGCGCAGATTTACAATTTCGTGCATTCGACCGGCGCATGAATAATACAGCTGTTGCGGCAACGGTTTATTGCTATCAATCCACGCGTCGCGCTTATAATCTTGGTCGATTCGACTCGTTCCTTCGGTTAATTGCGATCAATAATTACTTATTCGCCTCTATTTTTCTCTGCATGATTTACCGCCTCGTCACTCTGGACACTTTTTAATGATACTGTAATGTTTAACCCTTTGCCTTACAGTAACGAGTCGCAAATATTATTAAAAAACTAAAACAAACGTCACTGACGGTCAAATTTACGTTGGACTCTAACTTTAGCTTTGTTTTATAAGATTTGGGGTTAAAATGGCCTATAATATTTCACTGATTTGTAAATAGAAATTGATAAACAGATTTAGAGAATTTCATCTGCAATAAAATGCATTAAGTATGAATATCGAGGACCTTATGAAACCTACGAATTTTTCGCGTTCTCTAAATCGATGCAAACTTGGACGTCTATAATAGAAAATGGGGTGGTAATATGAGAAAGCGTTACTTTTGCTCGAAATAAGTCCTGAAGCTACGTTAAAAACTTTATAACAAAGAATTTTAATGACATACGAGTTTTAAATACGACAATGCAATGATAGTTTACGCATTTCTAAAATAAACAACAGAAAATTTCACTCGAACTGCGTATAAAAACATTCTGTTATACATCAGAGACAATAAACGTCTGTTAAACAATAGAACAGCGGTAAATAACGACAATATTACAATCATCTTAACGCTTAATTTTCATCCATTGCCAAATACGTTAGCACTTTAAATGGCCCAAAAACATAACGTCTCGTATTTCAACCCAACTTTACAATCCCACCTTCTCTAAACTTTTGTACATCTTCGTCTATCAAACATATATACTTTACAGTTCAATCGATGCCGATAAATTCCTTTCTTTTCTTTTCTTTTCTTTTCTTCTCGAAAAATTCCCGAAAATTTCCAATTAATGGAAACTTCGTCGGGAAGCCTAAAGGACGGAGAGTTGCGAGAGAAAAAAAAGAACGCGTTAGGAGAACGATCAAAGGAAAACTTAGATTGCAAATTGCGAGAGCAAGCAAGGCTGCGACGGTAGGAAGATGGCCTGGTGAACGCATCAGGGCAGAGGTGTCCTTCGACCGCGCATAAAATGCAATTTGGCGGGTGTCAGACGACCGTTACCGTTGCCCACTCTGCGTCTGCAGGGCGGCAGCGTTACGAAATTTAATTGGATTTATCGATCGGTTTTCTGATTCCCATTTCCCGTCCGTTCTCCTACCAATCGGTCGCCGGAGCCACGGGGAAAATCCGTTTCCCCGTTGCAAATCGATGTCGATGATTTCCTTCTTGCGTTCGTTCGAACGTACACGGTGGATGTACCGATTACTGCCACTTCAACCACTTGCCCTACAATTATTCTATCAGCTACTCAGGCCAGCGTCAGTCGATCACTATTTTATATCGCGTCACGCGTGCATATGCAAATCAGTCGAATGTTATTATTGGAAATTTTGATTCAACCATCTCGCGTTGTAGTGCAATGTTAAAATTAGTATTTAAATTGAATACCATCCTTAATAGTAGGTGTTTTTTTTTTATTGAATCTTTGGCATAATTGATAGAACTAGTGTGACTCGTTATTATAAAGCAAGGGGTTAAGGTTCACGTTTAACTTTATTCAACTATTTTCGATAACGTATTTAACATAAAAATCTAGTTTATATTAGTTTTATGTTAACTTCAATTAATACAATGGTATGAATATGTATTCTAACTGATTCTCTTCATCCTCACGCTTCTACGTTCGAATATTTATACGCAGTATACGTACTTTTCCGGAAGCCTGTCGAATTATACACGTAACGCCTTTAAACCGGGCGTTAAAATAGTTTTGCAGCGCAAAGGTTTAATGAAAGTTCGCACGCGTCTAGAGCATAATAAACTGTAAATGGAGTAATTTTTTTGTATCTATTATTTATATATTTTTTATATTTGAGGGGTTGAAATCAGCTCCCTAAAATTTATCATCGTGGTTACGAGGTACGCAATATTACAATTTAATTCAACGTACATACGTGGTTTCGAAATGGAATTACGAATACTATCCACGATAATGAGAGGATCGAATGCAATTATTAGAGGATAAATGAAAGATTCTATCGTAGGCTAAAATCAGGAAAGGGAGATAAACATTACGGGGGTTTATAACAGCCGGCAAGGGTAACGGTCGAGCTGACCGGAACGGTGACCAGGTTTACGAGGGGGTCGAATCCTTAGCGACTTGGGGAAGGAAATTTTGGCCACCTCGTAGATCCTGGCACCTACGGAAAATTACGGGGGAACGGCTCCTAGGGGAGGGTGCCCCACCATAGTTCGAAGCCGTAGGCGGGTTAAAAAAATCCGCTGATTGGTGGAGAGGAAGAACGTCCGCCTTGCGAAGGACGCTTTAAAAAGCCGGATACGCGAAAAATAAGTTAGTGGTAAGACAGATGTAAGATAGAAGCAGGACAGCTGTAAACCAGACGAATAGCGTTAAATAGATATAATTCTTTTATTTAGAGACTGTGTAGATCTGGCTTGTGTAAAACCCACGATCATCTCCGAATCCTACACGCCCATCCGCATCCTTTGACCATTATCTTCCTACGCTATGGTATTCTTTTGTTCTTCCGGAGAGAGACGAAGAACTGACAAGGGTCATTTTCGTAATGGACGGTTCGATTGACAGCGGTGCGAGAAAGAAACGCAGGCTCATGAATTCTCGCATATTCCGTAAGACGAACGATGCATGTAAAATGCAAGGAAATGCGAGGAATGTCAGGGCAAATGTACGGACCACGAGGAATAGAAGGAAATCCCATTTAAGATGGTCACGTAGGTTGATCACGTTTTAGGCAATGTCGTGTTCCTGTCATTTCGAGACCCGAGAACTGTCATGTAGTTTACGTGTCGCGGCTGTTTAGCAGATATGATGCGCCTTTTAGTGAATTCGCTTGAATAACGCCGCGCGCGAAACGTGCATTGAAAATCGCGAAACTCGGAGAAACGTGTGCATCGCTTGTTATTGTATTTAGATGATGAAACGCATGTATAGATGTGTGAAGGGATGAACGATAACGTAGAGGCGGAAGTAGAAGAATATGTAAAAGAAATGGTGCAGGGAATAAAACTGGGAAACGAAAATGAACGAATTATTTATGGTTAATATATAAAGAGAACTGTGTGTATACAGTTACTCACAAAATTGAGCGTACACCTTGAAACTCGATGAAAAAGATGGCTAAAAAATGGTTAATTTTCAGTGCACTCAAACTATTAACCTGATCGAACGTATCTTGGAAAAATTGAAATGCAAAATGATAAATTATACTTTTGCGGATAGGGAAGATTTGAAAGTGAAATTACAAGAAGAATAGGACAATATTTCGCCTTCTTTATAGAAAATTAATTAATTCTATGCCGTGAATATGCCGCGGACCATGGAGAGCGTTTCCTAGTGTCTAGCGACAGTGCGCGTACACGTTGCGGAGAAGTAGTCATATCTCGGCTTCTGCACGTCCGATTCCGATCGGCGAGTAGTCAAAATAAAGGGCACGCTTCTTTGATTAGTAAACGTAGTATATTAGCGTTGCGAGAAACAAACAATGTTTCACTCACGCGTTCATCGGGTTTACGAGTGGATGGTTGGTATTTTTTAGTGGCCCTTCTGGCTGCTCAATTCTGTTTCGTTTAGCTCTCTTTGGGGCTGCTCTTTTTTCATATTTCTATTAGCGCCCTTTGTGGCGGCCTCGCGTTTATATTGCGCGTTGTTCGTCGAGCGTTTGTTATAGAGAAATAACGTTGCAAAACCTACATCAGTGCACCCACGCGATTAGCTCTCGAGATCTAATCATCTTTCTAATCGTTAGTCATTAAAAAATTACATTTCGATGCCTGTACGCGTAATGCCACGTAAATGTGCAAAGCATAAGTTAATCATTTCACCAGTATAATGTATCTCTATATCGAAAACTAACACCGTGCTACTGCAACGGTGTCTCTTATTTGCGCGAAATGTATAACGTATTGTATTCATTGTTACAATAAATTCCTAAGAGCGCTAAATAGCGCCCATCTTTAAAACTGCTCTTCTCTTCAGACGACGATATCTCGGCAACCTAAAGTCGAATTGATGTGAACCAAAAAGTGGTTTAAAGGGGAAGGTTCACCGATTATGGTGGTGCAGGGATTTTGAAAACGTTCATGCAGCTTCAAAATGGCGGCGAGTTAAAGTTTGAAACGTTTTAATAGATGTTTTGGGGTTGGTCAGGAACGAGTAAAACGTGCGCTTCTCTTTCGATAATCATATTTTTCCAATAAAAAGTAGAATTTAAATGAAACAAAAAAGATTTTAAAGAGAAAGTTTCCCTATTTTTTATACGCTAAGGTGGATGCAAGAATTATAATAACTATGAGTACTACAGAGGGCGTATGAAACACACGGATTTTTTTCGAGGTCGGTATTTCAGAGCATGTGACACGAAGTCCCATAAGATGAGTGGTCTATTCTGTACCTCGTCTGTGGTATAACGTGACTACTGCATCACTGCAATTAATAAACCACAGCATCGCAAACAAACAAACTAAAACTTACGCATAATTGTGTTACAACCAATGGTAATTTATGGATGCGTAAAATCGAATAAGATTAATTTCACACCGATTGTGATTAACAAACCATAGCAGCACAAATAAATAAATTTCAACATACGTGTAATTAAATGTAACATTCTTGCATAACCATTGTTTCACTCAAGTAAATAAAACCATGAATGCTTCATTTATTTGCAACAACTTCGTTGATCCTCTGTTTCATTTATCGTTAAGTTTGACCACAAATATTCATCCCTGCATTATGTTGAACAATTGTTATTTGTTTAACCATTACCTACAATGGTAAGTAGCAACCGTTTTTATCCACAAGAGGATCAAACAGTTCCCCTTTACCAACAGCAGAAAGGTTTGAAATCGTCTTATCGATCACAGATCGTGCAGAACTCTGCACTGAAATCTTCTATCTACCAGTCACTGGTAATTTACCATAGCTAGATTAAATGCAGTCGGTAAAGCAGATTAAACATTTCAAAAATAGCCAAAAATGTTGACAAATAAGTCCTGATTAACACAGAACAATAATACTTCTATAATTTAACGTAAACATCCAGATCCAAGTGCTTATAGTAGCCTAAAATCTTTCTACAATCTTTATACGGATAAAGATTCTCATAGAAAAAGAATTGCCAAATATTTAAAACAAAAAAAAGAACAAAAACAATTTCTAAACTAATGACGCGACGCCTGAAACCGATTAAAAATGTCGAACAAAAATTATTAGGTAGGAAGCCAAATGTTTCGTGTCTAAAATAATTGTACAATTTAAGCTTGCGTTTATGTTACATTCTTTGTAAGACGTTTTTGCTACGGTCTACTAATTATTGTATCCCTTATTTTTTTCTAAATCCATTCACGATCATCTAAATTATCCTGAGTTACTCGAACGTGTAATTTTTAACGCCCAAGATCTATTACATTCTCGAGAGCTTTTTTTCACATCGCTACACATTTTATTTCTCTAATATACCGATCCGATTTATAGGTATTATCACAGACGAGGTACAGAATAGACCTATCATCTTATGGGACTTCGTGTCGCATGCTCTGAAATACCGATAACCTAAAAATTCAGAATTTTCGGAAGAATATCTTTCGTTTTATTATCTGTCAAAGAATGTAAACACTTCTAAAGTATTTTAATACACAAAATGTAGGAGCAAACGCAGAAGTTATACATTTTAGACAATCGAAAAGGTAAAAATGAAAACAGATTTGGGGCTCATGAGCACCAAATCCGGGTGACAAAGAAAAGCATTGGATAAGTGGTCTATCCTGTTCTAGTCAATGGTATTATATAGATTTAGATACCGATCTAACACCGCCAATTCTTACTTGACTCGTGTCGATTTTTATGCCGGTAAATTTGCTACCATCAAGAGTTTCATTTTAAAGTATACTAAATCTTAGTAATAATGTAGGCTTTGAGCTTTCCTATATATTTACCTGCACTAATTTCGTCTACTTTTCGCATAACAAATTCTTATTTCGTCCACGAATGGAATAAGTAAATAAACGATGCATAGAACAAGTGTAACACGTTATTGTAATGCGACGAGTCACGAGATGCTTTTAAAAGCGAAGTGTTCCACATTAACGACGGTTTACTTTACGCGTCCCGCTGGAACGGGTTAATAAATCCTACATTATTTATCTCGTACCCGCGAATCGTCAAAGCATGCAAATTCCACGGTTGCGATTGCATTCAACGAGGCGTTTAACATTGCCAAGAACACGGTAAAGAAGCGAACCGGGAAGGAACTAATTCTATGGAAATGAAGGAGGCGTGGCGTAGAATTCCTGGATGTATCATTATCAACGGCCCGATATATTACGTCCTACGTGCAGTCATCCGATTACAGGTGCATATAAGCGTGTCGTCGAGCGTATCGAGCTCGATACGTACATATATATATGTTGGCATATATCGGCAGAGATTTCCTGCCGATGTATTTTAATTGTGCGACAGGACAATGCAATGGGCGACGGAAAGTTATATCGTTCGCAAAAGTTCGCCACCGCGGTGTTATGCTAATGCTTCGCGAACCTTGGAAACCAGGCTAATGAAAGTGGTAACGAAAGTGTAACTTCTTTCATTTCGTTAACGATTCAATTCCATTCTCTCCGCGTTAATTGTTAAGAATCTCTTTCCGAAAGAAGCAGGAAAGTTATGGAAAATCTTCGATTCGAGGATACCGCGGGTGAAATTTGAATATTAATAGGGGAATCCGCATTAAAGTGCATCAATACGCTTGCGTATTATTGTTGAACGATGATAAGATTACTTTTTTCTACGAGGAAACACTGATTTTTAAGTTAACACTGGTACAGTTTTAAGTGTAATACGATGCATTTGATATTAAGATTATCAAAGTAGTTACGATAATTCCTTCAATAAATTTACAACAATGATAACTTTTGAATGTTTTTTCTTCGAGTTTCTGTACGAAGTGTGAATTAAAATTCGTTTCCCTTGTATTGTATATTCTTTTCATTTAACGCTAGATTTATTGAACCTGTCAATTCGACGAATTACAAATGCTATCCTTAATGTTACAAAAATCACGAGTATTATTTTGATAATTAATGTTGGCTTCGATTCATGCAATAATATGAATATATATATGCACGTAGTTAAAAATTAATTTCCATATATATATATGGAACTTAATTTTTAACTACGTGCAGTTATGTATAACACACTTATATTTAACGAAACCTGCGAAATTACCCTGCTGATGTCCATAAATCTAGCGTTAAAAAGGCAAATTCACTTCAAGTGTATTTTCATTTCATTTTGTTGAACGTCCACAATGTCAAACATCCCGTATACTACAAAACCATAATACAAAACATTCGGTCCATAATATTGAACAGCACGAAATAATTAAATAACACACTGGACAACAGAAGTGCAGAATGCTTTCAGGAAATATACGAAACAAAAGACGGAGGAATTTTTCAATTCGCACCGCGGGAAAAGAAAATTTCACCCGGTGAAAAAAAGTTTTCCCCTCGTCGGCAAGAGTTTGCCGAATCCGAGTGTACTCTTCCTAAGCAAGCCGCGAAAATGGGAAGAGTTTATGCCGCGAAACTTTCACGCGGGCTATGCAAATAATATAATTTTCTTAACTTTCTTGTCGCGAATTTTCTCCCCTAGAGAACACCGATAAATTTCCCTTTTTCCCTTGTTACCCGTTTAATGGTTTCTTCCCGTTGCGCGGCTCCGATCTCGGATTATAAAACTTTCGCTGCGGCATATTTCGTACCCCAGCGTGCTTACAGTGTTTCCTTAAACAGGAAAATATCGGTGAGCTACGGAAAATTACATCGGCTACGCGAATTCATCTATTAACCCTTTGCGGGCGAGAAAAAATAACGCTTAACAAATTTCCACTCAATTATTAGTTCGCTAAGGATAGAATTCAATAACACTTAACAACGAATTTTCGCTCGATTATTATCGAAAGTGTTTATACTGATTCAAATTTCTTGCTTTGAAAATCGACATTTATCCCGAAAATTGAAATGGTTTCGGCGACTATTTACCGAAACTCGTCCGCAAAGGGTTAATCTTTTCGTTAATGTTTCCGATGCGCAAGATAAATGTAGGTAATATGGAACTTACCTACGTAAAATCTCGATAATTAAGTAATTAACCCTTTGAACTCCGTTGGCGCCTTTATGGCGACATACATAATTTTCTTCGTAATTCAAGATTTAAGGTTTTCATTTATTTCTACTAATTCAATTTCTATTTCTTCCGAAGCAAAGCAAATTAAAGGCCACCCTTCCTATTTCTCGAGTACAGAATAACACTAAAAATTCTCAAAAGCGCCAAGAAATAGTATTCACGTCACCAGTAGATTGTATGATTAAAATTGTTCTCGAGTGCAAAGGGTTAATATTAGCAACATCCACTGGAGTATGTAGAGAAGAAGAGAATGGAAAGATGTGGAGAGGGGGGAGAGGTGTGAGCGCTGGGGGTGAAGGCTGCCTGGAGAGGGGGCTTTTAGGGAAACCAAAGAATGAGGGAAGTGCCAAAGAATACAAATATTGATTACTAGAATTAGGGGCAATAATAAGTTAGATAAGATAGTTTTAGGGTTATATAAAATGTATATATTAGGCTAAGGCTAGAATAAGAAAAAAAAAAAAAAAAAAAATGTATTATGGGCTGTGGAGGATACGGAACCATTGTAATCCTACAAGGAAACCAATAAAGAATATATATATTAGCAACATCCACGCGTGTGTGTATGTGATTTCTTTCTAAACAATAACGGCACATCTATTATTGGAAAACAAATGTTTTTCTATTTCGCAGTGCGCAAAAATGTCTTGAACACGAGTCAAATAGTGGAATATTTTAATAAAGGTAAGTTAAGGAGTATTATTATACTTTTGTACGATTCAGCGTTAACTATGACCGTCGAAAAATAGTTTAAATAAATATTCATTTATTCATCACACGAATACAGTTTCGCGAGCTTTCTTTAGAAATATTGTAGGTGCTCCATATTAGATTTTACGAACGTGTCGACGTTTACGTTTGTTAGCTTTTTCACTGTAACTTCTTTAAGTTACATTATATCATTATAAACATACTCTAAATCATTGGAATTGTTTCACACTTAACCAATTAAATATTTTCTTAACTACTTAAATATTTTCCTAACTACTTAAATAGTTTCTTAACTACTTAAATAGTTTCTTTGTCCGAACGCCTTAGTTATATTAAAAAGAATAAGTTCCTCAATATTTGGCAAGATTTTAAAGTCAAGCGTTCCATATTACCAACGTTTACCTTAAATGAGGATAGTTTTTATTAACCCTTTTTCTATATACTTCTTACAATTCTTCCTTCGAAGCAGCGAATCAATTCTTCAAACGTATCGTTAAAAACAGCCAGAAAAATAAGTGCAATTAAATATTTTTGGAATTGTTTAACCCTTTCACTGCTACCAACCCTTTCAAATAGAATATTTTGTTGACATCTTGAGCCAATTAAGTTTAGTCATCAAAAACATTATTAACCCCTTGCCCTACGATTATTTTATTGCCTACGCGTGCTACCAATAGTTGATCATTGCTTTCGTATCACGTCACGTTCGAAGCATTTGAATATTACAAGAAATTTATATTCGCCGAACTGTAACCTTATCGAGCAATGCCAAAATTAGAGTTCGAATTAAATTTCACGCTCGATAATATCCACGTTTCTTGAATCTACGCCGGAATTTATAGAACGAATGTAACTCGTTAATGCAACGACGTTTAACATTTTGAAACGCTCGAAATCTATTCAAGTAAGAACCCAAGAATCGAAGAATCTGAATAAGAACGTCTAAATAAAGAATCTAAGAACGTAAGCGAAGAATCTGTACCAGATTCGTATCTAAAATTCGCTGCTAATCAAAACTCGTCGACGATACGAATCGTGGAGGATTAATAGAAGCAAACTCGCGGAGAAGTAGAATTGAAAAATTAGATCACAATCAGCGCGGCGAACGTCGGGTGCATCAACCGTCTAAAATATCCCGCTGGACGTCGGTGATCGATTAATTGCTCGGTCCAGTTTGTCGATAGTCGTTTTCTGTCCAATCAACGTGAATGAAAAACGAAGGGGGGAAAAGAAAGCACTGTTGCCGGTATTCCAGATTTCCGTACGAGGAGAAACGACCATTACTCAGTCTGCCGAGCACGAACCTGCACAATGCGATCTCGCGACGTTTTCTTGCGATGCCTAGCGAGCTTTAGCGAGCTACAACCCTAACCGGTTGCTTTCGCCAACCATAGTGCAGCGCGTCCCGTATACGAATGCTAAATAATTTTCCATTCGAAATGAACGTTAGAGACGTGCGGGAACTTGAAAATATTTCGAGATTTTCGATAATATCGTTTCATTTCGATTCATTTTGTTCACAATCGATTATTCAATTGCAATATCGTGATTGCTTTCAGACGCGTGATAGAATCCGAGATCGTACAATCGTATAAGATAATTATATTCAAGCTTTCTTCGAGGATATTTTCGTGATCCCGCGCAAACCTAATAAATATGCGTATTGAATTTGGTTTAACCCTTTGAGGACGAGAAGTAATGACACTTGTGGGAGTACTTTAGTTCTGAATTCCACGACTTTGAGTTTTCACGCTTTTGAGTTCCAAACCATTTCATTTCCAACGATTTCAAATGTTTATTTTTACGTTAAGTACTCATTGCATTAAGTTTTGTGCTTTAAAAGTCGACATGGGTTCGGAAAGTCAAAAAATGATCAGGCAACTATTTGTCGACGCTCGTCCGCAAAGGGTTAAATTTCGAACTTCTCCCTGTGCAAAGTTAGATAATTAGGTAATTACCTAGTAATAACTTTAAACTTCGAACTGTTTCCCGCGTAAAATTAAATAATTGACAATATTATAATACACGATCAATATTAGCAAATAAAAGTAAGGTAAAGTTCCCTTTTTCGTTACAAGCCAAAAGAAGAATCAATGGTATTCTCGACATAGTTGCAACGCTCTTTGCAGCACGAGTAAACGCGATTTCACCGAATCTGCGAGCAAAATCTCGCCTCTATCTTCGAATACGCTTGTGTATTCTTCGCCGGAGTAGGCAATTTTTAATCGCCGAGAAGGATCAGCCGGAGAGTTACACCTAAACCGCGAGAGCGTGTTGCGTTTGTGCGATCGTCCCGAGAGATCCGGTGGAGTGACCTAAAGCCAGCCGGCAAGGGTGATAAGTTTCCGCGAGCGAACGAGCCGACAAAGCAGCTTATATGGCAACTTACACGGCGACTCGTTTCGCCAAAGCGGTTTTCTATCTCGCGCTATTCGCTCCCATAGAAAGCGTAAGGACAGTCGAGGCCTGTCGGCTGTATTAGTATACCGCTTGTACAAACAGGCTCGCGTTAGAAAAGAACGGGACACGTTTATCGGGAGATGCGTGACGGAGAAATAGAGAACGCGCGAATCGAGTGAAAAATCTCGATGCCGCTCGCGCAGAGGAGCATACAGTCTATCGAAATTTCTAATTAAAGGCGCAGAGGATCAACTTCGTTACGGTTTTTTTTGCAGCGTGCTACGCGTGCTGCGACGATCGAAGCGATTTAAGGGAATGGAATGCGCGCGTACAGTTATTCGCGAAATCGAGCGTACACCTGTGAATAGTGTATATGAACATACATATTCGAATACTTAACCCTTTGCGGACGAGTGTCTGCAAATAATCGCCACTTTTCTGGTTTTGTGGACGCACTGTTCACTGTTAAAGCAGAAAATTTCAATTAATATCGTTGATAAACGCTTCAAAGTTTTAACAATTTGTTGACCCGGAATTTGAAAGCTTAGAAATTTAAAGGCTTGGAATTCAAAGTCAAAATACTCTTTTAAGTTTTACTATTCGTCGTCCGCAAAAGGTTAAAAGCGTAACACACATATATATATATATATATATATATATATATATATATATATATATATATGTATGTATGTATGTATGCATGTATTTTGTTCAACATATTCTACCAGACAATCCGTACAAATTCCTGAAGCAAAGGAAATTACTTATATAGACTAATAAAAGACGCGAAAGTATAGCTTTTTTGCTGACACAAAATTTAACGTACTCATTCATATTTTCGTTACAATAAATAATACATATATATACTATTAGATTACTATTTTGTTAACCACCTTTAATCCTAAGCAAAAAAAGCTACGGAATGCTCAAGATCTGTAAAAAGTAGACGAAACGTCAAAAATTAGATGCATGATTTAACATCGGAAAATTTAATAATTTCCCAATTTTAAAATTTCGATACTTTAATCGCTAGCGTAAGAATAGAACTTTAAACTTGTATTTATGGAAAAAGTGAGAAATACTGTTTCGCTCGTCAGTTTTATCGATAAATCAATCGAACATACGAAGCACCCGAAGACTGGATAAACGATGAAAAATTTATCCGCCATTTTAAAAGGGAAATCGTCGTTTAGCGCATCGTTTTGTGCGATAACAAATTGTTTTTCGCATTGAATAGAATAGGAACGCGGGAGTAACGCGTTGCGAGTGGTAGATTCCTTTTTGCCTACGAGCGATGTCTGATCGCTATCGATCATATTCTACTTTGCCTCGCATGTTACGCTGAACACACATAATTACCGAACGTTTTTATACGTATCTCTCTGGCGCGTTTACAAGTTCGTTTCGCGTTTGTTTACATTTAATACCGGGGCAAATAAATTCTCTGCTATCTCGAAAGTTTCCGCGAGTAAGTTAATTGACTTGAATTACATTATGCCGAACCTATTTATAGCATAAGCGTGAATACGTGTATCGCGTCTAATTAATGTTAACAGCTGTTTAGCTTCACGCGCTTATCGAATCGATCGATTTCGAATTAAACATTTATGGATTCTATAACGTTTACGGCAAATTACGTAACCTTTCAACGGACACGGCCACGTGTGATCGATTAAACAGAGAAAGAGATACACACGTTGCATCTAAATTCCATTTATGTACATATATGCACAAGAAAAGAATGAAATAGTAATGTTAAAATATAGTAATATAAGTATATCTTTTTAGTTAATCAAACTTATTTAATCGCGAAACATTTTTACCATTACGTTGCAACAATAATATTAACACGTTCGCTGTCCCATGCATCGTATATGATGTACAATCGATACTAAATTACTTTTATTCAACTACAATTCGCTAAAACTTGCTGCAAACTTGTTGCAACTAACCTAACCCGAATCGTTCTCTACCGATTATTACGGGCTACCATAACTTAAAGAAACCTTTTCTGATTAACCAAGTTGCCGTTTGGGTAACACAAAGGGTTAACTAGTTCAACTGTTAACCCTTTCGCTACTAAAGACGTATATTCACATACACGTACCAAAAACTAGGGCGACCGTGTTTGTTCGTTTCCTTTAACACGAGATACCATTTTCCCCATTTACGCTAAGTACGCGAACATTAACAGCCGCGCTGCTCTCGTAACGACAAAAATAATCCCCATCCTCTTATCGAGAACGTTCCTCGAACTTTAGGCCGCCGTAGCGAAAGGGTTAATCACTCTTAGCGATAAAATGTAACGAATAATCTTACCGCGGAGTTGGTCGTCTGCACTGGTACCTTTGTCCCGAGTCCCGCGAGTCCTCCGAGACACCTACGCGCGCAATCGGGATCGTTATCCTCGCAAATCGGGCAGCCTACCGTGGAAGAGCCGCTCGCTTCCCTGAGCACGTGATTGCTGCTTGTGTTCGTGGTGTAGCCCTGATCGGAGCTCGCGTTAGAATTCGGCCTGGACTCGTCCGAGCTGTCGAACGGTTTGATGTTTCGCTGCCGATGTACTATCCCGACGGGCTCCCATATCTCGCTGGTCGACGAGGCGTAGTAATTGTTTTCTTTCGTCTCGCGACTCCTCTCGTCCACGACCTTACCGCCCCGCGCCACGGTCACCTCCTCCTTCGTCACGATGGACGACTTTACGCTCAAGGATGTCTCGAGCCGCACCGGAGCCCTTTCGCAAGCATTCCCCCGGTTAACGGCTAGGTATCAACGTGGATCTCTTCCCCTCGGAGCACAAGCTCGGAGATTCGATCGGCTTGTTAATCGCGCCCGGGGGGAGGGGATACTTTTGGCTACTCGTTTCGAGGGGACTTTCAAGGTATCGTTACTGTTCTTCCACGGGAAGAAGGCTGAGCGTGTTTACGTTCGTACAGCGTCATCGACCAATGTTTATTTCATTGCCTACGTTTATAAGCAAATCAGCGGACTATAGCAAGAGTGAGAATGTAAACAAGCTGTGTCTTCTTTTCGCAAAAGAATAGTACTTAGGAGGAGAGTGATTTTGGTTACGAAGAAATCGATACTAGACCGGATTCTAGAATTGCTTTAGAGATTGTATGGAATTGGAAGAGTAGTAGCTATGGAACCGATGTCGTATTGGTTTTGATGCTTCCGAAGAAATATACAGTGACGAGCGTGTAAATAGAGAAACGTTAATAATCGTATTAAAACGAGTAACGTAATATCGCATTGGAACACGGTAAAATTGTAATGGAAACGAATGATATTCAACTGTGTTATATTATTTTAGATTGGGCTTCAAAAAATAATACCTTCTTTGTAGATTGGAATAGTATAAACATTTAAGTTTGTGATATTTATGTTGATAGTCTTATTGAACTTTATATAGAACTGATTATTTCTATTTGTATGCTCGTGACTGTATCTAATTTTCAAGAGAGCTTGATAAACTTCTAGAGAAGCTACTTCCTCGCTGATTTCGATGATTTGTAAATATGTTACAAAGGATTTTATTTTGAATAGCTTTCTTCTTTGAAAAAATCGCAGGTTGATTTTAGTTCCAAAGATATTAGCAAATTTCCATTCCTCCTACGTTAATCTATGGCTACACCGAGTAACAAGAACGATCAATTATATCTAATTTGAGTGGTACATGAATTGTATTCCATTTAAAGGATATACGTATTTACTATCCACCTGCAAGCTATTGAAATATTTTTTCGACCAGTAGAATTTTGTAACTATTGCATCGGATTTTTGTATATTAATATACCAAAAAAAAGAAACACTAATCAAATCAATTGTAAAACTAAAATATCTCTGCTATTACCTTAACAAGTATCAAACTAACCGATTAGAATAATCGAAGATAGTGTCTAGAATCTAAAGCAACTGCGTTTAGAATGAAAAATAATTGTAACAACTTAATCATCAAATATTCTTCGCTACGCTAAGTACTTCTATTAAATATACCAGAAATCACAGATCAAATCAATCGTAAAACTAAAATATCTCTCATATTACTTTAATAAATAGTAAAGAAACCAATTAGAATAATCGAAGATAGTCTTGAATCCAAAGCAACTGCGTTTAGAATGAAGAATAATTGTAACAACTTAATCATCGGATATTCTTCGCTACGCTAAGTACTTCCATTAAATATACTAGAAACTACTGATCAAATCAATCGTAAAAATAAAATATCTCTCATATTACTTTAATAAATAGTAAAGAAACCAATTAGAATAATTGAAGATAGTCTTGAATCCAAAGCAACTGCGTTTAGAATGAAAAATAATTATAACAACTTAATCATCGGATATTCTTCGCTACGCTAAGTACTTCCATTAAATATACTAGAAAGCACAGATCAAATCAATCGTAAAACTAAAATATCTCTCCTATTACCTCAACAGGTATCAAACTAATTAAAATAATCGAAGATAGTGTCTCGAAACTAAAATAAAACTGCTAATCGTTCGAACGAGAAATACTCCAAACAGCTTAATCGTTGGCTATTCTTCCCAACGCTAATTTCCTGCGCAAAATGTCCCGATTGCAAACGATCGAATACGAGTTAGCTGCAACGTAGACGATGCTGACAAGAAGAGAGCGCCAAAAATAATTTCAACCGGACGACAGGATAAAGAGGGTTTGGTATCGCACGCGACGGCAATTTATTTCGCATCAGGGTTAATTCGAAGGGGATCCACGGTGATACCTTAGAATGCCGGCCTTAACGAGGATCTGATTGAGCAGATCGCACGGTGGCACCTGGCCTGTTATCATAGCCTCGCGAATGGCAACGCCATCCGGTCCTTCCAGAGGGATCGGCACGCCGTTTATCAGCAACACTTCCTCCTCTCTCATGCTAGACTTCTTTTCGCAATCCACCACCTTCACCCCGGGTCCAAGGATCGACTCCACCGTCGACTGAATCTCGTGATCGTCCATTCCTGAGAAAGCACACCTGTACCGTTGGTATCGCGAGACTTACGGTCGCCGATTTATTCGAAACTCGTGCGAAATCGATATGGACGTGATCGTCGCTAATTCTCTTATGGTTTATGGTTTAGTTTGCAGTTTAATTCGCGGGCTGTACCCATTTAGAATACGTATTTACTCGAGTCGAGGTCGGAGATAGGAAAGAGATTGTTTAACGTAATGGAATAAAGATATAAGAAGATACAAGGAATAAAGAAATAAGGAATAAAGAAATAAGGAATAAAGAAATAAGGAATAAAGAAATAAGGAATAAAGAAATAAGGAATAAAGAAATAAGGAATAAAGAAATAAGGAATAAAGAAATAAGGAATAAAGAAATAAGGAATAAAGAAATAAGGAATAAAGAAATAAGGAATAAAGAATAAAGAATAAAGTAAGAATAAAATAAATAATAATAAAGAATCGATTAAACTGATCGTGAAGCTTGATTCTTAACCACTTGCGTTGGAATAACGTGCTACGCATTGGATCTACTGAAAAACGGTGAACGTTCACGAATCGAAAACTGTGCGGCGAAATTAAGAATCGTCGCGAGCACGTTTTAAGCATGAGCGATAAAAATCGGTGTGAAATTGTTCTAAAAGTAATTTCAAGTATCAACGCGCTGCTAATTATTATAAATGGGTTTACCACTGGTACTCGCTAAATAATTGCCAGCGCAAGTGGTTAAAGTATTCGAGGATGACGTGGATTTTGCTTTATCTCGTGTAAATAGGAAAGATTTTTGGTTTCGACAAGTTTACTCCATTATGCTATTGATTCAATGCAGTGTTTATAAAATATGGAGACCAATTAAGTAGCCTATAATTGCCGATAAATAATTCTTTCTGTCCCAAAGAATTATTAATCGTTTTATATTAATAAATATATAATATATAAATATATTAAAGGTGGTTAGTGAAACACCAATAAAATCGAGACCAGCTTAAAAGCATAATTACAACAATTTGTACGCATTTATTTCAAAGTGAATTACGCGGACGATTACTTTCCTAAGAAATCTTTTAGTCCGGTTTAATTCGACGATTTCAACAGTTCTTCAATTCGAGGCAAAACACGTCGAGTAAGTAGAATATTCGTAGGAACATTCGTAACGTTGCAACAGAGAAGCTTCTGAAATTAATCTCCGTTCTCGAGTTCCTGAATCTCTTGAAATTCTTTCGACAGCGTTCGAGGAAACTGATGCGCGACGAAAGAAATATTCGCCATCGCTGTGCTTCCTTCAAACTGCTTTCAAGGCGATTTTCATTTCAGAACGTGACTTAAGGATACGCAGAAAAGATCGTCTGCTAGCGACGAGATATTTATCAATATTATTTAGTATTTTCAGCGAGTAACGCTGAATATTGTTATACGATACCGATACGCGTCAAATTAAATTAAATACTTTTTTGAAACCTAATAAGAGGATGAAAATATAATAGGAAAGTACATTTTTTAGTAGCGACTTTTTGGTACCGTAAATATTTCTTGAATTATCGGATCTGATAATTTAATCCTTCATAGGCGAACGCATCTTTATCGCGTTGCAAAGGTAGAAGATAATAGAAAAAGCTCTACCGTATTATCCTCCGATTAAATAAACGGCAAAAACTTTATCGTCGAAAAGAAGCTTTACGTACAATTTTCCCCGATGAATCGGATTCTATATAGACCGTCGTAAAGTCAATCAGCGAAGAATACGCGGCTAAATGAGGCACGGTATTTATATTAACCCCGTTAATCGAAAATCTTGTTAATCACGGTATGTATTCAGGGACGAATGATCGGAGGATTAAATCGCTAGCTAGGGCATCGTTAAAGCGACGTTGAACTGGACGAAACGAGTTCGAGGAAATACTAATGCAATCATTTGCACCTGCCCGACCCGTCCAAGATAAGTCACGCTAAAATACGTTCCAGACGGAAGCTCGGAGTAAGGAATCAGCTGCCCCACTGAATTGCAAATCGCCTAGCAATAAGGAAGGGCGCGTAATAACAACGACGGCGGATCGTAAAATTTCTCTGCCCGCGAGCCACCCTCTAATTAGATCAAATCCGACGATGACGCGGAGACCTGCTCTTATTTTTAACGGACGAATATTTTTCCAACTGCGAAAAGAATTGACGATTTGTGACACTTGTTCGACGGGTCGCGTCGCTTTCGCTCGAAAATGTTTCTACTCGCTTGGGACTAACGTTTTTAATATTTTACGAGAACGTGTTACTTGATAAATGTGGGCATTATTGTTGGGATACCAATTGCTATTGCATTATTGTAAATTACTATTGTAACTTGCTATTGCATTATTGTAAATTATTATTTTAACTTGCTATTGCATTACTGTAAATTACTATTGTATTATTGTAAATTACTATTGTAACTTGCTATTGCATTATTGTAAATTATTATTGTAACTTGCTATTGCATTACTGTAAATTACTATTGTATTATTGTAAATTACTATTGTAACTTGCTATTGCATTATTGTAAATTATTATTGTAACTTGCTATTGCATTACTGTAAATTACTATTGTATTATTGTAAATTACTATTGTAACTACTGAATTCTAATATACCAACGGCAAATGGAGTGGAATTTATTAGCATAAACAGCTAGCTGTTAGAATAATTGGCACTGTTTCTCCTATTGTCAACGAATTGCATTCGTGCATAATTAAACTGAAATTATCGTAGGGAAGTTCATTAATCGTTGAAGATGTTGGATTAGTAATTAACCCCTTGCCCTACGATTATTTGATTAGTTAGTTAGGTAAGCGTTAGTTGACCACTATTTTTATATCAGGTCACGTAGAAATCATTCGAATATCATAGGTAATACTTATTTAATAACTTCCAAGCTTATAATAGGAAACTAAAATTAGAGTTTAAAGTAAATTTCATTCGGAATGATAGACGCTTTTGTTAAATCTATGGTATAATTCATAGAACGAGTGTGACTCGTTATTGTAGGCCAAGGGGTTAACGCTATTATTACCAAGATGGTCGAATTACCCGTTCCGATAAAAATTAATATTTCTAAAAAGGCGATAATAATAGCGTCACAACTTACAATCGCGAAGCTACAAAGATTCCAACGAACTGTACAAATTACTCTTCAAAATACCAACCTCTTCCTTGGTTACTAATTCTATACCAAAGGTACAGTAACAAGTACGCGTCTTAACCCTTTCGCGAAAGACCGCGCGACGTATATACTAGTGCAAACTTTCGTCAAACCATCTCGGAGTGCTGAGCAAATATCACGCTAGCGTTCGAGTAATTAATGAATCATGCAGCGTATCGAGTGAAACGAGCGCACACACCTGGGAGGAGAGCAAACGAAAGCGTTTTCTCGATCGACGAAGGATCGGTTCAACGAGTCCGTGCACGCTAAGTGCCGCATTTTCAGGGGAAGACATTTAAAATAATAATTTGCAGCGAAACCGGGAGGAGGAGTTGCGAGATTTCGAGAGAAGAGCTGGCGGCGATTCTTGCGAAGGCTCCAGGTAATATTGAAAGAGCCCTGCATACATATGTGTGTGTGTGTGTATTTATATACGTTCCTCCACTCGAATCACCTGAACTAACCTAACTTAACGATACCAGAGATTCCAGGCACCTGCATTCGAGAATATCGAGTTCGCAAAGTGGTCGAAAGATTTCTCTTTTAGTTATTAATTACTTAACCCTTAATATATTAAACTAATATATTTATTAATTACTTAGCCCTATATATATATATGGATTTATGTACGTTTCTCCACTCGAATCACCTGAACTAACCTAACTTAACGATACCAGAGATTCCAAGCACCTGCATTCGAGAATACCGAGTTCGCAAAGTGGTCGAAAGATTTCTCTTTTATTTATTAATTACTTAACCCTTAATATATTAAACTAATATATTTATTAATTACTTAGCCCTATATATATATGGATTTATGTACGTTTCTCCACTCGAATCACCTGAACTAACCTAACTTAACGATACCAGAAATTCCAAGCACCTGCATTCGAGAATACCGAGTTCGCAAAGTGGTCGAAAGATTTCTCTTTTATTTATTAATTACTTAACCCTTAATATATTAAACTAATATATTTATTAATTACTTAGCCCTATATATATATATGGATTTATGTACGTTCCTCCATTCGAACCACCTGAACTAACCTAACTGAACGATACCAGAGATTCCAAGCACCTGCATTCGAGAATATCGAGTTCGCAAAGTGGTCGAAAGATTTCTCTTTTAGTTATTAATTACTTAACCCTTAATATATTAAACTAATATATTTATTAACTACTTAGCCCTATATATATATATATATATATATATATATATGGATTTATGTACGTTTCTCCACTCGAATCACCTGAACTAACCTAACTTAACGATACCAGAGATTCCAAGCACCTGCATTCGAGAATATCGAGTTCGCAAAGTGGTCGAAAGATTTCTCTTTTATTTATTAACCCTTTGCGGACGAGCGTGGACAAATAGTCGCCTAATCATTTTGTTGGCTTTCCGAATCGATGTCGACTTTTAAAGCACAGAACTTAATGCAACGAATACTTAACGTAATAATAAACATTTGAAATCGTTGGAAATGAAATGGTTTCGAACTGAAGAGCGTGAAAAAACCCAAAGTCGTGGAATTCAAAACTAAACTTGTAGAATTCACAAGTGTTATTACTTCTCGTCCGCAAAGGGTTAATTACTTAACCCTTAATATATTAAACTAATATAATTATTAATTACTTAGTCCTATATATATATATATATATATATATATATATATATATATAAATATATACCTAACCACAACAATATACCTAATGCATAAAGTAATTATGAATTTCAAAATGGATATGGGCCAAATCTGACTGACCAATTAATTCGTCTTCCCTAATTAACAGATTAATGATTCTGATATAATACCGCCGCGTTATTTACGCATCGTATCGAGAACCGGATATGTATCTTAATTAATTGAAATTTTGGCGAGGAAGGAAAATGCAGATCGTTAATTGGATTAGAGAAATTTTGATTACGAATTCCTTCCATATTTTCTATTCATAAACCGCACGTTTTAATCAGGATATAGAATAGTAAATTTATTTAAGGGTTTTTTTCGCCCCGAAGCACCGAATTATAGCCGATAAAAGATACAGGTTACAATGTCTCTTGAGTTTCCCAAAGAAATCCGCGAAGCTTCAACGAAATCAGAATTTTTCGGTCGCGAGAAATTAAAAAAAAAAGATTTCAACTCCTATTTCCGGTTACGACGTTCCACCGTTCGTCCGCGAATTTTTATAATAACCGCATCCTCACTGAAAGATCAAATGAGAAGCAGGCGTCTATTCCGCGCGGCGAACGTTGCATTATTCATGGACGGTTGCAACAATAGACGCGACGCATTTCCATCACAACCGAGAAGATTTCTGCGGGATAAATCAAGGAACTTTACCTTTGACCTCGGTCACGAATCACGTTAAGAACATCGTAGAGATGATGCTGAGAATGCGTTATTCTGCTTCACGCACACGCGACAATGCAAGCAAATCCAGCCTCTGCTTCATTTATTAATATTGTTGCATGTGAAACGACCGATTTTACGTGGATCAAATCTTTCTACCGATTAAGGAATTAAAAGTGACGTTAAATGACATTTACTCTGTACAGAAATTTAAAGCTTGGAGCTTGTCGAATTTGGCACTATTGATAGCTCGTTAATTGTTTTAAAATGGAATAATCGCTATCACTTGCAATCGAATAGTTTATCAAAGCTACTATTAACAATACCACTACGCTTTTATAATGTAATTTTGCACGTGTCGAGTTATAATTACCGTACGCCGCGACGGTTGCGCGAAGACTAATCATCTTACAGCCCAAGTTCAGACGTTGAAGGTCTCGCTCGAGGAATCGAACGAGTTGTCCGTATTTTGTAAACACTGAAGGATAGACAAGAAGTATTTCGTCCATAGCATCGGGTAACGCAGAAATCGCCACGCTGGATGACTCATCCGTAGCATTGGAAAACAGAAATCGCGAGGCGAAATATTTCGTTCCTTGTACCGAATTAATCAACAGCTATAACGCGAGATATTTCATTCATAATGAAAGCAAACTTGTGAGTATCTTGTAGTAATAAAAGGGTTAAATTGAAAAACAGAAATCGCGAGGCGAAATATTTCGTTCCTGATACCGAATTAATTAACAACTGTGACGCGAGATATTTCGTCTATAATGAAAGCAAACTTGCGAGTATCTTGTAGTAATAAAAGGGTTAAATTGAAAAACAGAAATCGCGAGGCGAAATATTTCGTTCCTTGTGCCGAATTAATCAATAGCTGTGACGCGAGATATTTCGTCTATAATGAAAGCAAACTTGCGAGTATTTTGTAGTAATAAAAGGGTTAAATTGAAAAACAGAAATCGCGAGGCGAAATATTTCGTTCCTGATACCGAATTAATTAACAACTGTGACGCGAGATATTTCGTCTATAATGAAAGCAAACTTGCGAGTATCTTGTGGTAATAAAAGGGTTAAATTGAAAAACAGAAATCGCGAGGCGAAATATTTCGTTCCTTGTGCCGAATTAATCAATAGCTGTGACGCGAGATATTTCGTCTATAATGAAAGCAAACTTGCGAGTATTTTGTAGTAATAAAAGGGTTAAATTGAAAAACAGAAATCGCGAGGCGAAATATTTCGTTCCTGATACCGAATTAATTAACAACTGTGACGCGAGATATTTCGTCTATAATGAAAGCAAACGTGTGAGTATCTTGTAGTAATAAAAGGGTTAAATTGGAGAACAGAAATCGCGAGGCGAAATATTTCGTTCCTTGTACCGAATTAATTAACAACTGTGACGCGAGATATTTCGTCTATAATGAAAGCAAACTTGCGAGTATTTTGTAGTAATAGAAGGGTTAAATTGAAAAACAGAAATCGCGAGGCGAAATATTTCGTTCCTTGTACCGAATTAATTAACAACTGTGACGCGAGATATCTCGTCTATAATGAAAGCAAACGTGCGATTATCTTGTAGTAATAAAAGGGTTAATGTGCAAACATTCTTGTGGAACAAGTTAAAAAGACGACATCGCTATGAGCACGAATTATTGCCGCCTTCGGCTACAAACCATTTATTTAGAAGAATAAGGAAGTTTCGTTGTCTCGGCAGTTACGATATCGCATCCTGCTGCCACAATTCGATAATGAAGGTTATTAAACGAATTACCACGGTTAATTTGCCTCGTTACGCCACGCGTAAATCATGCCTCTCTCTCTCTCTCTCTCTCTCTCTCTCTAAATGTTTTCAATTACCGGTGCGATTAGACATCCTCCGCGTACGGTGAACATTCTCACGTGACAATAACGAACATCTTGATAACATTGAACGTTCAATTTTCCCATGGAGAAAGGAACGAGGAATCGTGACAGCGCGCAATAATGACGCTCTGCTCGCGCTCCGATTTAACCTGGCCCGTGGAATTATTAACTTATGGAAACGTCGTTAATCTCGGCGAATCCTCGCAATACTATATTTCAACCCTTTGCTCGCGATAAAAGAATCCAAGCGAAAGAATATAAATTGTATCAGTTATAGGGTTAAGATCGTTTTAAATCATGGTTTATACATCGTTTACGAGCGGATACGTAGAGATTAACACTAGATTTACGGACTTTACGCGTGTAATTCGACAGGCTTCCGGGAAATTTCGTATACCGCGTATAAATATTCGAACGTGGAAGAAAGAGGATGAAGAGAATCGCGTAGAATACATATTCGTATCGTTGTATTAAGTAAAGTTAACGTAAAGTACTGACAAATAATATTTATGGTCTCTATAATTTTATTTTAGGTATGAAATCTGAAATACGTTCCGTAAACCTAGTGTTAAAAACGTTGCTGTTTAACGCGAGTTCGTAAAAAACAATCGCCATTCCAATCCTTGCAATTAACGGAACTTGATACTATCGAAAACGCTACGAATTTTCCAAACTACTTAATACTTAACACGTAAAAAGTTTATCGTTTATTTCTCCAAGGTTTATAATTCATAAGAGAAATAATTGTACGGCTTTATTTGTCTGTGTTAATATTTGTCTTAGCACGAAGTGGTTTATGCGCGTGAACGATAAACGTGAAAATAGTATAAGAAAACTAGTGTCGTATTCCTGACGGAAATCAAATAAAGATCTATCTACCAAGTATCTTAACCTGTTTAACTGGAGAATTTTTCCAAAATAAAAATGAATAAAAATGTATTAATACTATTTAGGGGAATTTTAATTGCTACGAATGTAAATATAAAACAATGTGTTTCTGATACGCGCAAACAAGTGCAATAGAAAATAAGGAATGTTTAAGAAAGTAAGGCAGTATGTCCAAAATATTGGTAATCCGTAAGACGAGTTAACTCGTCATCCCCAGTGTTAACAGGTTAATAACTCCCTTTGTACGCCGCAACGAATATCCCCGATTCGATCGTTCACATTCAGCGACATTGAATCTCACTTGCCAATGGAACTTCGATTCCGTTTTGCTCGTCGAAAACTTAACGATTCGCGAGAAACCTTACCGTGTCTCGATCCTGACGTATCGCGGTCTATTTTTAGCCGTAACAAGAGGCAAGACCGCGGTAGAAGCGCGGACAAGGAAGAAGATATACGAAGAAGCGACGTAGAAGTGGCTGGGAAAGGCAAAGTGCGTCCACGGCCGGGGCAAGGGGGCTAATTAATTTGCCAGCGTGCTAATTAAGGGCGAGAAACGCGGTGTCGCGCGGCGCTCTGTTTGCGCAGCGGGGTTGAGCGTAGAAACCAAGCTGTTTGCAACCGTTTGCAACCTTCCAAGTTCAGACGGCCTCCATTCGGTCTCATTAGTCTTAATCGTATCGCCTTTACCGGCTGTCAAACGGAACCGGAACGTTTGCACGCGTTTCGATAGCGAAATTCGCCTAAATCGACCAACTGCCGATCCGCACGGAGGAAACAACTCGAGGAGATGAAACGTAGCGTCGCGCGAATCGCTTAATATAAGCACCCGGCTAAGTGCAATTTCAATACGCTTTGCTGCCTCGTGTGATGCATTTGAATGCGTTACGTTTCTCGAGAAAGAGGAAAGTTACCATTAATTTGACGCGTTTGGAATCGACGCAGATAAGTAAGAACCATCAATTTTAACTACAATAAGGAGGTGCTAAAATTGTACAAATATAAACGTAGTCATTTTACGACTTCTATAGGAAATCAACATTTCAAAACTTGTTTCATTTGTCAAAATTCGGTTTTGAAAGAAAAAATTCTGAAAAAATTCACAGATATGTATTCCAGTAGTTGGAATATTTTCAAATTTTTTCAGAATTTTTGATTAAAGAGTACAACGGAAATCAAGTAAAAACTGTAATCACAATAACACCCCATAACTACCCCAATGGCGGGGATAGGGAGTTGAAACTTTGCACAGAGGGGTTTTTCCATGTCCTCTACCTATTGATGTATCAGAAATTTGGTTTGGGGGCACTTTTCACCATCTTATCCGGCTACACCCTTTAACCCTTTGCGGACGAGAAGTAATGAAACTTGTGGAAGTACATACTTAAGTTTTCAATTCTACGACTTTGAGTTTTCAAGCTTTTCAGTTCCAAACCATTAAATTTCCAACAATTTCAAGTATTCATTAGAGATTTTAAGTATTCATTTACATTAAGCTTTGTGCTTTAAAAGACGACATGGGTTCGGAAAGCCAAAAAATTATTAGGCGACTATTTGTCGACACTCGTCCGCAAAGGGTTAAGGGTTACTAATAGCATCGACTGAGTAGAAGATAGACATTTATAGGAGACATCGTGAATTTCAAACTGAAATTCGGCTTTTACGCCCCGTTGCGATTCGGAATGGTTAATTTCAAGAATTATATTCAATCCGAACGTGGAAATTCATAAAGTTAACTCTCCATCCATGCATGAAATATAATTACACGCTTGTTCGTATCATAGAGGTAAATGAAATTCAGGTTACAGAAGATTAAACGATAGAAGATATACTTCTATACGCGGTTAATATGAATCTAGATGTTACAGATCGATTACATCGCGAGCAACTAGTTATAACAGCGTTTAATTACAATTCCTATCGTTTTAAATACGCTGATGTATTATGTCAGTATGGATAGTCTATTCTATGCTTCGTCAATGATATATGGTTATCCAAAGTAGACTATAGCAACACCTTCCTTCACTTTTTTTTACTTTGATTTTGTTAAGTAAAGTAACGTTGCAAGACTGCCAAAAACGGTATCGAGACAATTCTCAAAAAATAAAGGAGAATGTTACGAGCACAATGATTTTACATTCTTTAATAAATCAAATTTTCTGCACTCTTCTATTTAGTAAGAAAACTAAAGGGATTTTTGGGAGAACCTAATATTGTACGCTTCATTTCGTACCACTGTACTGCGTAAAATTTTCGTTCGTTTCCTGCGTACACTTTTGTATTTTCATGTTTTTGTACACACACATATATATAAAGGGTTATCCAAAATAGACTATGTCAACACCTTCCTCCACTTTTTTTTACTTTGATTTTGTTAAGTAAAGTAACGTTGCAAAGCTGCCAAAAACGGTATCGAGACAATTCTCAAAAAATAAAGGAGAATGTTACGAGCACAATGATTTTACATTCTTTAATAAATCAAATTTTCTGCACTCTTCTATTTAGTAAGAAAACTAAAGGGATTTTTGGGAGAACCTAATATTGTACGCTTCATTTCGTACCACTGTACTGCGTAAAATTTTCGTTCGTTTCCTGCGTACACTTTTGTATTTTCATGTTTTTGTACACACACATATATATAAAGGGTTATCCAAAATAGACTATGTCAACACCTTCCTCCACTTTTTTTTACTTTGATTTTGTTAAGTAAAGTAACGTTGCAAAGCTGCCAAAAACGGTATCGAGACAATTCTCAAAAAATAAAGGAGAATGTTACGAGCACAATGATTTTACATTCTTTAATAAATCAAATTTTCTGCACTCTTCTATTTAGTAAGAAAACTAAAGGGATTTTTGGGAGAACCTAATATTGTACGCTTCATTTCGTACCACTGTACTGCGTAAAATTTTCGTTCGTTTCCTGCGTACACTTTTGTATTTTCATGTTTTTGTATGCGCACATATATATATAAAGGATTATCCAAAATAGACTATAGGAACACCTATCTTCACTTTTTTCCTTTCCCTTTCTGCTTTACCCTTTTATAATCCGTTTTTTATTTCTATTATCTTCGTTCGTTCTCGTTTCAATATTTATTTTGTTCACCTCTATTTTACTAACAAACATGGCGTTTCACAGATATTCTCATCCATCATCCTAAAGGTACTTTCGCATAACCCTTTATGTATATATACGTATATAAACAGCTACACCCGTGAAATAAATAAATAAATAAAAGGAAGAGTGGAGCGACGCGAATTGGCATTGAAACCCGTAACCCATATACGCGTGGTACAATTGAAATTTCACTTTTCACCCACTTTTGATCGCGGCTAAATTCGCATAATTCAAAACGGGCAATTACTGAAAATTGCGATAGAATTTGCCGCTCGTTCAACCCGCGATGTCTATTATCTGGGTTACTAATTAAAGTTGCGCGCATCAACAAGTGGGGGGGGAGAGAGAGCCGGTTTTTCGCTTCATTGTCTTCCTGTCTGTCCTCGAGTTCTGGATTCCCTGCGTCGCTTCGCGACCACCGGACACGCACGATAATGAAATAGAACGAGCGAACAACGACGCCGCCGACGTTCTTTGCTTACCACCGCTGTGGTGGCCTCTCTGCCTAGCCAAGGAAACACGGATCGCGTGTTTCTGAATCGGAACTCGTCGTCGTCGTCGTCGTCGTGAGAACCGAGACCGTGACTTTCTGACATCTGGCAAAAGGGGAGAAGTTAACAGTCCGAGAAGAAGCCGAGGTGCGTCAGCCACGTCGTGTTAACCATTAATTAGACCACACGCTAGCTAATTTGCACCCGTGCACACCGCTTCCAATTGATCTACAACCGTAGAACTATAGTCACTCGTAAAGGAACGGTAGTTTTGCTTGCAATTTTTCGATACTCTTTCGAACCTGCGGCACAATGTTCGCTTTATTCGTAGAGTATTCCAGCCTGGTGTATTTATATTTAAATACAATACGTTAATTGGGTAATTGCACGGTACATCGATAGATACCGCAGGTAACGTGCATACACATGTGACCAAGATCTATTTATCGACCTGTGATTTCTACACAATTATCCCTATTTCAAATGTAACTATTTTATCTTTAACCCCTTGCCCTACTATTATTTTATTACCTACGTATGCTAGTATTAGCTGGTTACTGTTTTTATATCATTTAACTTACAAATTATTTAAATATTATTGGCAATTTTTACTTAAGAACCTGCAATCGTGCAAGACCAAGCTAAAATTTTAATTCAAATTAAATTCCACTCTGGATAATATCTGTTTTTGTTGAATCTAAGCTATAATCCATAGAACGAGTGTGACTCGTCATTGTAAGGCAAAGGGTTAAACGAAGCTGTCCAAGTATAAGCTACCACTTTTATTTTAACATTTATTGCTAAAGCTTTTGAAGATACCTAATCGTTTACGTATCGATAAATATCTATCATACGTTAACTTTCCGATGTAGAATTGAAATATGATGGATAAAAGTAGCGTCTCCTACAAACTGCACGTTTAACCTATTTAAAACTTAACATTCGCCAATATTTCGACATCAATTCGTCAGATGCAAACCCTTAACCATTTCGCTACGTCTCAGAACTCAGAACTGAGACCACGAATAAGGAAACGTTTTTATTAATACGACAGTGGGTTGAATATACAAACTTGAATGCATTATATTATATGTACATTTATATTATGCACTGATTAAGTAGGGAGAAGAGGAGTTGCAAACTGTGCGAGAGAAAAACAGCGGGACGCTGAAACATGCAGCGGAAGAGGGCGAGAGAATAGAAAATATGCGAATACAGCGTAGAGAGAATTGTAAAGAAGAGAAGTGAGGGGGTTGTTAGATAGTTGAAAGAAGTGGAGAGGCGAATAGAGAGGAAAGAGAGAGGAATGACAATATGTTGATGGATGACTAGAAAGAATATAATTATACATGTAAGTCAAAGTATGGATGAATGAGAAAACAAAAGTAACACTTGAAGATTGTAAACCAAGTCCATTTCTGGGCCCAAGGGCTGAAATTAATAAATATATATTGAAGGGGTGCGCAGTGGTAGTAATGGTTGAAGCGTTCTTACTCTTTTACAAGTTTTTATTTTTTACTTGACGCGACGTGGGGGCAACGTCAAAAAGCACTGACTGAACCACGAAGCATGGAAGTCGAAACAAGACTCTCTCTCGGCTGGACTTGCAAGTCCTTAAAAAAGGTTGGTGAAAAGGAGGACAGCGTTAGAATTGAACAAGGAAAGGAAAGCTGGAAAAACGGGGGAAAACGTAAGGAAGACGGAAGGAGGTAACAAAAGAGAAAGTGAAGAAACGCGGGTAAATTTTCGGAGGTAGTCGGTTAAGGATCGCGCGGGTCTGCCCGCCAAATGTTGGTGGACATTGTCCAGGCTCGCGCGAAACCGTGAGGAAAACTGAAGACGGGAAGTGAAAGTGAAAGTTTTGGAGAGAATAGGAAAAATGTAAAAAATGGCCTTGACGTTGCCGCCACGATATACTTATTAATTTCAGCCCTTGGGCCCAGAAATGGACTTGGTTTACAATCTTCAAGTGTCTATATATATATATATATATATATATATATATATATATATGTATATTATGTATATTATATATATACATAATGGTAATGCTACTGTTATTACACGACCGAGAACAGATACGATAAAGTATAATCGAGGAACGATAAGTGTTCGTCCAACTTTAGATCAATAAATACGTCCTTCGCAGTGAAAGGGGTCAATCATCTCGATATGAGGATAAATGGGCTTGTAGCGTAATTTAAGCGAAACAGCTAGCACCTTGATTGCGCGCAACGAGAGACAGGGACTAAAAGTAGGGGACGAATCAACTCTGTTACAAGTTACGCGATAAACGGAAACGCAAACCGCCGAGTCACTTTTCCTTTCGCGTTGGAAACGTTCGCGAGACCGGTGAATTAATACGCGTTCGCTTTACGGCTGCGTGTTCCAACCGGTAACCAGCCGTGGACGTCATATATATTATTTAAAATATTCCGGCCGATTCAAATGTTTCCGTATTAACATGCGCGGCGTTCGAATAACGCGTTTAATTGAATCATTCCTTCGAGATACGCGGGCAAAGCGCCCCAAGGGGGAAACCGATACCGGACACGAATGCAAAATTCGAATTGGCGAGTTGAAATTGTTCAACGAATGGAAACGTTTGTTAATTATACGCAGCGACGTTGCGTTGTTTAATGCTCCCGTCGCTCGAACGAATTCGCAACGTATGAAAAATAAATCGTACAGAATAACGGTAGCATTGATATTATATACAATTGAGCGGTATTTTAATTATTAATAATTGCAGAACATATTAATTGTGAATAATATAATTGCTGTTTGAAACGAGACGTTACAAATATCGGCACGTTTTTAATGGGAATCATTTTACGTTTATTATTACAGATTCCGTGGAAAATATTAAAAAATGTACTTGCGAGCAAATTAATCGCTTCGTTTATTCATTGGTTGATGAATGAAAACTGAGAAAACAAGTAGAAGAAGTGTATAAATCTTACAAAATATTAATAAACTATTCATTCTTATTTACCCATTTCGTTACGTTGTTTAAAGTAATTGTACGTTGTAATTGTATCAAAGTAAAATTTTTAGTACAAGTATAATAAATCTCGTATACAATACAAATACAAAATATATAAATTTTATAAGTTTTCAGGAACAATAAGGTAAACTTATATTGTTCAAAATTGAATCTTATTTGCGTCTATGCAAAATATATAAGAGTGTATAAATCTTGCAAAACATTAATAAACTATTCATTCTTATTTACCCATTTCGTTACGCGTTGTTTAAAGTAATTGTACGTTGTAATTGTATCAAAGTAAAATTTTGAGTACAAGTATAATAAATCTCGTATATAATACAAATACAAAATATATAAATTTTATAAGTTTTCAGGAACAATAAGGTAAACTTATATTGTTCAAAATTGAATCTTATTTGCGTCTATGCAAAATATATAAGAGTGTATAAATCTTGCAAAACATTAATAAACTATTCATTCTTATTTACCCATTTCGTTACGCGTTGTTTAAAGTAATTGTACGTTGTAATTGTATCAAAGTAAAATTTGTAGTACAAGTATAATAAATCTCGTATACAATACAAATACAAAATATATAAATTTTATAAGTTTTCAGGAACAATAAGGTAAACTTATATTGTTCAAAATTGAATCTTATTTGCGTCTATGCAAAGTATATGAGAGTGTAAAAATCTAGTCGCGTAAATGTTTGATAAATACGTTTTCACCTAATATATTAATATACCTAACATACTACTTAATATATTAATATACCTAACATACTACTTAATATATTAATATATCAAACATATTATTTAATATATTAGGGGAAAAAATGGAAACACGATTTACAATGCTACGAAAAATGTAAGCGTCCCATTTTCTATTTATTTGTCCATTTAAATGTATACCATTGCAAATATTAAGCGTAGCGTGTATAAACAACTAAAGCTGAAAAATAAAACGCGCAACTTTGCGTTTAAACCATAAGGGGAGGCACTGAATAAAATTCAACCGCGTATTCGTGCAAAATTATAGCTACACATGAATGAACTTTAAAACAATTTTCACATTCACGTTCGTAACAAAACAAAAAAAAAAAAGCAGGTCTGGCGTTTCCTCGTGCGAGTAGTTGTCGAATGAAACGAGCTGCGTTAACGATAAGGATTACATTAAAATAGAAATACTGCGGCTACGTTTTAATATAAACCGAGCAATTTTATTGTACGAAATAAAAGACAGCGAAAGGTCGCTTATCTTGCAAGAGAATTACATAAAACTGCGTCCAGTTTCTTAAGTAGTATTACGAAAGTTTCAATGTATTTTCTATTCTCGTTTATCGCTAACAAATGATCGGTATTTAATCTTTCCACGTTTATAACTCTGATATAGTAGTATTATTATTATACTAAAAATTTTCGTAAGATTTTAAGTAGAATTTAACGTTAGATTCATACTATATTTAAGAAAAGCGATGAAACGTGTTTCCGTTGCAAAGAAGCAGTTAGAGATAACAGAATTAACTCTGATAGGATTGTTTAAATCAGTGAAAGTAATTTTATTAAAACAATAGAATAAAATATTTTACATACACCTAATCAATAGATCTTCGTGAATGAAAAGAGTAGCAAAAAGTAAGATAATACGTGAGTTAACTCGTGTTTCCATTTACATTAATTTATCCAGTTTTCAACGCCGAAAGCAATACAAAACTTTATAAGAATATTCTAGACTGTATTACTACTTATCATAATTTAGAAAAAAAAAATACCGAAAAGAGTTGAAATAAACCATTAATAAACGGATCATACCGAAGTTTACCGCGTTGGTTTGATTTTACAAATACTTAATAATTTTATATAAAGCGTTTAGTAATTTAACTAACTATTATCACGAAAAATTCTCCGAAATCCACTGCTGCTAGTTTAATTTAATCATAACTTTTACGGCAAATTATCAACCGGTTATTTTTTGATAATTATTTGATAGTTTCAATGTTAACAGTTACGAATAGAGATAATTATAAAATAAAACAATCGAATTAACGGTATTTTTAGTAGCAATAATTTCAAGGTATTTAACGTTCGATAGCACAACGCGTTAGAGAATTCAATCGTCACGCCCCCGATGAAGATTTACATAATAATAGTGCACGGAGAGTGGAAAATTGTTCAGCTCGTGCTCTAAATACCTTCGGAATTATGTCTCGTGCTCGTGAGGTTGATTTCGTTGGAAGAAGGCCAGGAGTACTCTGTTAACGCAATTTAAAATTGAAATGGTATCCAACTCTATTGTGATGTCACCTCGTTTCCCATGAGCAACGCCGGCGGGAAGGAACTGTTCCTTACGTAAAATTTATTCAGACTCGCGTCACTGTTAATAACAATAATAATCATTGTCGCCGCGGAATGGGTGATTTAAATACCAGGTCACCAGGCTGCTTATGGAATGTTTTATTTCGCGCCTTCGTACGCGAGCAAATAAGTGAAATCTATCTAATATAAATTATTATAAATGAAAACGTCAACTTCAAAACTGTAAGAGAATCTAATATGTGTTCCCAAATCGGTCGCGAGAGTGCGAACTTTCTTTTTGTTTCTTCCATTAGCGTTGCGACCGTGTTTTGTCCTGTTCGTAAAATGTCCTCGCAAGACAAACACGTACTCGTATATTATTACCTCTTTTCGTTCAATATATATATTTAATTTAGTATTCACAAGATAAAGATGTTTTATTTCATTCCCTGCAACTAAAACTCTGCCAAAAACGAAGAGAATCAATCGACCTTAAGTATTAATACTGATTATATATAGCGAATATATGAACTTATTATATATACTGAATATGTGAACTTATTGTATATTCTGAATATATGAACTTATCGTATATACTGATATGGAATTTGTCGCGAATAAATAGTCTTTGTAGAAATTAAATGTGAGAATTTCTTACGTAGAAATGAAACTGGTTACAAACTGAAGCTACCAAAGTTTTCATTATTATCACTGTCTGATTTCAATTATAAAATAAATACATAAGAAACTGAAACTAACAAGTTTCCATTATTATTATTATTATTAATGTTATTATTGTCATTTCAACTCCAATTTTTATGATAAACAATTTAACTTTACTTAAATAATTCGTATTGTTCTTATTTGGTAGAGACGATAAACTATTTCATTGTATTTTTAGTGTAACTTTAGGTTCTCGTATAAATGGTTCGAATAAAAGACTATTAAAATACGTGGCGCGTTAAATTGGAGTGTAAAATTTGTAACAACGTAAGAGAAACTTCCTCATAAAACGGGAACCAAATTCCAAAGCATATTTATAAATATTGGACTGATTTAGTTAGATTTAGCAAGAAAATTGAACTAGTGGCAGTAATAAGCACTTCTCATAATAATTGCGAGAAAATTCATTACGCGTAATTAATTCTATCCTATAGTAATGAACTCATAATTGAGTGGACATTTATTAAGTACTATTTTTTCTCGTCCGCAAAGGGCTCAAAATTAATAAGCCTAATAATGCTAGGATTGTTCATAAACCTGTTTATAATTTTGCGTAAAAAGCATTTCTATAATATTAAATATAATATCTACAATATTAAATATCATATCTATAATATTAAATATAATATCTATAATATTCAATATAATATCTATAATATTCAATATAATATCTATAATATTAAATATAATATCTATAATATTGAATATACTATCTATAATATTAAATATAATATCTATAATATTAAATATAATATCTATAATATTCAATATAATATCTATAATATTCAATATAATATCTACAATATTAAATATAATATTAAATATAATATCTATAATATCAAATATAATATCTATAATATTAAATATAATATCTATAATATTCAATATAATATCTATAATATTAAATATAATATCTATAATATTAAATATAATATCTGTAATATTAAATATACTATCTATAATATTCAATATAATATCTATAATATTAAATATAATATCTATAATATTAAATATAATATCTATAATATTCAATATAATATCTATAATATTAAATATAATATGTATAATATTAAATATAATATCTATAATATTAAATATAATATCTATAATATTAAATATAATATCTATAATATTAAATTATAGGCCATGTCTATAATATTAAACAAGCCCCAATATAAAATCCATCCGTTCGCCCATAAAATAACCCAAGCGCATCGCTTGATGATTTCACGACCACGTGCACGATTAAGAAGCCAATTTGCCAGCGATTTGCGCGGCCTAAACTCGACTGAACGTTAGTTTCTTAAGCGTCGCGGACGTTGAAAATTCTGTTTGCTCGATTTTTGCCAGTCGGACCACCGCTGGAACACGGCCAAAAAGCGTAACACCGCGAGATCGACGGCGAAAAGTGGGAAAAAAAGGAGCGCTTTGGGGAACGAATCGGTGGACGAGAGCGGGCGATTCGCGACGCGCTTTCTTCGCGAGCGAATCCCGCGATGCTTCTCGACAGCGTGGCGTATCGGCAAGGGTGGCGGCAGGGCCGAAATTTGCATTGCAGAGTGAAATTAGCCTGGCGAAAAAAGTGGCCGGCCCCGTAAGGAATTTGCAATGTTAACGAGGCCCGATCGCAGCGTTTCCGATGCAAACCGAGAACCGGGCACGTACCCTCGTTTGCACGTTAATTCGCTTCGGCTTAAGTGTACTTCTGCAACTTCTTCACCTTGCCGTCTTTATTTCACCGGGCCCCTTTGCACGATGGACACGTTTCGCCTTTCGATTTTCTTCGAACGATTTTCGAGCGAGCTTTTTAAAATACGTAGCCGTGAACGCGAAGAGAAATAGAAATATGAGGATGAGTAACATGGAAAAAATAATACGGTGCAAAAGCCGGCAAAGGCTAAGTCTGCTGCTTTTTGTTTGAAATTGTTTGGAATGAAGATCAATGGTTTTCGATCAACCCTAATGCAGATACTTCCCCACTGAAACTCTCGCGATGCGTTTACTATGTATCTTGTATCTGTTACGCAAACCGACGTGCTAATATATGTAAAAAACGCGTTTCTATTTAACCCTTTGCGGTCGAAAATATTTAAGGTATTAATTTTGGGGGTTCAATATTCATGATTATGCTAGAAAACCGAGAAGAAACTTTCTCCTAATTATTAATCCTTTGCGGACGAGTGTCGGCAGATAGCCGCTGAAACTATGAAATTTCTGGGTAAATGTCGATTTTCAAAAGAAGAAATTTGCGACACTAATAGAAATGACATAATAAATATCAGAAACTAGTGATACTAACAAGCACTTTTCATAATAATTCGGCGAAAATTGGTTAAGTATTATTAAGTTCTATCCGTGATTAATTCACAACTGTAATGGAAATTTGTTAAGTGTTATTTCTTCCTCGTCTGCAAAGGGTTAATCTTATCGTTTACCAATGAAATTAATTTAAGTTTTCGTTTGAAATATTGATACGCGTTAAATATACCAGAAATCGATTGGTTATTTGTCGACATTCGTTCGCAAAGGGTTAAATGAAAAGTTTTCAAGCGACAGTACGAAAGACATTCGACTTTGTTGACATTGAATTTTCAAATACGTGGTGATGAATTTATTACATTTGTGGCGGCTCTCCTGCACCCACCACTAGAGTGACATACGACGAAATAGGCTTTCTCGAAAGTACTCACTCCAACTACCTCGTCCATATATATACCGCCTCTAACCTTCCTTCCAATATCCCAACGTCTAAGGCAGGGCCTGCTAGGTAGCCGCACTGATGAGTCCATTAGCAGGCCCAGGACGAAACGCAACACTCTTCCTTTTCCCTATTCTATCCCCCCTCCACAGCTCCACATATCGTTGGCAATTTTTACTTAACTTTCCTTCCAAATTCCCAACGTCTAAGGCAGGGCCTGCTAGGTAGCCGCACTGATGAGTCCACTAGCAGGCCCAGCACGAAACGCAACACCCTTCCTTTTTCCTATCATATCCCCTCTCTACAGCTCCACATTTGGTGACCGCGACAAGGAATACAACAACAGCAGCCTTCTACGGAGGAACAACGAACCTAAGGCAGGGCCTGCTAGGTAGCCGCACTGATGAGTCCACTAGCAGGCCCAGGACGAAACGCAACACCCTTCCTTTTTCCCATTCTATCCCCCCTCCACAGCTCCACGTATCGTTGGCAATTTTTACTTAACTTTCTTTCCAAATTCCCAACGTCTAAGACAGGGCCTGCTAGGTAGCCGCACTGATGAGTCCACTAGCAGGCCCAGCACGAAACGCAACACCCTTCCTTTTTCCCATTCTATCCCCCCTCCACAGCTCCACATATCGTTGGCAATTTTTACTTAACTTTCCTTCCAAATTCCCAACGTCTAAGGCAGGGCCTGCTAGGTAGCCGCACTGATGAGTCCACTAGCAGGCCCAGCACGAAACGCAACACCCTTCCCTTTTTCCTATTCTATCCCCTCTCTACAGCACCACACATTGAACATATAAAAATAATGTTCATGAATAAAGGAGAAGGTTGAACAATATTATGCTCCAAACTGGAACTAGATTTTTATGTTAAATACGTTCTAAAATAATTAACGAAAGTTACTTAAAGCGCGAACATTAAAGTGGCAATACGTGGTACATCTACCTTATATCCATTCATTTCAATATTCTGTTTATCTTCGTGCATTACGTATATTGTACACCTTTTCTTGCGCATTTCAATTTCTTCTTCATAAATGCATAAACATCCGCAGTCAATTCGTTACAAATGCAAATGCGTATTGCTTCCGCAGAATTCGCGGAAGACGCGTGCTACGAATTCCTTGCTATCGTCCACTTTGTTGAAATAGCCATGGCGACGCGGCGAGGCGAGAAAATTTGAAACTTTAAGATTAAGCATATTTTGGTTCGGACGAGTGAATTTTCTACGACTACTGCGTTAGACCAGCAGGCCAACGGTGACTCTTTATTAACATGGAATCGTAAACGAGCGAGGAACGCCGAGAGAACTTTATTTAGGTTGATGGAGCTGGCGAAGAAATTGCTCCCTTATAACCGAGTTTCCGCCTGTCGAAATATTCTTTTGAAGTTGCCGGCTTTAAAAGTGGCCGCGAGAAAAAAGCCATCGGCTGATTTACAGTTGCTGGAAGTGAAACTTGCACGCTTATAGTACTGTTAACTATTTAATCAAACGATTTTGAAAATCGATGGACGCTTAATAGAAAAGTTTGGAAATTCAAACGCTGAGAAATACAAAAGCGTAGAAATCGAAAAGCTTGGAGTTTCAAACCCTGACAAATACAAAAGCTTAGAAATTCAATAGCTTGGAGTTTCAAACGCTGACCAATACAAAAGCTTAGAAATTCAATAGCTTGGAATTTCAAACGCTAAGAAATATAAAAGCTTAGAAATGGAAAAGCTTAATGTTTCAAACGCTGAGAAATACAAAAGCTTAGAAATGGAAAAGCTTGGACTTTCAAACGCTGAGAAATACAAAAGCTTAGAAATTCGATAGCTTGGAATTTCAAACGCTGAGAAATACAAAAGCTTGGAATTTCAAGCGCTTAGAAATACAGAAGCTTAGAAATCGAAAGGCTTGGGGTTTCAAACGCTGAGAAATACAAAAGCTTAGAAATTCAATAGCTTGGAATTTCAAACGCTAAGAAATATAAAAGCTTAGAAATGGAAAAGCTTAAAGTTTCAAACGCTGAGAAATACAAAAGCTTAGAAATGGAAAAGCTTGGAGTTTCAAACCCTGACAAATACAAAAGCTTAGAAATTCAATAGCTTGGAGTTTCAAACGCTGACCAATACAAAAGCTTAGAAATTCAATAGCTTGGAATTTCAAACGCTAAGAAATATAAAAGCTTAGAAATGGAAAAGCTTAAAGTTTCAAACGCTGAGAAGTACAAAAGCTTAGAAATGGAAAAGCTTGGAGTTTCAAACCCTGACAAATACAAAAGCTTAGAAATTCAATAGCTTGGAATTTCAAACGCTAAGAAATATAAAAGCTTAGAAATGGAAAAGCTTAAAGTTTCAAACGCTGAGAAATACAAAAGCTTAGAAATCGAAAAGCTTGGAGTTTCAAAAGCTTGGAAATTAAATCGTTTCTTAGAACATCAAAATGCAAGTGTCCGTGTTTTACTTTGAGCCAACGTATAAAGTAGTAGACGAAAAAGTAGAAACACCGTAAACTTTAGTTGCGATGTAACGAACATATGAAGCTTGAAATAACTTTTTCGGTGCTTCATAGAAGCGTTTCGCTGCGAGAGCAGCGCGGAAAGACGGATCAATCGAAGACGATAATTTAATAAAGCGTGGAGCAGGAGAAGAAGCAAAACGAATCGGTTCGCGCGATTCCCTGCGAATTTCTGGGAAAATTCAAATTTTCCGCGTCGCGAATCAGAGTCTATTCTTCCTGCGCGTAGCAGCGAGAAGCGAGACGATAATTAAACTATCTACGACAATTGATAATCACACGCTTGCGTTGGAATAGGTGCCGGAAAAATAGAATAATGTCATTGCATGCCGAATCATTTTTCAACGTCGCGTGTCAATGATTCGAGTAATGATTTTATTAATAACGTCGAATAAAAAGTAGCTTTACGCTGTTTAGAATAAAATATGAAGCAGCGAACACGAGATTAGGATAGGTTTAATTCATTGTTTTGCTGGTTTCGAATTTGATTAATCCATTGCTATAATAATACCAATTTTTCACTACGAACGCATGCTATTAATATAACATGTATATATAAATATAATATAATAGTAATAATTATTGATTAGTTTCACAGTGTATCGTATGCAAAATATTCGTATACTATATACGATTATTAATATTGATTCTTAATCTTAGGAATTGAAATTAGGAATCGAGTCAAGAGTCAACTTTGTTACGAGTGAAAAAGTAAATAGAGGAGAAAAATAATAAGAAATAATTATTGATTAACTTTGCAGTGTATCGTATGTAAAATATTCGTATATTATATACGATTATTATTATTGATTCTTAATCTTAGGAACTGAAACTAAGAATCGAGTCAAGAGTCAACTTTGTTACAAGTAGAAAAGTAAATACAGGAGAAAAATAATACGAAATAATTATTGATTAGCTTCACAGTGTATTGTATGCAAAATATTCGTATATTATATACGATTATTAATATTGATTCTTAATCTTAGGAATTGAAATTAGGAATCGAGTCAAGAGTCAACTTTGTTACGAGTGAAAAAGTAAATACAGAAGAAAAATAATTATTGATTAGCTTCACAGTGTATTGTATGTAAAATATTCGTATATTATATACAATTATTAATATTGATTCTTAATCTTAGGAATTGAAATTAGGAATCGAGTCAAGAGTCAACTTTGTTACGAGTGAAAAAGTAAATAGAGGAGAAAAATAATAAGAAATAATTATTGATTAACTTTGCAGTGTATCGTATGTAAAATATTCGTATATTATATACGATTATTATTATTGATTCTTAATCTTAGGAATTGAAATTAGGAATCGAGTCAAGAGTCAACTTTGTTACGAGTGAAAAAGTAAATACAGAAGAAAAATAATTATTGATTAGTTTCACAGTGTATCGTATACAAAATATTCGTAATTATATACGATTATTAATATTGATTCTTAATCTTAGGAATTGAAATTAGGAATCGAGTCAAGAGTCAACTTTGTTACAAGTAGAAAAGTAAATACAGGAGATAAATAATAAGAAATAATTATTGATTAGTTTCACAGTGTATCGCATGCAAAATATTCTTATATTATATACGATTATTATTATTGATTCTTAATCTTAGGAATCGAGTCAAGAGTCAACTTTGTTACGAGTGAAAAAGTAAATACAGAAGAAAAATAATTATTGATTAGTTTCACAGTGTATCGTATGCAAAATATTCGTATACTATATACGATTATTATTATTGATTCTTAATCTTAGGAATTGAAATTAGGAATCGAGTCAAGAGTCAACTTTGTTACGAGTAGAAAAGTAAATACAGGAGAAAAATAATAAGAAATAATTATTGATTAGTTTCACAGTGTATCGTATGGAAAATATTCGTATACTATATACAATTATTATTATTGATTCTTAATCTTAGGAATTGAAATTAGGAATCGAGTCAAGAGTCAACTTTGTTACGAGTAAAAATATAAATACAGGAGAAAAATAATACGAAACAATAGAACGTCGAAGTAATTATTTCTCTCAGCTACGCGTTTTCCATTATTTAACGCGGAGAGCAGTATTCAATGATCGGTTTTGAAAGTGCCACGTTAGTCCGATAAAAATCAAGAGTATCTTAGTTTAGACGTCCAGTCCGCTTTCACCGATTTTGAAAGTTAAAATTTAATTATAGGAAACAGGAGCTATTCGAGACGACTTCAATTTATTTCAACACGGCGGTTCCAGCTACTAGTACTTACATCCACGTTAAAGTAACTATACGCCGTTACGTTGTCCTGTAACATCGCGGCTATTTACCAGCAGCACTGAGAGATACCCAAGTTGTCTCATTACGCCTGTCGCTTATTACACGAGCACAAGTTTTGTTCGGCTTATATTCCTAATGAGGAGTTTAAAATAATTAAACGCAATTAATTTGCGGATACTTGGCGTCTCGCAACTCGTCGTATGCTCCGATACTTTAACGTAAGTCTGGGTTTAGATTCAACGAGAGATCGCGGTTCTTTCGCGCACGATATTATTCAATTAAAATGCTATCTCGTATTCGCGCGTTCGAGAATTATTTTATACCATGAATTAGAAATCCCGACAGCGAAGGAACACGATTTCTAAAGGAAGGAAATTTTCTGGCAACAAAAACTAACGTGGCGACGACGTTAAAGAATTATTCGCCTGGAGAATTGCGAAGCTTAATTTACCGGTTTAATATTTCAGCTGCGGAGAAATGAAATTAATTAGCTCGCTGAGATTAGCCGAATTAATATTTGAGAAATCTCATGGTAATTGTTCAATTGCGGATCTTTATGCATTTATAGAGGATTTGGATATAGAGAAACGTACATAACGCGAACGCTGCGTAAAAATATATACCAAATGTTCAAAGCTAGATACAATTTATGAGAATTCGAAAGGAAATGAAATCTCTATTTACATATGTTCCAATCCTAAGTTTATAAAAATATGAATTTGCATAATGATTCGCTGCCTATTAATTACATCTTCGAATAACGAAATTCGGGATCTATGCAAAGTAGTTAGTTCTAAGAGACTCATTTATCAAAATTCATTTCTATTCATCGTCACTTGCCAAAAAGGAAAAAGTAGACAGCTCCGATAGTGAAATAGTATTACAGTAAAATCTAGATCTATAACAATACGTACGGAAATATATCTTCGCACGTATTATACGACTAAAATTCGATTAAAGTTCACTTCAGTTTCGCGTGTCCATTTAACGCGATGCAAAACGTGCGAGTTCGGACGCTGCTGTAACTTTGTCACGTATTGAAATTTCAAGAAATTCGTCCAAGACAATATTCTAGACTTTTGAAACTTTAACCCTTTGACGAGTACAGAATTCTGTTCCGCGATATAAAAATGTTTACATCGATACGGACGTTGAAAAAAAACATAACGTAAGCTGTACGCGTACGAAGCTACTCCTTTGGACCCAACATTTTTTGCCCGTAATCGTGAGACGGTTAAATGATTATGGAAGCATTCTAAATTATTAGGTCGGTGCGTATGAAACGTTTCTGTGACGCAGAGATTTCCAACCACTGCTAATCAACACGAACCGATAAATCGTTAAAAAAAACGTATGCAAAATAACATTATTTTATAGACATTATTTTAATTAAGTATGCGGTGTTTTGATAAAAAAAACTCACTCGTATTTAAAGTAGGGACAGGACATTGAAAACTTCGAAACCAAAGGGTTAATATACATAAAATGTACAAGAAAAGAATAGTGATTTAAAAATGATCTCGGTATCGTACCCTCCCTATGAACCTAAAATCATTGACTAAGAACAGGATAGACCACTTATTCAATGCTTTCCTTTGTCACCCGGATTTGGGGCTCATGAGCTTTCATTTTTACATTTACGATTGTCTAAAATGTATCATTTTTGCGTTTGCTCTTACATTTTGTATGATAAAATACTTTAGAAGTGTTTACACTCTTTGTCGGATAATAAAACGAAAAATATTCTTCCGAAAAGTGTGAATTTTTAGGTTATCGGTATTTCAGAGCATGTGACACGAAGTCCCATAAGATGACCGGTCTATCATCCTGTACCTCGCCTGTGCTTAAATCTCGAATCTCTGTCAACTAGGAGTTTCCTTATTAACCGCGCCGCGGATGTCTACAAGTTATCGGCGATTGCCACGCGTTCACGAATGATTGATCGATTTGGCCAATAGGGGCACTCGAGCGGCTCGTTTTCCCAACGAGCACACGGCAGACATTTTGTTTCCATCCGATCGCGTCAACTGGGGAACACGATAAACCAATTTGCGGGCTAGTCGTCGCAATTGCAGGGGCTTAAAACAACGTTCTCTCCCTCTTACATCGGCGAATGTTCCCTTCCGTAATCCTCCTCTCCTCCCTCTTCCACATTAAAGGGGATTTCATCATTCCACTTGTACGTTTTGTATCTGCCGCGATCCTCGAATGTCGAGGGGTCCGCATGGTTGATCCCTCTTCTAACGCGGCAACGTGCACCCCGCTCACGTTTATCGTTGCACGCGCGTATGATTCGCTTGGGGGTGAATATATTTCTTTTTTCTTTTCGGCCACCGTTCGAGTATCTCCTTCCGCGGGGATTCGATGAACCCGCGTTTGCTAGCTATCGATCCGATATTTCACGGCCGTGAAAGGGTTGCTGGCCGGCGAAACATCGGCAAACGCACGCGTGTTTAATCTTTCAGCGGTGATGGAAATGTTTCCGCGAAACGAAGGTGAAGTTGTTAAGGGCGTGGAGCTGTAGAGAGGGGATAGGATAGGAAAAAGGAAGGGTGTTGCGTTTCGTCCTGGACCTGCTAGTGGACTCATCAGTGCGGCTACCTAGCAGGCCCTGCCTTAGACTTGGGATATTGGAAGGAAGGTTAAAGGCGGTATATATATGGACGAGGTAGTTGGAGCGAGTACTTTCGAGAAAGCCTATATCGTATGTCCCTCTAGTGGTGGGTGCAGGAGTGCCGCCACAAGAGAAAGATGTGTGGAGCTGTAGAGAGGGGATAGAATAGGGAAAAGGAAGGGTGTTGCGTTTCGTCCTGGGCCTGCTAGTGGACTCATCAGTACGGCTACCTAGCAGGCCCTGCCTTAGGTTCGTTGTTCCTCCGTGGAAGGCTGCTGTTGTATTCCTTGTCGCGGTCACCAAATGTGGAGCTGTAGAGAGGGGATAGGATAGGAAAAAGGAAGGGTGTTGCGTTTCGTCCTGGACCTGCTAGTGGACTCATCAGTGCGGCTACCTAGCAGGCCCTGCCTTAGACTTGGGATATTGGAAGGAAGGTTAAAGGCGGTATATATATGGACGAGGTAGTTGGAGCGAGTACTTTCGAGAAAGCCTATATCGTATGTCCCTCTAGTGGTGGGTGCAGGAGTGCCGCCACAAGAGAAAGATGTGTGGAGCTGTAGAGAGGGGATAGAATAGGGAAAAGGAAGGGTGTTGCGTTTCGTCCTGGGCCTGCTAGTGGACTCATCAGTACGGCTACCTAGCAGGCCCTGCCTTAGGTTCGTTGTTCCTCCGTGGAAGGCTGCTGTTGTATTCCTTGTCGCGGTCACCAAATGTGGAGCTGTAGAGAGGGGATAGGATAGGAAAAAGGAAGGGTGTTGCGTTTCGTCCTGGACCTGCTAGTGGACTCATCAGTGCGGCTACCTAGTAGGCCCTGCCTTAGACGTTGGTATATTGGAAGGAAAGTTAAAGGCGGTATATATATGGACGAGGTAGTTGGAGCGAGTACTTTCGAGAAAGCCTACTTCGTCGTATGTCCCTCTAGTGGTCGGTGCAGGAGAGCCGCCACAAGGGTTATGCTTTGATGGAAGCAGGTTCTTCTTCTTTTGTTTAAATAAAAAGACACGGGTTTAAGAAAAAGGTAACTGATATATATATATTTGATTGTATGTGGAAAATGTAATATACCAGGACTTTCCATGTCCTGTCCGCACCGACTCTTTACGTCGAACTGTTGGGAAAACGACAGCCTTCGACACTTATAGTTTTACAAACAATGGTCAACCTTTTCAGGTACGCTTGACATTCGACAAGACGAGACGCTGCGACTCCGAAGTCTTGGGTTTTTCCCGATTACTTTATTACGCCTGTAGATGCGACACTCTAATATTTTTGAATAGGGAGTTTTTCTAAAGAACAGCTGTTTTACTTCAACACGAAGCAAATTATTGCACCACGCTCGCAGCGGGAGTTCGAAGCGACGATGAATTTTGCGTACTTATCGTAGAACGGAATAAGGGTTCCAAAGGTTCTTTCGGCAGCTTTCTTACGTAAAAATTCCGTTGAATATTTAGAGGATGGAGATAGCTTGTTATACACGTATGTAATAACGCATCGTGTACAATTATATAATACACGTTACCGTGGAAAAATTCAGACTACGAGATTCTGGAGGGGTTCGTTTCGTTAATAAAGCAACGAATTGACATAAAAATCCGTCGTCTACTTACGATCTTATAAACGAAAATATTTCTCGCGGACTGATCGCTTGTAGCGTATATACGCATCGCGACTACGGATAATCGAAATCCCTGACGAATAACACAGTAAAGCTTGGCGATCGAGCGACGCAACGGAATTGCTTAAATTTCATTCGCATCCACGTGGTTCGCAGACCGCCGCCGGTTGATTTAGACGAATGTTACTATTGCAACCGTTGAGTTATCGGTTCAATTAACACCTGGCGCGCGAATCGTCCGCCATCTTTTATATTCCCGAATTCATTCGTCATCGAGCAATTACTCGGCGACCGGAGAGCAGGAAAAAGCTAACGCCGCGCCTCGCCTCGCCTCGCGAGTCCAATTGTATTCCGTTCGCAGCAACGAGTTTCCACGCTGCCATTACGATCGATACCGGCGAAGAAGAGAGGAGGCTTCGTTCTTCCGTAAGTGGAATCGCCGGTTTCAGATAACGCCGCGTCGTCCTATCTTCTCCGTTAGAGCGCGAAAATTCCACTCGCGCGGCGGTTCGTTCGCAAGCCGTTTACGAACGCGTGCATGCGCAACGCGTGTGCTATTACACGCGTACGAGTATAAACACGCAGGAAGGCGAGCGTAATTACGCAATTACTTAGCGTTCCTGGCGTTATTGGCGGGAATTTTTCTCCGACGCCGAGCATCGGGCGTCGTTTAACCTGTTTCCCGAAGGGGGAATATCTCTATTCCGTCGCCGCATGGATCTTTCGACGCGCGCGGTGAGATCCTTTTCTTAACGCGGCGCGTACCGCGATTATCTTAACCGACTGAAACGCGTTACATCCCGTAAGACGATAGCTTAAACGCGTTTCCCCGCTGCTTGTTCTTGACACCAATTACTCGACGCTGCGTATAGGCTGGCATCGCTGGAGAGAGAGAGCCGGGGGCTTGGTTTTTCGCGCTTCAAATGCCACCGTGCGCGATTAGTCGAGTGTGACGCGAGCCACTTGATTATCGCGCCGCGATATCAATTTGTTCGCCACGATTTTATACGTATGTATATATATCGCGCGTCATCTTCGTTGCGACGCGATAGAAACGGCGCGGCGAGAAAGTAACGAGACCGATAGGAATAAAAGTTGTTACATAATGCATAGGAGAAGAGGAGGAAGTCATTAGCGGGCTGCGGAAGTTTATGCGGACGCGTAGGGGAGGCGAAACATATTTGGAATACCGGTTCGTTTAAGATGCATACAGAATTAGAGCGGGGAATAAGTACGAATAAAAGCACGCCGTAACGTAAGGGAAAATAGTAAATCATTACACTTCGAACACTTGATAAGAATGAGAGACGGATGCTGCGTGAAATTTTGGAGTAATCGAAAAGTGACCTAAAATAACGAGTTAGCTACGATAGATAATAAAGTTGTTTTCCCTCGTGGATTAATTAGAAGCGAATATCCCTGCGTAGGAATCATCGTCTTAGGTAAATATCAATTTATACACAGAAAAGGGAATTACATGTTTACATAAATATTATTATTATTATAAATTTTAAGTCTTCAAAATATTTAAAATGCCACACTAATTGTTATTCATCAAACCTAGGTATCGGACTACTCTAAATTACAGATGTTAAATTAATTTAATAACAGCTAATTTAATCGTAATTAAATTAAAGATGTTAAATTCCCAGTTAGCAGCGTGATATTAAAGCTCCAAATTTCACGTCACATCTCGTTTCCCAAAAATAATTGGAAAAATTAAGATAAAGCCATAAAACTAGCTTGTTAACAAGTAGATTACGTGTTTTACTTTAAACGTGTTGACATATTTTAACCATGGTTGCAACGAGTGAATAATTACCAGGAAACTTTCATCAAGTAACCTTTCTTTATTGCTTTGCAAATTGAGTTACAAATTACCGCTTAAAAACTTCTTCGATTCATGCTTAATATTTGCAGTACGACAAGCTGGATAACATTAATAGTTTCTTAGACACCTCGATAATTCCAAGTTACCAACAGCATTCCAAACAAGCTTCACTTTGAACTCCAACTATACAGAAATTAATCCCATCAATCTATTTTACTTGGCACGATAAAAACACCGATGCTGAAACACGAATGAACTTGCCGTTGTCTCGATCTTCAACGGCGAACCCTTTAGAAGCTTTATATTTTCGAAAACGCGATCGTTGCCGGTAAAGGCAGCAAAGAAAAATGGCGGAACATCTCGCGGAGCGGCCGGTCGAGCGAGCACGGGATAGAAGAAATGGATGGCGCATAGCGAAGAGACATTCGCGACCAAATATGGCGCGAGTGCACCTTTGACGAGGCCACTTTCCGCGCCGATCCTACGTCCCGTCCCTTCGCCCCCTTTTTGTCGTCCCGGCGGCCCTGCGTGTCGCCATAGCTTATATTTATCGTTACGGCAGCGCGAACGAATCTCGTCGGGTGGTCGAAAGCCGGCGGGGTTGTATTTATTGTTCCGTTTAACTGCATAATGCATGCGCATCGACGAAATGTTACACCACTTTTAATCCGCCGGTCAGGGTGCAAGGGGATAGCTCACCCTTTCGAGGACAAGGGGACTCTGGTGTGTGCGTTCAACTTGGATAACGGCAGCTGACCAGGGCTATAAAAAGGCCAACTCGAGGACTCCGTAAAAAGAGAACGTATTTTTAAGATTTTAAAGACTTCGGGGAATTTTCTTCCGCGTGCGATCGAATACTTAACAGTTTCGGGAAATTGAAAGGTGAAAAAAGGTGTCGAGAGACAGAATTGAAGTACTAATGTTGAAACATTAATACGGCGACTCACGTTTCGGAAAATTGGAAGGTGAAGAGAGAGATAAAGAGACAGAATTGAAGTACTAATTTCGAAACATTAATATGGCGACTCAAGTTTCGGAAAATTGAAAGACGAAGAGAAAGATCGAGAGACAGAATTGAAGTACTAATTTCGAAACATTAATATGGCGACTCAAGTTTCGGAAAATTGGAAGGTGAAGAAGGAAGTCGAGAGACAGAATTGGCGTACTAATTTCAAAGCATTAATATGGCGACTCACGTTTCGGAAAATTGAAAGATCAAGAAGAATGTCGAGAGACAGAATTGGAGTAGTAATTTTGAAACATTAATATGGCGACTCAACAGTTTCGGAAAATTGAAAGACGAAGAGAAAGATCGAGAGACAGAATTGGAGTACTAATTTCGAAACATTAATATGGCGACTTAAGTTTAGGAAAATTGAAAGATGAAGAAGAATGTCGAGAGACAGAATTGAAGTACTAATTTCGAAACATTAATATGGTGACTAAAGTTTCGGAAAATTGAAAGACGAGGAGAGAGATCGAGAGACATAATTGAAGTACTAATTTTAAAGCATTAATATGACGACTGAAGTTTTGGAAAATTGAAAGACGAAGGGAGAGATCGAGAGACAGAATTGAAATACTAATTTTGAAACATTAATATGGCGACTCACTTTTCGGAAAATTGAAAGACGAAGAGAAAGATCGAGAGACAGAATTGAAGTACTAATTTCGAAACATTAATATGGCGACTCACGTTTCGGAAAATTGAAAGATCAAGAAGAATGTCGAGAGACAGAATTGAAGTACTAATTTTAAAGCATTAATATGGCGACTTAAGTTTTGGAAAATTGAAAGACGAAGAAGTATGTCGAGAGACAGAATTGGAGTAGTAATTTCGAAACATTAATATGGCGACTGAAGTTTAGGGAAATTGAAAAATGAAGAAGGAAGTCGAGAGACAGAATTGGAGTACTAATTTTAAAGCATTAATATGGCGAATCACGTTTCGGAAAATTGGAAGGTGGAAAAAGGGGTCGAGAGACAGAATTGGAGTGCTAATTTTAAAGCATTAATATGGCGACTCAACAATTTCGGAAAATTGGAAGATGAAGAAGGAGGTCGAGACACAGAGTTGGAGTACTAATATTAAAGCATTAATATGGCGACTAAAGTTTCGGAAAATTGAAAGACGAAGAGAGAGATCGAGTTTTCCAAAACGATGAACGAGAAGTTAACGTACCTAACAACAGGTACAAAAATGGTGCACCTGTAATAATTCCCTGAATGAAAAATCGAGGCCCCAACCTGTATGTTTGCATTTCAAACGTGAATCTACAAGTTTAACATCGAGGAACGTCGACAACGATGAAATAAACGGTATAACTAAATAGTGTAATAAATTTCTTAAGCTACTAAAGTCAGCGACAGTAGTGAAAGGGTTAAATAAAGATTACGTATAATATTCGAATGATTTCTACGCGATGCGATATAAAAATAGCGATCAGCTAACTATTTCATTAGCCTAGCCTAATAAAATAATCGTAGGGCAAGTGGTTAACGAATTCGCTTTCTTTCTTCCTTCTTCAGCTCGCCTGAATCGGTTGTCGTCCGAGTCGAGCAAAGTTGACGGTTCAACGATCGACTTGTCGCTCGAAGGACTCGCGGTTATTGGTCAGCTCGTCGAGCTTTCGCCGTTAACGAGTTGCTAGTTTACTTCGAGTTCCCCTTCCGCTGTTTCTCGAGGATTTTTATACATCTCTATGAATGATTCCGTGGAAACGGAAGCTTGATAGCTGTTTTTCTTTGCCTCGGAACTTCCTCCGATGATGTTTACCGGCGATGGAAGTTTCAAAGTTCCTTAGGTGGCTAATTCATACACGCGATTTAATGGTTTGATAAAGTGTACGTAGTATATTAAAGTGCACTTTGAAAGTTGCACTTTTTACGGACCGAGGAGAGTGTGCAATTAGGTGATTATTATTTTACCCTTACTCGAAGAGAAACATGTAATGGTAAGATTGCGTTGCTCGCGTATTTATGGGAAATCGATCGCAGCAAAAAGGAAGAGAATGCGTTTCATATACAGAGTGACCCGAGTCTTTTCCGTAAAACTTTGTTAGTATACATTTTACACGAGTATACGTACGCAAAAAATGTTACGCAACTACAGGTCGTTAGAAGCTTCGTTAAAAAGTTACGATAAAGATATTGGATCCATTAGAAAGTGATAATTCTTAACAATTCTAATGGTCTCGCGATGGATTCCAAAGTTAATCGCGTTTCCGTGGAAATTGCATCGAAATGCTTCGAAAGCGTTGAACCAAAGTCACACTCTAGAAAAGAACCAAACGTTACGGAATAAAAAAAGAATAGTAGTACGATAAGTCGACTAAATTTCGAAATGAATTTCGTAAAGCAACAAATTCGACATCTCAAAGCCATCGATATTACATTGGCAAGAATAGTAAACAATTTAAAATGCAGTGTTAATAATTAATTATATTCGGTCACGATCATGTTTTTATGTATCATTGCGCAAAAGCAAAATATCGATTAAAAACTGATATCAGACCATATAGACTTTTTCTCATCGTCACTCTAAATATTCAAGCAACAAGATTAGGTTAACTATGTAGCATTGTACGCATAATATTAGTCTTCATAATGTCCATAAAGTCTTGCGCAGCACAAGTAGCGAAACTTTCGTAAATACTTGTCTAATTTACTCATTTGTATCCAACGCGAAAATTTTACCGTACGCCATCGCATAGAAAGTTCAAATAAAGATCATTACCATTGTTATATTAGTCGTCGCCTAATTCTTGTCTTCTATCGCATTTCCCTTTCACTGGGTGGCTACGAGAAAAAATCCCTACCTTTACATTATTCAAATTTATAGAGGGACTCTTCGTCCCTTCTTCCTCTCTTGGGCGGCGAAATTAATTTTATGCAAGCTGCAACCGCTGAAATTGCATAAAAATTCAAGGAGAATCGAAGCGCGTCCTATCGAGGGAAAACTGGGACAACGGAATTATCATATCTGGCGCAAAAAGCGGATTCCGCTCGAAGTAGGGCTGCTCCGAACCGGAAGTAGACGCGGGGCGCGTTTGAATTCGCCAACGCCGGGCAAACTTAATTGCCCAGGTGCGCGCGTGTACACTTCCACTCAAAAGTATCCGAACCATTGCTTTCTTTCCGACGAAATGTAATCGAACTAGGTCGCAGAAGTTTCGCAACTTTATTTGCATCGCGTCAACCCATCCAAGATTTCAAGCGGTAACTGTTAGTAAGTTACAGTATATGTATAATATAAAAATAACATAAAGGTTTATTTGTAGGAAGATAATGGCCAAAGGATGCGAATGGGCGCGTAGGATTCGGTGATGATCGTGGGTTTTACACAAGCCAGATCTACACAGTGTCTAAATAAAAGAATTATATCTATTTAACGCTATTCGTCTGGTTTACAGCTGTCCTGCTTCTATCTTACATCTGTCTTACCACTAACTTATTTTTCGCGTATCCGGCTTTTTAAAGCGTCCTTCGCAAGGCGGACGTTCTTCCTCTCCACCAATCAGTGGATTTTTTTAACCCGCCTACGGCCTCGAACTATGGTGGGGCACCCTCCCCTAGGAGCCGTTCCCCCGTAATTTTTCGTAGGTGCCAGGATCTATGAGGTGGCGAAAATTTCCTTCCTCAAGTCGCTAAGGATTCGACCCCCTCATAAACCTGGTCATCACGGTTTCGGTTACCCATGCCGGCTGTTATAAACCCCCGTAATGTTTATCTCCCTTTCCTGATTTCAGCCTACAATTATTATTTTATGGTTTACATTTCTCTTTCGTTCACTCCGTCTTACGTTCGATTCGGTCTCCTACAATGTTTCATCATCCTGCGTCACACCATTCTCATTCGCACCTCCCCATAACTAACATAGAACACAAAAATATAAGAGTGTCCTCTCGCACATTCGCATCATACCATCGTGTATAAAACTAAATCCACAGTAACTTCGTAACATTAATCGTACTGGCAATTTATATACCTATGTGTATTTAACAGTAGGTTTACGGAACTCGTCGCGTTAAAGCATTTCCAATTTCATACCTAAAATTATAGAGACCGTAAATATTATTTTTCGGTACTTTATGCTAACTTTGATTAATACGATGGTATGGATATGTATTCTACGAGATTCTCTTCATCCTCACGCTTCTACGTTCGAAGACTGTCGAATTATGCACGTAACGTCCGAAAAACTTGGTGTTAATACATTTTTCTCGATGATAAGAGGAGCAAAAAGAAGAGGGAAATTAATGGGTAAATATAGGAATTGGCTTAAAGTTAAATGAACGAGAGGATAGAAAATTAATAGAATACATAGAGAATAGAGAAATAATAACAAATGTAGAATGTTAAATCAAATACTGTAGTCATTTAACTGAACATGGTATGATTAGCGTTAAGTCACAAAAGATTTAATGAATTCTAAGAAAATCTACTGGAATAAACCAATTTGAAGTGTTATTCAATTTTTACAATATCTTTAAGGTTTGAAGTTACTATAATCAACAGAAGTACGTACAATTTTATTAACATTATAAGAAGAACAATGGCCAGAGAGGGGGAGAGGGGAAGGGAAGGAAAAAACAAGGAAAATAAAGAAGAAGCAGAAACACAAAACAATACCAAAGGAAAAGCAATATAGAGTACAGAATTACAAGAGCATATAAAGTACATAAAGTAGTTAATAAGATGTAAATATTAATAACTAAGGATAAAGTAGGAATAAGTTATAGAAATAGAAATAGAAATAAGAAAACGTATGTAAGCATTGTAAACAAGAAGTCATCCTAAGCCGTATAGGCAGGGATTAAATAAAATAATAATAATAATAAAGAAGAACAATGTTCCTAATGATCTCTAAAAATTAAGTTAACTATTTCGGCTAAGTATCGCTAAAATTACTTAATAACACATAATAATATATAATATTTATATAGTTTACTGATTAATTTGTAGTAGTCCATAAACTGGTGTGAAAAATAAGGGAGTGCAATATGTGATGGGTTAAAATAGAATAAGCTAATCAAATATGTATAAAACCAAGTACTTTTCTTAGCCATTCAACTCAAGCAGAAAATAAACTATAATAAAAATATAATGTACAAAAATGATTAAACTGAGACCCTGCATATATTCCTACATTATATTTCCAATATTTCGCATATGTTATTCGCATATTTCAACACGTTCTTCTAGCTACAACCGCGTTAACTCGTACGAAAGTTAATTGCAAATTTTAATTCTTGGCTTGCTTCTCCGTACGAGCGTCATTTAAATTTCAAAATTCGCGATGAGTTTCGGAGGTGCGCGTACCGCCTTTTATCGGGCACAAAAGACAACGTTTTTTCGCCGCGTTACAGCGAAAGTGCAAAGTGGTTCCTTTAACTGGCGAAACAAACAAAATAAAAACGGGGAAACTTAATTGCGGCCGTCGTAAATGCCTGCGATCTTCTATCTCTGCGTGTATTTCTTTTCAGAGGCGGTGTTATTAATTTTGCGTTATTAAATAAACGCAGCACAGCCGCGCGGTTTTACAAGGAAACTCGCGTGCGCTTCGCGATGAATACGCGCCGGCTACCAGCTTCCAAAGCCGCAATATTAATTAAGGTTTAGACTGTAAACGTCGCGTACGACTTTCCTGTGGCGAGACTGCGCCAAACCCCGTTGACCGATATTCTCGATTCACGCGTGCAATTTAATTGTTCTCGCCGCGATTAAAGATTCCTTACTGCGAGGTGAAAACTCGTTAACGCGTTCACCGATGTGGCCACCTCTTCCATATATACATTTATGGTACACTATCGTATAGAAAGTTCAAATAAAGATCATTACCATTGTTATAACATCGTCACCTTATTCTCATCTTCTGTTATATTTCCCTTTCACTAATATCTAATTAAAATAATAAAGCGTAAGATAAAGCTATAAAAACCAATTTGTTTTGAAGGTAAATTGGTTTATAGCATTGTTAATATTATGTTGCTTGTGACTTATTTCATTATTACTTGTTTACTGATTTTAATTAATAAATATTTGTTCTTAAGGAACACATGGGTTTATAGTTATTCCCCTACGAGATAATTTTGAACATTATATATATATATATATAAATGTGTCTTATATCAGAAGTTGGGATTGTTGGAATAATTCAACCAAATTTGTTTCTTGGTAAATAAGAGAAACGACAATTAAGGTCAATTATTCGTCTCTCTCTCACAACTCTGCTTTAACAACTATTTTGGTTATAACTATTAATTCTATGTAATCTTTTCTTGTCTTAGCACATGTTCTCTCTTACAATTTTTCTATCTATCTTTTTCTTATAATTCTCCACGTGGCTGTTGATTAATTTATTACTCGGCGAGACATCTAGCAGGTCGTCATCGCAGCGCGCGCAGAATATACTAAGCACGCTAATTTTAAAGAGAGTATATTCTCTTTACATATATATATATATATATTTATATGTATATTATAATATAATATATTTATATGTATATTATAATATAATATATGTAATATATCTAAATACGTTTATTCTATCCGTACAAAAGAATAGAAAAAGATAATTACCTACGCAATATCATAAACCTAAAAGAACGAAGGAACCATAAGTGGAAGAATTAACCGCGCAATAGAATCATACAACGAAACGTTGTTCACAGTTCTGGAAATGAACGATCCGAGTCGGCGAATTAAAACTGCGGAAGTGGTGGACCGAAAACGTGCGTGGTAATTTACGTGGTCGCGTGTCGCAAGACGGACAGCAGCGAAGCAATTGAACTGTCCACGCGTAACGCGAGATAAATCAAGCGCAATTACCATCCGCCAAATTGAATCGCGCAATCATAGCCATAGATGGAAGTCACATTTCTCCCTTATCGCTTCCAGCCAAGCTCATTATTTGTCTTCTCTAACGAGATTACCCTCTCCTCTTCTCTCGCCAACCGTCCATCCGGCGGAATGGCCAAAAAGTAAATTAAAAAGAAAGAAAAAGAAGAATATGGAAGAAAAAGCAGAGATAGAGAGAGAGGAGAATTCCGGGTTTCAACGATTCAACGAGGCAAGCAGCAAATACTTTTAATTACTGTCGGCCTGCCGAGGGCCTTCTTAATTGCATCTCGGATCCTCGAGTATCCTTTCACGTCCGCGAGTGGCCGTAGAATAATTAAAAAGAATAACCGTCGGTTATTACAAGCGCGGAGGAGAAAGCAAGTGGCCGGCGCGGTTGGAGAAGTCTACGGTCATTTTTGCTCGCCTCTGCGAGACCAGGGCCACGAAAGCTCTCTTGTCGAAGCTTTCTCTCTTGGGTAGCCGTATCGAGAAGCCCATCGAAACTTCCGGTCTGACCAGAAACGATCGCCGTCCGTTTCACGGGATCCAAAGCTAAAAACGTGATCCTGGTGCGCGAAACGAGTCCAAGGTTTAGAAAGTGCGACGACGGGTCAGGCTTTGGCTTTTTCTTCTTTCCGCGGACTGGCCTCTCGTTAACTTCTACTCTCGCGCGAGATCGCTATCGTGCTTATTACCCGCGCGCGCCGCGTAAAACACCGCGCGCCTACCTACGCCGAGAGTCACTTTACTAATGGAATTAAGATCGGATTCGTCGTGGCTCGCGTGACGACCGGCGAACGATACTCGCTGCGAGATTCGAAGAATCTCGTTTCGCTGGTCTACGGTAAACGAACCGCGTACTGTGTCACTGTTCGTGTTAACTGCTACTTGAATTCGTCTATTTAATAGGAAAGCAACGAGTAAAGAATCGTAAGTAAACAAATTTTCACGCGAGATCAACGAAGATGTTAATTGACGAAGATTGTTAACATTGATTTGATCCAGAATTGTATCAATGATATTTGATACAGAAGTCGAATATTATACTACAATTGAGAAGCATCCAGAATGCGACTGTTTATTTGATTTGAATGCTTTAGCGTTGAATAAATGTTCTATGTATCGCGGCCCGGATCGCGTTGCGTTCAACCTTTTGTTCGTACAATCGACGTGCATCGAAAAAATGAAGACACGATTAGGTGACTACTTGCAGACACTCGTCCGTAAAGGGTTAACATCCTTCTTTCTCCGTGTTGAAATCGGATAAGCCTAGTCTATCGCAGTGCAGCGTAATTAATATATATTAAGAAGACACAGACGAGTTATTTCTCCATAATTGTGAAAACTCAAATTGCAGTTTCATCACCGCCATTCGAAGCTCCGAAGCTTCGACGCTCAGATCGGTGATTGAAACCTCTACACGCGTAGCCACGAATTTCTATTATCTCGATCGCTTCGAGCGTAGCGCACAGGAAACAACCGATCGCAGAAGAATGGCAAACTTTACACGGAACGGCTAACCGGAAGCAGCAAACGCGGAAGTGGCTTCGAAGATGCAAACCGTTGGTAATGAACCGTGGATTCGTGGAACACGGTCGAACGAAAACTCAAAGTAAACAGAAGGTGGGAGGGGGAAGAAGATTGAAAAATACGAGAAAGAGAAAATAGTATGGCTGGTGGAAACAGGAGAAAAGGAGAGAACGAGAAAATTGAAATAAGAGGAAAGGTGAAAAGGAGAAGAAGGGTGAAAATGATGGTAACACGTGCCCTGGCGACCGGTCGAAATCGGTTGGACGATTCCGTACAGGAAACGGGCCCGGCTTCACGGTCGATGGTCAGATCGTATCGATGAAAATTGCAATGGCCTCGCCGCCGTGCGGTGAAACGTTCCAATTTCGCGAGAGAACAACGACACGCTTCGCGTACACACAGCGACACACCGGTTGCAAGTCGAGGGGCCAATCGAAACACAGTTCGATTGTCGTCGATCCTCTCATTCTCTCTCGAAGGCTTTTCGAATATCGCGATTGATACTCATAATGCACCAGAGGCGAAATTTAGGGCCGCTATAAACTAGGATGCCGAAGCAACCCCCTGCAGGCCTACCTGCTGTGATTACGGCTTACACGCTTCGCGCGATTCCGAGCTTATTGTTACTGGACACCGGTGATAAGACGCCGCGTTTCCGCAGCCTGCGAACGATAAGCTAGATGCGAATATTGCAAGGATTAAATAGGAAAAAAGAAACGTGTACGTTTAATCATTTGCATCTTACTTTCGCTATCTTCGGTACGTTTCAACCCCATTTGCATTCCGCGCCTATTAACGCGTTTCAATTTCCCACGATTGAATAAAGATCCGCAATCCACGCGTTAGAGTTCCCATTTTCGCGATAAATGCTGCAAAGTGTATCGAATGCATTTCCTTTTAGCAACTCGATCCGTTGAAATCTCGCTTTCGCGAGAAGTTGGATACTTTAACGAAGTTTTGACGTTGATAAAAGGCCGGTCTAAAAAGGCGTATTAAACGGAGCGTAATGCCTTCGAGCTACGAGGTCTAATTGTAAGGCATAGCGCGCGCGCGCACATACACACACGCGCGAGAGTTAGAAAATTTCTCAGTGACCCGTATTATTCCTTTAATACCGGCATCTCGAGGCTGTTCCGCGAAAGAGGGCCGAATATTGGCTGAATGTCACGAAAACGTTTCGTTCGTGGAAAAATTGGCCGCGCGTAACGTACTAGCCAATCTCGTCGCGACCAACGTTGACTTTATCCCCTGTTCGAATTCGATATCATGTAAATGGTGAAGCGAAAGGGTTACCCAACTCGACCAGAACGTAGTTCCGAATGGAAACCGATCGACTATGGAGGGTGACTCGCAATTAAATCAACCAACGCCTCGCTGCGTTTTCGCGTTGATAAAAGTTTCGAAAGGTACGCTTGCGTGTTTCCTTCCCGTCATCCTTCTGTTCACATTTAACGTGCTCGATTGTGAATGGGTTAATTGTAAATTGTTTCATGCCAACGTTAATCTATAGCATTATATTAATTTTAGTTAAGACAACGCGGCCTTCTCGTCCTCCTTCAAACATTATAAATCAAACTCCAGCAGTAAACATACTAAAATCCTTCCTTCGATAGCCGATGATTTCATCCTCGCTAGTCATCTCCGAACCTCGACCTTGCTACTTCATCCCTTAGTGACTATTGAACCGAAGCGAACCCTTACCTCTCTATTTTCCGAGTCTATAAAGCTACTAGTTTTCCCTTGAAACGTCGAAACAGTCCAAACCGTCTTAGGACGCGTAACTACATTTATATTACGCGAATACACTCTTCTGTTATGCGTTTAACTTCGTCTTTATTTTGCTCGATGTTGTAACTTATTATATATACAATAAAGCGACAATTCCAGCGGAACAAAACAAAACATTCTCTATGTAGTCGATAATAATCCTCGACTTTGTAATAATCCCCAAGGTAACGAAATTAAGTGTATACACCTCTGTTCTCGAGTTCTTCAATGATACGTGCTCTTTATTTGCGAAAAGTTCATTAATCAATTGTTGGCTTTAACAGGATACGACAGTGACAACTTCCTGCGGCACTCCTGCGCTGTCCTTGATTGCGATTGTTCAAGCTTAAATCCGTATGGAAAGGGTTACTAACATCTAGGTTCGAGACAACAAAGAAGATCGATGTGTGACGCGTTCGATACGAAAAGTAAAGTCGCCTAATAAGAGAGCAATTTTTTTTTTAAGAACATCATTTAGTCTTCGATTAAAGACGTCTTCACTTAAAGTGGTTTTTTAATTACACTTTTAATGCCTTCCCTAGTATAGTTTTTGAGTAGCTGCAAAACATAGGAAAGATTTGTTTATAATAGATTAACCGCAATGTTTATCGGCAAATTTGTAAGAGGATAAAATTTCTGGAACCTTTCCCTGTAATTTAAGCCAAGGGGTATTGAAATCGCACGTCTAGGAGTCGAGAAATGAATATTTTTCTTCGGATACTGTTCGAGTAATCTACTATGACGCGATATATTTGTTTATAACAAATGAACTAAAGAGGCTAGGCGCAAACCACTGTAGAATAATATTCTCGGGATTTTCCCCTTTAATTTAAGCCAAGGGGCACCGAAATCGGTCCACTAAAAGTCGAGAAATTTTGTTATAGATGTTCGAACACAGACGAGGTACAGGATCAACTATCCCTCAACGAGTACAACACGGATATGCAAATTATTATATTATACCTTCTTAGATAGTCGTATCAAAGTAGATGAAAGCTTATTTCATAGAGAAAACTTTAAGGAATATGATAGTATTTTCTTCGGATTTAAGGCAAAGTATTAATTGTCGATTGTTCCAGTATTTAATAAAGATAATTACACTAACAATGTATCGAGGAGTTTCCAAAATATTTGCAGAATTTAAGAAGAAATCGGTTACGGATGTTGAGTAAATTTTTAAGCTTACGATTCGCACCGTTCCTTTGCTCGACGCCCTACTTTAAAATGCAGGTATACGTTTCCACGTTTCTTAAAAAGAACACCGGCTATATAGACGCGTATTTCTTTCCTTTCAGACCGAAGCGGGTTCCTTTCATGCCGTTTTCGACGGCGAGCCTTCATTCGCTACACGTCTTCCATTAAAATCGATCTTGTTCGAGAGTTTCGAGTGCGTTCTTCGATGAAACTTTGCTCGCCGCCTCGCTTTCAACGTTTCATTCCCAAACGCCTGACTTAAATTGTAAACGTGCGAATTGTTCGACAAAATCGAACGATTCGCGCGTAATTTAATTGTCTGCACGTCGACGTTCGATCGTTTTAAATTTCATCGTCACAAACGCTTCGATGATTCATCGAAATGCACGCGCAGGGACGAATCGGATTTTCAACGTTGCTCGACTTGTCATTCGCAAACAAATGCTGTGCCGTACGATAATGCGCGAACGCTTGTGCTACGAGTATTTGCGGTTTGCTCTTCGTGGAAGCGAAGTGACATTATAACGACGTGCTGTAATAACGTTAGGATTATCTATGCACGACTAATACGATAATCCTACTCTGCCGCGTTTGCAATACAATATTCTAGTTTAATTAACACGTTCGATGCCGTGGAATAATCGACGGGCCGCAACATCTGTAAAATACCTATGCTATACTACGATTATTATCGAAATCGAACAAATTCGGTACAGAACTAAACGTAGAATTGTTTAACTCTACTCATTGTCAGGTAAGAACATATTTCCCGCAATTGTGATCACTAGACTGCAACAGATTTGGATGCGAAGTTGTATTTTTCAAACTTAGATGGATGCTTGTTTCTATTCTGTAAGTATTGCAATGTATCAGTGGACTGTGAGTTTTAAGAATGTATGTGTGTAACAATATTTACCCTAAACCTAACTAAGAGTTAAGATCTAACAGCGCCGCGTGAAACGTTGCAACATTTACGCGTATCTTTTCATCTGCAAAATAAATCGACAACTTTAATGGGGGTGATAGAAAAATGTGAACAATAAATTCGCTTTCGAATCAATGCAGTGTGCTATTTTCTCGCTTTTGTGTGTGTCTGTGTGTGTGTGTGTTGAAAAATTGCCGCGAAGTACTGGTCACTCGTACGAAAAGGTCGACTTTCCTTTTTGCGGTATCAGGATTGTATTCTGTAAAACGATACGAATCGATTGCAGCAATGACATTCGACTATCGCGTTTGCGGCGTAAACTCGAAAGGAGGGGGGAGAGGAAAAGCAAGATACGTATTGACCTCGGGAGAAGTTAAAATTTTCGAAGGCAAGGCAAAAGTCGTATCGAGTAAAGGAGACACTTCATTACCGCGTCACGCTATCGACTCCATATAATACTGGGTAGTTCTCTCCTCTTATCCTGTGTACGTGACTTAATTTACTCGGCCGATTGCGCTTACGATTACCGGAGCTAGCGTGGTGCTCGTTAGAATCGCGCCTTAGAAATTTCTCCGCTCTCCGGCGTTAACTCACTTCGAAGTGAATCCTGCTGAAAACTCGCGTAGCATCGAATGCTGCTTTTCTTAATGTCGCTGAATTAACGGATTAAAGTTGGAGAGGAATAATTAGGCATCGGGAGAAGTTTGTGAAAAGAAAATGAATAGAATACAGTATAAAATACAGTATAGGATACTGTATAGAATACAGTATGGAATACAGTATAGAATACAGTATAGAATACAGTAAAGAATACAGTATACGATACAGTAAAGAATACAGTATAAAATACAGTATAGAATACAAAATAGAATACAGCATACAATACAGTATAGAATACAGTATAAAATACAGTATACAATACAGTATAGAATACAATATAGGATACAGTACAGAATACAGTATAGAATACAAAATAGAATACAGCATACAATACAGTATAGAATACAGTATAGGATACAATAAAGAATACGATATGGAATACAGTATAGAATACAGTACAGAATACAGTATAGAATACAGAGTATAATTCAGCATACAATACAGTATAAAATACAGTATAAAATACAGTATAGAATACTGTAAAGATTACAGTATAGGATACAGTAAAGAATACAGTATGGAATACAGTATAGAATACAGTACAGAATACAGTATAGAATACAGAGTATAATACAGCATACAATACAGTATAAAATACAGTATAGAATACTGTAAAGATTACAGTATAGGATACAGTAAAGAATACAGTGTATAAAATACAGTATAGGATACAGTATAGAATACAGTAAAGAATACAGTATAAAATACAGTATAGAATACAGTAAAGAATACAGTATAAAATACAGTATAGAATACAGTAAAGAATACAGTATACTATACAGTATGAAATACAATATAGTATACAGTATAGAATACAGTATAAAATACTGTATAGGATACAGTGTAGAATACAGCATAGAATACACTAAAGAATACAGTATTTGGAATATCGAAGCAGAGACGAAACATAAAAGCAGACAAGTTACTTTATGCGACTTCGTGTCATTATTGGGGAGCCCAACAATGGGAAAACTTCGATGTATCATGATGCATGCAAGAGTACCATCGATGTTCATCGATATACCGGTAACAAAACATCGATCTCTCAAACGAAGATTCGAGTAGCAAAAATCTACTCTCTAAATTTCAAGTAGTTAACGAAACACAAGAATCTCGGTGATTTCACGAACATTTGTTCGTTAATTAAAACGTACGTGAGCCGAATTCATTAAGCAAAATATACGTGAACCAAAAATACGTTTTTACGAAAATCTACGTGCCCATTTTAAGTGTACAAAACTTAGCGTTTGTCTGTCCATACTTCGTCGAAACTTGTAATCCATCTGCAACGTTGTACGATTTGTTGAACCGTGAATAAACTAATATCTCGTACGCATTGAGGTAGAGTGGCGAACGACGAACATCTTACGTGGCTCTATTTTCTATAATCGCCGTTTCTACTAGACATCAAGTATTCACCAGCGGCGTGTTTACGCGGACAGTCCTTGAGTATTTGCATTTTCGCTGGCTGTCATGTTTCGATTGGTATTTATCTCGTACGCGGATCAATTTACGCGAGCGATTGCGCTTACGGTTACGATGCAAACGAACCCACTGTTATATACATATGTACGTTGGAAACGGTAAACTCGTCGGGGACATAGAGCCTCCAAGCAATCTCGGCTTCGCAGTCTTTCGAACGAATCGGGCTGCATCGCAAGCGCCGATCGCTAATTCCAATTCGAATCACGCCCCTTCGCTTCGTACGTCTACGCAACGCGATTAAACTTGTGTGAGACGCTGGTAACTTCGGTGTCGGTGCAATCGAAACAAGATGTTCGCCAACTTCCAAACAAACCGCGATATTAAAACCGCGCCGATTCTTTGGCCTAGTTACGTAGTTATGTAGTTATGTAGTTATGTAGTTATGTAGTTATATAGTTATGTAATTATGTAGTTATATAGTTACGTAGTTACAAAGTTACATAGCTACATAGTTACACAGTTATATAGTTACATAGTTACACAGTTATATAGTTATATAGTTATATAGCTATATAGTTATACAGTTATATAGTTATACAGTTACACAGTTATATAGTTATACAGTTATATAGTTATATAGTTATATAGTTATATACTTATATAGTTATATAGTTATATAGTTATATAGTTATATACTTATATAGTTATATAGTTACAGGCAAACAAGTATGTTTACACACCCTAAGAAGTAAAATCCATCTGCAATCCTTGTGACTAATTGATACGAACACCCATTTATTGTACAAATGCAAAAGACTCACTTTAGAGAGAAGAAAATATGAACTCAATCCAAGGAAACACCATTGACTTCAAACCTGATCGATTAGACTGAATGAATTGATTGACTTGAAAATATTACAAAATTTAGCAGAGTGATCTAAGAACAGCTACATAGAATCTGTCTCTAATGACTTTGCAGTCGATGCTTCGTTAGATCCAAAGAGAAAAGAAGAAAAATACGCAATAGATTCTTTTCTTCTTTTCTTTCTCGTTGTCTGTCACCTACGATTTGTCTATTCTTTAAATAAACAGAGTGTAATCCACTTGTTACGATCACTTTTTGGGACTTGCAATATTTGATAAGAATAACATAGAGGTTGATAACGTTACGCGGATGAATAAAAAATGTTCTTTATCGCGCCCATTTTATCGCAAACGCTTATGACCAAACGTCGGATCGTTATTCGTGTAGCTATGGTAAATTTAAATCTCTAAAAATCTAAAATCCTCAACTTTCTACTCGCTTCGCTTCGAACGACCCTACCACTCTGTTTTCACTTTGAAGATCGCTCCCGGGGAACATCGCGAAGAGACGGAGGGAAAATATTTATGCATATGTGAATCGGTTTGAAACGCAAAGCTGGCCTGGAAATGTAGTCCACGTCAGTCAGTCGACGCACAGATATTTTAAAACGCGTGTCCCGCCACGCGAATGAATGACGCCTGCATAAGTAAATGGCTGAATGAACAGGAAGAACGAACTGCCGAGTGCGAAAACAAGAATGGAAGTGTGTTCCTTAGCGGAGATCTCTAAGCCGTTCCTTGTGCACACGGTTTACATCCCTGCCGTAATCTGTATAAACTGTGCATTATTTCTGTAACCATAAGCTTCTGCAGCCGAGTAATTCAACGGGGAATTCCTCCAGAACTCGGTCAGCTTTATTTGCTCGCTACCACTTTTTGTATTCCATTACGCAGCGACGTTGTTATTATTATTATTATAATTATTTACTCAACATAGTACCTGAAAGTTTCCTATTGTAGTATATTTTTTATATAGTGACGTGTATTGTGACAGTAGTTAACTGAAGTTAGAGATAGTTAACTGAAGTTAGAGATATTAATTAGCCAAGGAACAACAGAGTGTAACAAATTATACCAACGTGAAAGTAGTAGAATAAAATAGACCGTATCTATATAATATAGAAATTTAATATAAAAATCAGAAATAAATGTAAGGGAATATATTAGGTTGGTGCACATAAAATGTTTTTATTACTAACGTGAAAGAAACAGAGTAAAATGTACCACGCATAGGTATTATATATATTATGTTTTATAAATACATTCTATTTAAAAAAGAAATATATTATAGAAATGTATCATATTTAAAGAGAAATTCAGTACATAAATGTATTATATTTAAAAAGAAATACATCGTATAAATGTATTACATTTAAAAAGAAGTGCATTACATAAATATATTATATTTAAAAAGAAATACATTGTATAAATGTATTATATTTAAAAAGAAGTGCATTACATAAATGTATTATATTTAAAAAGAAATACATTGTATAAATGTATTATATTTAAAAAGAAGTGCATTACATAAATGTATTATATTTAAAAAGAAATACATTGTATAAATGTATTATATTTAAAAAGAAATGCATTACATAAATGTATCACATTTAAAAAGAAATACATTGTATAAATGTATTATATTTAAAAAGAAGTGCATTACATAAATATATTATATTTAAAAAGAAATACATTGTATAAATGTATTATATTTAAAAAGAAGTGCATTACATAAATGTATTATATTTAAAAAGAAATACATTGTATAAATGTATTATATTTAAAAAGAAGTGCATTACATAAATGTATTATATTTAAAAAGAAATACATTGTATAAATGTATTATATTTAAAAAGAAATGCATTACATAAATGTATCACATTTAAAAAGAAATACATTGTATAAATGTATTATATTTAAAAAGAAATGCATTACATAAATATATTATATTTAAAAATAAATACATTGTATAAATGTATTATATTTAAAAAGAAATGCATTACATAAATGTATCACATTTAAAAAGAAATACATTGTATAAATGTATTATATTTAAAAAGAAGTGCATTACATAAATATATTATATTTAAAAAGAAATACATTGTATAAATGTATTATATTTAAAAAGAAGTGCATTACATAAATGTATTATATTTAAAAAGAAATACATTGTATAAATGTATTATATTTAAAAAGAAATGCATTACATAAATGTATCACATTTAAAAAGAAATACATCATATAAATATATTATATTTAACCCTGTTCTTTCCCTGGGATTTATAGTTAGTTAATAGTAGAAGTTAATTAAATGTTTTATTTAACGTTATATTTCCAAATATTTCTTCTCCACATTCGACATTTTTATAAGCTCGTTTCGAGCGAAGAATATTCCCGAAGTGTCGTACATTAATCCACCCTTTCACTGTAAATCGAACAGCAAGATGAAAGAGAATATATTTAATTTCAATTAAATGTATCACATTTTATTCCACTTCTTTCGCGTTATACGCGCGAACTCCGTACAATCCCTTGTATCGATTTCCAATTTTTAAATTTCATATTCCAGTATTCGTTTCGGCGCGTATTTCATACGAGTAATGGGGAAATGTGATTACGTTAATAGCCTGCGCGATATTCGCGAATTTTACCGTCGCGTTATCCGGCGTTTTGTCTCGCGGGTAAATCGTGAAAGCAGATTGTGATAAGATCGCGCGATAAAAGCAGGCATTTAACGAAAACGAAAGGTGGCGTTTATCGGTGACAACGTTATCATATTACCCGGGTGTTGTTCACCTCGCTGGTCACGAAATACGTGACTGTACATTTATACATATCGGGGGGCACACGCCAGCTTTACAAAACTGCCGCGCGTTAGAAACACGCGTAGTTCTAAGAATCGATAGCTGATAAGCAGCGAGGATTACGTGAACGGGGGAGAAAAACATAAGGAAAAGTAGAAGGGGAAGAATGTGGCGAAGTAAACGACAAAATCACACGCGAGTTACTTTTAACATGAATATGTTTTAGGGATGGGGGGTCGCCAGGTGAAAACGTGAAATGCGTTACGAAATTTGACTGAGGACATTTTTCTTCTGTGCTGCTGGGATGATGTCATTATTTCTTATCTATATAAGGTTAATCCGACGCTGAGCGCTCAGTATCGATTTGACTATTGAGTGAGAACAATGGATGAAATTAATCATGAATATGTTTTAGGGATGGGGGGTCGCCAGGTGAAACAAAAAAATGTATCAAAGTTGAATAAAGATCTTTTTGAAAGAGAAGAAAACATATTCATGTACTTCTTATTTGAGAGCAGAGCTCATCAGATCAGTTCCATTTCAAAATTCAATAACATTACATCGTTCTATTACGTAGTTTGCAATTTTTTTATTCTATTTCAGACTCCGATGATTTGTTTCTTGGAAATCTTCGAAATTATGCGCGAGTTCGCGTATTATGCAAACTTCTGAAAACGACGCAACTTCGATTCGAGTGAAACTTCGCGGGAAATTCTATTTAAGTACGGAAGAATATACTTAACCCTTTGGCTACGAATTTTGTTTGTATAATATAATAGTTATTAATTTCCTAACTTATTATATAAATAAACTTGAAGGTTTATTTTAACGGCAACGTAAGATTTGATTGTTTTATACTTCGAATTAATTTACACGCAAATAACTATTATTCTGACGTACATAATGCTGGCATTCTTTATTATACTTCACAAAATGATCATGCAAATATCGCAGCACGGTTGATAAAAGAAGTTTCTTATATTTAGCTTAGGAGAACTGAATTGGATGCAATGGAAATCGATGATTTCGTGCGACTGGACGCCCAGAATGATTTACATTTAATATTTGATTGTGAATCGCTGGGTATAAGAAGCCTTTAGTAAACGTGTTCTACGTATTTGACTTTGTGGCAACGCTAATGTGTATTATTTTTCTCTTGTACTTATTGGGCTTTTGCCCGTTAATAATAATAATAACAAGATTACGAAGCGAGACGAAAGTTCTATTCCAGTGGAGTAAAATCTATTTTCATCGCTTGCGGACACAGAGGCAGCCTTCAGCTTCGCCTAATTTCACGATTGCAGCCCGGGAGAATAATTTATCCAGTTCGAAGGCACTCGGTGCACGCCGACTTACTTAAGTTAGCTAGCCGTGGGAAAAAACGTAGCGAAGGAACGATGTAACGCTGCTGGTAAGACCTGTTACACATCGTAGCCACTTCTGCGATAAAACGTATTACAATCGGGTTCAAATCTCCGTCTCAATTCGAAGATTATACAACTACCTTCACATTAACCCTTCGCGGACAAGAAGTAATAACACCTATGGGAGTACTTTAGTTTTGAATTCTACGTCTTTGAACTTTCAGGCTTTCGAGTTCCAAAACCATATAATTCCTAACGATTTCAAATGTTTATCATTGCGTTAACTATTCATTACGTTCAGTTTTCTGCTTTAAAAGTCGAAAAAGCCAAAGCTTTTCAAAGCTTTCAAAGCCAGGAGAAAGCCAAAAAATGATTAGGCGACTATTTGTCGACGCTCGTCCGCAAAGGGTTAATACCATAATAAAGAAACGAAGTGCAGTAACACGGTATACACACTTGCTGACAAAAGTTACGAAACAAAGTAATTCGTTGCATACTTTTGCGTACTCTTTATTTTCCTCGGTATATAGATTAGAATTATCGTTTACTGGCATATGTAATGTTACTTTTTTATTCTAAACTATTTCGTTGAAAGATGAAGAATATACAAAGCGTTGCAATTACCTTTGTTTCTTAACTTTCGTCGGTAATTAAAACAATTTCAGTGTTCTATAATCGACACGATATTGAAGCAACGACTAGCCAATGTTACAAGATAGAATCCCTGAAAAATTCGCAAGGGGAAATGGTTAAGGGTTATTTGATTGGACATTTGTAAAAGGAATTGGCACGGAGGAATGATTTTAATTCAAAAGCGCAGCTTTTAACCGAGAATCGCTAATAACTTCCGCTTTCGCTTTGTTTCCCGGGCAAAGGGTTAGGCTCCCAAAGGGTTTGAACACAGTTTTCAATTTTCTCGGGAATCTCGCGCCTCCAGTTGCGACGAGCCTGGAGTGCTAGGAGTATCGATCCCGCAGGAATCGCGTATGCGCGCATCAAACCTTCCCGAGCCGGATAAACATACCGTATAATAAATAAATATCCGATCGCCGTTTCGCCGTGAAACAACAACCGATTCCGATACCATTTCCCCAAACTTCCGATCGTCTAACGTAACATTTATAAACAAATGGAGTATTCGTAATTTTAAATCGAGATAAACGTTGGTAATGTCGTACGCTTGATTTTAACCCTTTGCGGACGAGCGTCGACAAATAATCGCCTAATCATTTTTTGCCTTTCCGAACCCACGTCGACTATTAAAGCACGAAACTTAACGCGACGAATACTTAACGTAATAATAAACATTTGAAATCGTTGGAAATGAAATGGTTTGGAACTGAAAAGCGTGGAAACTCAAAGTCGTGGAATTCAAAACTAAAGTAGTCTCACAAGTGTTACTACTTCTCGTCCGCAAAGGGTTAAATCCTTGCCAAAAACAAGAAACAAAAATAGAGGAATTTATCATTTTTTTTAATCGTTTCGTTATTACAACAAGATATTAAAATATTCTGGATAATTTGGGTTCGATGATCCTTAGTATTCCGAAGTGAAACTAAAGCTGTAATACAAATAACAATTTGGTAATAACAACTTTCGTTATCAAAGACGTTTGTATACGTCTTGAAAAATTGGGCAATTGATAAAAATACATGTATACTTTTTCTGTAACGCGATACTAATTTTGTTATAACGTATACTTGTTCTAAAGGGTTATTCAAAATAAGATTATAGGAACACGTATCTTCACTTCTTTTCTTCCCCTTTCTGCTTTACCCTTTTCTAATCTGTTTTTTTATTTCTGTTATCTTCGTTCGTTCTCGTTTCAATTTTTATTCTTTTCGCCTCTGTTTTACTAACAGACATGGCGATTGACAGATATTCTTATTCAACATCCTTAAAGTACTTTTGGATGAGCCTATACCATTATTAGATACGCTGAATGTGCAAATATTTATAGCCTCACTGCTTTTCTAATAATAGAAACAATCCCCGTTTGTGCATTGAGAAAGTTTTGTAACTTTAAAATACCGTAACGAAAGGGTTAATAAAATCAACGAGACGTAATAAAGAAATTAATATATAATCGCGTTTAAATAGTTAAACGTGGAATAATTCCAAATGTTTATCCGCTCTCTTTTCCAGAAAACCAGGAGAATTGTACGAGGGAAAATTTGGAGAAGTTTTATGAGAAATTACGAATGGATAATTCAGACCGCTCCGGTAGTTCTAGTGTTAATATTAAATTTCAGCTCTCGTACGAAACGCGGTCCAAACGAATTCGAAATAAAGTTACAAGTTTTCGTTTGACGATTCAAAGGGTTTGCAATGCAAAATTTTCGTCGTTTTTGCGAAATCGTTCGAGTAAAAACCGTGGATAAAAATTTATAGAGATAAATTAAGCCGAGTTATAGATTCTCTAGAAGGATAATAATTTTGGTTTTTACGTTTGCGGTGTGCAACGTTACGAAGAAAGTCGGGGGGAAGTTAATGATACGACGAATAACAGTCCCTGAGAAAAATTAGTGACTTTCAACGACGAGGCGGTGGAAAAAAAAAAATGTTGAGGAAGAATATAAGTGGTAACTAAAGGGAGTTCTAGCGAAAGAACACTTGAAAACGTCTCTCCATATTCGTTCCTACTTTTTTAACGAGCAAGAGAAAAAAAAACTCCGCCAAAGCTGACTCAATTACTTTCGTTGGTTTAGTAAATAATATACTATAAAATTATATCTCCGGTTCGGTTTTTCTTTGATTCTCATTGCGGGAATACACGTTTACGAGTCGTGATCAAATTTGTGTTAAACATTTCAACGCATTAAAGTAAATTATGAATGAAAATATTTTATAAATAAAACGTTATAACTTTAAAATCAGGATACGATGATGAAGATGTTACATCCGCATAGCATTCGTAATTTAGTTTAATAATTGCTACTTAATAACTCTTTGCACTTGAAATGCGAATCGATAATTAGAAACAATATTTGTATGTTAGAAAATGATAATTACTCGTTCACTATGCATAATGGAATATCTATACTATCATTTACTTACTTATTGTATATTATATTACTTATTTTACTACTTAGGTATACTTATCATTCATCATTAGGTATACTTGCTTTACTTATTATTTCAAAATTTTACGAATAAATTTGCGATTCGATTTGCATTGCAATGAGACACGACTACTAAAATTATGCTGGTAAAATTAGGAACAATTAGGAATGCAAAGGATTCATATAGAGTAAATGTAGAAAAATAAAGTGCAACTTTTCCAAATTATCATGGAGGAGATGTGGTTTTAATTAAGGAATAATTAGAAACGAACGAGTTGGAAGGAGACAGAAAGATATCTGTTAGGGACACGCGTAAGCTAAGAGATCTCTAGGGCTTTTTACCGAGTGTCGTTTGCCAAGTTTCGCCGAGTACAATGAATGCAGCTGGCTCATTTCTTCGTCCATTTATTTTCTATCTAAAAAAAAAAGAAAAACTTGAAAATCCTACGTCCGTCGAAATGTGTATTTCAAAGAAATTGCCTTGCGCCCTTCTCATTTATTCCGCTCCCTAAGCAAAAATCGTGAAACTAGATAGTGGATAGTAATTCTATCAAAAATCGTATTCAAATTTCTCTGTTAAAAAGAAACACCCACGAGTTTACCCCGATGAATGGAAGAAATTCTACCGTGCACGATGTTCACGTGGAGCTGGAACATTATTCATTCGTCGTAATTCGTATCTTTCATCGCCAAAAAGACAAACGGAAGTCGCTATTCTATTGTGTTCGTGAAACGTGAACCAGGAACTACGGTAATTAAAATTCGATATAAATTATAATACATGTATATAAATATGTATAATTTATTTCTTTTTAAATACGATATATTTATATAATATATAATATATATTATATATTATTACTCTTTAAATATATTACATTTATATGATATATTTCCCTTTAAATGTAATATATTTATATAATATATTTCTCTTTAAATATATTACATTTATATGATATATTTCCCTTTGAATGTAATATATTTATATAATATATTTCTCTTTAAATATATTACATTTATATGATATATTTCCCTTTGAATGTAATATATTTATATAATGTATTCCTTTCTACATATAATATATTTATATAACGTGTTTCTTTTTAAATATAATATATTTATATGACGTGTTTCTTTTTAAGTATAATATATTTATATGACGTGTTTCTTTTTAAATATAATATATTTAGATAATGTATTTCTTTCTACATATAATATATTTATATGACGTGTTTCTTTTTAAATATAATATATTTATATGACGTGTTTCTTTTTAAATATAATATATTTATATGATGTATTTCTTTTTTAATATATTACATTTATATGATGTATTTCTTTTTAAATATATTACATTTATATAATGTATTTCTTTTTAAATATATTACATTTATATAATGTATTTCTTTTTTAATATATTACATTTATATGATGTTTTTTTCATTAAATATAATATATTTATATAATGTATTTCTTTTTAAATATATTACATTTATATAATGTATTTCTTTTTAAATATATTACATTTAAATGATGTATATTTCTCTTTAAATATAAGATATTTATATAATGTATTTCTTTCTACATATAATCTATTTATATGACGTGTTTCTTTTTAAATATAATATACTTATATGACGTGTTTCTTTTTAAGTATAATATATTTATATGACGTGTTTCTTTTTAAATATAATAAATTTATATGATGTATTTCTTTTTTAATATATTACATTTATATGATGTATTTGTTTTTAAATATATTACATTTATATAATGTATTTCTTTTTAAATATATTACATTTATATAATGTATTTCTTTTTTAATATATTACATTTATATGATGTTTTTTTCATTAAATATAATATATTTATATAATGTATTTCTTTTTAAATATAATACATTTATACAATGTACTTTTCTGTCAATATAATAAATTCATCTAATATACATATATGTAGTATAATTTGTTCTGTTTCGTATTTCATTACTATTTCATTGAATTTCTCCTTAGCATAATCCTACATAACAGAACCTTATATAACACGGTTCATTTCAAGACCGTGATCACCGTGCAATACTTGGGTTTCACAGCGCAACGTAGGATCCAAAATTTATAACACCGTATTCGTCAACTTGCCCGAGTACTAAACTGCGAAATGATTAAGACGCCAAAGTTTACCTCAACGATACCAAAGTTCCACTCTTAAAGATCCGCCTCTTGACTCAACTATCGTCAAGTTCGAACGCTACTAAATCGAAGGGTTCGTAGAAACGAAGGATACGGAAGAGATCGACCGAAGAACAACGAGAATGCAACGCATCGAACGAATCGAAGAAGAAACTGGACACGCTTTTCCTCCACTGTGTCCCCGGTGTGTTTTTCCCACCGATGCGCGATGTCTACGTTGAAACGTGCATTGAAAAGCGGCCGTAACTCTCTCCGGGGGACCGGCAAATAACGTATTAGACGACGCCGGTACGGTGGTGGAGGACGGACAACGGCGAATAAACCCGGAAGAGTAAGAGGAAGAGGACGAAATGGCTACCAGCCAGTCTGGTAAGAGGAAACTAATTCCGCACGCACAAAAGGACGGCTCTTCCGCGTGGAAAGCGACCCAAGGCTGGCGAACAGGGGGCTGAAATAGGGAGAGAAGGAATACAGAGGGATGAAGAAAGCAGATTGAACCAGATGGAGAGTCAAAGCAACTCTCTCTATCTTTCTCTCCTTGTCATTCTTCCTTTTTATTTCTCTTCCGCCACTCCGGCGAACGATTTACAGCTACGAAACGATCGAAAGTGCTTTCCACGGGGTTGTAAGCATCGAGAGGCCCTTGAAAAGGCTCCGAGAAAGATTAATCGGTTATGGAGATGCGTTATGAAATATGCATGGCCGACGGTCTTGACATTCTGCAGCGGATCTGCATGAAAAAGGTCCCATCTCCGTACACCGTCACGATGGAAGGACATTTGTACTGTTAATTGCGTCGATCCGTGACTCAGGTTATTAACGATGGATTCGCGTAATTTCACGGGTTAACGGATGAAATAGGTATAAAGTAAATGAACTGATTACCATTACGTATCCAAATATTCCGTTATCCGAATACTGATCCGATATGACTGATGAATGTAACGTTGGATAATCTGTTAGCCGAAAGAAGAATAGGATACGCAAATGCTTAAAATGACCGCGAATTTGTTCACTAACGAATGGATTACGTTGCACATTCGATAAAGGAAGCTTCTATTCGTAATCAAGTTTAACTGTAATTCGGTATTTTGACTCTAGCTTCTAACACGGATCAATTGCTATTGAATACAAAGTACATATAACGTTTTAATATCAGAATTTCTTGTAGCTTCGTCCCTAAAAACAAACATAAGAATACTGCTAGTATTGCAAGAGTTTACTTATTCGGAGGTGTTTTTAAATTACTTTAAATTGGCTCTGAAAAATGACTTCGAATACAAGCGCAAAATACATATCGAAGGTAGGTGGAATTGTTTTCATTTTTCGTACGATGGTCGACTAATTCTATGCAATCGATCAGCGCGCAAGTAATAAAGGTGTTCAAAGAATTCCGCGTTGCATCGCAGGAAAACGAAGTTTACCGAGGTAGAAAAGAAAGCTTTGAAATAGCGTAACGTGGCATTGGGAGTTGACAGGATATCGATGCGTTCGATGGGACTCCGTATGCGCTGAACGCAGCAAAACCGGGAAAAGGGAAAAAGAATGCCCGTGACGTTAGGTAAAGACATATTGTGAACATTTTGTTGAGAGATACAAAACGAAGCAATTTGTATACAATGCGAGTTCCTCGTGAATTTTACATTTGGTAACAGGAACACATTTCTGAACATATGTAAATGATATCCATACATTGTTGCGCATAAATAAAAAGCCTTGTGACTTTATTATATTGCTACGTATTCGTTTCCGATAAACATTGGTCACTTTTTTTCTTTTTTTTCTTTCGGAGAGTAGATAACGCGTAATTTGAATAATATTCCAAATCTTTCGACACAATCGTTAAAAGATTAAGAAAGGTTATTAAACGAGTTGTGCTTTGATCGTTTCGTCGCGCAGGAATTACTTCTAAAAATCTAAACGCGTACGCATTGAAAAAAACAACCCCCCACAGATTTTCGTATATATTTTACTCGACTATTACGCCAGGTTGTTGGCTACTCCCCTTTCCTCCCTTGCGCTTAAGGATCCCCCTCAACTCCTTCTCGAGCACCTACGCAAAGAAGGGTTCTTCGTTAAGCCATCTCTTCCCCGAACCTCTTCACTCGCAGCAGCCACTCTGAACCGCAGGATTTTTCGAGCCACGTGAAAATTAAAGCCGCCACCGGAAGCAGAGAAAAGATGGAAACGTAAAACGCTACGCAACGCTGCGCCGTTGTTCCGCGGTTAACTTCGCGAGCAGGTGCATCGATTTCTCCGATTTCCAAGATTTCAATTCTACAGTCGCTTCTCGACTTACGACCGGGTTCGGTTTTCGCAACTTTAGACGTAAATCGAAATGATCGTGAGTCGAATTTCATACAAATATAAATAATATAATTATAACAGGTACATGTGTACGTACATCGAAAAATGAATAACTTTTCGTTCTGATTTTTAATCGTTAATTACGCGTAAGTAAATAATTATATATGTATATGATATATATTTGACCAAAATTATACAAAAATTGATACGTGTGGCGGCTCTCCTGCACCCACCACTAGAGGGACATACGAAATAGGACATTCTACAAAGTAATCGCTCCAACTACCTCGTCCATATATATACCGCCTTTAACTTTCCTTCCAATATCCCAACGTCTAAGGCAGGGCCTGCTAGGTAGCCGCACTGATGAGTCCACTAGCAGGCCCAGGACAAAACGCAACACCCTTCCTTTTCCCTATTCTATCCCCCCTCCACAGCTCCACATATCGTTGGCAATTTTTACTTAACTTTCCTTCCAAATTCGCAACGTCTAAGGCAGGGCCTGCTAGGTAGCCTTACTGATGAGTCCACTACCAGGCCCAGGACGAAACGCAACACCCTCCCTTTTCCCTATTCTATCCCCTCTCCACAGCTCCACATATCGTTGGCAATTTTTACTTAACTTTCCCTCCAATATCCCAACGTCTAAGACAGGGCCTGCTAGGTAGCCTTACTGATGAGTCCACTAGCAGGCCCAGCACGAAACGCAACACCCTTCCTTTTCCCTATTCTATCCCCCCTCCACAGCTCCACATATAGTTGGCAATTTTTACTTAACTTTCCTTCCAAATTCCCAACGTCTAAGGCAGGGCCTGCTAGGTAGCCTTACTGATGAGTCCACTAGCAGGCCCAGGACGAAACGCAACACCCTCCCTTTTCCCTATTCTGTCCCCTCTCCACAGCTCCACATATCGTTGGCAATTTTTACTTAACTTTCCTTCCAAATTCTCAACGTCTAAGGCAGGGCCTGCTAGATAGCCTTACTGATGAGTCCACTAGCAGGCCCAGCACGAAACGCAACACCCTTCCTTTTCCTATCTTATCCACTCTATGCAGCTCCACAATACGTTTCTTTAATTTCAAAAAAGAGATCTGTTGAACAATATTACGCTCGAAACAGGAACGATCTTTACGTTGACGACGTTCTAAAATAACTGAATAAAGTTACTTGGAGCGCGAACCTTAAAGTGGCAGTACGTGATACATTTACCCAACGTACGAAAGATTTTTCTGACCCGTATATAATAATAGTGCCACTAATAATAATCAACGAGAAGATTTATACAATCGATAATCCGTGAACGGGGAAAGCAGGATACGTAGCACGGCCGCGCGGAAATATCACGTGTCCAGCTAATGGAAATAGAAACCGCTAATTGACCATTAATAATAATAATACCGAGATGCGGGTATCAATGGAAGAGAGAGAGAGAGAGAGAGAGAGAGAGGGAAATGGACGTGGTATTCCGCACAAGTCCGTAAGCGATATTTCGATCAGACTAACAGCTAGAGAGGAGCATACGATGCGATGGCCGTGACGGGCTTCGCGTATTTAAGCGTGATTAAGCTCAGCAATATCGGGCTTTCGGTCACAAAGGGAATTTCACTTGCCATCGCGTACACCGCTCTACCCGACATCATCCTAGAGTGCTGTAACCATAACGTTAATTAACGCGCGTTAAAAGAGACTATAAAGCCCCTCCCTCCCCCCTCTCACTCCCTCTTTTGTCTTCGAATTCGATGGAATCTTCTATGTCGCCAGGGATGATCGATCGCGCTTTGATTTCGCCGAGTCTTTTCGCTAGCTGATCCGTTTGTGACATGGATAGCAAGGATGGCGACTATCGATTCACGATATATTATCGATATATCGTTCTAAAGCTAAAACGAGTAACTGTGGAAGGTTGTAACGAAATCTCCCTTTTTTTCTTTGGCCACATTTCTACGCGTCAAGGTTTAACAATTTACACTCGAGAAGCGGCTTTAAGTCAGCGATATGAATTAGTTTTTAAATCTCTCGAGTGATGTTAGAAAGTAACAATATGCAGCAACGCGTTTTCTTTCTTTTTAGTTCAGTGTTTAAGATCACATCAACCCTCTTAGGTTATTAGTGACCACGTTGTTGCAGGTGTCAGTAATTCGATGTTAGGTATGAGTTTATATCGAACGTTAAAATTCGATATCTTTCAGAAGGCTGATACTCTTTTGCACGAGTCTGCAGCTTGTAATACTTCTGGGAAAGTTGACAAACAGTGTTCGAACCTATTCTTCCTTAACCCCTTGCGCTACGATTATGTTATTACTCGCGTATGCTAGCGTTAACTAATCATTGATTTCTTATTATGTTACGTACAAATTCTTTGAATATTACGGGCAATTTTGTTCTTTTTAGTAATCCCCACTATTATAATACAAAGCTGAAATTATCGTTCAAATTACATTTTCTCGTCAGCAGTATCAATTTTTATAAAATCTACACCATAATTCATGGAACGAGTGTGATTCGTTATTGTAGTGCAAGGGGTTAAGAGTTATTTTACCTTCAACACGGAATCACTAAGAAGAAAGAAAGAAGAATTACGAACAGAATAAGTATCGCAAGAATGACGTTTAACCCCATGCCATGCGAATCTCTTCATCACAGTTCGTAGCGTTAGCTACTTGTTATTAGAATATCCTATTGCATGCAAAACATTGAACAGTTATACGCAATTTACACTTGACGATCGTTAACATTGCGAACTAAAATTATCGTTGCAATTAAAATCAAAGTTTATTGCAAGCACGGTGCATTTTGCTGCGCTTGGAGCACAATATGTACGCAACGAGTGTTACTGCAAGGCAAGCTGGTTATAGAATCGCTACCAAATATAAACAATGAATATTTTTTAAAAGACCACAGTACGGTGTACGAAAAATGAAACTGCATTCAATCGTACGTCGATCGAGCCCCAATTGCAAAACGGAATTCCACGGGCGAAGAGTTCGGTAAATATAATAGATAGAGTAGAATAAAGCGGATCAAGATTCGGGTAAATATCGCACGATGAAATAAAAATGCGGTACGTGGAAATTTATTTAGGCATTAATTAAACCATCAGGCGGACGCATATTTACCCTAACCTCTAAATTACGGCCCCCTTCCTCGTATTCTGTCTTTGATTCGAAGCGATACTCGGCCACTGTACAGTTTCAACGTTCCCCTCGTAAACACACTTTCGAGGGCCTACGAACACGCATATTCATGCACGCATTTATTATGAGCGTGTAAACACGCGCGCCACCGCATGTCCCCCACTCGAGCATGGCTTTTGAACATCGACAGTATGATCACGTGACGCTTGTACCACGGACAAACCCCATCAAATGCCATTGAATTTACACTTGATCCAGATCCGTGCAACAAGAGTTTCTCGCTTTAATTGCGAGCTCTGATTTTCAACTCGTTGCACGCTTAACCCTTTACCGCGCGTGAATTTCTTGCGACGAGTCAAACGAAACGTACGCCACTGTTTTCTATTTCTAATTAAATGTTAATATGGTCACGAATTACATAAAATATTGATAAGCAATGCTATTTATTTCAATTTTACGACAGTACATAGGTATAGAAAAATGTTCACTAGTTAAACTGTGGAACACTTGAAATGAAGTTCGTAATTAAGAGCGGAATGCAATAGAGGGTTAAAATGTATCAGCACCATTATTAAGAAGAAGAAATTCACAAATTTTTATCGCTACTAAAGAGTAATAAAGTAGTTTCATTAAAATAATAATTTCTAATGGTCAAAAACCGTCCCTTCAATTAATCGTGAACAAAATTTTACGTGGCCACAAACGCCGATAAATATAAATGGCGACCAATAGTTCGACGAAAGAATTTTCTAGATCCAATCGCTAATAGTGAAGCAGACGCGATTGCAAATATTTTTCAATCAACTGCAGCTGTCTACTGTTTTACAGAAATAAATTCTACTAGTCGAAAGCCATCCCTACGATCGTGAACAAAATTTTACGTGGTTAACAACGCCGATAAATCTAAATGGCGACCAATAGTTCGACAGAAGAATTTTCTAGATCCAAGAGCTAATAGTAAAGCAGACGCGACTGTAAATATTTTTCAATCAACTGCAGCTGTCTACTGTTTTACAGAAATAAATTCTACTAGTCGAAAGCCATCCCTACGATCGTGAACAAAATTTTACGTGGTTAACAACGCCGATAAAGCCAGCTGACGACCAATAGTTCAACAGAAGAATTTTCAATATCCAATCGCTAATAGTAAAGTAGACACGACTGTAAATATTTTTCAATCAACTGCAGCTGTCTACTGTTTTACAGAAATAATTTCTAGTAGTCCAAAGCCACCCCTACGATCGTGAACAAAATTTTACGTGGTTAACAACGCCGATAAATCTAAATGGCGACCAATAGTTCGACAGAAGAATTTTCTAGATCCAAGAGCTAATAGTGAAGCAGACGCGATTGCAAATATTTTTCAATCAACTGCAGCTGTCTACTGTTTTACAGAAATAATTTCTAGTAGTCCAAAGCCACCCCTACGATCGTGAACAAAATTTTACGTGGTTAACAACGCCGATAAATCTAAATGGCGACCAATAGTTCGACAGAAGAATTTTCTAGATCCAAGAGCTAATAGTGAAGCAGACGCGATTGCAAATATTTTTCAATCAACTGCAGCTGTCTACTGTTTTACTGAAATAAATTCTACTAGTCCAAAGCCGCCCCTATGATCGTGAACAAAATTTTACGTGGTTAACAACGCCGATAAATCTAAATGGCGACCAATAGTTCAACAGAAGAATTTTCAATATCCAATCGCTAATAGTAAAGTAGACACGACTGTAAATATTTTTCAATCAACTGCAGCTGTCTACTGTTTTACTGAAATAATTTCTAGTAGTCGAAAGCCACCCCTACGATCGTGAACAAAATTTTACGTGGTTAACAACGCCGATAAATCTAAATGGCGACCAATAGTTCGACAGAAGAATTTTCTAGATCCAAGAGCTAATAGTAAAGCAGACGCGACTGCAAATATTTTTCAATCAACTGCAGCTGTCTGTTGTTTTACTGAAATAATTTCTAGTAGTCCAAAGCCACCCCTACGATCGTGAACAAAATTGTACGTGGTTAACAACGCCGATAAATCTAAATGGCGACCAATAGTTCGACAGAAGAATTTTCTAGATCCAATCGCTAATAGTAAAGTAGACGCGTCTGTAAATATTTTTCAATCAACTGCAGCTGTCTACTGTTTTACTGAAATAATTTCTAGTAGTCGAAAGCCACCCCTACGATCGTGAACGAAATTTTTACGCGGCCAGCAACACCGATAAAGCCAGCTGACGACCAATCGTTCGAATGAGAGAATTTTCTAGATCCGATCTCTAACGCTTCGTGTATTAAGCTGAGTTTTACGACGGCACATTTCCATGAGCTTCCGCCGACGACGACGGCGCGTCATTTCGCTGCGAACATCTTTTATGATCGCGTCCCCATAAATTGCGTCCACGTCAACGAGAATAGGAAGGAAGAAGGCGGACACGTTGCCCATAGGAGGGAGAGCCAAATTCGTTGGTGACATAAGTGCAATCACGTCGATTAAACGGATTCGCGCCGGGGTTCGTCATTTAGGACGTCTCTAGATTGACGTAGATCAAGCTCTTGTTCGCAGCATTCGCAACGGTTGTAAAATTCACCACCAATTGCCCTATTAACATTACGAAACGCTTCCGTGGATTCATCTTTGTGGATAATTACACGTACGCGTGTATATATGGTAGAAATAGATACGAGCTTCCGTAGTTGAAGCGGATAGAGCACGCTTCTCGACAAAATATAATTTTTGTACAGAATATAAGCGAGTAATAGAGAGCGTGCGTAATAGAGTGATTGCTTCTTATCCGTAGCCAGTTTGTAAATTAGAAATGAAATTAAATCAGTACACGGAAGATGGATAGAAAGAAAAATTGAGAAAGTTATGTGGGAGAGAAACGAGTTGTCCAGGTTTTTGCTATTTTTCAAGTATTGAGAGAGCCTCGTGAGGAGCGCGGAGTTAATTAGTAGATTCAAACAATTTTTAACAGTAGACCCACCGAAAACTAGAGTATACTTATTTATACGAAAGAAATACAGCTGATGAGTAGATCTCGATTTCTTTACAATGTTCAAATGTCGTATGTAACCTATTTAATAATGCAATATCTCTGTACTATATCTGTACGATGTTTACGAATTTAAGGGGGAAATTAATAATGGAGAAAAAGATAAAGGATACATATGATATCGAAAAATAGGTGAAGCATTCAAATTTAAATACAATTAAGAATGATTAGCAGGTGAAACTACTCCCAATTTGGAACCTATTTCTTTAATGTTATTTGTAATAATGTGAACTTGCGTAAAGATCCACAATCTAGTAATAATAAATGGTAACAGAGTTTTCTGATAAACTTATCGTAGAATCAGATCAGAAAACGAAATCGTGTCATAGCATTGCAGTAACTTATCGCGTAATTCCTTAATTACTATTCTCATATTTTTTACGATTACGTTTAATACTCCATCGCATGCTGTAGCTACAATTAGTTTCGTACATCCCAGTTATCTTTTGTATCTTCCGCGTTCTCTTTTGGATCATTCGCGCATATTAACTCGAACCTCTGGAAATCAACTTTTGCAATCGATTCTCCATTCGCAAAAGCAAACAATCGAATCGATATTTCCGCGAACGATTCGAACACCTGATGATTCATTCGAGTTAATAAATCTGTGATCTCCACGCGGATATCGGAGCATTAGGAATATACGAGGAACACGCACGATTCGTGGCTAATAAGAAAACAAATAGAGAGATTCTCTAATCCGCAGGAAGCAACGCAAACAAATAAAAGCCGCGGTCTAGGAGCTTTCTAACCAGTCGGCGGTAGGCGATCGAAAGAAGGTGATTCATTTCTACACGCGACAAGATTAAACGCGGCAAGATTGATGTCGAACGGTTGCACGCGCGTCCAGCCATCATTATTAACCCTTTCGTTACCGTGCACGAGATGCGGCGCGGTAAAACGGAGAAGATACGGTGAAAGTAAAACTCGGACACTTAATATTAAATATTAATATAATACTCGGACGCTTTTAACTATTAGAACGATTACGAATTAAAGGAGAGTAAACTTGAAACGTTGAAAATCCATCGCATTGGAAGATTAGAAATCTAGCTAATATTATTTACGAAATGGCGTAATGTAACTGGGAAATCAAAAGCACGCGATGATCTCGTAGCAGATCATTGCTACAGAGTTTAACCCATCAGCGGTTTTCTATTTCGTTCGTGCAACGAGAAGAGACTTTAGAATTTAAACAAATTCGTTACGCTACGCTACGAATTTAGTTCGCTATCCGTAAAATACTACGAAATCCTTGGAAAGTCCAAAAAAGGAGGATGATACAAAGTGGCTGACTCATTGGGTTGTTTTCGCAGTTTTTACCATTTGTCGAATTTTTCTCAGATTATATTTCCTCGCATTTTCAGCTCCAATGTATTTCTTCATTTTTTAACGTCTCTAGATACTTTCAATATTTTGTAAATTGTAAAGTCTTTATATTTCTCTATCCTGTTTACCGTTCTATCTACGAAATACGGGGAGACTAACAACAACGCGTCGCATAAATAATGAATTCTATTTAAATAATTAAGCTAATAAATAATTCTACCTGCTACAAATAATTATTCGCCGTTTTGTACCAATCGTAAAAAAGAAACTAGAGTCCGTACATCTCGAAGGGTTTAAGATCGCCTAGTCAATTAAATCCTAGAGATTGTTGCATTAGTGGAAATTCATTAGGCAAATGGGGACGTATAAATTTCTCCTTAGAACGTTATTAGTCGGATGTTGTTGCGCGGAGGTGTAGATTCGAGGCGATGCTTAAATCATTCGAAAGCTTGTCTCGTGTTGAACGCGATCGAGCTATCGATCCACCGCTATCGTTCCCGACGATACGTTCGAGCATTAGTTACCGATTCCACGAGTAATAATTAATCCAAGGGTAGCTGAGGGTGCTTGCACCGTTCGCTAATTGATATATACGGGCTCGTAATGTTCCAATTACCGCTACCCTATATAAAGTTCCTTAATTAGAACCATCTGACTCTGGAACCATCGCCGGACGAAGAAAATTGCAAAACACGGCCTTCGTCACTGATCGTTACTCGTTTTGTTAACATTGAAACAGGCAAGGGAGAATGGTACAAAATTAGGCTTTCCTGTTTTCTTTATAATACCGATTGATGTAGGTTCAACGCGTGATATTAACTTGTTAACTATGGATGACGAGTTAACTCGTCTTATGAGTTATTAGTGTTTTGAATATGTTATTTTACTTTCTTAGTGTGCCGGCTCTCCTGCACCTACCACTAGAGGGACATACAAAATAGGACTTTCTCGAAAGTACTCGCTCCAACTACCTCGTCCATATATATACCGCCTTTAACCTTCCTTCCAATATCCCAAGTTTAAGGCAAGGCCTGCTAGGTAGCCGCACTGATGAGCACTAGCAGGCCCAGGACGAAACGCAACACCCTTCCTTTTTCCTATCCTATCCCCTCTCTGCAGCTCCACATTAGAAATTCCTCGCTTTCCAAAGCATCTCTATATTCGTATGAAAAAACACGTTATTGTACGTTTACATTCGCAGCAATCAAACCGTATGTACTCTGAACAATATTAATTCGTGTTTATTCAGCTTTATTTGTACGTATAAAGAAGATTCCGATTGACAAAATTCCATAGCTAACAGGTTAATACAGCGAACGACGGTTACTATCTCTTCTTAACAAGACCTACAATTTACCTAGCCTATATTTGAAGCAACTCCTCTAATATTAACAGCTGCTCGTGGCTGTGTAATCAAACGAAACTTCAAATTTCCTCCGATCTTCAACAATTCGCCTCTCAATAACATCTTGGGGATATAGGATAACATACAATGTAGGAAGAATCAGGGTTATTTTGCTCCACCTTCTCTTTGCGTTGAAGATTGCAATAAACACGTCGGAGCACGCGAATCATAGCGCAACGCGTATTTCTGCGCGTTGGATCGTGAAAACAGCGACGCAAAACTTGGAAAAAGGAACTCTGATTCGTCATGGGTGCTTCGATTCGGGGCGGATTGTGTTAAGGGTTATGCTTTGATGGAAGCAGGTTCTTCTTCTTTTGGTTTTCAAATAAAAAGACACGGGTTTAGGAAAAAGGTGACTGATATATATATATTTGATTGTATGTGGAAAATGTAGTATACCAGGACTTTCCATGTCCTGTCCGCACCGACTGTTTACGTCGAACTGTCGAGAAAACGACAGCCTTCGACACTTATAGTTTTACAAACAATGGTCAACCTTTTCAGGTACGTTTGACATTCGACAAGACGAGACGCTGCGACTCCTAAGTCTTGGGTTTTCCCCGTTTACTTTATTACGCCTGTAGAAGCGACACTCTAATATTTTTGAATAGGGAGTTTTTCTACAGAAGAGCTGTTTTACTTCAACAGATTATATATCGGCGCGTCAGACTATTTCCCACGTTGTACGAATTTTTATTCCACCATGTGCGATCGGTGTGGGCGAGCAGTCGCGTGTCCTCAGGCATTCCCGGGTCACAATTACGAACGCGATGGATCGTGACTACGAATACAAGTTCACGGTATATGGGTGCCATGCACACGATGAGTCGTTCGCTGAGTCATAGTTGCGTAGGGAACACCGGAGACCTTCCACGCCGTCCTCTGTAACCCGTGGCATTTCGACGAAACGACGCGATCGCAAAAATTAACGCGTTGCATTGGTTTCTTTATTAGATAACGGCGAAGAAAATCGCGGTCATCGCGGTCACCGTCGACGGAGAATCGAGACACACTGGCTCAAAGTAAAACACGAACACTTGTACATTGTCCAACAAGACGAGATACTAAACAAAAGCGTCAAAGTTTTTAAACAAAAGCGTCAAAGTTTTTAAACAAAAGCGTCAAAGTTTTTAAACAAAAGCAAACGTCCACGCGATGAAACGGATCAAACGAAATACGAGATGTACGAACGAGAATAATATGCCAATGATCAAAGTTAACGAAGTTAACGAATAGCTTTCGTAGCGATAAATAAAAATTGTATAACTGTTGCACGATACTTATCTACATTGCCGTTATTATTATTCCAACTTCGGTTTCTCTACTTTCATTCCAGAGAAGCTTTCGATCGAAGCATAGTCTAGCAGGTAGGTAAATGGAGTCTTCGGAGTCTTCGATGGAAACATTCGCGTCAGTCAAAAAAAAAAAAACGCCGAGACAAATCGACCACGTAATCGGAAGAAAAACAGTGCACTCTTCGTTGGAACCGTTTCTTTTCGTCTCGCTGTGAGTTAGGGGAGGGGGTAGCATCCGAGAACATTTCCGTGGGCTTTCCACGCGATGAGTCATGGCTGGAAAAAGGGGTGGACAAGCATCCAATGGCTGAGGGTGGAAAAGACGCGGGCATTCTTGCGTGTACGTCATCACAGGGTCGTGAACCCTTGTCTACTTAAGGAAAAGGGCGAAGCAACCCCTCGTCGTCGTGTATTATCCATCGGGCTTAAGCTTCGCGAAAGCTACCTTCACGAGTTCATCAAATTTCACGAGAGAAATCGCGTCACTCATCGGTGAAGGCGAAAAGGCGACGCGAAAATTTAGAATCCCCGATTCTAGCTGGTGGAGAATAACTTTCCCGGTCTTTCTTTCTACCCGTCTTCCGTTTGCCGATTTAATTTCACTTCTAATTTATAAATAGTCGCGGACGGGAAGCAGTTAAAGCATTTTTAAAATTGCAGCTTGGAGTAACTTTTTTATTAATAAAACTGTTGAGTGAAACTTTTAAGCCTGTTTGCGGGAAAAAGAAATATTCGGAGGAAGCTTTGGGAAAATGCTTAATTTATCTGCAACTCGAAGATGAAAGGATTAACTGTTAACACAGTTACGTTAACGGGTAATGAATATTAGTAATTGAACGTAGTAATGAATGTTATTACAATAATAGTAATACTTCTACTTCGAGTGATAATAATTCGTCGTAATACAGCGACTAAAAAAGTTAGCTCTATACTTATACCGATTTTTAGTGATATTTATACGAAAATTTTATCTACGATATTAAACGTTTCTCTTTATAAAATCTTCATTCTTTACGGACATCGAGTAATAAATATATCTACATAAAAAGACGGTTCTAATATTACAATTTTCATCTCCAATTCCTTACTAACAATAGCAAAGTGTATTTCGACAATGAAACTACGATTACCAAGTGTCAAAAGCTACAAATGATAAGAATTAGAAGAATTGAAAAGATTAGATTAGCTATAAGAATTTCGTCCAGCTAGATTCGACTTTTTTTCACGAAAGCAATTCTTAACCCCTTGGCCTACGACTATTTTATTACCTACTTAGTTGATGATGAGTTGATCACTATTTTATATCGTGTCACGAACAATTCCTTTGAATATTGTAGGCACGTTTTATTTAATAGCCTCCAATCTTGCAATACGAAGCTAAAATTACAGTTCAAATTAAATTCCATCCTTAATAGTAAGCGTTTTCGTTGAACCTGTGCCGCAATTCATAGGCCAAGTGTGACTCGTAATTGTAAGGCAAAGGGTTAAATCGTATAGAATAATACGATACGAGTATATCCTTACGTTACGTTACGTTAAGTAATGACTTCTTTAAAGCTTGAACTTAGCCAGTTTCAGCCTGTTTTATTTCCGCTCGTCGAATAGTGGCGACAAATAACGGATTTCCCCATGGGAAGAATAGAGTAGGCGATTTCAATAAAGTTTCCCCGAGCCATTATGATCTGTCACGTGCCGTAGGAATCCATATCCAATCGGAAGGCTCGTATTTACCGAGGGAAGACACAAGAGCACTTCCTTCCTGTCGTACGACGTACCGCTTAAATCGATACACTTACTTTTAGATAGCCTTCGGAAATATTGTACTGCACAGGGTCGTAAAGCAGCGCGGGTCATAATCAGAGCCCGTATATATACAGGGTGGTCCACGCAACGTGTGCAACGTTATAACTTCCAAAATATGCGTTGCACCAATTATTGAGGATCTTTAAATTAGATCGACTCAATCATTTGCAGAAAAGAAACGTTTATTAATAATGTGGCGGCTCTCCTGCACCTACCACTAGAGGGACATACGAAATAGGCTTTCTCGAAAGTACTCGCTCCAACTACCTCGTCCATATATATACCGCCTTTAACCTTCCTTCCAATATCCCAAGTCTAAGGCAGGGCCTGCTAGGTAGCCGCACTGATGAGTCGACTAGCAGGCCCAGGACGAAACGCAACACCCTTCCTTTTCCTATTCTACCCCCTCTCTACAGCTCCACAATAAAAAAAAGTGAGTTACAAAATACGGAGGTGTGAAACCCTTCGGTGAGAAGCGTTACACGCACAGGGTTGTCGCAAGACTGTCTGAAAAAGGCGAAAAACAGTTGGTATATATAGTGTCGCCGAACGGTCAGCGGACCCATGGCTCTTATGGTCTGACCTGAGCCTACGCCAAGCGGTGAAAATCGCAGCAGAAAATTACAAATTCAAAACACAATCTCAATAGTTATATACAAAAGTTACATGGTTTAAAATGGTACGCTATGCAGTGCGTCAATTTTTTTTATAAGTGGTGGCATTTCGGAGTTTGTTTTTTTAAACAGAATACTATATTTTTTGTACCAAAAAATATGGTAGAGTATCGGATTGTAAGTAAATGCCTCCATCTAAAAAACAAATTAGCGCACTACATAGTGTAGCCTTTTAAACCGTGTAACTTTTGTATATAACATTCTCTCGTGCAGCGCATATTTTGGAAGTTATAACAGTGCACGCGTTGCGTGGACCATCCTGTATATATGTAGCTGCGTAGAATCGATGATGTAAATGTTCAATGCGAGCTGCGGCAACTTCTATACCTCGATTCGTAGAATAAGAACACAGTTGTGACGATTTTCACGTGGTAAGAAACGCGTGCAACAGGTCACTAGCTTCCTGGACTTGGTTAAACTCGGTGATGCATGTGGAAACAATAATTCCCTACCATTTATCGATTCGTCGCTTCAATTGACAGGATTAGTAACGTTCCAAATAATATTGATGTTAACCATTTGCAGTAGAATGAGTCACACTCGTTTTACGAATTTTATACTGTTTTACTGTTTTACTGTTTTACTGTGTTACTGTTTTACTATGTTACTGTTTTACTGTGTTACTGTTACTGTTTTATAATTAGCAGCACTCAGTTGTTTAATAGATCATAGCTAGCCTACGAATATTTACACATTTACGCGAAATTTAGCTATGGAAAAAATACAAGATGCACACGATACGCAAAGATATATGAAATATCCAAAATTAAACACGAGTTGGAATAACTAACTAAAACGGGTAAAACAGCGGAGAATAACGTATCTACAACACTCATATATAGTTCTACGAGCCATCGAAAACAAATACGTCTCGTTAGACCCAAAAGGGTTAACTGTAAAAATCGAACAGCGCAGATTTCTTCCTCCGGCGTCGTCTAAAATTCTAAGCATTAACCGGCGAGTTTCTCCGTCTTATTATTAGAAAATCGACGGTGCAACGATCGATGCACGATTGCCGAGTGAATCGTAATAGCGATAAACGCGATAGACCGAACGGGGTTCGACTCTAGGAGCGGAAAGGCGGAGATTGATCGGATTAAAATTGCAAAGGGACGATACCGCGTTAGGGATGCAACGCGTTTGCCGACAGCCGCGCTGTTGGCCTGTGGGAATGCGCGGGATAGGCCGCGATGCATCGTAAGGTAATCGATAAAGGTAATAATGGATGTCTGTAACCGAAGATTACGGTAAACCGCTTTGAATGATGTACACCACGCGCGTACCTGGTTTAGGGAGATTGATGAACATGTAAATTATTGGAGACGGGGCGCGCGCAACGTGCGCGTCGTTCTACTCCGCGCGCCTGCTGCACGAAACGACGTGGTAATTTCGCCGTGACGAACTTCGAACCGCGAAACGTCGATATGACGCGTTGAAAACGAGATTCTTACGATTTGAGTGGTAAACGCGACCGACTAACGAACACGCGGACTCTTAATCGTTGACTATTTCTACTTCGGAGATAAGTAGTATTAATCCTTTGAGGACAGACGTAAAAGAGGAACGCTTCACTTGGAATTAGACTGGCAGTGATTTCATTGACCGCATCTACTAGTATCGATCATTTGTATTCCGAGCAGAGCAACGAAATACTCAAGATAAAAGCTTAAGATAAAACCTCAAGATAACACTGCTTTTTATTTAATATACGAACATCTACAATTTATTCGTCTATTTGTGTACCTTCGTTCCAATGCTTTCAGTTACGGAATAGCAGTCAGTAATAAGTTGTTACGAACTTTAGTTTAACAAGATTTATTTGATGCCAATTGTGCCTCGATTTTAGATCAGAGAAGAAATAACAATAAAAAGATATACAGGAAGTAGCCTATACGTATTATCATTAATTCACGCATCTTCGTTCACAAAATTAAGTATGCAAAATTGACAGAAAATACGACAGAAATTATATATTTGGGTTGTCTTAGAAAGGTTGTCTTGACGAGTTAGAAATTAGATATTGGGTTAACTTGACTATATTTTGTCTAATTTATAACCGACTAACCTATGCGATTTTATTCGATCATTAAATTGTCAATGCAAATTGGTACGTACGTAAATAACGCTAACGAGCTACGTAACCAAAGTTGGTAACAAATATATGCGTATTCGTCTATACAATACGTATAGTATATAGTATATGTATAGAACATAATGTATAAGATTATAACACTATATATAGTACATAATCTAGGGTTAGAAAAAGAGACAAAAGGAGCAGAACTGGTATAACGAATGTTACCAACGAGCAAAAATATAGAGAAGCTGTTTTAATTCTATTTTTCAATTACTCCGTATGCGTGTAACAATGTATGCGAACGTTTACGTGATAACCTTTGTTTGTGATCATTTCCATCGCTGAATCTATAATCGTTAACCCAGCAGCCGCGAAAGAACTCGCAAAATTTCGGGCTGCGAGAGCAACACATGGGCTCTCGGCATACGTTTCTGTACGATTCCCTATGCGGAAGCTTGAAAGCCAGTAAAAAAAGTGGCGATCGACGCCACGTGTTTCCGCGGTGGAACCTTTTTATGGCTCATCAGGGTTGAATCACGACGATCCAGCCACGCATCTGCACAACGTGCGTGAAACGAACACCCAGCGGCGCGAACAGACGAGTTCACGTTGCCTCGCCCTAGCTCGTGTCACGTGTTTTACAGTTTTTCTTTTTTTTTTTTGCTTTTTGCGTGCCCGTATCTGTTCCCGGTTAAATACATACGAGATATCGCTTTTCATTCAAGAACCTCGTTATCTAAGCTGCCTTTCATTCATCGATCGCTTAACCAAGGCGCAACAATTTTTAGAATTTCCGGTTCGCGCACCTTAACGCATATTTTTATTCCAACCGATGCGATGACGTTAAACGTGCCATTTTATGATCCCATTGTTGAATGAACAATGAGGAAACGGGAGAATGAAGAAGGTTCTTACCTTTCTTTTTTTAGCTAATACTTTGCGCAATCTGCGTGATGCCTTTTTGATATAAATAAAAAGAAGAGGATTGCACGAATAAACGTAGATAGTTTGAAGTAGAGGTTTTCAAGTTTCCGTCGTGTGATCCAAGATATTTGCTTGCAACCCCAGCCCAAGTATTTACGATGTAAAAAGAGTGAGAAACCTGATTGACCGGTGCTATATTATATAAGCGAAATAAATTATATACGTACATTTAACGGTAATTTCTACGCATACAATACGTAGCTTTACAACAAATATCCGCGTTAACTTAAAATGAATACAATTTCGCTTGGCGAAAATTATAAAACGCTATTTTTGTCACCAACCTAATAGAAACTAACTTCCTTTCCATCCAAATTCTTTTTCTTTAAATAGTGCAAGGGCATTGCACGACTTTTACAATCCTAAAATCTCAATCGTCAAATAGGAACAACGTAACAATTTCAATCTTCCATCTCTTTTTTCTTTTCTACAATTTAGTCTTCAATTTTCCCCTGCGCCTGTATACTTCTTTCTCTTCCTCAACATTTCACGAACTCGAAACATTTGCCTACTCATAGACGAAGCTTTCTTAACTCATTTGCAATACTCATGTCTCATCTTAACTCATGTACAATGACTGATATTGATATTATCGATATTTGTGATGCATCGCTGTGTATCGATTATTTCGCAGACTATCCCACTAATTAATAAAAGGTTTAACACCATTGACTAAGAACAGGATAGACCACTCATCCAATGCTTTTATTTGTCACCTCACGAGCCCCCAATCCGTTTCCATTTTTACCTTTTCGATCGTCTAAAATGTACAAATTTATAAATGTATAAATTTACGTTTGCTCTTATACTTTGTATATTAAAATACTTTACAAGTGTTCGCGTTCTCTGTCGCGTGATAAAACGAAAGATATTCTTTCGAAAACTATGAATCCTTACGTTATCGGTATTTCAAAGCACGCGACACGAAATCCTGTTAAGGGGTTAATGCTTTGATGGAAGCAGGTTCTTCTTATTTCGGTTTTTAAATAAAAAGACACGGTTTTAGGAAAAAGGTAGCTGATATATATATTTGATTATATGTGAAAATGTAATGTACCAGGACTTTCTATGTCCTGTCCGCACCGACTCTTCACGTCGAACTGTCGAGAAAAACGACAGCCTTCGACACTTACAGTTTTACAAAACAATGGTCAACCTTTTCAGGTACGCTTGACCTTCGACAACACGAGACGCTGCGACTCCGAAGTCTTGGGTTTTTTCCTATTACTATATTACGCCTGTAGAAGCGACACTCTAATAGTTTTGAATAGGGAGTTTTTTCTACCGAAGAGCTGTTTTACTTCAACAAATCCCATAAGATGATCGGTCCATCCTGTACCTCGGTCCGTGGTTTAACATCCACTGTATGTAACTTTAACGTTTCCTTCGATACGGTTACACGCACGTTCTAACGCTAAGTAAAACCGAAAAATCTCCTATTTATAAATTTGGTCGCTTATCAGCGCTGCGACGCAAAACGTGCTAATCAAATATTGTTGGAATGCAACGATGATGCCAGCAGATGTGTCAAGCATCGACGACCTATGGTTCCCAACTTTCAGGCATCTTAAGCCGTGCCTTATGGAGGGGTTGTCCGTGATGCGGACAAGGGTTTTGGTTTTTCGCCCTTGTGTTGTTAGTTAATAGCCGTGTGGAGCTGTGGAGAGGGGATAGAATAGGAAAAAGGAAGGGTGTTGCGTTTCGTCCTGGGCCTGCTAGTGGACTCATCAGTAAGGCTACCTAGCAGGCCCTGCCTTAGACGTTGGGAATTTGGAAGGAAAGTTAAGTAAAAATTCCCAACGATATGTGGAGCTGTGGAGGGGAGATAGGATAGGAAAAAGGAAGGGTGTTGCGTTTCGTGCTGGGCCTGCTAGTGGACTCATCAGTTCGGCTACCTAGCAGGCCCTGCCTTAGACGTTGGGATATTGGAAGGAAAGTTAAAGGCGGTATATATATGGACGAGGTAGTTGGAGCGAGTACTTTCGAGAAAGCCTATTTCGTATGTCCCTCTAGTGGTGGGTGCAGGAGAGCCGCCACAGCCGAGAGTCGAAAGACACACTTGTCACTGTCGTTGCGTGCAAGGCAGAAAGTTTAAAGTATCTTACAGCTCTTTACTTATTCTTATTTCATTATAGACTGTATACGCGAATCCTCTTGTCATTTAATACGTTAATGTGTTATATAATAAACTGATTTTACAACAAATATCATTACCATCCACTTGCTCTTTTAATCTCTCGCCGATTACCCGCGCCGCGAATCGTTTCAAATGTTTCCAAGAGAGCCACGATTTAGCCCGAGCTTAACCCGTTCCCCGATTTCCGTTCGATACCGCTAATTTATCAATGAACATTCCTTAATCCCCGGGTGTACGTAGCAGCGAAAGCAAGGAGGACCGGTTTATCGGAACAGCGGCGGCGTGATCGCCGTTAACGAACGAAAGGAACGCGATTCGATCGACAGGGGGCCAAGGCAGCCGTGTTCGCCGATTAAATGCAGGCCCCTCGGACAAATGGCGGAGCGTTTCGGGATCATTAGACAAACGTTCGGGGACGTTATTAATGTGGACGTCGGTGTACTGTCGCGCGATGAATCGTCCGTCTAGTTCGTCCAGAATTCGTCCCTCCTCGTTTTTCCACGGTGAAAAACGTGTTCCGGTGGCCGTGTGCGCGACGGTGTTGGCTCTCGGCTATCGATCCACCGGAGACCCGCTCCAATTTCACTGTTACACGATTCCCGCGATCTGCATTCCCTAACGCGATGAATCTTGCTTAAACGAGAACCGGTGTTGCTGGTTAAACGTATCAGCGGATATTAACCCCGTTGCCTTTGCGAATTTATCAAAGATAATCCGCCGCGCGACGCGTTTGTTGTACAGTTTAAGATTGACACGTGAGACGCGTAGAGAAACCGAACGTGTATTACGGATGTAGAGTAAAAATTTACGTAACAGTGAGACAAGAAAGGTACGGGGAATATTACATGGAATTGTTGTAAAATCAGTTTATTATATAATACATTAACGTATTAAATAACAATGGATTCGCGTATGCAGTCTATAATGAAATAAGAATAAGTAAAGAGCTATAAGATACTTTAAACTTTCTGCCTTGCACGCAACGACAGTGACAAGTGTGTCTTTCGACTCTCGGCTGTGGCAACTCTCCTGCACCCTCCACTAGAGGGACATACGAAATAGAACTTTCTCGAAAGTACTCGCTCCAACTACCTCGTCCATATATATACCGCCTTTAACTTTCTTTCCAATATCCCAAGTCTAAGGCAGGGCCTGCTAGGTAGCCGCACTGATGAGTCCACTAGCAGGCCCAGCACGAAACGCAACACCCTTCCTTTTTCCTATCCTATCCCCCCTCCACAGCTCCACATATCGTTGGCAATTTTTACTTAACTTTCCTTCCAAATTCCCAACGTCTAAGGCAGGGCCTGCTAGGTAACCGCACTGATGAGTCCACTAGCAGGCCCAGGACGAAACGCCAACACCCTTCCTTTTTCCCATTCTATCCCCCCTCCACAGCTCCACATATCGTTGGCAATTTTTACTTAACTTTCCTTCCAAATTCCCAACGTCTAAGGCAGGGCCTGCTAGGTAGCCTTACTGATGAGTCCACTAGCAGGCCCAGGACGAAACGCAACACCCTTCCTTTTTCCTATCCTATCCCCTCTCCACAGCTCCACACGGCTATTAACTAACAACACAAGGGCGAAAAATCAAAACCCTTGTCCGCATCAGGGACAACCCCTCCACAAGGCACGGCTTAAGATGCCTGAAACATGGGAACCATAGGTCGTCGATGCTTGATACATCTGGCATCATCGTTGCATTCGAACAGGAATCTTAACACTTTGCACTTTGTTGCGAGAAATGTTCTCGAAAGTCAAGATTTAAGATTTTGTACTAATCTTCGCCCAGTTCAATTCTCATTCCTTTCGAAACGAAAGAAATCGGAGACAACTTGTCCCGTTTCGAAGTGTGTAACACTTTAGATTCTCGCAAGTGCTATGAAAACGTGTTAGAATTATGGAAAAAGATTTGGGGCGCAAAGGGTTAACATTAGAGAACTAAACAGATTGAAATCCGAGGACAATGATCATCGTTGCACTCCAACAACGTTTTGGTGATTAAATGGTGATAAAATTTTTGATGATTAATGATTAAATTTTGGTGATAAAACTTCGTTTTATTTGCTAACTATTTCCTATTGTACGCCGTGTAAAATGCGAAGCATTCAAATATTCTCGATCTTGTAAACTTCTCAAGTTCCAATTAGAGTTGAAATTAAAGTTTGTTAATAAAGTGAAGCTTGTTTTATTCTGATTGGACCATAATTACTGTAGCTCGTTGTTATAAGACAAAGGGTTAAGGGAAACTCGAATAACGATCTCCATCATTTGCTAAAGAAAACTTTGACGAACGCTGCAAACATTTTTCGAGGTTATGCACTTTAAGCTAAGATAAATTTAACGATTCTTTCGAGTTTAGAAAATTCGGAGGGATTTTGGAATTTTTGATAGCAGAGTTCAGGAATAGGGAATTATTTAATCCTTTTAATTCGCGTTGTTTTACAATTACACGGTTTCTATTAGGAACGTCGTATCTGCGATAGAAATAGTTAACACCATGAGTAAGGAATAGTCATTCGCTATTAACCCTTTCGCTGCTAAAGACGTATATATACGCTCTGAAAAATTGGGCAATCGTTAGGTAAAAACGTTAGGTAACACGATGCTATTTTTACCATAATTAATACGTAGTCTACCACAGTTAATTATCCGAAATATGCATGCTGCTCCTTTAATACTAAAAATATTCTCAATGCACAGATGGGGATTGTTTTCATTATTAAAGGAGCAGTATGCATATTTAGGATAATTAATTGTGGCACAATACGTATTAATTATGGTAAAAATAGTATATTATTTATTCATTATATTATTTACAATTATAATAATATTTAATAAATAGAAAAACATTCTCAATGCACAGATGGGAATTGTTTTTCATTTTCTAGTGCGGCAGCGGAAGGTTTAAATAAACGAATTCAATAACGAAGGACATTTAGCCTATATCTATCGAATTCATCGCCACTTCTAGCAGCACGTTTTACGGAATGTTTGCGTACCATTAGAAGGTGGTGGAATTTGCAAATTTCTCAGAGCTATCAAGTCCGATCGAGACGCGAATTTAATTGCGCTTATAACTGTGCTTTTTCGATAGCCCTCATCATAGCCTGTTCCTCCTCTGTCTTTCTTCCCCATTTTCTTTCTCTCTCTCTCTCTCTATCTCTGTTCGTGAAAAGAAAGCGCTCGTTAAAGCACCGTGGAAAGCTCCAAGAGTATGGATCTCGTAGTTGAAAGAGAATTTGAAGGGAAAAAAAAGAGGGCTCTCCTCGAGACCTTGCGAGTAATACTGAAAGAGAGGCGTGCCTCTGGAACCGAGGCGTTCAAATGAATGGCGACGTTTCCCTCGGGATTAAGTTCGTGTCCTACTCCAGGATTCGAGGGAAATTCTTAACAGAGGCCTGGTTTCGCGGCAAATATTCCCCGGGGAATATTAAAGCTCGCCGTACCTGGTACGTTTTACTCGCGAACATCTTCGACCAATTCTTGCTTACAACTGCAGCTTCCGCGCTGCTCGCATTCGAACGAGAAACAGAACCGAGTATACTTACGCCTAACCGAAAAATCCGCGACTAGCGAAACTGTTGTTTTTCCCCCGTTGTCGTAACGTAAATAGAAGAGATATTAAACTAATGTTGCAACATTCTACAAAGTATGTAAAGTGAACCCACTTATTATTACAATCGGGGGATGAAACTAATTTCTATTCACGTTCTATTTTACTAGCCGTGCTACCGAAACTGCGAATCAGCTAGCATGAAAATCTCGGCTTCTTTCATTTGTCGATCCGTAGGCTACTTCAAGAACTCTTAACACTATTCGTACCGACGTTTTACATGTATTTATTCAATAGATCATTCTAATTAAAAAAGAAAAAAGGGAAAAGGAAAACAAAATGTGTGAAACTGATTAAGCAAACAATAAAAGAATTGTCATAAAGTTAAATAGACGAAAGGGATAACAATTAATGTAGAATCTTAAACGAAATATTTTAAAACCGGTCATTTGACCGGGCGTGCTATGAACAGTGTTAAGTTTACTCGTACGTTTCTTCCTACAAATTGTACATCTCGTTTTCTCAATTCAGATCCAATTATCTAGGATTACGTCCACGGTGAATGATTATTGTACAACTATTGATCTTTTCGATGTTTCTATTGTTATAAATCGAGATCAAATTCGAGATTTATTATAAAGATCGCGCATCGCGTACACTAATGTAACCTAATGTAATCTAATGAATTATCCCGTTTATCGATTAAATTAAATTAAATTAAAAATCCTCAGTGTAGTTATAAAAATTTATAAAATCTTTTAAAGCTAGAAGCTCTAAAGAAGCTTCTAAAATAATCCAACGAAATTGTTCAAAGCGACCAGCTTAACCATTTACCTTGTACAATAACGAGTTCCACTCGTGATGAGTTTATCGTTTAAATACAACAAGATGGTACTGCATTTGCAATCGAGTTTAGCATTAACTTTGTTCACTGCTTCGATATGCAATATCGAAGATTATTAAATACAAATCGATCGCAGTGTTAACAGTGTTTTCCATTTAACACACGGTGTTAACACTAGATTGCCGGACGTTAATTGCACCATTTGGCAGGCTTCCTAAAAATACATATACTGCATATAAATATTCGAAATTAGAAGATTGAGGATGAAGAGAATCAATTAGAATACATGTTCATACCATTGTATTAATTAAAGTTAACATAAAGTACTGAAAAATAATATTTATGGTCTCTATAATATTAGGTATGAAATATGAAATGAGTCAAATTGACTCGCTCCGGCAATCTAGTGTTAACCCTTTGCGGACGAGAAGTAATAACACTTGTGAGAGTACTTTAGTTTTGAATTCCTCGACTTTGAGTTTTCACGCTTTCGAGTCCGAAACCATTTCATTTCCAACGATTTCAAATGTTCATTATTACGATAAGTATTCATTGCATTAAGTTCTGTGCTTTAAAAGTCGACATCGGTACGCAAAGCCAAAAAATGATTAGGCGACTATTTGTCGACGCTCGTCCGCAAAGGGTTAAACAAACCACTTGTAGCCAGTAAAAAAATTACAAGTGGGCCTTTTACAACGCGGTACCTTTACAACGCGGTTTCGTTACAACGTGGTTGGAAAAATGCGGAACGTTTCCTACAACGCGATACTTTCACAACGTGGTTTAGGAAACGTGGAACGTTTTCTACGACGCCACAATTCTATAGTGTATTTTGAAGGAACGTATCTACCGCGTTGTAGCAGGCCCACTAGTATAACGCGAGGGGTTAAGTTGGGACACGTCTATCCGTGGAACGGAATGAAATCATCGGAGCTAATTCGTGCGCGATTTGAAAGGTTCCATTCCCACGATATTTCCCGATAATCAGATATCCAACGCGGGTTCCGCTCTCCCGAAGCTATACGTGACCAACCCGCGCTCCGAGTGTCTCTGTCGGAGGGTTGCTTCTGAAGAGATTCATGAATTATGTAGTATAGATGAACGTGTGCGAGAGTCTCCTACACGTTCGCTGGAACGATCGCCCCGGCAAACGTTTCTGGACTGTCGGCAGGGAATGTTGTGTTCACCGGCTACGGATTTGATGGATGGAATGTACGTCGGCCAGAAACGGGGCTGACACTCTATCCACTTTATCAAACCGGCGCATAATCGTCGGTGTCGTCTCGTCGACGTCGACGTGGTTCGATGGGCTTTCCGTACTATTCGCGACTGGGTCGCGCGTATTCGCATATTCGCGCCTCCAAGGAGCCCGTTAGAAGCGATCGAAACGTTTCTCGCAATCGTATCGGATGCGTCGAACGCGAGGGAACATTCCTATTTACATCGACGACGTCGATTTTGCGAGTGTTGGTTTTATACGTAGATGTATAAATGATGTTAAATGAGTACGAATGTTTTGTCCAGATCTGTATAATCTATGGTAAAAATGAGATGCGTGAGAGTCCGATCTATCGTGTACGTTATTACGATGAATGTTCGAAAAAGAGTCAGTAGTTACCGAACCAGTAAAGATAGTGTACATGGAGTGAGAGAGCGAGTCTAGAGTGAGAACGAGAGAACTAAAGAGCGAGATAGAGATAGTCGTACTAAATGTGTTACATCATTCAATTTAGTCTTTAATAATAAATATATCAAATTGTCTAATAGTCTAACAAAAGGAAGCACTATTATTTTACCCACAGATTTTTATCAGGGGGACTTGAAACCGGTGTAATTTTGATATCGGCGCAAACGAGGTACGGGATAGACCTGTGGAGCTGTGGAGAGGGGATAGGATAGGAAAAAGGAAGGGTGTTGCGTTTCGTGCTGGGCCTGCTAGTGGACTCATCAGTGCGGCTACCTAGCAGGCCCTGCCTTAGACGTTGGGAATTTGGAAGGAAAGTTAAGTAAAAATTGCCAACGATATGTGGAGCTGTGGAGGGGGGATAGAATGGGAAAAAGGAAGGGTGTTAACATTTCGTGCTGGACCTGCTAGTGGATTTATTAATAAGGCTACCTAGCAGGCCCTGCCTTAGACGTTGGGAATTTGGAAGGAAAGTTAAGTAAAAATTGCCAACGATATGTGGAGCTGTGGAGGGGGGATAGAATGGGTAAAAGGAAGGGTGTTAACATTTCGTGCTGGACCTGCTAGTGGATTTATTAATAAGGCTACCTAGCAGGCCCTGCCTTAGACGTTGGGAATTTGGAAGGAAAGTTAAGTAAAAATTGCCAACGATATGTGGAGCTGTGGAGGGGGGATAGAATGGGAAAAAGGAAGGGTGTTAACATTTCGTGCTGGACCTGCTAGTGGATTTATTAATAAGGCTACCTAGCAGGCCCTGCCTTAGACGTTGGGAATTTGGAAGGAAAGTTAAGTAAAAATTGCCAACGATATGTGGAGCTGTGGAGGGGGGGATAGAATGGGAAAAAGGAAGGATGTTTAACATTTCTAGTGGATTTATTAATAAGGCTACCTAGCAGGCCCTGCCTTAGACGTTGGGATATTGGAAGGAAGGTTAAAGGCGGTATATATATGGACGAGGTAGTTGGAGCGAGTGCTTTCGAGAAAGTCCTATTTCATATGTCCCTCTAGTGGCGGGTGCAGGAGAGCCGCCACATAAATATAAACGTCATAGAAACGTTGAACTGGTGCGACGTTAAATGAATACATTAAACGAAAGCATTTCACTCGACGAATAGTAATTTATCGATTTACTTACGGGTAATGGAAATCGATTAGTTAAGGTATACGTGTAACGGTGACAGACTGAATTCAAATAGAAATATAACAATTTCGAACGCTCTGTATAATCGTATAATATAAAGTTTACCGAATATTTAACGCGGGCGAATACTTTTGCGACTGGCTGCACGTACGCAGATATTGTCAAACAAATATAATATGCGCGTAAATAATGAATTAACGTGTAAAAAGTTAACAAAGTGAAGCGAAACGGGGATATACGATCGCGTGTAGCCGTGAATAAATCGTATTAATGGAAACAGTGAAAAAGAGGTCCCAGGTGTACTTGAATCGAATTTACTTACATTTCCAAAGCGGCGCGTGCGAACGCGTACGTTTTAAAATATTCTCATTACAATGCAACGAGAGTTTATGAGAAGCATAATCGAAATTGGGTCGACGAACTTTGTGTTCGATCGATGTCGCGTTACGGGCAGCCGAATTCGCTCCATTTTTCGACGCCACTGTCACGGGATTCCCTGCAGGATATTGGATTTGGATAGATTTAGTAATATGCTAGACGTTACGGAAGCATCTCGACTACAGAGGAATCCAATATCCTGCTTTTCGTTGATCGCCAACCATTTGGAAACGAAGACGCCGGTAAAACCATCGCCCCTAGGCTAAGAAATAAACCAGTTCACCAAGGAGAAGAATTTCGGTTGCATTCTTCTAATTAACCGTGTCTTTTAGTTAATTGTACGGTAAATTAACCAGTGAATGACCGAATTGTTGAATTTATGCACGTTTTAGATTAATACTTGAATAACATTATTCACAACAACAGAACAATTTTGGTGAGATTGAACTTAGAATTGATTTTCCCTTACATTCTTTTAATTAATCATATTTTTTAATTTAATGTAAGGTAAAGTAACCAGTGAATGACCGAATTGTTGAATTTATGCACGTTTTAGGTTTATACTTGAATAACATTATTCACAGAAATAAAACAACTGGTGAAATTGAATTTAGAATTGATTTTCCCTTGCATTCTTTTAATTAATCATATTTTTTAATTTAATGTAAGGTAAAGTAACCAGTGAATGACCGAATTGTTGAATTTATGCACGTTTTAGGTTTATACTTGAATAACATTATTCACAGAAATAAAACAACTGGTGAAATTGAATTTAGAATTGATTTTCCCTTGCATTCTTTTAATTAACATTATTTTTGAATTTAATGTAAGGTAAAGTAACTATTGAATAACCGAGTTCTTCAATTTATGCACGTTTTAGGTTTATACTTGAATAACATTATTCACAGCAACAGAATAATTTTGGTGAGATTGAACTTAGAATTGATTTTCCCTTGCATTCTTTTAATTAACATTATTTTTGAATTTAATGTAAGGTAAAGTAACTATTGAATAACCGAGTTCTTCAATTTATGCACGTTTTAGGTTTATACTTGAATAACATTATTCACAGCAATAAAACAACTGGTGAAATTGAACGTAAAATTGATTTTCCCTTGCATTCTTTTAATTAACATTATTTTTTGAATTTAATGTAAGGTAAAGTAACTATTGAATAACCGAGTTCTTCAATTTATGCACGTTTTATGTTTATACTTGAATAACATTATTCACAGCAATAAAACAACTGGTGAAATTGAACTTAGAATTGATTTTCTCTTAGATATTCATAAAAATATAATTACTTTTTATTTCCATATTATTTGTGAATCAATTATGAAGTCCAGTTGAAAATAATAAAAAAATAAATGGGTTTATTTTATTCCATAAACTTGCCTTAGTTGTTCATTGAAACCGAAGCAAAACGAAAAAAGTTGTGGAACGAAAAAGCTTCATTTTAAACACGAATGTTCCTAATTTAATTCATTGTAAGACATATGAATGTTGTTGATATTTTTATAATTCCCCTTAATTTATGCACAAGCAATTATTTCGCATATGTAAACTACGCGTACGGTTCTAATTTAGGCTAAAAGATTAAAAAAGCATTAACTTATTGCTTCGAAAGCTGAATGTAAATATAAAATTTCTCCGCATGATTTGTAGCCACTTTTCAACGTTCAACAAGCTTCCTTCTGTTTTCTTTACCGTTTTAAATTAATCTTCATCCGCAGAAATAACGTAGTTAGAAATATCATTCTCGAAGCGCGCAAACATTTTCAGTTATTCTCTCTGAAATGAAATTTTCCGCGGAAACAGTATATACGTTTGAAGCAGCTTGAAAATGAAGCATTATTTTTCTTAAACTCGATCTCTCCTTTTGTTAAATACCAGATACATACGCTTCATTTCTTTTTCGTGGCTCGACAATAGTCGTTTGAGAAATCGCATTAAAAATGCACTAGAAATACATTTGGCACTGAAAGTGTGTTAATTAGATATAGAAATTATGTCGCTTTGTTACAAGCGTTTCGAATCGTTTTTTAATTGTTCTGAACGTTTAAAGAATTCTTAAGTATTATTCCAAAGAATTGTTAATTCCTATTCCAAAGAATTGTTAATTCTTATTCCAAAGAATTCTTAATTCTTATCCCAAAGAATTCTTAATTCTTATTCCAAAGAATTGTTAATTCTTATTCCAAAGAATTCTTAATTCTTATTCCAAAGAATTGTTAATTCTTATTCCAAAGAATTGTTAATTCTTATTCCAAAGAATTCTTTATTCTTATTCCAAAGAATTGTTAATTCTTATCCCAAAGAATTGTTAATTCTTATTCCAAAGAATTCTTAATTCTTATCCCAAAGAATTCTTAATTTTTATTCCAAAGAATTCTTAAGTCTTATCCCAAAGAATTCTTAAGTCTTATTCCAAAGAATTGTTAATTCTTATCCCAAAGAATTCTTAATTCTTATTCCAAAGAATTGTTAATTCTTATTCCAAAGAATTGTTAATTCTTATTCCAAAGAATTCTTAATTCTTATTCCAAAGAATTGTTAATTCTTATTCCAAAGAATTCTTTATTCTTATTCCAAAGAATTCTTAATTCTTATCCCAAAGAATTCTTAAGTCTTATTCCAAAGAATTCTTAATTCTTATCCCAAAGAATTGTTAATTCTTATTCCAAAGAATTGTTAATTCTTATTCCAAAGAATTGTTAATTCTTATTCCAAAGAATTCTTTATTCTTATTCCAAAGAATTCTTAATTCTTATTCCAAAGAATTCTTTATTCTTATTCCAAAGAATTCTTAATTCTTATCCCAAAGAATTCTTAATTTTTATTCCAAAGAATTCTTAAGTCTTATCCCAAAGAATTCTTAAGTCTTATTCCAAAGAATTGTTAATTCTTATTCCAAAGAATTGTTAATTTTTATTCCAAAGAATTCATTTAAATAATATTATTGACAATAATATTGAAGAGATAGTTTCAATAATAATATCGTCAATCCATCTGAATATTTTGATAATATTATCGACGATATTTCTATACCTCAGAGAGCCAAATTAATCAAAGTCCCGTATTATAAATTTACAGCAGAGCGAAAATAAAAAAAGCGAACCTACACAAGACAACAATGTACTTTTAGTAACTTACGTAATTAAATTGTCTCTATGTATCACGTAACACATTAACATTCTTGCGGTGCAGATAAAGTTAAGAAAGAAGTATAAGAAGTAGCTGCAATTATTATTTAACGCTAGGTTTACGGAACTCGTCACGTTGACGGATTTCAAATTTCATACCTACAATTAAAGAGACCGTAAATATTATTTTTCACTACTTTAAGTTAACTTTAATTAATATAATGGTATGAATATGTATTCTAATTCATTCTCTTCATTCTCACGCTTCTACGTTCGACTATTTACACGCAGTATACGTATTTTTCCAGAAGCCAGTCAAATTATCCACCTAAAGTTCGTAGACCTACTATTAAATAATAATCTAGTAGAAAAAATCCACCTCAGTGCCTCGCTATTTCAGTTTCCTTTCTAGAAACGAAGTATACTGAATTTTGTTCAATTTCCATCGAAACGGAGCGCTCGATGCTATGAACAACCAGAGATCCCAACAACTGCGACACAAAGTGACGCGAATAAAAAATTCCGTCGAATAGCGGAGCAAGCTCTTCGATTTAATTAAATCGTTTCGCGGAAACGAAACGCAGACGGATGGCGGGTCTGAAAGCTAAACGGGAAAACGGGGCCGAAAATATTTTTGTAATATGAAACAAAACAAAACAAAAAAAATGATGAACGATGAAACGAGGACACTTGCGGTGGAAAAAAAATGAAACGAGAGGGGGCTTGACAATGAAATATACATGTAAAGGCGTGCATGTAAATTCCACCGAATTGTTCAAAGCGACGGTAAACGTCGAAAGCCACAGACAAATTTGCGTTTTCAAACATTAATGCGAATCGTAACGAGCGTGATAGAACAGTTCCTCCTAACAAGAAAAAAAAGAAGAAGAAGTAACTGCGTTATATTTGTTTCCGGTATAAAAGTATCTCGCGTTGAAATTCTAGTACATCGTGCTTGCAAACGTGTTCTGCTTGTAGCTTTTATAACCGAGTGATACAAAAAATGTTATACGAGAATTGTGTATCACAGAAAGAAAGAAATTACTTCACCGTGCTGTTTGCCTGGATTAATTTTTACATTTATACTTCTTCGATTCACAGTGAAACGAATATACGAAAATATATCGAACACGAAGAAGAAATATTTAGAAATACAGCACCGAATAAAATATAATTTTCGCAATGGCTCGTATAAACTCTAGAAGAACAGCAGGATTAATATCTAAATACTTGTCATTTCAAGTGAAATTCACTCGTAATAATGTACGATCTTGTGATCACGTTTACGTTCAATGATGGAGAAAATTGGCATGGTTAAATCTAACTAATTATAAGTAAGTAATATTTAACCTCTTGCCTTACGAATTTTTCAAAAAATGTTTCCAACAACGTAACCTATTTATCACTTCAACACCGCGTCGAACGCGAAACGCTAAAACATTGTACGCATGTTATGCTTACGATACTAAATCTTACAAGCTGAAACTTTTTAAACAAAGAAAACAACATTTTTCTCTACCTGTATCCGCAGACGCACGCGTGGAAAATAAAAGAGCATAGATAATATGAAGCTGTCGGGGAGGCAAAAGTTCAGCGATTAAACGCGCAACAAATGTCACGCGTCAAAGGGGGGAAAAAACCATAGAATCCGGTAGAAGTTGCGACGAAATAGCGACAATCGCTAAACTCTTCTCGCGTCTGCTGCTGCGGTATCGATCTCGCTTTCGTCCCCGCTCTGCTCTCTTCCCTTGCTCTCGTGTGTGCGAGCTCTCCACGCTCGGCAAACCCTCCTAGCGGAGTCTTGCCGGCGCGCAAACGTTTTCCACGATTTTCCACGCTCCGCCTGACGTCGCATCCGGTAGCGGCAACGTCCGCCGAAAGCATCGCGCGCCTCGCCATCGCATCGTGTTTTTCGAAAGCGCGCTGACAGAAACTGAAATTGCCCGGTTTCGGAACGGGGATCGTTGGTACCGCTACACCTCCGCGACGCGAAATCATTGCGACCAGAAGAATGCTTTTTCCACCGTTCCTTTTTCCGTCACGGTGCGGCGGTGAATTTTTGCGGACAGACGATAAAACGAGCGGATTGTTGAAACCGTGATTCCGACGGTTTTTGGAGTAATAGTGTACGAGATACGGTGAAATTGATGAAATCGTTGGCTTTGAGTCGGTGAAAATTAATTCGATACTATTAATGGGACTGTGGAAGTTTATGCGAATGCATATTTTTTTATAGAATTATGTTTAGGCCTGCCATAGAATTAGATTGTATTATTAGCATTCAACTAGAAATAAGACTGTCGTCCCCCCCCCCCTTTTTTACAGCCCTCGCTGCCGGGACATCTGCACTTCCGTGGCGGCCATAAACTCATGAAGCCATAAAGAATCCGCGACTTTCATTTTAATTTTCTATCTATTTTCCACATTAGTCTTTCGAGTTTTTGCATTTCTAATGTCTAGCCCGTTACTGTCAGCATGTTTTATTACGGTTAAGGAGCTTCCCGACTTTCTTGCCTGTCACGGTCAAGGATCTAAACGCTATGACTCACTCCTAGCGGTGTTCTTCGGGAATGGAAGAACCTAATTTTCTACAGGGCATTGATTTCCCCTCAAAATCCCTTCTTCAATGCAAAATTATTTAGCCAATCAGCGCGTTTTCACCCCCGTCAAGACTGCCTCTGCGGAGGTGATCTTATACATGATTTTAGACACGACAAGCAGAATCGCAATAGACTTGTACACGAAACCACCAATAGATCGTAGCAAAACACATAGTGTCAAATATATAGTGATCAAAATAGATCAAGAGTTAGTTTCCTTTCCTATCCTTCGTGCATGAAGCAAAGTGGTCCTTCGAGAAACCCATTGTAGGCACTTACGTGCAAAACGCCTACCACGCTCGACGCTGTCGAAGCATCACATATTAATACTGGGTTTGCGAACGTTACGCGTATAATTCGACAGGCTTCAGGAAAAATACGTAAATATTCGAAATTAGAAGCGTGAGTTTGAAGAGAATCAGGTGGAATACATATTCATATCATTATATTAATTAAAGTTGATATAAAGTACTGAAAAATAATATTTATGGTCTGTATAATTTTAGGTATGAAATCTTAAATGCGTCAACGTGACGAGTTCCGTAAACCTAGTGTTAAATTAGAGCCAATTCCAGTGTTTCAAGTATTTAACCCTTTGCAGACGAGGAAAAGTGATGCTTAATAAATTTGTACTCGGTTACGAGTGAGTTACGGACAGAATTACGAATTTTCGACCAATTATTATTGAAAGCGTCTATTAGCGACACTAATCCAGATTTCTTCCTTCGAAAATCGACATTTATCCAGGAAATCGAAAATGTTTGGGCGGCTATTTGTCGGCACTCGTCCGCAAAGGGTTAAATATAGATTTATAGATTCATTGTGCTCCCAAAAACACGAATTTACTTAAAAATCCTTGGTCTATTTATTAGTTCGTGAAATCGACTTTTGCCTCTTGTTCCCAATAATATTTAGCCCTGTCCAACACGATTTCGCACAGTGTAGCACTTTTTAGAGACTCGAGTACCGTGTTATACAAGAGTCTACTATAAAATATAAAAGATTGCAGAGAAACATTAAGAAAAATAATATTTAGCCCCGTAGAATTAATGTTAACATAAAGTACTGAAAAATAATATTTATGGTCTGTATAATTTTACGTATGAAATCTTAAATGCGTCAACGTTACGAGTTCCGTAAACCTAGTGTTAAATATGTGGAACCTTGACAGAAATTTGTTTGGAATTTGAGCATTATTCAATAGTATTCGACATCACCTAACGCTATTCAATGTCATTCAACATTACTCAACGTTATTCACATCTCAAAAATGTATTTTTCATTTTGCTTATGCTGCATATTGCATATATTTTGCACATTCTGCATAAATCTTGCATATAGAAGATTTGTTTATTAATTAATTCGACTACTTCCTATACACGTCTAAAATGTCGACATTGTGGACTATAATAATAATTGTTGAATATTTATTTGCTAAATAAATACAACAGAGTTTTAACCTAAGTATGTATTTAATTAATGTAGTTGTACAAAACGAAAATGCTGTTCTTAGTTTGACGGTTTTCTGCTAACTGACTAAGACTCGGAAAAAAGCCGAGACGCTCAGGGGGTGCAATAAAAGAGTGTCCTCCTCAGGTAGTACTGACCTTTGCAAGGGAGGGGACAGCATCAATGGATACAAATTTTCATTAAAAATACATGCATGCAATGCTTATTCTCAACAATAATAATAGTAACTACAATTTGGCTTTTTTGACACATTGCCACAGTATCAAATGTCGATTATTTTCACATGATTTCTACCATTAATGGAAACATATAATAAGATCTAATTAAATATAATTGCACGAATATTTTTCATCCCTCTGAAGCGTATGTTATTAATATTTGCCTTGCATGCATTTTGCATACTCGCTGCGCGCTATAATAATAATAAACTTCCGCAGTCTAACTATTAGGTTGTCCAAAAATAAATTACAATTTTCTGTAGTCTCATATATTTAAAAATCGTGTCAAGCGCGTTATACTATATTTTCCGTTTAACTTTGTTTCAACGTATGCGGTGAATATTTTTAATATTCCATTATACTCCGCAATTATTATCGCAATATTTAGTTTCGAAAGCTATTTATCGAATAAGCAATTTCAAGCTTCCGTCGCGCAAACGAGAGAGGCTTTTCAATCTAAACAGCCGAACCCAATCATAACAAATTAATTAGCAGCACCGATCGCATGCAGGCGTTTTTAATTAGCCATAATGATTAAGTGATTTCTGGTCGACGCGTATAAATCGATACGAAACCTGTTTTATGTATGGCCAAATATTATGAAACCATAATGAATTTGGTAGATCGTATTATGTAATAACCCAAGCCTGTTATTACCGTACGAAATATTTCGCACACAGCTGCTGCGAGTTGTTTACGAATTCTAAAATACTGCCAAAAATTCACATACCTAATACACCTTACCGTGAATTAATAAATTCACTCATTCATTCATTATTTCGCGTTTTCAGAAGCGTAACGTTCGTTAGTTATAATACAACAACGACGCAAATTATCTTTTACTATATTAGTATAATTTATTCATTTCTACTTAAACAGATGACGTTTGATACAAACGAAGATGGATGCTCTATTATCCGAAAATTTTATTATCCAGCCACTTTAGCCTTCCTATTGTCTCTACTATGTATATGATAATATCTCACTATACCAACTTAGCATTTCAATGAGGCATTCTGCCAAGAAATCGTAATTACCGTTTCCCAAAGAATCATAATTCGTGGACTGCGTCACAGTTGCAGCAAATGAACGGCATTAACATAAATTCTCCATTCTTCTCAACGGATAATCTGCGAAGTGACACTCCTGTTAGTCATCCTTATTCAAGAAAGATATTAAATTATTTCTTTTCGCCCCACGAACGATATTTCAAAAGCGAGAGAAGATGATGTTCGCCCCGCAAACATAAAGATCATCGTAGCGTCATTTCTCATAAAAATCCCACCGCCAGCTGCTTGCTATTCTACAGGCGGCGTTTCTCTGTTCCATAAAATGGACACCCATCGAAGAAGACGACGACGCGAAAGATAAAATCTATACGGTCCTGCCGCAAACCCCTGGTAGGGGATAATCGATCGCAAAGATGAGTCATCTCTCCTACGGGAATTTTTGGAGGGATGCAGAAGTTGACGTGGGCTTCTTAAAGAGGAACGAAGACAGGGAAGGGAAAGAGAAGAAGAGAGGAAAAGGGACGAGAAACAAGCGACGCGAAACACCCCAAGGTTCACTAGAAGCATCGCCTCGTTCCAAGAACAGTTTCCCACCTCGTTAACGATTAACCCTCTGTTTCGTTGTCCTTACTACATCGTGCCTCGTTTTACCGATATTAAGTTGTTCGACAAATTGACACGCCTTTCGTGACGTGCTAAATTATCGGCTGCTCTATATCTATCGTTTATCTACTGTTATATGTTATTATTATCTATTAATCTATTATCCATATTTGGTTGGATATGAGACGTTTGAAATTGAACAACGATCTTAAGATTTACTATTATTTTCGAACTTATCATTTGAACCGTATCATTATTATCCATTAATTTATTGTCTTTATTAGTTTGGATATGAGAGATTTGAAATGGAACAACGATCTTAAGATTTACTATTATTTTCGAACCTACCATTGGAACCGTATCATTATCATCCATTAATTTATTGTCTTTATTAGTTTAGATATGAGAGGTTTGAAATAGAATAACAGCCTTAAGATTTACTATTATTTTCGAATCTACCATTTGAACCGTATCATTATTATCCATTAATTTATTATCCCTGTTAGTTTGGATATGAGAGATTTGAAATGAAACAACAATCTTAGGATTTACTATTATTTTCGAACTTATCATTTGAACCGTATCATTATTATCCATTAATTTATTGTCCCTGTTAGTTTGGATATAAGAGATTTGAAATAGAATAACAGCCTTGAGATTTACTATTATTTTCGAACTTATCATTTGAACCGTATCATTATTATCAATTAATTTATTGTCCCTGTTAGTTTGGATATAAGAGATTTGAAATAGAATAACAGCCTTGAGATTTACTATTATTTTCGAATCTACCATTTGAACCGTATCATTATTATCCATTAATTTATTATCCGTGTTAGTTTGGACATGAGAGATTTGAAATGGAACAACGATCTTAAGATTTACTATTATTTTCGAATCTACCATTTGAACCATATCATTATTATCCATTAATTTACTGTCCCTGTTAGTTTGGATATAAGAGATTTGAAATAGAATAACAACCTTGAGATTTACAAGTACAGACTCATTAATATTTCCTATTATTTTCGAACCTATCACTCGAGCCTCAACCAACCCTTTAACTGCTAAAGGCGTAGATATACGTCCAGCAAACTTTATATAATACACCTTAAATTAATTTCCCAATTTACCATTACGTAACAATATCCGAAGGATCATTTTAACAGCCATGTTACATTTTATCATTTGACATTTTCTTAAACGATTTCCACTTAGAGTAAGCGAAGACAGTTGCAACTTGTAGCTGTTTTATTGAACGCCAATAAAATATTTCACCTTAACTACTTGGTAGCTGTAAACTATTAGCGCATTTCTGATTACACGAATTCTTCGTAGCAGTTATAATAGCTTCAATATCGCGGCACGGTTAAAGGGTTAAACCCGTTCCAAACAATAAACCGAACCTGTATTTTCTTACGCACGTTCCGCGACGTTTACAAGACCCGCGGAACTCGTTCGATAACCTAATTAATTCCACCATTCCCCAAAAATAAAAGATACAAAAAAAACCCTCGCCTCGGTCCCTGGAACGTAACAAACGAGCGTTTCGAGGTGGAGGTATCGATCGGCGAAAGGAAAATTAAAATACACGACGGCGGAACAACGCGAAAACGTGAATGCAGATGGCCCGACAATGATTTCCGGAAACGGCTGCAGGCGGAGCCGGGTAGCCGGAAGGCATCTTCGAGTGCTCTCGCTCGTTTCCCCGGCGTATTTTCATTCCTCCGCCATTAGCCGCCGCTTACTATTCGTTTTCGACCCAATTATAACTCCCTTCCTCCCCCCTCCTCTATCCCCTTGCAGCCCCGGACGTACACGTCGATGGTAACTTCCTCGAAGCGAGCGAGATTCGAGATTCGAGTGTCTCCTCGATATCCCGTAAATGAAGCTGTACACCGAGGCACGGATAATGCGAGCTACCCGTCCTACGCGGCCTCCATTAACCATCGAGTGTAGTTGCAGCATTCCACGATTATGCGCGCACGCCATAGTCCGGCCAGCGAGCCGAGCGCAGCGCGGGAATTAACAATTTATTTTCAGCTCGTAAATTGAGCCGTCCCGGTAATATAACGAGCGTTCCTGAATCCCGCTCGATACACGGCGTCTCGTTTCATTGGATTTAGCGCCGCGAAGCGTGCCTCGCAAACCTCCGCGGCGCTCGCGTACGCGAGACACTCAAAAGCGGGTAGAAGATATACTTTAACGCGTGTCCCGTCTGCGTACCGCGCGATCCATCGTTTCGAGTGTGGAGCTGTAGACAGGGGATAGGATAGGAAAAAGGAAGGGTGTTTTGCGTTTCGTCCTGGGCCTGCTAGTGGACTCATCAGTAAGGCTACCTAGCAGGCAATGCCTTAGACGTTGGGATATTGGAAGTGTTAGACGGTTGGCCCTTTTGCCTACCCTTATACTTTGGGGCCTGCTGACAAGTTTATGGACGCGTGACTAACGAACACCACCCTGACCTGCGTCACGCATGTCCTCAAGCGAGGAGCTTTCCTTTTTGGAAAGCAATTGAGAAGGCAGTTTAGTTGCCGTTCCTCCTTAGAGTCACATCGCCTAGATAATAAACGTATTCAACCCGACTACTACGGACTTAGTTTTTGTTTTAGTAGCCCTACAGAAGGAAGGTTAAAGGCGGTATATATATGGACGAGGTAGTTGGAGCGAGTACTTTCGAGAAAGTCCTAATTTCGTATGTCCCTCCAGTGGTGGGTGCACGAGAGCCGCCACACGCGGATTTCAATGCGCCGAGTTTCCGCGCGAGATTCGAGTCCGCGTTTCTATCGTGATTATTGCGAGTTACGGCTGCAGGTACGCGGTTGCTCGTAAAATTGAGCGTACACCTTGAAACTCGATGAAAGGGATGGCTAAGCAAAAGAATGGTTAATTTAAAACTATTCAACGCGGCGATTCGTTATGAATCTGATTGAACGTAGCTTGGAAAACGTGAAATGAAAAATGATAACGTGCGCGTTTACAAATGGAGAAGATAACGAGATGAAATAACGAGAAGAAGGAGGACAATATTTCACCACCTTTGTACAAAATTACGTACGTCTATGACACGAAGATCAAAAGGGTTAACAAGAGGGTGATCTACATTCAAAGGGTTGAATATAGATTATTCGTTTACGATAATCAAAGGGTTAAACAATGGACAAACTGACGTTCTCTCTTGAAATGGTCTAAACACTTTTTCCTTAGATATTCGAAATTCAAAGCGTCGCGTAGCCTTTCGCGACTGACCGTAGGTACGAAACGGACAACAATGCGAAAAGGGAAACCGTCGTTATCGCACGATTTCGATTCGTGTTCATTTCAGACTCGTGCCAGCCTCCGTCCGACTCTCGCGTCTTCGACGCCGATCTACGTTTCTGGAGCACATTTCTGTTCCCGTTGGCCAAAGTTATTGTTGCACGGTGCACGTGCGCGACAATGGCGAGGCAACCTAGATACTATAGAGTAATATCTACGCTCGTATGTAAACCGTCCGAAGGAGAAACGGCGCGCGAAGAGAGGCGACGATGCGCATTGTGAAACGCTTCTACAAAAGCCGTTAGAGACGGAGAGTAGAGACGATGGTCGCGCGCTTCATGCAAAAGGACCAATCTCTGCTTGTCCTACCAACGGTCACAGGTTGAATGTCCACGTTGAATCGACCGTCGCGTCGAGCTTTTCATTTCGCCCGGCCGAATCTTCGCCTCGGAAATCGCATTCAACGGGCGCACGTTAGCTTGCAAACGTTCCCCGATTACAATTTCAGATAATTCTAAAACCGTGTGTGCTCGTCGTTGACTAACTTCTACTCGCAAACATTTTAAACGATTGGTTTTTTTTCCATTTAGAAGGAGGGCGAACGATGTAGCGAGCAGCGTTATGTACATTATCGTTTTATTATTAAGTGGATTATTTTCGTCGCTGTTTTCTTCGCCATAGTGAACGATTATTTTTATTATCTTTCCTATACCCGTTTATTTTATATTATATTTATTTAATCTTCATTTAAGCTACTTAGTTGCAGTGATAACAGCACGGTATAAAGTCTTGTATATTGTACGAAGATCTCTCGAAGCAAAGCTTTACTTCAGTATTAAGATCGCAAGAATGTTTATACGAGAAACATTTATTCTAACAACTTGAAAACGGCTCTGGTAAACATCGAACCTGTCGTACACGAATAGAAGAACTGATTTCACTTTCTGCCGTTGACAATCGAAAGGAAACGAAGGGACAGGAGCAGATGATTATCGTAAAAACTGTTTAGCATAAGACGAAACGGAACGCCGTTACACTGGATGGAAGAAAAAAAGAATTTAAACGAAGAGCGGCATTTGTGCCAGATAAGCCCAATTGACTCATAAATTTTATTAGTCACCCTGCGTTACTGCTTTCGGCTATACAGCACGAATTAAGCAACGTTTTATGACGTGGACGAGATTAAATTAACATCGTACGTTGCAACGCGTGCTGCGACCACGACTATCGCGAGTACAAACACATCGCGGACGAAGATATATACGTGGAACATCTTTTGACCCGATCACAATTTCAGCATCTAAAATCGTATCGCGAATCTAGAACGATCCGGACGGCTCGCAACGCGGGCCGATCGGAATTGAATCGAATTAAATTTCATTTCGCCATCACTATTTTAACCTTTCCACCGGTTAATCTTTCATCATTTGACTCTTTAAAGCGAAGGGACGTGTCTAGACAAATTAACCCACTTCTGTCGCGAATGTATCGATCCCCAAAATCGATCTCCCTTTTCTGTGTCTTTCATTTTTAACGATGCAACGCTTCGGAGATGTTTCCGATCGCGAGTGAGAAAAGAGGCGAAAGGAAAGGGAAGACGCGAGAAACCGGTTAATCGGATAATAAAAGAATCGTCACGAAGTTAACGAATGTAGAATCTTTAACGGCGTACTCAAATTGGGCAATTTTTGCCAATTAGGTGATAGTAGGTTAAAAGCTAAATCGGTCCTCTTTGCTAATAATGCACGATTACAGTTACGTTCGCACTTGGAATATTACTGTTTCAAGCAAGAGTATTTTGATCGATTTATAACGCGATCAAATGTTACCTTTACGTTCAAACGTGATTATTTCCTTGCACTGTATTTTGTAATTAATACGCGTCAATAAACGACTCGTTACGATCGTCCACTTCTTACGAATCGAGCCAATTTATGCGAACATAGTTAATCACGGTTAATCAAATATTCGTCAAACCGGTCACTACGAAAATCACGTGACTACCTTCAACATAATGATACAACGATTAACCCCTTGACACACAATAACGAGTCTCACTCGTGACGCGAATTATGGCGTTGGTTCGATAAAAAGATATTCTACTTGCAATAACGCTAAATTGTAACTTAATTTTTGATTTCGGTCCATACGATTGAGAATCGCTAATTAAAAATTGCACACAACATTCGAATGCTTCGCATACAACAATGTATAAAGCTAATGAATAACTTACATGGCGTGTATCGTTAATAAAATGAAAATGGTATGTCAAGGGGTTAATAACGTTCCTAATCGAGCACGTTTTACGCACGGCGAAGAACTACAAAATGTACGTTACGCCGCATTAACGTATAACGCGGAACGTAGCCGCAACGTAACAATTATACGCACAACGATACGCTGCTTTTGTACATGTAGCACGCTGAGAAAAGAACCGAGCGGTCGAATAATTCTTTGAGTCGTTGCGCGATCGCAACGAGTTGCAATTTCACAGCGAGATCGTTCGCCGAAGTTTGAGAGCGGTCGTTAGGAAAAATCACAGGTGAGCGGCGTATTCGCGAGCCACCTGAAAAAAGGAGCATCTCTCGGGCGAAAAAGAAGATATATGCACCGTAATCCGACCGCAACACGTTCTCTTTGTTGCCGATCTCGCGTCGAATGGCTCCCTGGCCTCTCCATTCTGCCAGCCCCGGTATATACACGCTTTTATATTTTTTTTTTTCTCTCCTTCCCTTTTGTACCTGGCTGCACTCCAGATACATTGTGAGGGCCAAGTATGGCGCCCTACCCGAGAAGGACGAAAGAATTGCTTTCCATTATACACAGCCGCGAACGGTATGTGTGCGTGCCTACGTTCCATCGGCAGGTAAAGGTACATTCACACTGCGGACGCGTCGAACGCGCGCGTTTGCTTCGCCTCGACCTGGGCGCACCCAGGAAGTGTTTTTATCCGATCCTCGTGTATCTCGGACCCGATGATTCCTCGGCGAAGTCGGAAACGCCGACTTATCTCGCTTTTATCGCCCGACGAACAAACAGCCGAGCTGGTGGAACCTTATAATACCCGCCCGCTGCACGCTCCATCCGCGATAACTTTCGAGTATAAGCGAAGTTTCCTATTGTACGACGAGGAGCTTCACGAACGCCTCGACGATATACGCTCGCTCGGAGGTGACGAACTAACGGCTCGCGAGACTTGTCGCACGTTATACGATGAGAAGTTTTACGAGTTTGTTCTGGTGAGAGCAGGAGTACAAGTGGAATCGTCGCGTCTGACTAGGACGCATAAGCAGCGTCGCGATATCGGATCGTACCAGAGTTTCGCTTATTTCGAAACGAGCAACGCGATCGAGACTCGACAATTGCTTATTTGAGGTAGATATGTTACTGGACTTGCCTTTATTTTCAAGCGAGGCGGAACAGTTTTACGAAGGTTAAAAGTGAAGAGAAAATGATCTAACGATGACGAAACCTCAACGCGAGTACTATTCTTCCGCAGAAACAAGGCACAGCGTGTTTACATTCGTACAGCGTCTCTTCGGTCAATAGCAATCACTGGCTGTGTTCATAGGCGAATCAGCGGACTGCAGAAAGAGTGTGAATGTAAACACGCTGTGCCTTCTTTCCGTGGAAGAATAATACGCATGCGGTTAATACGATTTAGCAAGCAATGGGCGATTCCGCAAAACTACGAAGAGACACGTATAATCTAAAGCGTGAGAGAATATCTGGGCACTCGACTAAATTATCGAGAATTTCATACGGTTAAACTATGTATAGCTCTACGCATCTCTTCGAATCGACCTATTCCGTAATACGAGTGTAATCACGATCAGTGTACACGTTAATGGTCGGTAATATAAACAATCCTCGTCGAAACTAGGACAGCGAGTACTCGTGAACGGATCGAAAACCGTTCGCGGGAGAAGAAGAGATTCCAGCGACTGTGAAAGGAACGTTTTTTATCAGCCCTGCGGAACAAGGTCGCTGGACTTAATAGGCTAACCGCAGCTTTCTTATTCGCCGCTCCTCGCGACAATGAAAATTTTTCGTTACGAGACGTAAACGAAAGTCGAGCGAGGGGAAAGAGAAGCGGCGGCGACTGGAAAGCTGGCAAATTCCAGGTTACCGCTAATCTAATTGAACGAGCCGTGGTAAAAGAGCAAACGAAAATTGCCCACTGTGCCACAAATCGAGTCGAGGAGCGATAATGCGATCGGCGGAGGGACGAAAAACCGGATCCCGATACGGTGGAAAGTAACGAGGTGCAACGATTACAAGAGTAAAATCAGCCGCGCTGTTAGTTTGAATTTAGAATGGAACGGGCAAGCGAAATTCCGTAAGCGTCCAATGGACAATACGGGTTAATCCTGCTAAATAGGTTTGGCGTTTGGTAACCTACATCGGGACAATGGAAAGATCCAAAAGAGAATTTCTTTAAGGCTGGAAGAATAAAAACTATCATACATTACGCTGAACGAAGAGACGAATAGGCGAAGGGGCACGTTGGTCACATTCCGTCATCCTGTTAACAGGGATTTGCTAACAATAAGGATTATAGAGCTCAGGAGCTCGTTACCGATAATTATACCGAGGATTTCTATACGAGTACATATTTTTCGCGTCACATACCTACGTTTTGCGTATCATATACGAATGGTATATTTGAAGAAAATCTACGTTATTTTGGCACTCCTTCCAGTTGTTATTAACGGATTAGAAAAGGGAATAATGTCTTTGACTGTATCAACAGGAATCGTTAATGAATCTTGTAAGAATACGAAGAATATTCTCTTGGCGAACAAATACGAGATAAATTGGAACATATCCTGGAAGAAAAATCCTCGTTACGATACGATATTAAAAATTACGAGAATTTTGAACGGTATATCCATAGAAGGATCAAAAGAGGTATCGGTACCGTATTGGAGCAAATATTTTCTGGAGTATCTCGTTTTCATCTAGCTACATCAAGTCCTTTCGACATCGATTCTATTGCTTCTCCAAAATAATCTTCAACATTCGGACACGTATTCTACGAACCTACTTTACAGATCGACTTTATATCGCTAACAAAAAGTTTGATTACATCTTTAACACTTCTACGTTTGACGTATCAATTCGACGTCACTTTACATAAAAAGTACGCGCAAAGACACGTTTAATTATCCCTTTCCTTCGCGTATCTCCGACAATTTCCTGCGTGTGCCAATAATTTTCTTACGCACCGTAGTTATGCCCTATATTTGCCAGCCTCAAATGATACGCTGCAAAATATACAACCTGTATCGTTCGAGTAATCGCGCGACTGTACGAGCGAGCAGCTCGAGTATTTCTAGCTGCGTAAACGTGTTCAAGGGACAACGAGAGCCACGCAACCCTGAAAGATACGAGCGAAAAACAAAATGAAAGCGGAGAAAACAAAATAAAGAAAAAGAAAAGAAAAATAGAAATGAAGGAGAAGAAAAGAGATATGGCGATGAAAATTACAGTAGAGTGACCTATCGTCCCACTTCTCCGCTCCGATCTAACGTAAGGATCAGTCGTCGTCTAGCCGAGTAAACTGGTTCGATGGTTCGTTTCGAGAACCAGTTTTGCGATGGGCCTGGACGATCCGTCTTGTTCACCTGCACGCAGACACGAGTCTCAGCGTACGGACACGCTCGTTAGCACGTGCGTGTATACACGATATGCCAGATTCGAGATCCGATTATTCGCCGATGAGAAAGAAGAAAGAGGCCCCCAGACGAGATCGTGCTGCGGTTTAAACCGGTAGTTCGCCGGGTCGTTTGCTTCGTATACGCGTAACGCGACGCCAGACAGTCGGACGACGCGTCGAGAGGAAAACACGCTGCGAGAGTACTACTTACTTGCATAGTACACGCCGAGGAAATCGGGAATGCGCGATGGCGAAGTGGAAGAAGCAACGCGATCGTTTCCAATCGCGAGAGCTCGCGTAGCCTATTAGATATGCTTGCATACGAAACGGCCGATTTTACGCGGCCCAAAATACTCGCACTCGTTAATCGATTAAGAAGTGCGGTCCTAATTTCTGTACAACGATTCGAAAACGTTGGTGAGTATCGGATTTAAGTAAAGTGTTTAACTTACCATCGGCGCGCGCGTTTCTTTTAGAGAATTATAAGGTACACTTTCAAGGTTCATATTTTTAGTATAATACTTGTCAAACTAACGTTCAGTTGTTCATTCGCAAATTATATCTGTCTATTTCTATTTCTATTTTTACTTCTGTTCTATTATAACTATGCTGTCTACGTTTTACTTGGTTAAATGTAAAGAACAGTGTATAAAGTAATAGTTTCTCAATTAAAGTCACTTCACTTCAAGTTTACTTCAATTTCCATTCACCAACGAATTCGACGAGTCGCAACATCGCAAGTGTTTGCAATAATTTCGTTTCCTTCCTTTCCTTCAATAGTTTCCTTTCCAAGTTTGTTTACCAATCGCCTTTCAAACTTCCCCGACTCGATTGCTAATATTTCCCTCGTCCGCGGTGCAAACGACTAATCGCTACGTAGGGGATCTCCTCGAGAAAAATGAAAGAACAATGCCGAACGGTAAACAATCACTGCGGTATCTAGAAAGGTAGAGGATTGCAGAAGTAGGCGGTGCAGCAGTTACGCTCGATACTCCGTCACGTGCACGATCCTACGGATGCTGAAAAGGATCACGGGACTACCGTTTCTTCGTTCACGCGTAGGAGTGACGATGTCCTCTCGTGCGGCCGCCATATCCTCCCTCGAATGGAAAAAACGACAAGAATCCCGGCACCGGTGGTCCTTGACAATGAACTGGTTCTCAGGTTTTACCGTCGAACCAGTCGAACAACGCGACAAACAAAAAGAAGCATCGCGAATCAGCGAAGCTATCGACCGAGTAAATTTCCATAAGCAATTTTATTTTTGACGGCATTTAATCGAAAATAAATACGAAGACCATTAGGTGGTTGCATAATTTCTATGCTATTTATCGTTCAACCTTCCGGTAAAAAAAACAGTACGCGTATAAATATTTGCAAATTTCGCATAATCGATTATAGAGGAATAAGTATCGCGTTTATTATTGTAATCGTTGCCTAGGCGGCTTAGGAGGGCTGAACGGTTTACAATGCACAACTTTTTAAATCTCGTTGAATTATTTTTGAAAGGGTTGATACTTGCAACGTTTCGTAATAGACGATAAGATAATTGGAGCAAAACTTGGGTTGAATTGTTTGTTTATGGTGGACTGCGGATGTTTACGCGCTTATGGGAGATTTCGTTAAGCAAAGAAGAAGCAAACTCACCTAACGCGTGAAAATATACGAAATATATAATGTAAAGTGCATTTTAACCCTTTGCCGTACAATAATAACACGACGTATAACGCTGATTCGATATGAAGAGATTCTACTTGCAAGAAAGCTGCATTTTTACTCGTGTTTAAGTTTTAGTATAACTTTAGTATTATAGCATTATATAAGTTTAGTATAAGATTGAGAATCGTTACATAAAAATTGCATAGAATATTTGAATATTTTATATATGATGCAGTTTACAGGAGTAAGAAATTAAAAGAAAGGTAACAAGTAAACAGAAATTGTACGGCAAGGGATTAAAATACTTAGGGGATAAAAAAAGTCTCTGCTTGTCTCCTGTTCTTCTAATCGTGGATATAAAGTCATACGTTTACATAAAGATCCGCAGTTTACGTATCGGGTACCTCGTTTACAATTTTAAACGGATAAAATATTATCCTAATATCCTGATCTAATATCCGTTAGATAAATCAAAGTATCGATCTGCTACTACGTTAACGATCTAACTCTAACTTATTTCACAGTTATCGACAGGCGATATTTAATGCAACGCGTCGAAGATAATACGCGGCGGAAAGTTGGCGTACGTTTTATAAAATTGAAGAGAACTTCGCGGAGTGTCATCGGGACACCGTGCAAAATCTCCGCCGAGATAAATCTCGGGGATTTCGTAGATAACATCGTATTCTATCCCGGCAGATAATTCTCTTACGTACGAAGGATTTATATCCGGTAATTTAGAGGAATCGTGAGGTCGTATCTATGACTCATCGATAGTTACTTTTCCAACCCGACAAATCGCGTTTCTCGCATCACCATCTATTACTTCCTTCTACTTTTATCCTACCTCTTTTACTCGCACCATTCTTTACAAAACCAGTTACCAAATAGAAAAATCCCACCACTGTAATATCTTTCGTCCGACACGGACGCAGTGCAGGACAGAAAAATTGATGTTATTGTTGGGATTAACTTCCAAATATAGTTTTTACTGGAACGAAATAAAATAAACGTTTAATAAGAGTAAAACTAAATACAAAGCTGGTTGATGTTTCCTTGCTGAGGAAATGCAGTGAAGTGACGAAAATCGCCTGCATGAACGTGCGGCTCGTGTACAAGAATGGCCCATGCCATAAAACGACGGTCAGGGAGGGAAAGCAAGAACCAAAAATGCACGTGTACTAATGGAGAAATTCAGCCTTCGCACCAAATGTGCAAAGGTCAGAAAGCATGCTGTCTCTCGGACACCTAGCTCCAGGTATGCCTATGCCTGTTAGTCTAAGAACGATCAAAATACCCAAACACAACAAAAAGTAAAATCAACAGTTATTTCACTTTATTAAATAATAGCTTTAGGATTCATATTCGCGATGTATTGACATTGATCTTTACGGCACAATAGTTATCTATTTTATTTCTAGAACATCCCGGTACGGTTAATTGTACGGTAATAGTTTTTGCTGGCAAGTACAGCTGTTGAAAAACTACGCAGAGCAAAGAATTAAAACGTTACGCGGTTTCGCGGCGGCGTATTTTTGAAGAGAAACAACACGTCGTTATCGTTCGCGCGGATGAAGAAAGGATGACAATAAATTTATGCTCTGTAAACGATGTTGAGTCATTATGAGAGAGCAAATACTCGTTACAGTACACGCGCAGGGAATGTCGGCCTCGAAACAATGATGCGTCTTCCATTTTATCGAGGATCGCGCGGGTGAGCAAATTTGCGACTCGAAACGTATCGCGAAAATAAACTGCAGGGGATTAAGCGGCCTCCATACAGACGTCCTCTAACTTCTACTCGATTTCGTACCGTGAAACGCCGCGGCCGCATGGAAATTCAACGAAACTCGCGCCATATTTTCGTTGCCTTTTCAATCGATAATACGTAAGACTATTTGTCAGACTAGAAAATTATTTAGACGAATTGAAAGCTAATTTCTACATCGGTGGAACTCGAATCCGAAAATTTTCTGAGCTCTTGAAACCCTGAATGCCTATTTGTTTTCGTTTTGTTATTAAAGGGTATCCATTTTGTCATGAATTAAGGTCCCAACAATTTGTTCGTTAGAAAGTCAAATTATTTATCGAATAGCAGTTAAATGAAGCTTAAATGTGGTTACGATGATTTAGTGAAATGATAGAAGTCAAATTCGTATAAAGATATACTTCTATACGCGTTAGTATAAATCTAGCTATTATAGTTCGATTATATCGGACGCAATTACGTCGCGCAGTATTTATTTACAATCATCGCGAATCGAAAAGGAAGCTCCAAGAAACAAAGCTTTTCTAAGCTATAGATAATATACCCCTTCTTTCTTTGCGTGTAATCTTACTTCGTCGTACCTTTCGAATTAAATAATAAATAGATTTAGATTTGTGTGAAAAGCTTAGAGTTACTTTCTTCAACCCAACAATTTTAAAAACGTTGTTCTCTTATTTTAACAACGAACTCATGTAACTCATCGATGATTTAACCCTTTTGCGGACGAATGTCTGCAAATAACCGCCTAATCATTTTTTGGGTTTTGCGGACGCAAGTCTATTGTTAAAGCAAGAAATTACAAATTAATAACGTTAATAAATGCTTGAAAGTTTTGGAAATTTGACGGTCTGGAATTCGAAAGCTTGGAAATTTAGAGGCTTGGAATTCAAAAACCAAAATAATCTTTTAAGTGATATTATTCATCGTCCGCAAAGGGTTAATATAAGAACGCACAATCTATCCCATGCTTCGTCAATGGTTCTACGAAACACGAAAAATAAGGGAGGGGTTGCCTTCATAAGTTTTGTCGCGGTGCGTATTTGCATCTATCGAGGAACCCTTTGGTTACCGTAGAATCACGCGTGTGCAGCAACGTTTCATCTCTCCCTTCGCGCGACGAGCCTTTTCTACGAGTCGACGAATAAAAGGTTGCGCGCTGCAGCCTATATCCCCCGAAGCGCCAACTTTTAATAGGGGGAGCGTATTTAGACACCTGTCGGGGAATTCGCTGCGGAATGTGTGACGGCGGAGGATGCACGCGGTTCAGGAAACACGAGTGCAAGCAGAGAGAAAGAGAGAGAGGAGAGAAGCAGAATATAGGAGGCGAGATGGGGGAGAAATGGGCGAAGAAGACGCGACGCATTACATAATAGTTGGCAGTTGGCATAGTTCTCGAGCACGGCGGTCGTTTATTCACGCATGGAACTCGTATGGGAGTCACCAGGCGACAAGGCTAAGGGCGCGTTCACACGCTACCGGAACCACACGCGCGCGCATGGAAACACAGAGCTCGCCTCTCCGCAATGGGAAATGCGAATTTCTGCTCGAAGAATTTTCAACCAACCCAGAGGAATAAGACGTCGATGTACAGTGGCTCGAAGTAATGGCGCAAAAATGCGAAAGCTTGGAAACTTAAACGCGTCGAAATTCGAAAGCTTGGCAATTCGAAAGCTGGGAAATTTAAAGGCTTTTGGCAATTCGAAAGCTTGGCAATTGAAACGCTTTTGGCCATTCGAAAACTTGGAAATTTAAACGCTTTTGGCAATTCGAAAGCTGGGAAATTTAAACGCTTTTGGCAATTCGAAAGCTTGGAAATTTAAACGCTTTTAACAATTCGAAAGCTGGGAAATTTAAACGCTTTTGGCAATTCGAAAGCTGAGAAATTTAAACGCTCTTGGCCATTCGAAAGCTTGGCAATTCGAAAGCTGGGAAATTTAAACGCTTTTGGCAATTCGAAAGCTGAGAAATTTAAACGCTTTTGCCAATTCGAAAGCTTGGAAATTTAAACGCTTTTGGCAATTCGAAAGCTTGGAAATTTAAACGCTTTTAACAATTCGAAAGCTGGGAAATTTAAACGCTTTTGGCAATTCGAAAGCTGGGAAATTTAAACGCTCTTGGCCATTCGAAAGCTTGGCAATTCGAAAGCTGGGAAATTTAAACGCTTTTGGCAATTCGAAAGCTGAGAAATTTAAACGCTTTTGCCAATTCGAAAGCTTGGAAATTTAAACGCTTTTGGCAATTCGAAAGCTTGGAAATTTAAACGCTTTTAACAATTCGAAAGCTGGGAAATTTAAACGCTTTTGGCAATTCGAAAGCTGGGAAATTTAAACGCTCTTGGCCATTCGAAAGCTTGGCAATTCGAAAGCTGGGAAATTTAAACGCTTTTGGCAATTCGAAAGCTGAGAAATTTAAACGCTTTTGCCAATTCGAAAGCTTGGAAATTTAAACGCTTTTGGCAATTCGAAAGCTTGGAAATTTAAACGCTTTTGGCAATTCGAAAGCTTGGCAATTGAAATGCTTTTGGCCATTCGAAAGCTTGGAAATTTAAACGCTTTTGGCAATTCGAAAGCTTGGCAATTTAAACGCTTTTGGCAATTCGAAAGCTTGGAAATTTAAACGCTTTTGGCAATTCGAAAGCTGGGCAATTTAAACACTTTTGGCAATTCGAAAGCTGGGAAATTAAAACGCTTTTGGCAATTCGAAAGCTTGGAAATTTAAACGATTTTGGCCATTCGAAAGCTGGGAAATTTAAACGGTTTTGGCAATTCGAAAGCTTGGAAATTTAAACGCTCTTGGCAATTCGAAAGCTTGGAAATCTAAAATCTTGGGAATTCAAACGCTTATCAATGGCTTTTTAAAAAATATGACAATTTAAATATCCGAGTTTTACTTTGAGTTACTGTAACACAACACAGGAAATTGTTCGAAGACAAAATGGGTCAACTGTTAACTCGTTTAACGTTGACGGAAAAATGTGAATTCGAACAAAAAGTGTCGAGTCAAATTGACGTTGATTAGCGTACCAAATGTTCCTCGTTAAGGGTGTGTTACAATATTTCGAAGATAAAGGCAATCTGTAAGTATTTAGGTTCCATTTCTTCGTTTATATTGATAAAAATATATAAGTCGCGTAAAGATTATCATCAATCAATCGAACTAATTTCGTATCATCCGTAGTTTCATACATTTTACGATACCGTAGTTGAATTTACACAACGTGAAGACGCGAGCAAAAGTAGAAACGAGTTTCTAGCTACCAAAAGCTTGCAACAAATTAGGACTTGTAATTTTCAAAAGGATGAAATTTTCTATTTACACAGCACGAAATTTAAAGCTACTGTTAAACGATTGTAAAATTTAACAATCTTGGATTTAATTAATTGCTATGAAAATGTAAAGATAAATATACATTACAGTAGGAACATTTTTTGTAGCTCTTGTAAACGCTGCTGTAGCATTATTACGAGACGTTCGAATTATAAAATACCGTGCATGCAAACGTATGTAACAATTAACATTTACGTAACGTTTCTCACTATTAACGCTGAATTTTGATGGAATTTTTCGCATTAATTCGCGCCGAAGAAAACGGCGATTATTCCCAGCCACTCTTAATAGATACTAAAGAAACACGCGAGTCGATTAATCACGAACGCAAACATTCATTCGGAAGTAAGAAACTCGAGTTACAAATTAACATATTGCAATAAACTTATCATCATTATCAGCCTACTTCATTCGCGTTAATTTAATTATACCTCATCAAAGATATTACGAGCAACGAAATTAATATGACTACTGAATTGCTCTACACTTTTTATTATTATTTCAATTTTAAAATTCACTCGTACAGATTTCGTTCTAGTTCGTCGCGAAGACTGCGGATTCGACGCTGAATTAAATCATTGCGAACACTTTTTACACGAACGATGGGGCATAGTACGGCGTGGCTGCTTACGAATGAAATTCTAATTTTCCATTCTTACCCTTCGCTGAACTTGATCGAAACTATGAATCATACATAGGCGCTTTGCCTTCAATTGCACGTGGCCGATTTCCATTCCATTCATTAAACCTTCATTTCCTGCTGCAAGAATTCCTATGAAATTTCTGCCTCGTAACACTATTTCATACATTTTACCTGCGATCTTTCAATTAAACCTTCGAATATTATCGCTAACATATAAAAGATGCAGCAGAATAAAGTTGAGTAATATCGATCGAATATACGAAATCATATATATCTTTTGATATACGAGATATGGTATTGTGGCGGCTCTCCTGCACCCACCACTAGAGGGACATACGAAATAGGCTTTCTCGAAAGTACTCGCTCCAACTACCTCGTCCATATATATACCGCCTTTAACCTTCCTTCCAATATCCCAAGTATAAGGCAGGGCCTGCTAGGTAGCCTTACTGATGACTCCACTAGCAGGCCCAGGACGAAACGCAATACCCTTCCTTTTTCCCATTCTATCCCCCCTGCACAGCTCCACATATCGTTGGCAATTTTTACTTAACTTTCCTTCCAAATTCCCAACGTCTAAGGCAGGGCCTGCTAGGTAGCCGCACTGACGAGTCCACTAGCAGGCCGAGGACGAAACGCAATACCCTTCCTTTTTCCTATCATATCCCCTCTCTACAGCTCCACATTTGGTGACCGCGACAAGGAATACAACAACAGCAGCCTTCCACGGAGGAACAACGAACCTAAGGCAGGGCCTGCTAGGTAGCCGCACTGATGAGTCCACTAGCAGGCCCAGGACGAAACGCAACACCCTTCCTTTTTCCCATTCTATCCCCCCTGCACAGCTCCACATATCGTTGGCAATTTTTACTTAACTTTCCTCCCAAATTCCCAACGTCTAAGGCAGGGCCTGCTAGGTAGCCGCAACTGATGAGTCCACTAGCAGACCCAGGACGAAACGCAACACCCTTCCTTTTCCTATTCTATCCCCTCTCTACAGCTCCACAGTATGAATAAAATTAATTACCTTACGGATAACAGATTAATTTCTTTTGAAAGATTTTATTAGTGCGACGAATGCAAAGCGCTAAAATATCCTACGTAATTTATGCTTACAATACTCAGCCTTACAAATTGAAATTAGGGATGGAATTGAAATTGAATTTTATCAAAAAATACGATTTGCACTTTTATCGAAAATCGAACACCATAATTTCTATTACTAACTCGTTATTGCAGGGCAAAGTGTTAACCTCTTGGCTTACAAATTTTTCGAAGCGTATTCACTTGGAATTTTGACTACTTTTTATTGTAACATTATATCGAATGCAACTCGCTAAAATATTATACGTAATTCGTACTTAGCGATCTTCGATCTCTCAATCCTGCAAATTGAAATGAAGTGAATTAATATTTAGTAGAAAATACAGCATGTTTTCATTGTACGTGGTCCATCAACTGAATCACGAGTGTAGCTCGTTGTTGTAAGTCAAAGGGTTAAGGAAAAGCGTGAAATTTAAACGCATTTGGCAATTCGAAAGCTTGGAAATTTAAACGCTTTTGGCAATTCGAAAGCTTGGAAATTTGAACGCTTTTGGCAATTCGAAAGTTGAGAAATTTAAACGCTTTTGGCAATTCGAAAACTTGGAAATTTAAACGCTTTTGGCAATTCGAAAGTTTGGTCATTTAAACGCTTCGAAATTTAAACGATTTTGGCCATTCGAAAGCTGAGAAATTTAAACGCTTTTGGCAATTCGAAAGCTTGGAAATTTAAACACGTTTGGCAATTCGAAAGCTTGGAAATTTAAACGCTTTTGGCAATTCGAAAGCTTGGAAATTTAAACACTTTTGGCACTTCGAAAGATTGGTAATTTAAACGCTTGGAAATTTAAACGATTTTGGCCATTCGAAAGCTTGGAAATTTAAACGCTTTCGGCAATTCGAAAGCTGAGAAATTTAAACGCTTTTGGCAATTCGAAAGCTGGGAAATTTAAACGCTTTTGGCCATTCGAAAGCTTGGAAATTTAAACGCATTTGGCAATTCGAAAGCTTGGAAATTTAAACACTTTTGGCAATTCGAAAGCTTGGTAATTTAAACGCTTGGAAATTTAAACGATTCTGGCCATTCGAAAGCTGAGAAATTTAAACGCTTTTGGCAATTCGAAAGCTTGGAAATTTAAACGCTTTTGGCAATTCGAAAGCTGGGAAATTTAAACGCTTTTGGCCATTCGAAAGCTTGGAAATTTAAACACTTTTGGCAATTCGAAAGTTTGGTAATTTAAACGCTTGGAAATTTAAACGATTTTGGCCATTTGAAAGCTGGGAAATTTAAACGCTTTTGGCAATTCGAAAGCTTGGAAATTTAAACGCTTTTGGCAATTCGAAAGCTTGGAAATTTAAACACTTTTGGCAATTCGAAAGCTTGGAAATTTAAACGCATTTGGCAATTCGAAAGCTTGGAAATTTAAACACTTTTGGCAATTCGAAAGCTTGGTAATTTAAACGCTTGGAAATTTAAACGATTCTGGCCATTCGAAAGCTGAGAAATTTAAACGCTTTTGGCAATTCGAAAGCTTGGAAATTTAAACGCTTTTGGCAATTCGAAAGTTTGGTAATTTAAACGCTTGGAAATTTAAACGATTTTGGCCATTTGAAAGCTGGGAAATTTAAACGCTTTTGGCAATTCGAAAGCTTGGAAATTTAAACGCTTTTGGCAATTCGAAAGCTTGGAAATTTAAACACTTTTGGCAATTCGAAAGCTTGGAAATTTAAACGCATTTGGCAATTCGAAAGCTTGGAAATTTAAACACTTTTGGCAATTCGAAAGCTGAGAAATTTAAACGCTTTTGCCAATTCGAAAGCTTGGAAATTTAAACGCTTTTGGCAATTCGAAAGCTTGGAAATTTAAACGCTTTTAACAATTCGAAAGCTGGGAAATTTAAACGCTTTTGGCAATTCGAAAGCTTGGAAATTTAAACACGTTTGGCAATTCGAAAGCTTGGAAATTTAAACGCTTTTGGCAATTCGAAAGCTTGGAAATTTAAACACTTTTGGCACTTCGAAAGATTGGTAATTTAAACGCTTGGAAATTTAAACGATTTTGGCCATTCGAAAGCTTGGAAATTTAAACGCTTTCGGCAATTCGAAAGCTGAGAAATTTAAACGCTTTTGGCAATTCGAAAGCTGGGAAATTTAAACGCTTTTGGCCATTCGAAAGCTTGGAAATTTAAACGCATTTGGCAATTCGAAAGCTTGGAAATTTAAACACTTTTGGCAATTCGAAAGCTTGGTAATTTAAACGCTTGGAAATTTAAACGATTCTGGCCATTCGAAAGCTGAGAAATTTAAACGCTTTTGGCAATTCGAAAGCTTGGAAATTTAAACGCTTTTGGCAATTCGAAAGCTGGGAAATTTAAACGCTTTTGGCCATTCGAAAGCTTGGAAATTTAAACACTTTTGGCAATTCGAAAGTTTGGTAATTTAAACGCTTGGAAATTTAAACGATTTTGGCCATTTGAAAGCTGGGAAATTTAAACGCTTTTGGCAATTCGAAAGCTTGGAAATTTAAACGCTTTTGGCAATTCGAAAGCTTGGAAATTTAAACACTTTTGGCAATTCGAAAGCTTGGAAATTTAAACGCATTTGGCAATTCGAAAGCTTGGAAATTTAAACACTTTTGGCAATTCGAAAGCTTGGTAATTTAAACGCTTGGAAATTTAAACGATTCTGGCCATTCGAAAGCTGAGAAATTTAAACGCTTTTGGCAATTCGAAAGCTTGGAAATTTAAACGCTTTTGGCAATTCGAAAGTTTGGTAATTTAAACGCTTGGAAATTTAAACGATTTTGGCCATTTGAAAGCTGGGAAATTTAAACGCTTTTGGCAATTCGAAAGCTTGGAAATTTAAACGCTTTTGGCAATTCGAAAGCTTGGAAATTTAAACACTTTTGGCAATTCGAAAGCTTGGAAATTTAAACGCATTTGGCAATTCGAAAGCTTGGAAATTTAAACACTTTTGGCAATTCGAAAGCTTGGTAATTTAAACGCTTGGAAATTTAAACGATTCTGGCCATTCGAAAGCTGAGAAATTTAAACGCTTTTGGCAATTCGAAAGCTTGGAAATTTAAACACTTTTGGCAATTCGAAAGTTTGGTAATTTAAACGCTTGGAAATTTAAACGATTTTGGCCATTTGAAAGCTGGGAAATTTAAACGCTTTTGGCAATTCGAAAGCTTGGAAATTTAAACGCTTTTGGCAATTCGAAAGCTTGGAAATTTAAACACTTTTGGCAATTCGAAAGCTTGGAAATTTAAACGCATTTGGCAATTCGAAAGCTTGGAAATTTAAACACTTTTGGCAATTCGAAAGCTTGGTAATTTAAACGCTTGGAAATTTAAACGATTCTGGCCATTCGAAAGCTGAGAAATTTAAACGCTTTTGGCAATTCGAAAGCTTGGAAATTTAAACGCTTTTGGCAATTCGAAAGCTTGGAAATTTAAACGCATTTGGCAATTCGAAAGCTTGGAAATTTAAACACTTTTGGCAATTCGAAAGCTTGGTAATTTAAACGCTTGGAAATTTAAACGATTCTGGCCATTCGAAAGCTGAGAAATTTAAACGCTTTTGGCAATTCGAAAGCTTGGAAATTTAAACGCTTTTGGCAATTCGAAAGCTTGGAAATTTAAACGCTTTTGGCAATTCGAAAGCTTGGAAATTTAAACGCTTTTGACAATTCGAAAGCTTGGAAATTTAAACGCTTTTGGCAATTCGAAAGCTTGGAAATTTAAACGCTTTTGGCAATTCGAAAGTTTGGTAATTTAAACGCTTGGAAATTTAAACGATTTTGGCCATTCGAAAGCTGAGAAATTTTTGAACGCTTTTGGCAATTCGAAAGCTTAGAAATTTAAACGCTCTTGGCAATTCGAAAGTTTGGCAATTTAAACGCTTTTGGCAATTCGAAAGCTTCGCAATTTAAACGCAAGCCATGAAATGAAATGAATTAATATTTAGTAGAAAATACAGCATGTATTCATTGTACGTGGTCCATAAACCAAATTACGAGTGTAGCTCGTTGTTGTAAGCCAAAGGGTTAAGGAAAAGCGTTACATTTCGCTACCCTTAATATGCTCCACGCGCGAAGCAAATTAAATTGAATTCAATTGCCACGTATTCCGCGCGACTCGTCCGCTGAAACGTTCTAAGCGTAAAAGAACGATCTTCCCGTGTCCAGCTGTAAACTCGTCCGACTAGAATCTGCACTAAAAGGCCATTTGTACGAAGGATGCTTTATGTGAGACGCGTTACACGCGAGTACATGCCGCGAACCGTACACGGGGACAAGCAAACGAACGCTAAATGAAAGGAGCGCGTGCATTTAGACGCGTGGGATCCGTCTGAGACTGCACACCTTCGATACCCGCGTGAGCAACACTCGTGTGGTCAATTCCACCGAGAAAACTTCACGCATTCACAGATCACGACCAAGCACGAATAAACGTTAATACGAATATTTCTCGAACATAACGCGGTATGTTAATTTTTGTTACTATTTATAGCGTCGCCAAAATTTTGTTCAATATTTTGGCAAGTGTACGATGTAGCGTACGTTTGCTTTTAATTGCTGCAACATTATTTTGTTCGTTCGACTTTAGTTGGTTGAAGGAAATTGATGGAAAGTAACCTGGTTGGATTGGACATAAGAAAAAGACAAATTCAGGTGTTGACACTAAACGTGTTAATTATTTAACCCTTTGACATGTAATTAGAATTTAAATAGAATGGAAAGACACTGTGTTTATGATAAAATTTAATTTCAATTGCAATTTCTGTTTCGATATACAAGACAGAGAATCGTCAAGACCAAGCTAATTCTAATATTTCATTATCCTAATAATAATTCTAATATTTCGTAATTATACTATTGTAATAATAACCAGCTAATATTCCAAGATATTAATCGTGAAAAATTCGTAGCGCAAGGGGTTAATACGATCGTTTTGTCGCGCTAGAAATGTTCCCGCTTATACGATCCTCTTTTCGAATCTTATCAATTTAATCGAACATGTAAATTTTATCGAAGAAAGAAAATCGACACCTTTTCTATGTTTAATCCGAGACAAATTTAATCTTCGAAGTAGTGAACGGGAAGTGGAAGAATAATAAATCGGAGCGAAAAATAATATTCGTACTCGGTGGTGAACACAGCCGGAGAGCGTTATACGCTTCCTGTTCCTCGGTAATTGTCAGTAATGCGGTTTAATAATTTCATTTCGTCGGAGGGGGAGGGTTGAATTAATTTCGTTATTTGCAAACGTTTTGCAAAATTCGCTCGACCTCTCCGACGGAATACAATTTAACGAATTACCATAGAGGGCTCTCGAACGTGCCTGATTTCCATTGTTCGCTGATTTTCACGCGGAAAATCATTTACTAATGACGTCCAGTCGCGCGGATTCCAGTTTAGCAACGGAATAATCATTATTCGCCACTGTGCGCTCGCCATTCTTAAATTCGATCGAAAAAATCGTTTCGATCGTTCCTCGAATGCCACCGATGCAAACAAAAATTAAAATGTAATACAATTCTAATAAATGGAATACAGAGGTACGATTAAATGCTAAAATAAAAATTATTGTAACGTAGGCGAGTAAAGGTTTGAGAGTTTATCACTATTTTCTAGTGGCGCCTTGTTGTCGCTCTTGCGAAACGCTATTATTAACCCGAAGGTAAACTACGCGAATAACATTGGTTTCTCAAACAGATTTTGTCATCAAGTAGACTTTTTCTCCTTCTATTCCACCTTCTTGCGGAACGTTGATAACAGTGTTAGATTACTACAACTTAGTTAAGTAAAATAAGACTACTACTAATGTATGCGTCTGTTATATGATGTAAAATGTGAATATGGTACTTTCGTGTCTGTTATTTAGTTCATAAGATATATTTTTCTTTTATATCTTGTTCATACGAAGTTAGTGTACATGGGGATTCAAACCCGTAAAGAAATAAATAAATAATATCTCAGGAATCGACTGGCAAGTGATAATGTCTGTAAAACGCGTGAAACTTTCTATGTTCGTTAACCCTTCCGTTACAAAAGACACACAATAATGTCCATAATTATTTGAACGACTTGAGAAATGCACAGACGGTTCAACAATTTAGATTTAACCCTTTGCGGACGAGAAGTAGTAACACTTGTGAGAGTACTTTAGTTTTTAATTCCACGACTTTCAGTTTTCACGCTTTTGAGTTCCAAACCATTCAATTTCCAACGATTTCAAATGTTTATTATTACGTTAAGTATTCATTGCATTCAGTTTTGTGCTTTAATAGTCGACATGGGTTCCGAAAGCCAAAAAATGATTGGGCGACTATTTGTCGACGCTCGTCCGCAAAGGATTAATACACGAATTATTACAATCAAGCGATTACAAAAGAATGAGAAATAATCTGTGCCACGTATCTACTCGTTCATGACAATAAACTCTCCGTACTTCGACTACTTAAATTGGAAAATTTGAAACGATCGAAATCATTGTGTTCCAAGTAGAGATATATTCGAAACCAGTTTTGGAATTCCCAAAGTTTCTCAAACCATTTGAAATAATCGTAGCGCAAAGGGTTTAAAAGCATCGCGTACTGCGAAGCTTGATAATTCCTCTTATGGAGTTACTTCCAGTGACTAAAATTCTAAATTTCACGCGAGAAGAGGAACGCTAAAGGAAGAAAGGAGGGCACGAAAAAGAAAAAGAAAAAGAAGAAGAAGAAGAAGTGGAAGTGGCTCGAAATTGTACAAGCCTACCGCGGTGGCGGCCACGCAAAGACGTCGAAACGGGTACCGAGCTAATAGCGCGTAATCGATAATAATCGAATATCGGAGCAAGGCTTGAAACGAGGCGGCGCGCCAAAGTGGCCGGTATAAATAATTTAATCTCCCTCGTTTGCTCGCCAGAGGTTGCCGATCCCTCTGACTTCACCGACGCGGATCTCGTCTGCACGGCGCGGAGGAAACGTTGTACCGCTTCTGCTTGTACATACAACTTGTACCCGCGAGAGAATAAGCCTACCGAAAATAGATCTTCGCTTTGCAACCCCTTCGCCCTCGCGCGCAACTATCAACCTTCTTTCTTCTTAGCTTCTCTCTTTCTCTCTCTCTCTCTCGCTTGTTCCATTGCACTGCTATCGTAACGAAGGGTTTACTTCCTCTTTTGCGTCTGTGGAAATTATTATGGCCTTCGGAATTGAGAGGTTTCGAAACGCCGCGGAATAATTGACGAGATGAAACCGGTGAGTGACGCGCGACGCTGCGGTAAAAGTGACGATTCCAACTGGACACGATTATTATGAAATTACCGTGGCTCTTTATTGGGTTAGTTATTGCAATTTCCATGTTCAAATAAATCATTTTTATTTTCTAGTAGAGTTGAAGATTGTAACACGAAATTGTTTAGTAGTTGTTTATTAGTTTGAAGACGTGGAAAATGAGACGCTTTAAGATTAACAAATGAAGGAAACCAGATATATTATTTGATAAGTCTGTTAACAATATTTTTCACGCGAACTGACGTGCAAATTTTACTTCTCCTATCCCTAAATTTATCATAAACTCACGCCACAGTTGGATTTAAGTTTGAAATGAAGCTAATACCTGCGAGAACATTCCAATTTAACCCTTTCGTTACGAAAAATGTATATATACGACCCCAAACATTAGGCGATAGTTTGCTAAAAATATACGAATTTAATTTACGTAACGCAACATTATTTCTATTGCAATTTATACTCGCTCTGTCATAAATAGTTACACGAAAGATGCAAATATTTATACTCTCACTGCTTTCGTAGCAATAGAAACCATCTTCCATCTTTACACTGAAACGTTTCCAATGTTAAAGTGCTGTAGCGAAAGGGTTAACCCTTTGCGGACGAATGTCTGCAAATAGCCGCCCAATAATTTTTTGGGTTTTGCGGACACACGTCTACTGTTAAAGCAAGAAATTTAAATTACTATCGTTAATAAACGCTTGAAAGTTTTGGAAATTTGACGTCCTGGAAATCGAAAGATTGCAAATTTAGAGGCTTGGAATTCAAAACCAAAATACTCTTTTAAGCGATATTATTCATCGTCCGCAAAGGGTTCATTACTTATACTTCCCATTTCTTTCAAGCTTTTCCGTATGCCTTATATAAAAGTTCAAACGTTACAGAATCGCATTGGAATAATTAGATTACTTATAAATGGCTACTGATCCTTGAAATTCAACATAAACAGTCAACGATGCCCTTTTAAGCGTTCATTTATTTGTGCAATTAACCTGTGCAAAGTTGAACACGAGTTAGAATAATCAGCGAATATAATAACTCTCGATTTGGATTGCATTTCTCGACTATTATTCGTGAATTAGAAGACGTGAATTTGCATAAAAATCCGCAGCCCGCCAATCGTATAACGAAATTGCCAAGCTTACAAAAAGTAGAGTACATCTGTTTGGCTTACGAGAGACTCGAATAATTCTGGGTTATCGACAAGTGTCTATTGGACGGCTTCCAACAGCCAGACGTTGTACACGTCTCGGCCTTATTGTTGGACAATAAATTTCTAGGAGAGAGAGTAAATATTAGACGCAGCTTTATAATCCTTTCGCAACGCCGGTGAGCCGTTTTGTAATAAATTCTTCTGCACCGCGTTGCAGCTACAATTGAAGACTTTATGACTTTCTTACGTCAGATGTACGACATTTTTGTTAATTTGCGACACGACAGCTCATCCGTCTCGTACATTTGTTTTAACACGCGCAGCATTATTAACGTTGCAACTCCCGACCACTGAAATATGCTTAGTTGTACCAAAGAAGTATATAACAATTCCTTGGGATACTCATTCTATTTCTGTGGAAAAATATCGAAAATTCGTGAAACAGATAGAAAGAAAACGTTTCAGTTGGACGCAAATTTTTTGATACTTTCGGATGCAAGAAACAAACGTTTAAGTTTGTATAATTTGCATAAGAAATTAGCGACCGACTATTTCGACTGCCTTGGTAGTTTTATCGTCGAAGGAACGCGAAAACGTCGAGCTAAAAGCTTGCAAATTCGCGTAAATGTACATACACATAAATATACGAGTGACGTAATATAAGCCGTGGATTTCATGTAAATTTATAGCATCGAGGAAAGTATCAAAGGGAAGGAGGCTGATTTATATGCAACTTTGCTTTCGCGGAAACTGCTAAGCGTGATCCCGGCGTTCGACGTGCGATTATACTCGAGTGATCTTCGATACTTGATATTCCGAAGTGAATCTAAGAGTTTCACCATTTGCATTTCTCTAGCGTAACTCGAGATGATTTATAAGTTCCTCGCGATGCCGAGCACATCGAAGTGTACAAGAAGTTCCATCCATTTTGCGAACAGAATCGAAGCAGATGTTTTCCAACCAAACTCGCTGTAATCTTAACCACGGTGCAATGCACCGAACGCGTTAACCATTTTCTTAAAGACGAATACTTATAATTAGTACACGTGTACGCCTTCTTATATATTAGATTATTTCTAAACTCTTATCGTATTTGATTATACTAAGTAATTGCTAATTAACTCATTTTTCCTGTAGAACTAATCTCCAATAGATAAGTTAATATATATATATTATTAATTCTTTGTCAATACAAGCCACAAAATAATGGACTTGGAATTTTATCCAATTTCATTGCACGTGATACTCAATCTAATTTGACTTTACTTTACTCACATTCATTCTTTACGTCTAACCTACTTTGCAACTATATTAAGATTCAAATGCATTAACTCTCACTATATTAAGTATCAAAATAATAGCACCTTAAGGTACTTTACTGAAAGTTTAACTATGTCATTCGAGAGTCTCTAACCGAATACGGGCAACGTAATCCAACGTCTCTTCAACGTTCTTGGTTATAAGCTTTTGGAAATCGTATGCCATTATTCGCGTGAACGTTTTGCGCTACTATTGCCCGTCGATTGCCTGTATTAATTATTAAAGATTCTGGTAATAATCTCAATAATCTCCAGATCCCCTTAACCCTTTCGGTATAGCATACCTGTAAGTTAAAAGTATTAGCTAAAGCATTAAGCAAGTGAAGCAAAAGTACTCGAACAAACATGTTATAGATTTAGAGATTCTACGGGTTCTCTTCGGAGATTTTGGGGTAGGTCCATGGGGTTCATCGCAGTCCTGTTACCAGAACAGGAGAATTTTCCCCACTCCGTGTGGCCAAATTCTCAAAAACAAAAGCCTTATTCTTTATAGCAACGCAACGTCGAGCTGCTTGCTATCTCACGGGTGCTATCTCTCTCTAACCTCTACAATTAATTTCCAACTGTAAGTCACTTGGGCGTTAACAGGCGTATAAGTACGTGTATCTAAAACATTTAAAGCTGCGGCAATTTAAAGAGTTCCTACGAACTTCGTATCTAAACGAAAGGAGAATCAGCAACGCAAAGAAGAGATCAGCCCACGGGCGTTTGATAAATCGTCGGAGGAAGAGGCACGAGCAAAGTGATATGATTTAGCAGCGCTCGGAGTAGCTTGAAACTATCGAGGATTATCTTCGACGTAGCTCATAGAAACGCGGTACATAGGCATACGTATACATATATACGTACGCAGAAGGAGGGCTGGATAGTGGCAGTTTCAGGGGCGTATAGTATACCGGCAGCCCGAAGCTACTTCCTATAAAGAGAGAGGAATATCGTACTACCACGGGCATTAATTCTGGATAGAGGCCAGGAGCCTCGGCAAAAGGCTGCTGGGAACCTGGTACACGGCCAGCCATCGGCCGATTAATTAAATTTTACGATTTAACCCGGCAATCCGCAAGCTTCCTACTACCGTTGCGCGAAAAAAAAGAACGCCACTCGATGAACGAGGTGTTCGATAGCCTTACCAAACGTAAGCAGGAAATATCAACGGAACTATACTCGCGGCAGTTTTCGGAGGATTGCTGGTAATCCCCGAATATGCAAACCCGGAAACGCCCGAAAAGAAAAGAAACACGATGTTAACCTTTAAAGTACTACGAGGGGGACTTTCGATCCGCTAAACATTGTAAACAAGTTTTCTGTATAAGTTTACACGATAAAACGAAAAGAGAAATGGTTTGTTGAAGAAACGAATGGTGAAACAACGTTACAATAAATATATTTCGTATTGTATTTGTTGAAAGCGTTGAAAGTTCGGCTGTCGTCAATGCGTACAGATGTCGCGCACTTAGATGATGGGGTAACGAATATTATAATGCGTGCGTATACTTGGATTAGGTATACACATAGATTAACCCTTTGCGGACGATGTATAGTAACACTTAAGAGAGTATTTTGATGTTTAATTCCAGGCTCCTTTAATTTTCCAAGCTTTTGAATTGCAGACCCAATTATTTACATTCCCAAAACTCTGAAGAGCGCTTATTAACGATATTAATCCTGTGGAGCTGTAGAGAGGGGATAGAATAGGAAAAGGAAGGGTGTTGCGTTTCGTGGTGGGCCTGCTAGTGGACTCATCAGTGCGGCTACCTAGCAGGCCCTGCCTTAGACGTTGGGATATTGGAAGGAAGGTTAAAGGCGGTATATATATGGACGAGGTAGTTGGAGCGAGTACTTTCGAGAAAGCCTATTTCGTATGTCCCTCTAGTGGTGGGTGCAGGAGAGCCGCCACAACCCTTTGCGGACGATTGTCTGCAAATAATCGCCACTTTCCTGGTTTTTGTGGACGCAAGTTTACCGTTAAAGCAGAAAGTTTAAGTTAACATCGTTGATAAACGTTTCAAAGTTTTGGGAATTTGTTGACCTGGAACTCGTAAGCTTAGAAATTCGTAAGGCTTGGAATTCAAAGTCAAAATACCCTTTTTAAGTTTCATTATTCGTCGTCCGCAAAGGGTTAATTGAAATCTTCTGCTTTAAAATCAACGTGCGTTCACAAAATTTAAAAAAAATGATTAGGCGGTTATTTTTTGACACTCGTCCGCAAAGGGTTAATGAATGTACGCGTCCAAAAACGGAATTCTTGTACGTAACGCTGCGTTAACAATGCTTGTAGTATTACTGTAAATATACGTAGTATGTATTGTAGTATTACAGTAAATATACGTAGTATGCATTGTAGTATTACAGTAAATATACGTAGTATGTATTGTAGTATTACAGTAAATATACGTAGTATGTATTGTAGTATTACAGTAAATATACGTAGTATATATTGTAGTATTACAGTAAATATACGTAGTATATATTGTAGTATTACAGTAAATATACGTAGTATGTATTGTAGTATTACAGTAAATATACGTAGTATGTATTGTAGTATTACAGTAAATATACGTAGTATGTATTGTAGTATTACAGTAAATATACGTAGTATGTATTGCAGTATTACAGTAAATATACGTAGTATATATTGTAGTATTACAGTAAATATACGTAGTATGTATTGTAGTATTACAGTAAATATACGTAGTATGTATTGTAGTATTACAGTAAATATACGTAGTATGTATTGTAGTATTACAGTAAATATACGTAGTATGCATTGTAGTATTACAGTAAATATACGTAGTATGTATTGTAGTATTACAGTAAATATACGTAATATATATTGTAGTATTACAGTAAATATACGCATACAATCCATAACGTGAGTGAAATCACTACTTACATTATTTCCATCACGTAGTACCTATATTAGATTGCCCGAGTCAGGTGTAGTCTCAACAATATTTATATACTTAAGTGTTTCGTAATGTATAGTATAATAGTATAGCAGGAAATTGAAATTAACTATTATTTTACCAAATTTTTAGTGACTCCACTCCAAAGTTTACGTTTAAAAGATAAACATCGTACTTTAAGGGTTAACGAAACTGTACCGAGGATTTTGATTACCATTCGCGTGATATTAGTAATGGAAGTTGGACTATAATAGGCGAATTATGTTCAATGAATTTTACGCAGTGCTTTAGGATCGACTGATTATGCTATCATAATTCGTTTCGTCGTGAGCACGCAATTGCGAAAAGGCAACGATTTAATAACTACGCGTGGAGGTTGAGCATCAATGCGTTCCGTTAACGACGCGCGTTGATTGACAAGGATGCTGGCAAATGGACCAAAGACAAAGAAGAAGGGAGAAAACGAAGAATCTAGGCAATTACTAAGCTAGTCAGGTCAGCCGGGTCTTTTGTTTTACGACGTCGCGTCTCGTCGTTGCTTTCCTCTCTCTCTTTCTCTTCCCATTTTCTCTCTGACCTACAAAATTCCACCTCGTTTCCTCTCACGTTCGCAGACCTCTTCTCGAATTTGATCCTCCTTTTACCCGCAGTTCGTTAAAAATCCGAGTTTTTTCCCCTCCCCCCTCCTCCCCGACATGCCGCGAACTCATTTTATCTCGTCTCGAATAAACCCGGGAAAGCAACGATCTTGGGAAAAAAATCCGTGCCCTCGTTTTCGTGCACCTTCAAGAATAATACCTTGGTATAACGTCTTGGTATAATCCTTGCTTGTTCTAGAAATTATAGAACTTTTCGTGGACGCAAATTGTCCTCAACTTTACCTTCAACCCCTTCGCTATGGCAGCTTTGGAAGTAAAAGCGTTCTTGCCGCGTAAATCGTGTTCATTAACAATGAAATGAAATGCATAGCTCTGGATATACGTTTCAATTATTACGAATATGAAATTGAATTGATATTGTTGCTTTCTTGAAGTTCGAAGAACTACACTTAAGGTGAAACACGATTTTAGTACAAAGAGTATTTTGATAATTTTAGTAACGCGTAACAAGGATTTTATAATTTATGTGAGTTAATTCAAATTGTTAGAAGTATACTAGGTAGCAAAGTTAGAGGACCGCCAAATTTTCATCGTAAACGTGTTGATCTTTTGACTGGTATATCAACGTTATAATTCGAATGCTTGGAAATCCAAAAGCTTGGAAAATCAGACGCTTAGAAATCCAAAAGCTTGGAAATTTAAACTCTTGGGAATCCCAAACGCATAGAAGTTGATACGCTTGCAAATATCAACGCTTGGAACTTTAAACGCTTGAGAATCCAAAAGCTTGGAAATTTAAACACATGGGAATCGAAAAGCTTGGAAATCTAAACGCCTGAAGATTCGAATCCTTAGAAATTCGAAAGCTTGAAAATTCGAATGCCTAGAATTGCAAAGCTTTGGAACTTTAAACGCCTAAAAATCGAAAAGCTTGGAAATTTAAACACACATGAGAATCGAAAAGCTTGGAAATCTAAACGCCTGAAGATTCGAATCCTTAGAAATTCGAAAGCTTGAAAATTCGAATGCCTAGAATTGCAAAGCTTTGGAACTTTAAACGCCTAAAAATCCAAAAGCTTGGAAATTTAAACACATGGGAATCCAGAAGCTTGGAAATTCAAACGCCTGAAGATTCGAATCCTTAGAAATTCGAAAGCTTGAAAATTCGAATGCCTAGAATTGCAAAGCTTTGAAACTTGAAACGCCAGAAAATCAAAAAGCTTGGAAATTTAAACACATGGGAATCGAAAAGCTTGGAAATCTAAACGCCTGAAAATTCGAATGCCTAGAAATTCGAAAGCTTAAAAATTCGAATGCCTAGAATTGCAAAGCTTTGAAACTTGAAACGCCAGAAAATCAAAAAGCTTGGAAATTTAAACACATGGGAATCGAAAAGTTTGGAAATCTAAACGCCTGAAAATTCGAATGCCTAGAATTGCAAAGCTTTGAAACTTGAAACGCCTGAAAATCCAAAAGCTTGGAAATCTAAACGCCTGAAAATTCGAATGCCTAGAATTGCAAAGCTTTGAAACTTGAAACGCCCGAAAATCCAAAAAGAGCTTAGAAATATAAACGCATGAGAATCCAAAAGCCCCCGTAAATTGAATCGTTTACAAAGCAATAAGTGTCCAACTCTTACTTCGAGCCACCTGAACGTGGAAAAAGATAGAGACACGGAAACCGCTTGCTCCGACTCCTTTTTAAGGAAAAAGTCAGCGACCGCTTAACGATTGGTAAAACGCGGAGGATCTTTTCGCCCAGTGTCCGCCGTCTGGCAATTCTCGCTGGGCTTCTACCTTCGTATCCCGGTGAACTGTGCAACGATGTACGATGCGCACACCGTTCAACATCAACCGGCATTACACGCTGTAGAGGAGGAGGGCCCTCATTGTGAACGGGTGTTTATGGGCAGCTTTTATGCTGGTCGGCTACGAACGTGTTCAAAGCGCAGAATAATGCCGGGCGTTGATGCGTTTAGACTTTCTTTTTCTTCCTCACGGCCTAACCGACCTAACATTGCATTAAACGGTCGTTTAGAACTCTTCGACCTCTTTCTCCGCTTTCGTAGCCCCTATCAACGTCTGCTCGCGCTATTCATTAACATTTTATTCCGTTGAATAAAGAAAGAAGAAAAAAAACAACTGAAAGCTGAATCACGTAATTCAGTTGCTCCGTTATATGGCTACTCTTTAGTAATTACTTCGCGTTTAAGAGGGACATTTTTATCGATACGCGTTTCGTACAGATTGCCACACGGTGTTTGAATGATACGGTTAAAAACAGAATGAATCTTCTGTCAGTTGCAAAAGTCTAGGTACGATTCTAAATTTCGAATACAGGATATTGGTTAGAAACAAAAAGGAAAGAATGAAGTTTTTAAGGGTTTCGAAAGTTTCCAGGGTTTCGAAGTCTTGCAAAAAAGTTTCGTATTCGAGTTTCGCGAATCTAGAAATTCGGCTTAGATAGAACTCTAATAAATACCTACGCGCTTTCTTTTAAACTTACAAGTTTCAATGGTAATCGAAATTCTAAGAGAAAGAGAAAGAGGGAGATGAGAAATTCGAAGAGTGTGAAACGTTATGGGAAATGTATGACGCGAATTAGAAATTATAATTAGGCAACATTGTGTTGCAAACGAAGAACATTGGAAAGCTACGTTATTAGCAAAATGGATAACAATTTTTAGCGAAGACAAAGAAAGCTTAATAAAATCGACGTGCAAATAGGATGAAAGCTATAATAATGAAAATCTACGAAGTATATAAAGTTCGTACAACTTTCAAATCAACGTCTAAGTTTGCTAAATAAGAACAGATACATAATTTCTTCCTGTACGCGTTTTTACAAAGCTGCGTTTCATTATTGCTGCATGAAACTTTACACGTTTAACTGGCATTTTATAATAACAAAGTAAACATGTGAGCCATTCATTTGTCAAATCGATTAACTCCGCACAGCGAAACATAAGAAAATTGATAGAACAATTATACAGTCTCTTTTCAAAATTCTTTACAAAATTTAAATTCAAATAAACGCTATAGAATGTATTACTACAGACGTAGCATTTATTTAACGACACATGCTTACAACGAATAGAATGACGTACCTTTCGAATAGTCGTTATTATTTCAACAAATTGTTTACTTTATTCCACGACCAAAGTCATTTCGCGCTGTCAAGCCCAACTATTAACGAAACTCATTTTAAATATAAACAGTTAAGTTTCAATCAAGCGCTGCGGGACTACAATTTGACAAAAAATAAAGAAAGAAAGATCAAAAAGCGCAGTTAATCATTTTGACTCGTGAACGGCTCAACGTGCAACGTCCCTTTGTGTTTTTCACTGTACACCACTGCGTCGTTTACCTACACACGTGGATCCGTACACCCATGCAGCGCACGCGTGCTCGGTCATTTCGTTTTTTTTCTTTTTTTTTTTTTCAGCCGCACGCACAATACACGTATTAACCCGTTACGCAACTGGCATGTTATGTGGGTCGTATATAGTAACGTTGTCGCAGACGTAATGAAACGAAACCTCTCCGAACGCGTGCAAATACGCGCCACGTAGACATCGTTCGACTGGAAACTAATCGAAAACTGAAGCTCTCTGTTTGTGTACACCCTGGGCGAAATATATGCGCGGCAAAGGTAAATTCACATGAACCAGAAGAACGATAACGAAGTTTGTTCGCAGCGATGAAAAAAATGATAATCGGACAGCAGCAAGGGAAATGTTAAATCGAAAACAATCGAGGCGTGCAACTCCACATTTGGACAGTTTTGTAGTTGTTTGTTTATTTATTTGCGATTGTTATCCTATCGCGAGTGGCAGCTAGATTATGTGTATAAATTGGATACGTGTTAGACATTCGTAACGCTAATTTTCGTGTAGAACAAAACGAAATGAAATTGTTGTAGTACAAAGTTAGGGAAGACTGAGTTGGAAATTATGAGCGGGTAAATCTTTGGATCGTAAATTGAAGTAGCATGGAAAACTAGATGTTAATATTAAGGTAAGTGTTAAAAAGGACGAATATTGTTCTTTCAATAAAGAGTCTATTATTTGTAATGTTTGTAAAAAAAGGTTGTGCATTGTTTTGATGCAAGGTTGTGCATTGTTTTGATGCAAGCTTGTGTAATTTTGATAAATAATGAGCGATTTGTCGCAAATTTTGGAGCTGCTTCTATTATCTATAATTTTACGCGGAACACGTAACAATATTATTCTTCGTCGCGAACGGAAAATTTCTATATACTCCTTCTGTATTTCATTACCAAAACAAGCATGAATTTATTGTTCTTCGATGGCAAAAAGTAACCGATTTCTTAACGCTTCGAAGCAAACCAAATGCAGCTCCAAATTTCAAAAATTCGCCAAGAATTGAACCAAACATTTACCAATTCAACACCTGCCACTTGTTACGTGTAAATATATACATTTTCAATCACTGCTTTCTTTTTAACGCCAAATCAAGATAATACTTTTCTATACACAATCTTTTTTAATTTATTTGAAACTGTCAAATGCGCAGTTGCTCTCTTCTTGTTGCAAAGTCCTCAATTGTGAATTTCATAACTTAAACAGTTATTCGTCTCGTTACTCGTTGAACGATGCTGCAGAAGAAGGGTCGCAAACTTATTTGGAGAACGTAAATACGACTATTTGCCGAGAGAATGGTGTCCGGGAGGCAATAGGAACGATGAAAAAGTAACTTTACTTAAGCAGAGAGAAGCTGCATCGCAACGAGCAGAGTACGTAATATGATTACCGTGTACGTGTACGTATACGTTTCATTGATTCATTAGGTTAAGCCTTGAGGGAACGATACGCAAGATAGATGCACGGTACGCAGTATGTAAATCGCGTAATAATCCCGAGGTAATGTCCGTTATTCGGAATCAACTGTAATCACTTCGTTAGAATTCCCACGGCACAGCTTGCAACGAGACGAATGTAATTGCAACAGAATATCAGCGTCGATGGCTTAATAAGGAAAACTCGCCGGTTTGTAACGCGGCAACGATATAAACAATTTCCTCCGCTCGATTCGAACTCTAAAGAGTAATTTCATTTCTCCGCGGCAACTGAAACGTATAATCGTGAAATCCGTGCGAACTCAATCGAAGCCGTGGACGAAGAAAAAAACTGACAATGAAGCAGATCGACGTATGAAAGGCGAATAATGCCTTATTTATACTAAGGCGTATAAAGATGCCAAATTTTTAAAGTAATATTGCGGGATATTTCAGGACGGTATCTTGATTATTAATCCTCTCGTTACGCTGCTTATAATACTAAAATCGTTAGGGATACAGAAGTCAGGATAATTTTTGTTCGTGTAGAAGTAATACGAATGTAAACCTTTAGATACTGCAACTGTATGCCTAATTATTAGGCGAGCAAATTGATTCGCGGGCTTTCTATAAAATTCAATGCGTATTCGAAGAAAATCAAATACAACTTTGATGCTCGTAATAATTTCCATAATTCAATCTTCGTTGTGAACGACTTATAAATGGAACTTATATAAAAACCTATATAAATGGAGTTTATGTAATGAGACTTGAAACAGAGATAGACGAATGGATTAATTTGTACACCTAATAATTATAATTAGATACGCGCAGATAGTCGCAAGAGTCCACGTACACCTTTGGATTTCGAAAATTTCCATAAAACTAGTAGACAGGCAACGTTTAATCGATAGAATTGCAATAAGTACAACGCCCACAAGTTTGCAGCAATAATTCAGAGATTCTAACGGGTGTTGAAAATTATTCTGAAAAACAGTTGACGCGATAATCGATATCTCGGTTATATTCAGCAACAATATAAGCACGAAAGACAGGAGTCCAGCTGGTGAAACGGGTTTTACAACTGGCGCGATAAGAAGTACGGGTAAACGACTCATGTGCGTTTAAATATCAGGTGTGAATGTTAATTACGACTTTAAAAAAAAAAGAGAAAAAAAAAAGGTTAGAACACTGAGCAGTGAAGAAACTGTGCAAAAAGTAAGCTACGTACATACGCGCAGGTAACAATTTCGTGAAACGTTACGTGGAAAAAGGTTTACATCGCGAAAGAATAGAGAACAAATCGCAATAACCACGCTATAGTGATCTTTGCTAAGTACAAGTGTTATTTTAATAGAATAGATGCAGCTAATATAGTTCCTAATATTATTCTATTATTCCTAACATTAACTTAGAAAAAAAGAATTCTTTTACGATTAAATCTTTCGAATAAAATCCGCGTAAACTTGATAAACTTAATATTAGCTTTGCATCGTAATAAAATTCGAATGCTTTTGTACGCGACGCGATATGAAAATAGTTAGCAACCAACACGCTAGCCTAAATAGCTACGAAAATAATTGTAGGGCAACGGGTTAAGTGTTCGTTCATTGCTACGTCTATCCTACGCGAATTTGACACCACCGTTGCAGAGATATATGGAAGAGAAAAAAAAAGATGCAATCAACGAATCGAACAAGTGCAACGCGTTAATGTAAACGAGCATTACGTAAATCAAAGCACGGTACGGATGAACGTAACGATGCCGGGGCATCGTCCATTAAAAAAGGATCTCGGAGCTTAATGACCAGCCTGTTCGATCGGCAATGAAATCGACCTTGATCTCGCGCATATACATACGCGAGGTATTCATAGCGCAGCCTCGATTATTAAGGTCGTTTTCTATGAGCCGCTTGGATCTCTGCATTTGTGCAACCCTCTTTGTCCAACGCCGCATGAATGGGCATACTTTCCGACGGACACTATTTTCAATGGAATCTTTGGAATTCGCATCGGATCGCCTCGATTGAAAAAACATAGCTAGACGGTGAAGTTACGTCTTCACCTACGATCTCGATCACGATTAAACGCTTTGACGCTAGAACTCATTTGTGCTTACAACATTGTTAGATGTACTTGTTTGTACGAAAGAAATTGAAACGATAAATGTCAGGTTTGTGTAAACGAAATGACGTTGTTAGAAGTAACAACGTTAACACTAAACGTACCGGTATTTTACATATATAAGTAGTTAATCGATAAATCGTTTTCACGAGAAAAACATCGTAACGTAACAGAAATAGAAAGACAATGTAAGAATTGTTGTAGAGTTAAATGAACGAAAGAAACTATCATTTAAAAGAAGTGTTAAACATTGAAATTGTAATTGAAATTGAAATTTTATTGCTATTTGGGCGTAGCCCAATTTTGCATTCTACAGTCTTTATAATGTATGTATGTATAATTTTAAATACAAAAAGAGCCATGCAATTTATACGCCAATCTTCCATATCCTAATGTAGAGTATTTAAAATATTACACGTGTAGCTATATTCGATTGAAATAATTTTGATCGTAAAATGATTTTATACTCTTCTTTCCAACAAGAAATTAGTTTCATTCACTTCTGCGAAGGATTCCTGGCATAAATAAGAAAAAGAAACAAAATAATCTCTACTGTTTTGAATTACTTTTTCCCCATTTATGAAGTGAGTTACAAGTCCCCTGTTTAACATGATGATTTAACACGAAGACACTAAATTAACTTATGGTCCAATAATTCTTTTCCCTGCAAATTTAACTACCTAACCTTTTTAGTATCCGCGTAACAGAAAAGCCTTAGCGAAAGCCGATACGAAAGGGTTAAAGCTGCATCTCTAAGAGCCTTTTCGCATTGTCCGGTTTTCAAAAATAAACAAAACGTCTTATACCTGCTTTCGTTGTTTTTAACTAAAAGGACAAGGCTAGCAATAGTCTAAAGCTCTAATTTTTAGAAATTCTGTCACAAAAGTATATAACGGCAACGCTCGCGAAACCTCGTTTTAAACTTCTTGAAAAAAGAAAAAGAAAAGAGGGTAGAATGCACGGTGCGTTGTAGGTTAAAAACAGAAGGTTGTCTATGTTTCGCCGAGTCCGCGAAATTAAATATAATGAAGGAAACGCATGAGGCGCGCAGTCGGTCATAGAGTAACCGAGCAAAGCACACAAAGCGAGACTTGCAAATATTTAGTCCACTTGCGTACGGGCAGGGCAAACAAATATTAAACCTGTTGACGGTAGCGTGCATCTGGACCTGGCTTTTCCGTTCTAGAAAATTTCCCTCCACCGTGAAACATTGCGCGTTTAAATGAGCCTGCTCAAAAAAAAAAAACCGCTTCGAATCCACCCCGAGTTGATTTTTTTCACCTTTGCATATTTATAGCTGCAAGGTTCATCGATTTTAAGTTCTCAACCCTGTTGTTGTGCTGCAATTAAACCCGTGGGCGTTATTTTGCAACCTTGTCAAATATATTAGGAGCCCACGAACGTTATTTTGCAACTGTTTTAAATATATTAATAGCGAATGAATTTGGGGAATTTTCTTAATGTGCTATTTATTCCCGTTCATAAAATACGATGAATCGTTTAAGAAGATGTTTACGAAACACTTATTAAATGTCTGTTGCGAGGAAATGGGCAAATTGAAAGTGAAACTATTTTAGTGGAACAATACATAGTATGTATTATGCAATTTGACAAGCTTCTACTCTAATAATCTTGAGGTGCAATATGCTGCACCAAGAATGAAGAAACATATGGAAGGATTGAATAAATATAATATGAAATAAATAGAGATAGGAAAAGAATAAGAATAATTGTTTACTTATGAAAAGGAAAGCAGCGAGGAAAATATGTAAATCTACATAATAAGGAAACTTTGCCCAATATTTTCTAATATTCCTACGTTCACGGATAATTACTTTGACGCGTTGTAACATTGTTGCAACGAGATTTCGGCAATATGCAAATGGAATGTCTTCTCGCAACAATTTTACTACTTCTCGAAAGCTGATCTTCACTTTCAAGCGCATTTCTATGACTTAATTTTGCTCCATGTAACCTGTAAATTCCTTATTAGGTTTTATGATTATACCAGGGTTTCCCAAACTATGTTCCGCGGAACATCAAGGTTCCGCTGAACCTGAATAAGTGTTCCGCGACATGCAATTCAAACACTCAAAATCATCAAACTCATTAAGTGCTTTATTTATTCATATTTTTATGTTTATATTATATTATAGTTTTCTATTTAAAAGTAATTACTAAATAAATAATGTGTTTTAATACCATTTTCGTTTTTAATTTTTACTAATAGCAATTACCCAACCCAAAAAATAAGCTAAGTGTTCGGTTAAAATTTCCAAGTTTGCGAAGTGTTCCGTTGCAGAAAAAGTTTAGGAAATCCTGGATTATACGATAGCACTTCACACCGCGAGAAGCTTACCATTTTTCGTCACGTTTGCATCATCGCGTTTGGGCGAAAACATTTGGTCAGTGCTACTACTTTTACTCGAAGCCTCCTCCTCAAGCTTTCCGTTGACCTCGAGTTTCCGTCTAAGCCGGAAATAATTAAAAAGCAAATTCACCGGAAGAAGAATACGAGCATCCAATTGTTACATCGTCTGGCGTTGTTATCGCGAAGCTCAGGACGAATTGCCATCCGGTTAGACCGGTACACTATGAGTCAACAAACCGTCTAATCTCAATACGCGGAGTAATCAGAAGGCTCGTGTGACACGCAAGAAGACGCAGCATAAGGGCATCTAGAGGAAAAATTGCCACGAGTAAACATAGATACGAAAGGTGGCCGTGAGTTGAAATCATCGCGTACATCGCGTTGACTTTGAAAAGAACTCTCTTTCTCCTCTGACTATTTCGCAATATTTGGAAGCATTTTGTATTTTCAGTCGGGCGAAGATGACCATTAAGCTTTTGGCGACTAAAAATATAATCGTCTCTGAACATTGCACGTAAAGGGAATTTGATTCGAATGCATTACCGCGGGCTGTGAACGCTAGCTGATCGTGAGTTTATCAAAAAAAAGGTTCTTCTACTGTCTCGGGATAAACGGAACGCTGGTTATCGAACAAAAACGGTTGAACGCTGAAACGTTTGAACGCAGTTTCGCGTACGGTTGCTTGCTTTCGCTACGGTGGAGAACGAGCAGACCGGCCCGGTGGGTATTCGAGCGGGGTATCGGGAGGGCGGCTTAACTAATTTTTAGCCGCCCCTCCTACTGACCAGTTCCCCGTACCGACCAACCTGACAGCGACGTTTGCTGTATCCAGGTAAATTCGACTGCACACGTTCGTCACGTTTGCACGGGGAACAATACGGGAATAAAAACAATAAACGAGACGATCTCCAGCGAGCAGCCTATTGTTCCGACGAGACCCGCGTTCGTTTCATTTTGTCCGGCAATTTTATATCTGTATTATTACCGTCGATACGCGAGCTCGCAATACGATAATAACGTCTACTTGTTCGGGGAATTGTACAAGTTTCGATTTGCTGAGAAATAAAGGAGCGACAGGGGAGAAGATAAAATATTATCGATGAACCGTTGTTTGGTAAGCAAACAGAATTAATTGATATATTGATACAGACGCGTCGATGCGTGCTATGGAGTGACAGTTTTTAGAGAGGATCTTTAAATGGAAACAGGCTCTTTGGAACGTTATAGGTAGTAGGCGTGGCATTATAATCCCTCTGATTTAATCCGGCGTTTATTTTTGACGAAATTAAATACGGGTGTGCTACTGTTCTATGATACTTTGCCGCATTCTTCGGGTAATTTATGGGTTCGTCGATCATCATCGACATTAAAAGAGGTGGATTACTTATTAGTACGCTTAATTAATTCGAATAATTCCTAGGTGATTGCATGGGCTATTTTTGATAATTGCCTGGTTTCGTTATTTTTTAAAAATCACCACGGTTAGAATTTCTTAATCTTCCCATTGATTTAATCCACTTTTCGTTCATCGACATTTTGTCTACTTCCTCGACGAGAAATCATCAGTCCCGAACTTTGTAAATCGACAGATATCGATAGATTGTTAGATACAACTCCGATATTTACGCAAGCTTCTTTAAATGCCAAACTTACACTTTCAATAGCTACCGCTGCATACTTAACGAGTTAAGGAATTCAACAAGAAATTGCAAAAATATTCCCACTATTTTGTACCAATATTCCACGCTCGATTCCGTTTCTATTCGGCTGAACAACGTTTCCACCGCGCGCCTAATAAAAGAAGCGGCCCGGAAGCTAATCGAACTCTCGCACGAGAAACATCATATCGAACCGAAACGAAACTAGGCTTCGCGTTAGCCTGCCTCGAAAAGTTTCTGCTTACATACGTACGTACGTACGTACAAATTTAATTCTAATCCCAAGCGAACGAATAGAGCAGAACCAGTTCTGAAAGGGAGTTCGGGCGCAGCTGTGCATCGAGGAGTGGGTTATCTAATTTTCAACCCCACGTACCACGTGAATGGGCGTAAGTTACATACAATACATCCCCACCCTGGCGAGTGGAAAGACACGTTGGCGCCGAGCGAGGCATATTGTTCGAAAGTGCAGGCTGGCAAGGGCGAAAAGGGAAGGGAAAAAAAAGGCAGGGTGGGCCGAAGCATCGTGTCCCATGGCGAGCGAGGGACACCGAAATTATTAATCACGCTTTCCGCGCACGGATATCCGCGTGCACCCGGATATCCGTGGCTTACGCGTGTACGGTGTTGCTTCGCGGCGTTTAGAATGCTGAAACGCGCGATATGCGTATCATCTCGCGCATCTATTTCGTAGATCGTAGATAACTTTTACGATCGAAGGTAAGTACGGCGTCGAGTAGAAGTTTCTAACGTTTATACAAGCCGCGAAACGAAACGAGATAAGGAATAAGATTGAGTTAGGGTCGGTGAGGTGATAGCGTGTTAAGTTTTTGGCGCGTTGTCGGCGGGATTGGGGAAAATGAGGGGAAAAGGAGCGATCTTGACGAGGAAATATTAACCCTTTGCGCTCGGGAGTTATTATAAACGTGGTTCGCATTATTTATTTATTTATTGGATGGGAGAAGAATACCCGATTCTATACGAAGAATAAGTAAAGAGGCGAAGTTTATAAATAGCAATAGAAGATGAAATTATTTGATTAGTGGGTGCGTAAAACATGGAGACGAAGAACAATTTTGGTGACTGAGAGTCGCCTTTCGAGTGCAAAGGGTTAATGATGATCGATGATATTTCTAATAGGATAGATACTTGATCTTGTCGAAGAATGAATTGAACTTGAACTTGTCGAAAAATGAATTGAACTTGAACTTGTCGAAAAATGAATTGAACTTGAACTTGTCGAAGAATGAATTGAACTTGAACTTGTCGAAAAATGAATCGAATATGAAGTTGTCGAAAAGAAATCGAACTTGAATTTGATAGTAGAAGTGGATTGTTAACACCTAATACTTTGAAACGATAATTTTAAATAAATATAACATTATAATTGTAACTTCATCATTAGACTGCGTATTTATATGTAACTATACTTCCGTCGTTAAAATATGCAAACAACAATTAAAATACTGCTATAAGAATCTTTTATAATTAATCTAGGTGATGATTATATTTAATTTGGAAAAACATCCGCAGTCTCATGATCATTCTTCCACAATTTGAAAGTATATACGTAAAAATTTGAACGGGTATTCGTATTTTTTCCATTATAGAATCCAAATAACTTCCTCGTCGAATAAATGATCCTAATTTTTCAATATATACAGTGACTACGAAAAGTGCTGGCACATTTCTGTATTTTTGCGTTTAAGTACTACTTAATAGGATTTAATTGGATTAAATTTTCTATCGGTTGATAATTGTAACAACATAAAGGCATCGATAAAAGATTAAACATTTAATGCAACTGAAGCAGGTTAAGTAGCATTTACACGCAAAAAACGCAGTGGTGTGCCGATACTTTCTTTAATCATTGTAATGTACATTTAACCAGTTCGATTTTAAATGTGTTTTTAGTCTTCGTACTTTTAGGCGCCACGCAAAAATCTACAGCATGGTTAATAAATATATAATAGTAGCTAAACACACAGTAGCGTATAGAATTTACTTTCACGTGAATGAATCCGCGACGGGAAGTAAAATTAGAAATTCAAATTTGATTACGATTGCAATTATATCATCCCCAAAAATCTATGATCAAGAATAATGTAGTCCAGATGAACATCGTAATTCATGAGTTTTTGTAGGAATTTCTATAATAATCTCGCGTTGATGAACGCTTATTTGAAATTCTAATTTGTAAAGCTACGCGAAGATAGAATCTTCGCGTTTGAATTACTATGCGTATATTCTACTCGATGATTTAAAGTTCAAGATTATCTTTAGCAATTGATCTTGGTCTTCGACGGTATATCAGTAGAAAGTTAATAATGTCATCGCTATTATATAATTACTCCAAGCTTATCGTAAATTGTATTGCAGTAGTATCACGATGAACGTACCGATAAATAGAGTCATTAAAATTTAATCGACCTTTATCAGATAACTTCGGTAAAGTGTGCTATTACGTACTATTAACATTAATACGTTTGAAATATCCCCTGCTAGTATTCCTTTACCAAAGTGTATCGTATTCTGCGATACTCAAATTCAAGACTACCATAAAAATAGCATTTTATCTTCTCTTCGTTACGAAGAGTAGAATTTTCATTACTTCCTCGCTATGCTGTCTAATTTCTATGTTAAGATGGAGTTTAAATTGGAAAATTGCTTAAACTTAAACAACTTTTGTTACTGCAGTAACACGTCCATTTATCGATATTCGCACAGAGGTTCTCGTAACAAAAAAAGAAAAGAAATCGACTATTGCAAGTCGGTTGCATCGATTTTTTGATAAAATCAACGTTCCATCAAAAAAAAGCAGACATTGTAAATAATTTAATCTTGACTTATCTATTTACTTAACTACGCCATGCACGCTACCAGCCAAAAGTATGGAATCGCTACGTATTTTAACAAATGTGAGAATCGACTAAAGAACGGAATTTAAAAATATATTCACTCGGTTAACTCTTCGACTAAAAGTTTGTGAAAATAAAGAAAATTGCTGCTAATATATAGAATATTTATTTTTACTTGTTAAGAAAAACAGCCGAGTTCCTAATTTTTGGCCGACAGCATTACTCTTAAAACTATAATCTAAAAGCAGTTTTCCTTGGCAAACGTAACCACAAGTAAGTATCGTAATCTTTACGTAATTAAAAACGTTAAGGGAATAAACGATACTTTATAGTATATCGTATACAAACGATAGCAAAAGAATTAAATTTCATTCGCTACGACCATCATTTTATACGAAAGGAGAGACGGAATTTTTGCTACAATCACAGATAGATAATATTTTGTTACTATTCCTATCAGAAATACACTAACGGTAACAATACACCAGTAATAATCACTGAAATACAGTTTACCTATTCTTAAACAAAGCAAGAATAAATAACGAAATAGGAGCACGAATATTTAATATAAAATATATTAAATATAATAAATAATAATTAAATATATATAATACATAATAAATAAATAAATAACAGGAACCTAACCCCTTGCGTTATAACGACGATTGTAACTCGTGTAGCAAATTACGGTTTACAATTACATACAAAACAAATACACGCTGCATTTCTGTTAAATCACAATTTCAACTCTGAATGTATTATGAAACTATGAGGTTAATATTTCCGCAATGCAAATGACCTGTTATATATCTGACACGATGTTCAAACATTAAACATTCAACTTCTCGGCGATTAAAAAAATAGGGCAAGGGGTTAAACATTGAAATTGTTCAGCTCGCGAGACAACTGAAATTTTACGAAACGTTAAAAGTTTTGTGCGAAAACGAGCTCCATTTTCCTTGCGGGGACCGTTAAAGCCATTGATTCGATGAAAAGTATGGTATTTCAATTATCAACTATTACGCGACAACGAGCAAATGGACTTTTTAAACGCGCGCTTAATGACGAACCAGTTTTACATTTTAATGAACTCCAAGTGCCGTCGCGTAACAATAAAAGGTCCCGTCGCTCTTTAATTAGCCCGCGCCGTCGGCTTTTCGACGTCGGAACAGAATCATTTGAACGTGTAACGATCGCTACGGTTTCATTCGAATTATGATACATCGACCAAGACGTTACGTATATACCTTAACGAACGCCAAACTTTTCATCTTTATCGCTTTTCAATTGTTCCACTTGACTAGTCGTGCCATTTTTTATCCTAATCAGATCACGTGAACCGAGTATTAAAAGCTGCTATGCAGGTTCGTACTATATCGTACGATACTTTACGTTAACCGAGAAAATGATTAAGGTACTGATATCTATCTGATGTTGAGGCAAACGAGAATGAATCGCATCTGAATTATTATTACAATTCTTCTTCCTCCTTTTGAGGAATTAATGACGCTATCGATATATTAGGTTGATGCATACGAAACGTTTCCGTAACGTTTGAAATTATTAAACGAATACCGTGCCTTTAGCTAATCGCGACAAACGTTAAATCTAAGAACGTTTCAATCTTCTAAAATTACTTAGCGCTCGAATGATTAACTCTGGCCAATCGTTGGTTCGTAATAACGCAGGGACACAATTCGCTAGGATTGTCCTTAATTAAATCTAAAAATGCAATGATTGCATAGCATAGGGTTGCATAGTTTGCTAGCTACGATTCGAATCAAATTATATCGTTCTCGTCTGCTCGCATTTAGGTCATCGTGTCGTTCGTTTCGCGACGGATTCCGTCTCTCCTTGGGTTTAGGTCGCGCAACAGGAATATCAAAGAGGTCTGGTGGGCACCAGCAGCCCACGTATACTTACAGTCGTGCACGGTACAATTTCGTGCATCGTTCGCTGCTCACGTTCACGCGAAAGCAACCGTGTTTCGTTCGCACGCGTACACGCGCGCACACACTAGCTTCGCCCGTGAAACTCGAACAACAGGTGTGTGCGACTCGTATCGATAGCAATGGCCAACAGGCTTGCCAAGGGAAACTGGGTTAGAAAAATCCGCGCTTCGAGGTGTTCCCAGTGTCGATCGGACGTCGGACGTAAGCGAGAAAATTGCTGTGAACTTGAAAGCGAAACGATCCCTGTACGACGATACGCGGCTGGCAACGTAGGATTCAGAACTTTTGAAATGCTAATTAGGCAGCGTTCGAAACCGATGGAGGAGCAGAATGTTAAGATATCGAATTGTAACGGGAACTTGGAGCATTTGCGAGACACGTCGATTTGCATGCACTTGTAAAAAGCGCAAAATGTGTGTCGTTGCAAAAATGTATGCTAGGTGTTCGGTTGAAAATTTACATATGTAACTTTACTTTACTTTATTTTACCTTGCATCTGAATATTTAAAAGAGAATACTTCTCCCGGAGAAATGTTACGTTCGAAAGTTTCTATGCGATATGCAAATGAGATGAAATTCGGCAAATTTAAACGCACGTATGCGTGTCGCAACTTTTAAGTCGCGTGGTGTTATAGAGAAACAATTATATTAATTTTGATAGGCAAATAGAATGTAACTCTTAACCCTTTCGCTGCTCGGAAGAAAAAACCGCACCGCAAATAAGGAATAAATTTGATTAACATGAAGACTAGACGAATATGAATATTGTCGATTAAGGTTTAATATTGTTGTACTAATAAAAAGAAAAATAATACTAACATCGAAAGCAACAATATTCATGATCTTCTTGTGTTCATTATGGAAACCAAATAGTATAAATTTAACCCTTTGTGAACGACTGTTTTGAACACGTACTAATTTACAAAGCAACAAATTCAAATTAACATCATTAATAGATTCTGCTGTTAATAATTAAACAAGAATTCGTTAACTTCCGTCTTAAAACGGTTAATAATTGAACGAAAATTCGTTGAATATTATTTTCTTTCGATCGCAAAGGGTTAACCCTTTGCGGACGAGCGTCGACAAATAGTCGCCTAATCATTTTTTGCCTTTCCGAACCCATGTCGACTATTAAAGCACAAAACTTAATGCAATGAATACTTAACGTAATAATAAACATTTGAAATCGTCTGAAATGAAATGGTTTGGAATTCAAAAGCGTGAAAACTCAAAGTCGTGGAATTAACAGCTAAAGTACTCTCACAAGTGTTACTACTTCTCGTCCGCAAAAGGTTAATGATACCGTCGCTAATAATCTAGTTGCTGATACGACGTTAAACTTCCCATTAAAAAGAAAAAATAAATAAAAAATAACACTACGCTATACACAAGCAATATAATTACTCTTGACAAACAGTCGGTCAATATTTGAATTTCGTAGCGAAAGGGTTAAAACCACCTTAAAATCGCGCTCTAAATCGTAATGGGTTTCAAAAGCCTGCACATTTTTACACGAACAGAATTTAATTGTACCCTGAAATTTACGACGTGTTTTCTACAAACGAGTAGACTATTCTGTACTTGGTGAATGGTAAAACCAATCGAAAGTAATGGCCATTAAAAAAATGCATTGTGTGCTCGAATCAGCGTGACGGTACTATAATTGAAGTAATTGGAGTGACGCGATGTTGAATTGCATCAGCAACCATCCAACCCGTCCGTATCCCGACCGGAGACCCAGTCGCGTACGTTTGTTTTCGCTTTAGTTTTTCGAAATTTACCACGCGACGCTGTCTGGTGTATCGTCTCGACGCGACGCTGGGAGCCTCGATTATGCATACGCTCGCAACTGTTACGTCTTGACCGTGGGACGAACGACAACCCACGTTGCCTTCTGTGATTTATAGACAATAAAAAATGTGGATCTGGCCGCCGCGAAGGCCGCAATAATGATCGGTTGCGTAGGTAGGAAACCGAAACCGCGTTCAGCTTCGAATTTTCTTCAAAGCTGATTCGTATTTTATTGGTCGTAAATAAAAATAAAAAAAAAAACAATGTCGAGTTTATCGATTTGCGTTAAAAATGTTGCAATTCTAGTTCATTTCCATTGCTAAGAATTCGTATCGCTAATTCGAGTCTAATAGTTAGAATGTTTCAGCTAAATGATCATTGAAAAACGCGAACTATTTAGATAATGCCGAAGAAGCGAAAATCACGAAGTATCGGTAAACATTGAAACGGAGTAAAGCATTCTAAATACGATCGGCCGCGTTTATTTGACTAAATATGGCCGCCGCGGGTCAGTTAACGGTAAACATAATTAAACGTATCGAACGATTCGACCGAAAACACAAACGCATTCAGTGGAAATAGAATTAGAGTCGCATTCGCGTCGCCGGATTCGAATCTGAAACGCGGCAAAGTTCAGACCTCGTATACATATACCACGCGCGATGAAAACTACCAACGAATATGCTGTATATATTTCACTCGAAATATAATTTGTCACTCGTCTCACGGTCGTTGCACGCGACATGTCTTACACAACAAAACGCCAGTCCAACGTTTACATCGTGTCGTCCACGGTACGATTTAACTGCGGCGAAAAAAAAAAAGGACGCCTGTGTTTTCGTTGTCTAACTCCGAACACCGTGTCATTGACTAAACACAGAGATAGACTATCCATTTATAGGAAACGTTATAACTTGTATATCTGGTTGGACTAGGATTCAATTTACACGAAACAGTTGTGCAAAAGTTTGCCAAATCCAATGCGTGAAGTAATATGAAATAAAGGGAAGGTTTACTCATTATTAACGGATTTGAAAAAAGGTGAAATCTACTTCCGATTAGTAATATATATATTTTTAATTACCAAAGATAGCGTGTTGTAATTTCGTCTAAGCGAACGTGCGTATTCGTTTGTGATTTCACGTGGATATTTGCTGCAATATTTGTGTTTAATTTATGAAGCTATCGGTTAACAATAAGTAGTTTTATTTCATATGCCACGCACTTTAATATAAATGTGAAAATTAAACCCTGATCTCAGAAATTATTAAGGTGTCTTATAATTTTGTCCACAAGATAAACCCCTTGCACTCGAGAGTTAAATGAAATAGTGAGCCGAATACTAATCTTCGTAGACTTTAAAAGCGATTTGAAATCTCAAATTGAGAAAAGCAATTTTTTAGAGCTTCTATAATACGTAATAAAATAATCTTTTTAATAGCAACGAAGACGTGTTCGCCTAGAAACAAACTTGGTAATATAAACGATTATTTGAGCGCAATGAAGACGGTAACCAAAATGATTGATTGAAACAATTGGAACGTTATAATAATAGAAATTAAAAATTAAACTGATTCTAATACAACAGTGGAACACTATAAACATTACAAAACTTGAAATTCGATATTAAATTTCGTGTAATACAAAATACATCGGATATCGAAATGCAATAGTTATATTCGTAAATATACGTATGTTAGTTTAAGAAACCATTTAATGTTTATAATGATTCTAATTAATGTTTCTAATAGTTATAATGGCCTTCGAGTGCAAAGGGTTAAATAATAGTACTCCAATATATATAAATATATACTTCTATACACGTTAGTATATTTCTTATCTTGGAAACTATTTAGAAACTATTAGATTTTTATTCTTAGATACAATTAATTCGCGCAGCAATTCTGTATAATTCCTATCGTTTTAAAAACGCCGTTGCTTTATTGTAGTTTAAACTTAAACTAGTAAAATAAACGTGACACTGAAATGGTAATTTAAGGACTATACTACATAAGAATGGATAGTCTATTCTATGCTTCGTATGATCTACGACCGAGTATTCCGCGGGATTCAACGGCTACAGCGATATGTTTACACTTTTTTCCCTCCTTTTTTCCCGGGATCCCCGGCAGACATTTGCTTTCGTATCGTGTGCTAAACGACACGGAAATACTCGACTAGTTTTCCTGCCACCGCTCTCCTAGCCGCGCAAGAAAACGTTGGACGCGTCTTGCAATCTCGCGAATAGCAAACGAATATAAAATATCAAAACTCACTTCTGCTCGTTCCCTGCTCCGAAATACAGCTAAACTCTTCGGCGCGATTCGCGTGGTAATCCAAAAGGGCACACAGAATAATATACACACTTAGAGAACCAATGGTTGTTACACGAAACAACAGCACTAATTTCCGATTTCTCACTTTCAACGATAAGCACAATAATAAACGTACATTCGGCGCGGCCGGCTAAGCGACGAGAACGTAGCCACGGGTTTCGAAAACGCGGGAATCAAACACGGTTGTTGGCGCAAAAAAATGGTCGTTCGGAATCGAACACCGCGACGAGACGCGGCGACGCGTCCTTCGAAACGCCCCTCGGCGATGACATTAATGTTCCTTTCAGCCGATTACCCACGCCCGCGGCTTCGGAATAATGGAAAAAAAACCGGTGAAACGAGTCGCGACACACGCGATCCGAACCATAGGAACGCTCGCGGCAGACTGACAAGTGACAATCGTAAGCCGGCGCAGCCCCACGCGCTACGCTTACGCTATCCCTACTCACGCGCGTGCACGCCTCACGCATGTCCGACGCGCGATGTACCTGCGACAACGTTCCTTCTTCCTTCGGGCTTCCGTTGCCGCGGCATTTCGATAACCGGCACACGATTTACATACTTTTCGATCGGTTTTACTTTTCCCTGATAATCGCGCGTTACTCCGTTTACCCGCCATTACTGGACCGTTGCGAGAGGTGGCTAAGAGCGCCACCAGATGGTCATTTCGGTAAGCATGCTAGTTCAAATAGGAATAAACGTTAGCTTATTCGTTTATTTCGGTGTTTAAAGTTGGGAGATTTATTATGGTTATTGATTAGTACCAGTATTTATATCGTGCAAGCTTTTTGGAGAATTCTTGGAGGAATTAATGATGAGATTAGATGAAGATTGGTAACTTGTTTATCGATTAAAATTGATGGACAAAAGTGGCGGGAAATAGCCAAGTTACAGTTGTTAATGATTCTTTAAACGCGTATCAAATTTATTTTATTCGTCTATATTGTTTTCTTGGTATTTAAAATGAGTAGGTTTGCTATGAATATTCGGTATTTATGCTGTACAAGTTTTTGGAGAATTCCTATAGGTATTAATGATCCTTTAAAGACGCACCAAATTTATTTTACACCATTAGATTGTTTACTTTTGGTATTTAAATTAGCAGGTTCACTATAATTATAATATACCTACTTCTCGTTTTGCGGAGTTAAACGATTTGGCAAATCAGCGACTCAATCGACAGTCAAATGGGGTAAATACGAAAGTACAAACCGCACTTTAAATATGTCTGCAAAGTTATTTCTAATCAATCATTACATTTTGTTTAAAGAACAAACATTAAGGTCGTTGTGCATGAAACGATTTTACGTAGCTCCAAATGCTCCACGCGTTAGTCGATTAAAAAGTATAAAACATTGCAGCTACACTTTGATAATTTAATCTTAAATAAAATGTACGCTACCATTTATCGTTGTAAATACCAGTCACTTATATACACGCAACAATATTTATAGAATCGTTCTGCAATTCTCTGTTACGTTGCAGTAAGGGCAATCAACTAATGTCAAGGATAAGTAGAAGTGCTATAATAATAGTAGCGTAAATGAGACTATCTTTCGCGGCGGAGCGAGCGCGGTGAAAGAAATTCAAATGTATGCGCATAATAGATCTTACGTTAGATAATAAATATGTAACTTAGAGTTACATTTACGCAGCTAGTTTGTACCGCGTGTTTTTTTTCTTTTTTTTCTCTTTTACACGGAGCGCTGCTGCTAACTGTAGGATATGTAATTACGGACGGCACTGTGTGAGAATGCAAATGAACTTTTTATGTAAAAGTGAACACGTTACTTTTAACTTGATACGTTTCGCGTTTTCCTAACAACGTAACAGTTGCTACAACACTCAGTACGGGGTGTAATGCAAATTTACATATTAATAACGCGCGCACCTTTTACAGCGCTATTATTTTCGTTTATTGGATTTATCACAGTTTTGATAAATCCAAAACGATAAATCCATAAAAAATAATTTTGAAAAAGGTACTAGCGAAACATTGATAAGCGACGATATTTGATTAACACAGACGAGGTTCTTAGTCAATGTTATTAATAACGATAGTTTTAAACAGAAACAAGTTGAAGTAATTTATAATCGACGCATGTAATTTTTATCGTGTCTTTGTTAAAAATGATTCTAATGTAAGTTTCTATATTTTACTTAGAAATTGTAGATGATATTTCGTAATATCGATTATTGAAGTTGGAAATAATTTCAGCTATTAATTATTCATTTTTATCGTTAACGATAGTTTTTAAACGAAACAAGTTAATGTGATTAACAATTGAAGCGTGCAATTTTTATCGTATAAGTATTCAAAATGATTCCAATGTAATCTTCTAAATCGTGCTTAGGAATTGTAAACGATATTTCGTGATATTTATTACTGAAGTTGGTATTAAATTCAATTGCTAATTATTAATAGTAGCCATAATTACAAAGATTCGTTCGAGCAGATATTAAACAAAAGTTAATAGATAAATTGGCAATAAATTCAAGTATCAATTATTAATAGTAGCTACACGCACCAAAATTCATTCGAGCAGATATTATACAAAAAATAAGAAATAATAAAAGAAAAAGAAGAAAACACGAAATGCGCTGCATGATTTCGATTCGAACTACGATTGAATTAGGACAATTTTCTACTTTAGCTGCAGGATTGAGAAGCCAGTAGTCGGTATAGAAGTTTCCAACTCAAGCAACCGCGGCTGGAACAGAGCTGATTTCATCATTTCGTTCACCCCTTCAAAGATGGCAATAGTTCTATGAACCTTCAGACAATCGTTCCCTCGCGAATATCAACTCCTGTAAGACTGCGGCTAACTCCGACGATCGATTAACAGGCAAACTTCCGCTAATTACTAGAGCGCTAATTAAAATTAAGAACAAGAAGTTAGAACTAAGTTACGTATGCGCGTTTACAAGTTTCGGAGAATTTCGCGTGCACATTCTCAGCTAGATGGAATGAATATTAGTTTCTGGATGGGGTACTTTCAAATTAGTATGCAATCGTCGAGAATGTAACGTCGAAGAAACTTTATTACGCGAGTCATTTTAAAATCGTCATTTTTAACGTTTCTATGCTTTAGTTTTTCACCGAGTAATTACTCTAGTCGCGTCGATAGTTTGAAAAAGGATAGAAATTCGCGAACCTTTACTTCGAGAAACGTAAAATGAATCGTGTAACTTATTTTTACAAATTTAGCAGAAGGAAATTCGTACTCTATTTCGACGTACTTTCAATGTCAATGCACGTTTCAAATTTCTAGTATTTTCCTTTGTATCTATAATAAAAGTAATACGGTGGGTTCGTCCCTTTCAAATTTACAATGTTTCCATAAGAAGGACGAAAAGTAAACGTGATTAAAGTCACGTAATTATGCTGTACATAATACAGAAGCGTTTAAAAGCGGACGTTACGTGGAATTGTAAGAATGAAATGCTATATACAATTAAGTAAAATGAAATACATTTGAACTCGATGAGCAAAAGCAATGTAATATTATTCCATTCGCTACATTTTCCATATCCCTGTGCTACAAAGAGTTAAAAGCGTTTCATTGGAACACGTTCAAAATAATACAAGTTACAAAAGTTGTTAATTGTCCACGTTAATCTCTTTGTGTAACTGTAGAGAGAGGATAGGATAGTAAAAAGGAAGAGTGTTGCGTTTCGTTTTGGACCTGCTAGTGGACTCAACAGTGCGGCTATTTAGCAGGCCCTGCCTTAGACGATGGAATACTGAAAGGAAGGTTAAAGGCGGTATATATATGGCGAAGTAGTTGGAGCGAATGTTTTCGAGAAAGTTCTATTTCGTTTGTCCCTCTAGTGTTAGGTGCAGGAGAGCCGCCACATATTCTTTGTCGAATAAAGTTCGATTAACGTTTCGCGCGACGGTACTCTTATTGTTAGTTGGAAATAAACTTAGGCGATACGTTCCGCGGAATCGCCAGCCAAGACGAATATTGTCTTAGCGAGTCTTTCGACGGCGAGCAAGACACCGGGGAGCGTACTTCCTGAGAAATTTGATACGAACGGCAAACTCGATTTAAGCTTCGGTCTCTGGACTCCCGACGTCCTCCGACTATCGTAACCGAGTGACTCCGCGTTTGCTCTTACTTACAGGGAAAACGGGTTCGTGTGTATCTCTTGTGACACGTTGCTAACCACTGTAAACTTCAAAAGGCTCCAATTAGAATGCTTGATAGCCTTGAAGCTCACGTTAACCCATTCGCAATCGATGTTTTAATGGTACGCGAAAAGATGAACCGGAATTTTTGGCTGCGAATTAGACTGCGAATTTTGATGCATTTATGGCAAGAATACAATGATGGATAAACATTTTAAATTGGTACAATATTATTGATATATTTCGAAGCAGTGCGGAATGAGCAACGCAACGAAGTTAGATTCGAAGTAATTGGATTCTGCATTGGAATCTCAACCCTTTGCAATACTTAACATTTTTTTTTCACGTACCAACAACTCCTTAATTAATTTACGAAAGGTCTCGATAAAATGTCGTATTGCAACCGTGCAGAGTGTGTAACAAGTATATTTTTCATTTATATTAAGTAGCAAGGTAATAATAAATAAAAATATACGTAGTGTAAGAAATGTGACGTCGATCCACACTCGACGTAGAAATGGTAGGGATTAATTGAAATGTATGTAATGTAAAACTAATGTAGAGTAAAATGATGCAGAACAAATCCACAATTTCATTATATATTTTACTATAAAAGAGATTTCAATTTTATAGTAAACAAACGTGTTTCTCTGCAACAGCACTCGACGCGTGCAGCGCGTTACTATTATTTTTATTGAGAGCAGATTGTATTTTGAATTTTTTCTTCTGGCTTCCGCTGCGCCATAAAAGTCACGGTTCCGCCGACCATTCGGCGACGCGCGGTATATAGAATAAATAAGAATCGGGGCTGACGAAACTTCGTTGTTTCTAGACGTATCGAAGCAACGTTTAGAAACAACCGAGTAACGTTTCCGTGCCTTTGCATTTTACTTTAGTCGATAAACGTTCTTCTTCCCCTTTGCAGCCGGATTGAGTTAATCTTCATTCGCAAAAAAATCCTCAATAATTTTAGAAACGATTAAGAAAGGTCGTCTCAGAGCGAAAAGGTTAACGCGAGCGGTCGAGTGACAAATACAGTAAACAAATACACCGTAACATTTCAGTGGAAAGAAGAGGTAGAAACGAGATAAAAGTAGTTTACATCGGCATCGGCTGAAGCAATTAGATACACGCGTTTCCTTTTGCCCGGTGTCGTCGATGTTCACCGTTGTCACGCGTTGCAGGCAAATTAAAACGCGGAAGTAGCTCTAGGTCGAGTAATTAAGGCTCCGAGAAGCGAGGCGGAACAAAGTGAGTGTCCGAGTTACGGGATGAGACTTGAAGAAGAAAAATGGTCGAACGGGAAGTCGCGGAGAAAAAGAAAATAAGAAGAGGAACGAATTGTTTGCGAGGAACTCTGGAATTGTTGGAAAACTGGGCAATTTAAACGGACGAAAGGATTGCGGTAAACGAACGTAAGAAACCGCAGAAACGCCGTGTTACAGAATAGAATCGCGCGAGAAATAGAGGCGAACAAAAAAAGGAACCGTTGGTTCGAACGTTTAGGGGCGCAGTGGAGAAACTACGTAGCAGAAAGAAGTGACAGACGAAAAATAGAAGCGTTTACAAGAAAATGGGACGATGTAAGTATTGCACTAGAAACAAAAAAAAGGGAAAAAAACGGCGAGAAGAATATACGGGAAGAAAGAAAGAAGTTACGAATAGTGGATGGAATAAAGGAAGAAGAAGAAGGGAAAGAAAACTGGAAGAAGACAACGCTTAGGGTAAACGTACCGCGTGTTGCCACTTTAAGGTTCGCGCGTAACTTTATTTAACTGTTTTAGATACTATTTAACGTAAAGATCGTTCCAGTTTCAAGCATAACATATTGTTCAACCCCTCTTTTATTCGTGAACATTTTTTTATATGTTGAATGCAATGAATTAATTACTACGTCATTGAAAATATAAAACAATGTCCACGGTGCTTCGTACCGTCACTCGAAAACTTTTCATTTAAATAGAAACACGTTTTTACACATATTTTTCTTTTCACATTTTCCAAGAAGCTTTACAATTTGTCCAATAATGACATTCGGTAAGTTGACTTAACTATTGTGTGGTTATTTATCACGCAGATGCGTTTCTCATTAGAAAGCATCAATGTAAGGTTACAGCGTATTTTGCTGAGGCAGAAGATCGTTGGGGTATTCTCTGTGCAGTCTTCTAGGAATATCTATTGCATACAGTTTTTTAGCTAGGTCGTTGGGATGTTTGTTTAGTCTTGCTTTGCATCTTGCACATTGCTGTGCTATTTCTTCTGCTACGGGTTTCACCTTAAGGTCCTTTCGAATTTCATCGTTACGCACGTACCAGGGTGCGTTGACTATGGTCCTAAGTATAATGGAGTGAAGTGCTTCTAGTTTAGTTATGTGGCTTTTAGCTGCCATTTCCCACAATTCGATGCCGCATGTCCAAATCGGTTTGATTATTGTTTTGTATATTACAGTCCCTGGCCATCGAATTAGGACCACGTACGAAAATTTCACTTTTATGCCTATAACGGTATGTTATATATGGAAAATTGTCTTAGGTCATTCAAATTATTACAAACGACGTTGATAATAATGTATGTATAACAATTGATTTGTTACTATCGTGGTAAGAATCAAATTGTGTGGGTAATGAGCGACTGAGGGCCGCACCAGTGTTTACGTTAGGCTGAAGTGTCGATAGCGCGTGAGGTGAGATTTGGAGAATGCAAGATTTGTTTGTACATACATGATGAGAATGTGTTGCACATATGCAGGAGGGATCTTTAGAAGTTCAAATGATTAAGAAGGGAATCAGTTGTGACGGAATCGTTGAAGCGTTCATAAGAAGTCTGCGTTAAAAGTTTGGAAGTGCATTTTATGAAATATGGGAAAACGACAAGACATAACTTGTGAGAAAAGGGCCTATATATGTGGTCTTCTGAAAAGTGGCAACCTTTCGTAGCGACAAATCGCGAAAAATACGAATGTTTCGCATCAAACAGTGATGAGAATCGCGAAATGTATGAAGGAGAATGTGCCGCAGATTTGTAGTGGTCCTAATTCGATGGCCAGGGACTGTAGAAGTTTATTATCCATGCTTAATTTAGATTTTTTGCTAGTTAGCCAGTACATGTTTACGCGTATTAACACGTTAGTTTGTGTAACAGATATAAATATCGCCTTACTGAATTACGACACGTTCCACACTTTGTAACTATATTGATCACGTTTCAATATTCGACGTCGCGTTTACCTTCTACTATTTATTCACAAATATTAACCGTAAACGAATATACAATGTCTATGCGTTGTTACGTAAACCGAAGTCGAAATTTGGTATGAAAATTTGTTCGCTTACGATTCTTTATACTTACGTTACTTCGCTATTAAATAAAACGAATTCGGGTAACAGTTATAGGAACAGTGACCGTACGTGGATCATTTACCCCGTATAAAAGTTTGAAGAAACCACAAGAAACTCTGCTTTGGAAGACCTTAGCACGAGAAAGAGTCTAAAAAAGAAAAGAGCGGTTGGATCGAACGTTTAAGGGCGCTGCGGAGAAACTACGTAGCGGGAAGAAGTGACAGACGAAAAATAGAAGTGTTTACAAGAAAAGGGGGACGATGTAAGGGGTTGCGCTGGAAACAAAGAAAAACGGTGAAAAAGAAGTTACGGAGAGTTGAAGGAAAGCATAGAGGAGGAAGAATAGGGCAGCGGCCGCTTATATAAAAGTTGGAAGAAAACACAGAAGCTGTCGGTGGCGGGTTGAAGGAGGCGCGATGACGGCGAGGCTTGGCGATGGTATTAAGTGCTCTTTTGCCGGCCACAGACGTCTAGGACGATGATGAAAGCGCCCCTTTATTACTTTCTCGCATCTAGCTGCGATTTAAATTTCAACGGAACTGTCCCGTCCACCTCTGCTTGATTTCTCGAAAATGAAACACCGACTTTCCCCGAGGCGTGCCTGTTAATTTCAAATAAACAGAAACCAACTCTGGCCTCCCCCTTTACATCCTTTCAAGCTCGCGGTGCGTCGAGAACGCGAATAATAAGTTAAACGAGCCTCGGCTTCCGCGGGATCGTAATTGAACCTCGACTGTTTGCGATTCGCGCGTCGACATCGAAGCACAGGCGAAAGCTTTGGAAAATAATTAATTACCTTTATTAAGCTCGACGGTTTGAAACGACTTCGGGACCTTTCAGATACGTACGCGTAATTTTAGGGGATTTTACGGATGGTTAATTGCGTTCGGTGCATCACAGATCAGTGGAAATTGATTTGTTTGTCGGTGGATTGAGTATGTTTTTTTCTTTTGGTGGGATTGTTGCGGTGGATGATGAAATTACTGTGAACGCTTCAACGTTATCATTTATTAAGTTCGAAGGAGAATGGATGTGAAAGTGTAATTGAAATGAAATGTCGTTTCGTACGAAAATTATTATAATGTCAAAATATTAACTTTTTTTCTTGGAACATTAACGTGTTTAAGTCCGAACTCTATCGTTATTTTCTTTTTACGTTAATGATTTGTGCTCGCTCACTGCACACTCTTTGTATCGTATTTGTTTATATGAAGTGGGTTTTTTCTGCCCGTAGAAATGAATAAATAAATAAATAATGGCTATATATAAAGAAGTGATAATTGCGAAGCGTTCGTAATAACTTAATCACCCACTGTACTCCACAAATATGAATCGATGCGATGTTTCGCGTTGGAAATGATTTAATTTCGAGTCGTAATGTCACGTCGTTTATAACGATCTTGTTACGTTATTTTTATCGATAGGACAGACAAATTCTTGACGGTATTAAAATTTTACCCCCGGGACTTTTTTAAACGATTAACAATGGAGGCTTTGGAAACGTCGATTCTCTCATTAATTAAGGGACCTTGTTAGCATTTATCCGCTTACAACGATGGCACGATCCGTCGCTTAATAAATAATCCGCAACAAGTTTTCATCGTTGAAATACAATATGGATTTGGAATTTATTCGTTCGTCGAAGGGTTGGGAATAAATCAAGAAACAGATTTAATGCTTTATCCTCTGTTGTTGCAACACGAAAACGAGAACGAAAGAAGAAGGAGGTCACGAAGAAATCGTCTAACCCGCTTCCGAGAACTTCAAAGGATACTTGGAAAACTGATCTTCAAAGGATCGCGGCGCTTACAGTCAATAATTCCTTTTCAAGCCATCCGTAATTTGCTCATTCATCGAATACCTCGTGCAACTTTCATCATCGTTAGCGAAACAGTTGCTTGAGCAAAGTTTTTCAAGTCCCGGTTTTTAAATAGCCTTCGACTGCGACGTGAAAGCACGACTGTTTACGCTTTAATGAAAGTTTAACTTAATCGCGGTATTTTATCGTTTAATTTACACGATAAATTTCATTGAATTCCAATATTTATTGTTGATACACTCTCAAATACTATCAAATCCACCAGATTTCAAGTAGTATACAATAAATTCCATTGAATTCCAATAATTATTGTTGATATACTATCAAATACTATGAAATCCATCAGATTTCAACTGTTATACAGTAATTTCCATTGAATTACACTATTTATTGTTGATATACTCTCAAATAACATCAAATATATCATGATTCAACTGGTATACAATAAATTTCATTGAATTCCAATAATTATTGTTGATATACTATCAAATACTATCAAATCCATAAGAATTCAACTAGTATACAGTAAATTCCATTGAATTCCAACATCCATGGTTGATATAATCTAAAATACTATCAAATCTATCATAATTCAACTGGTATACAGTAAATTCCATTGAATTCCAATATCCATGGTTGATATACACTCAAATACTATCAAATCTATAAGAATTCAACTGGTATACAATAAATTCCATTAAATTACAATATTTATTGTTGACATACTCTCAAATACTATCAAATCCATAAGAATTCAACTAGTATACAGTAAATTCCATTGAATTCCAACATCCATGGTTGATATACTATCAAATACTATGAAATCCATCAGATTTCAACTGGTATACAGTAAATTCCATTGAATTCCAATATATATTGTTGATATACTATCAAATACTATGAAATCCATCATAATTCAACTGTTATACAGTAAATTCCATTGAATTACAATATTTATTGTTGAAATACTCTCAAATACTATCAAATCCATCAGATTTGAACTGTTATACAGTAAATTCCATTGAATTCCAATATCCATGGTTGATATACTATCAAATACTATGAAATCCATCAAATTTCAACTGTTATACAGTAAATTCCATTGAATTACAATATTTATTGTTGATATACTCTCAAATACTATCAAATCTATCATAATTCAACTGGTATACAATAAATTCCATTGAATTCCAATATTTATTGTTGATATACGCTAAAATACTATCAAATCTATCGGATTTCAACTGGTATACAATAAATTCCATTAATTACAATATTTATTGTTGATATACTCTCAAATACTATCAAATCTATCATAATTCAACTGGTGTACAGTAAATTCCATTGAATTCCAATATCCAGTGGCTTCCAAGCAGCCATTGCAATAAGAATCATCGTGCCCAGCTATTTACTCGGCAACTTAGGCTCGCCGGGAACGCTTTCGGCTGCATCTCGATTCCCGATCCAAAAGCTCGCGTTGCTGTACAAAAAGGAACCATTTGTCGACCTTCTGTTCGCCCTTCTGCTTCCACTATATCCACCCCTATCGACGATTCCTCTTGGTTTCTCTGCACCGTCGACCCAGTCTTCCACCAGAAACTGTCGATATCTTTCGGCTTCTTGCTCGTTCTACCGTTGGGTGAAAGAGCCGGAATATTGAAGTTTTCGGTCAGTGCCCGATTTTAACTATACGACCGTATCTCTGGCGAGCACCGAATCCAGACGCGACTCGACTCGACTCGACTCGACTCGACTCCACTACGCCGGAGAAAGAGACACTCCAGCGTGAAAACGGGGGTGGTTGGATAGCGAGGGTGGGACGGAGGTAGACGAGTTGGAAAGCGAGCGAAACGGACGGAAAGCCAGAAAGAAGACGGACACAGATAGACGGATCCCGAGAGTCGCTGGTAGGAGAAAGAGAACGGGGGGAAAAGCGGGCGGCGTGGTTGAAAGAGAGAGGAATAGAGCAGAGGCCGGGTATAAGAATCAAACAGAGGACGGTAAGATGGTGGGGTGGAGAGATTCGGCGGGGGTGAAACACGGAGAGAGGAAGATGGCAAGTAAACGAAGCCCTTTTGACTTTCTGGGTCAGGAAAGTCGATTACTCGGCACCCCAGCGCCTGAAAGAAACTCTTAACTCTTCGCCAAAGTGTAAACAAGCCTTGATGCCGGGCGTGCATAAATCTAACGGGTGTATCGTTTTCTAATACGCTTGGACCGTGTTTAACCTTGGCGTAGTTAAGGTTAATAGGATAGGAGAATCATCTCATCTCCTGTTTCTTTTCAGCTACCTTTAAACCTTGACTCTTGCGGTCTGTCTGTGAGATATATAGTTACTTGCACTTTACGAGCTTGTCACTTTAGATACTTTTCAATTATGGGGCAAGGGGTTAAATAAAATAATTCAAGTTCAAGGTTGTAGGGACGCTAACAGTAATTCGGATATCTATCTTATATTGTATCTGAGTTACTATCCCCTTGTACTACGATTGTTTCATTACACGTACATTGTATATGCTAGCATTAGTTGATTTCTGATTTCATATCGTTTTACGAATTTACGAATCGTACGAATATTGTAGGCGATATTTGCTTAACCCCTTGCCTTAGGATTATTTCGTTACCTACGTACACTTACCGACAAACGTTAAGAAACAACGTAATCCTTTCCACATTTTTGTGTACTCTTTACTTTCCGAGGTATACATCGATTAGAATTTAAAATAGGATAATCGTCAACGCGATGAATGTTGACACCCGGTAGAAAGGAAAGCGACCGCGTAGCGAGGAAGGGCCGCCAATGGGAAGCTTTGCAACAGAATCGTAATAATTACTAATTAGGCAACAGGCGTACTTGAATCCGTAATTACTGCTCGCATGGCACAGCTGAGCAACAATTTTTAATTATTACGAGCGACCCAACGCGGAACAATTTCAATGGCTAGCTTCTACCTTCCGGTAAAACTCTCCCCGTGTGTCTTTTCTCTTTTCATCGGCGACACTTTCAGCTCTTCGTCGTCTCGTTGCCAATATACTGGTACGCGAAAGCCCGTTTTTTTGTTTTTTTAAACGAAACTTGCGAAACGCATTGTTGGCGACGATTCATAATATTATTAGATACTGGAAAAGGTTCGTGCGGTTTTGAAATCTGCGCAAATCTTAACTTAATCAGACTTGACTTCCGGGATGAAGCCGCGTTGGATGACGATTTGTTGCCGACGTTTCGTAAACATTGCAGTTTACTTCAAATCTTAACTTTATTCCTTGATGGTGTGGAGCTGTAGAGAGGGGATACGATAGGAAAAAGGAAGGGTGTTGCGTTTCGTGCTGGGCCTGCTAGTGGACTCATCAGTGCGGCTACCTAGCAGGCCCTGCCTTAGACTTGGGATATTGGAAGGAAGGTTAAAGGTGGTATATATATGGACGAGGTAGTTGGAGCGAGTAGTTTCGAGAAAGCCTATTTCGTATGTCCCTCTAGTGGTGGGTGCAGGAGAGCCGCCACAAGAGAAAGATGTGTGGAGCTGTAGAAAGGGGATAGGATAGGAAAAAGGAAGGGTGTTGCGTTTCGTCCTGGGCCTGCTAGTGGACTCATCAGTGCGGCTACCTAGCAGGCCCTGCCTTAGACTTGGGATATTGGAAGGAAGGTTAAAGGTGGTATATATATGGACGAGGTAGATGGAGCGAGTACTTTCGAGAAAGCCTATTTCGTATGTCCCTCTAGTGGTGGGTGCAGGAGAGCCGCCACAATGGTTTCTTTGTAAAATAAGCTTTCCTCCACTTTGATACGATTACCTAATAACGTGTAATATAATAATTTGGATATCCATGTTGCACTGGTTGAGGGATAATTGATCCTACGCATAAGAGATTCTGATATCGAAACGTTGTATGTACCTTGTGTTCAACGACCATCGATCCTAGAAGCTAGTGTTATAGGTTTTATGAATGCGCGCGAATGGTGAGAGCGAATGAAATGACGAATGAGCGACGAGTGCTAGAAGATGTAAGAGACAGAGAGAGAGAGAGAGAGAAAGGAAATAAGTAGAAGAGAACGAGCGAAAAAGATTGGGAACAGACGAGTAGCTTCGGTCCACGCGGAACAGACTGTATTCAGTACCACGTTTCAAATACATTATTCCTTTCTTATCCAACATTAGAATTAAAATACAAATAAGATAAACAAAGTTAAACTTGATTTAAAAATATAGTAGAACCTGCTTTCTAATGATGGCGATACGGTATCGATGCTTCGTATTCATACACGTGTTATTATAACTAATAGGCGTACAAATTAATATGTAGCCCTTATCTTTAAATTCTCGGTATCTTCGTCGACTCGGTATCGCTACTTTTCTATTTTCGCACGACAAACGTGAAAACGTGCCCAAGTTGTTAAATGTTAAAAAAACGAGCTCGATTATGTTTCGTACTAAATACGAAATCACGACTGCTTACGATCAATTTGCTACACCTGATGCATCAAGGATCAAATCACCATTCTTTTCCGTTCGAATGGAAAATAAACGGAGAATGATTTAATTAGTTTCGCATGATAAAATGGCGAGTGTAGCGTTGTTCCAGCCGAATGACCAAACGCATCGGCAACGAGCTGTTGCTGTTCGCTATAATATTCTAACCGTTTCCGCGATAGTGCGCCCCGTTATCATTAAAGTTTCGACATTGTCGGGCGAAGTTCGGGCCGTGAAATGCCGCGCACGAACTCGTAGCTAGATGGGTTCATTAAAAATTTACATACTCCATACGCGAAAGATCGTTCGTTGCCTGCAGGACGGGTTTATCCGTGTAATGTATTTTAATTAGCCTTCCGCGAGCTACCGCGTGTACGACTGCGCGTTGCCCGTTAAGCGTAACGCACCAGCGTGCAAGTGAAACTTCTTCATTGGATTTGAACCTTCTGCACGCGAAAGGCGAGTTTCAGGTCGCCAAAATTGTGCTCGTAATTACGAAAGTGGCCCAAGCGAACATTTTAAAAACCAAAAAATGAGTTTATCGGTTACTTCACGTCGCTTTATTTTAAAGTAAATTAATTCGATGCACGTGTTACGATAGTGTCAACAATGAACTGTTATATAGTGCTTCTTGTTCGTTCAACGTTATATTAATTTCGTTTAGCGTTAATTATTGAAAGTGGTCTATATTTTGAAACAAGAAATATATCGTTTAGATCACTTTCATAATTATGGGCACAATTGTTCTCTGCATTCGTGTTTTATACGCCTATCGTAAAATAATATTTATCTTCTATGGCTGTTTATTAATTTCGTCTCTTTGCGTTTGCTGTTCGCGTTTAGTAATTTTGTACGAATCTATCCAATAAACGAATAGACTATTGGGATATGGGGTTAATTTAAATTAGAACTCGATATATATTTCCTTGATCTATGATTTTATTTTCGCAACGAGGAAGGACGTCTTAACGTTACAAGCATCGAACTAAAAGTGAGGGCTTTTCCAAAGCACATAGAAAATCTGGCGCCCACTCCAGAAAGAAAACCAATGGCCTGGGTCTGCAATATGTTTGTCACACGGGCCCTTTAGACACTTATACGGCCAGAGGCCCATGACTCTGGTAACAGAGTTAATGCTTTCCTTTATTATAGACCCAGTGTCTCTCAACACAAAATTTATTTTTGCTTTTAATTAAAATGATAATCCAACATAGACGAATGCAATGGACCAGTTTCGATAACTCTCGAGTTATCAATGGACCAATTTTGATAACTCTCGAAGTGTTAAGGAGGAAAATAGCCGAGTTCGTCGCTAGAAAAATGTTGCAAAATTTTACGCTACGTACGTATGTAAATCGATCAATGGAATTGGACAATTTTTGAACGAAGAATTAAAATGCAACACATAACATTTCTTCCTCTGCGAACGTTGCGCCCATTTTCCTTCCCCCCCTTTGTGAGAGTTTCTCGATTAAGTTTTTCAAATGAAGTTACGTACTGCTGCAATATGTTTATGTCGGCGGTTTTGTTTGGAAAAAGATAATTACATTTGCCTGCAAAATTCTGTAATGTTTTTTTTAACCAAAGTTAGTTACCACGACGTTATTACGTATACAAAAATAAAAGTTCTGCAGTCAGGAATTTGTGCAGCTATCTTTTATGGTTGGAAACAAAAGAAAATTGTAGGTATTCAATGTTTCACGATTTTATTATTCATAAATCTCCGTAGCGTGGGATAAAAATAATTTTGTACAGCGTCGCGCGGTAAATCATTAATATTTAATATACGATATTTAACATACGATATTTAATATATAATCTTTAATATTTAACCTTTAACTACTATTGACTGTCTGTCTATCGTTTAATGATATTTACTTGATCATCTTTATTTTACTTTCTGCATCATTTACCATTCTCTCTCTGGTCACTTTTTAATTACAGTGTAATGTTAATTAAGTTAATTAATAAAGATAAACGAGTACGTATTAGCGGTCTTACAGACGTAAGTTTTAATAGAATATAGTGATTAAGGGATCACATTTAATATCGTTACAAGCGGAGACTAGTTGATTAAATTTTTAAACAAACTATTTACCCAATTCAATCTCTACTCTTACAATTCGTTCTTAAAATAATAATTACATTTTACAATCGTCGTATGCTAATACACAATGAAAGCTACCACTTGATTCTTCTAATCAAGATTAGAATGATCATTTGCTGGATTATTCCGAATGTCTAACGAATCCTCTTGTATTTTCCATGAGCTTTCATACAACGCGTTATTAAATCTCCTTGCTTCACCTTATTTACGTCTCGTCTACGGTCATAATATATACTATTTAACATTTAATGCCTTAATCTTTGATTGTTAATAAAGTTCGCCAACGCGAACTTCGTTTGAACTTGGACATATTCGATTCCAGCTGCTACCGTCTTCGTTAACGTTCGCGAACGATAATTGTATCAATTGAATCGAGTTATCGCGATCCTCGTCACGTGGCAAAATCGACTTCCGATCGTCACCGATTTCCCCGTTCCAAGTTTCGCCGCGTTCGTTCGTTTCTGACTGCGCCGTAATTACACTTCAACCGGAACTGATCCTCTTCTGCGACAGTTTTCTTACTTTCGCCCTTTGAGAAAGCGCAACCTTTTGGATGTATTCGCGGCAAACGAGAACAAGGTGGAAGGAGGTTCGTTTAAAGATGGAGGAGTTTATTCGAAGTGATCAAAGGAGGTACTGAATCACCGCTGATGCTTAAACACACTTTTCCTCTTTATTTCACGAGGAATGATTTGTAGAATTGTATATAAGTATATACACTTGCTGACAAAAGTTGAGAAACAAAGTAATCCGTTGCATAGTTTTGCGTACTCTTTATTTTCCAAGGTCCATAGATTAGAATTAAAAATAGGATAACTTATTGTTTATTGGCATATGTAATGTTATTTTTCATTCTAAGCTATTTCGTTCAATAGATGAAGAATATACAGAACGTTGCAAATGATTACTTTTGTTTCTTACCTTTTGTAAGTATATATATATTATTTCTAATAGCTGGAAATCACCAATGATGCAGTTTAACGATAGAACTATCGACGATTAAAGTATACTTGTTCGTACGAAAGAAACAGACACGTGAGATATTTACGAAACACGTGTGATCGAAGTACGATAAATCTCTATTAATATTTCGTATAGAAGATCGCGGAATATTCTACAAAATGCACCGGTGCAAGTTCGTATCATTTTAATGGCAAATTTGTAATGTAACCAATACTTTCGACTGGTTCGGGTAGTTCCATTGTTAATGTACTTCTCCTTTAATGATAAATGCGAAGATTTTTCGAGAGGAGAGCTAAAGCAAGCGAAAGGAACGTACACGCGTGCATCGATCGGAACGAGCAAACATTATCGCAGCCGGGTAGAGGGTTGCAGTGAACATTTGGGGCGCGCCGCGGACGTTGAAACGAGTTTCTGCGCTTTAAGTCGAAAACTTTCTCGTTAATCTCTTTCAGCGTAGGTTACGAGATTTTCTTTTTTTTTTTTTTTTTTTAGCCGCGGCCGCGTAAAGTCGCGCGGTGAAATCATTTGAAATGGTGCGCCGGTTTCTACAATCTAGGTAAGCTGTACGTCGCCTTTTGAAACCGCAAACGGAGCTACGCCACCGCGACGTTGGTCATTATTTATTAAACCCGCGATTTAATAGCGTGGAATTCCTGGTCCCGCCTCGTAGAAATATCAACGGTCTCCGCCGAGCCGTGTTCCAATATTTATGGCTCAAGACGAGTCTCGCGTGACGGGCGGCGAAATTGTTCGGGGAAGAAAAGTGAACGTTTCAACAATTGCAAACGTTTCTAGGGTAAACGTCTTAATCACAGCCGGTGTCCCCTTGTAATTGTCACTTGAATTCGTTTGTTCAACCCTTTGCCGTGTAATAACGAGTCGCACTCGTGCTATGAATTAGGTCACAGATTTAACATTGACGCGAAAATTTAAGTTCATCCGTAATCAAAAAAAAAGTGGCTTTGCGTTATAAGATTGGAGGTTGTTGAACAAATATTGCCTATAATGTTCAAACGATTTGCACTTGGCATTATGTAAAGTCACTGATCGTTTAATTCTACCATACGTAGGAAATAAAATAATCGTAGGTCATAAGGTTAATAGCGAAGTAACGTACGAAGAATCGAGGTGTGGCGGCTCTCCTGCACCCACCACTAGAGGGACATACGAAATAGGCTTTCTCGAAAGTACTCGCTCCAACTACCTCGTCCATATATATACCGCCTTTAACCTGCCTTCCAACATCCCAAGTCTAAGGCAGGGCCTGCTAGGTAGCCGCACTGTTGAGTCCACCAGCAGGCCCAGCACGAAACGCAACACCCTTCCTTTTCCCTATCCTACCCCCCCTCCTCAATAGTACTTCGACAAAAATAAAATACCTTCCAATATCCCAGTGTCTAAGGCCAGAGCCTACTAGGTAGCCTTACTGTGATGAGTCCACTAGCAGGCCCAGGACGAAACGCAATACCCTTCCATTTTCCCATTCTATCCCCCCTCCACAGCTCCACATATCGTTGGCAATTTTTACTTAACTTTCCTTCCAAATTCCCAACGTCTAAGGCAGGGCCTGCTAGGTAGCCGCACTGACGAGTCCACTAGCAGGCCCAGGACGAAACGCAACACCCTTCCTTTTTCCTATCATATCCCCTCTCTACAGCTCCACATTTGGTGACCGCAACAAGGAATACAACAACAGCAGCCTTCCACGGAGGAACAACGAACCTAAGGCAGGGCCTGCTAGGTAGCCTTACTGATGAGTCCAATAGCAGGCCCAGGACGAAACGCAATACCCTTCCTTTTTCCTATCATATCCCCTCTCTACAGCTCCACATTTGGTGACCGCGACAAGGAATACAACAACAGCAGCCTTCCACGGAGGAACAACGAACCTAAGGCAGGGCCTGCTAGGTAGCCGCACTGATGAGTCCACTAGCAGGCCCAGGACGAAACGCAACACCCTTCCTTTTTCCTATCCTATCCCTTCTCTACAGCGCCACACATCTTTCTCTTGTGGCGGCTCTCCTGCACCCACCACTAGAGGGACATACGAAATAGGACATTCTCGAAAGTACTCGCTCCAACTACCTCGTCCATATATATACCGCCTTTAACCTTCCTTCCAATATCCCAAGTCTAAGGCAGGGCCTGCTAGGTAGCCGCACTGATGAGTCCACTAGCAGGCCCAGCACGAAACGCAACACCCTTCCTTTTCCTATTCTATTCCCTCTCTACACCACCACAGAGGCTACCAAAATCTCCTCTTTAAAAAGTCGGAACGATTAATAGTAAATGAAATAGCTTCAAAAATAATTAAACGCAGTTTCGTCATAAGTTTAATAATGGCAACAATTTCAGTACGAGGAATAATTCCATTTAAACCTCTAACGTATTCAAAAGAATACCGAATCACATTACAGGTACCGCAAATTCGTTTCCACGTCACAAATGGTGCGAGTAACATCTCGTCGGCACAATGGAACCCTTATGAAAAGCCACCCTCGTCGTGTATAAACTGCGCCGCCGTGCGACATGGGGGGAGAAAGGGAAAATAAACAGCTAGCGGATGACGCGAAATTAGCGCGAATCGAATCATATAGGCAATCAACATCAAAGGACGGCGGCAGCGAATTAACGCCAAGCCATCGCATCGGGTGCATCGAAACAAACGGGAACGCGGCGAACGCGAGCACACCCCGATAAATGCACCCTTCGGAATCAAAGAGTCACAATGGAAGATTTATAAGCCGCGCAAATAACCCGTGGCAGCCGTTTCGCGTTCGTGTTCATAGCATGTGAAATGCGATTTTCGCGAAAGCTTGCCTATGCCCCGCGACGGGTTATGGCGTGCAAACGTGCGCGCAAACGCGCGATCCGTCGCAGCCACGGTGTCTTTCGCTCTCGCGAGGGAAACCACATCTGACGTGTGATCATCGTGACGCGCGGCCCGCCGAGAATTCGAAAACTGCATTCGTTTCGCGCAACTACAGGGCGGCGCGACGGTGACAAAAGTATTCGAGTACTCCGTTGCAAGGAAATCTTCCTAATCCGTAAGCGTGACTTTAACGAAAGCTTACGGTACGCGTAGTACGAACGAGCGAATATATGGAGCAATTACTTTTTGTCCATTGGAAATTTGTTTAAAGAGGCGAAATCGAGTCGAGAAGATTTCAATGTTCTATTACTTTTCGAATGCTATTTTGCTTGCAACGGATCCGAATTTAAACGCGTTTCTTTCAGTTTTATCGATGGAAATGCGGAGCTGCGCAAACGCATTCGCAATCGAGTTCGAAGCATCGCGTATTATAATATAACATATTATAAAAATATAATATATATATAATATATATATAAAATATAATATATATAATATATATAAAATATAATATATATATATAGTGAATAAAGTTTATTGAATAAAAAAACCTATAACGTATTATAACAATATAATATATATGTATTATATATAACACGTAGTATGTAACATCATGTGTTACTTCGCACAAGTTGGAACTTCGAACGTCGTAAATTCATCTTTAACCCTTTCGCTACCGGCACAATGAAACTAAACACTAAAACGTGACACGATACGAAATCACTAATCAGTTAACTGTAGCAAACGTAGGTAATAAAATAGTCATAGGACAAGGGGTTAACAAACGCCAGTCAAATATATAATATATACACGTCCACAGTAGCGAAAGGGTTAATTCTTCTCAAAATGGAATGTGTCACAGCTTCGAGCCATTGCCGACGCGATTTCAAAGATTGATTTTCCGTTTCGACGCACAGTGTGGAAAATTCGCGATTCCATGGCCAAAACGACAAACTTGAAATCCTTGATTCGAACGAATCAAATGAGACTATCACACAAAGAAGTAATACAGTCATCAAATTAACATCGATTTCGTTCTTAATAGTTTCATCCAATTATTATACAGTTCAACAGAAGTCGATGTCAATTCGTTACTACGAACGTTCGGAGACGTCAGTGTGTGGATGTGTATCCATTTTAGTTCACCATAAACTTCGTTGTTCCTTCGCTATTTCACAAATAAACAAATGTAATAAAAACAAATGCATAGATGTCGAAAGTAACATAAAAATTAAGTTTCAATATTTCGGCCGTGAAATTGATGAATTTCTCCGCTGTGCGACGGGTCGAAAATAGCGTATCGCGATCCGGAATCTCGATCGCTGGCCATTATCCGTGCCGAAGCAGCACGCCGTTTACGCAGAGGTCGTGACTTCTCCTTTCTGCCCGCGTCCCTTTTTCTCTCCGCCCCTTCCGGCTCCGTTCCGTTCTCCTTTTTATCTCGCCGAGGTACCCCAGTGATTAGACGAAGTAGCGAGCACCGTGCAGAGGAATGGAAAGTTACGGAAGGCCGGAAGACTGCGGAGGGATGGAAGGGTTGGGTGATGAGCCCGGAGGAAGAGGAGTAGACACAAAAGAGCGGTGCACGCCTACCCATCCACTACCTCGCGTCCATCCTCTTTGTTTCGCGGCCGCACCGTTAGGCAAACGGAAATAAAGAAAAAGTCGAAACGAATATCGTAAGGAAACAGACTGGCGGACAATAAAGGAGGAACTATGTCTGTTTCGATGACTGTGTCAACGCTCCAAGCATATCATCGACCAAGCATACGATAGACTATCCATTTCTATATGGAATCGTCTTTATCGTTTTAACGTCGTATCACGCGACGTCAATAATTTATTTAGACGATGAGAGTTACAAACGAATTGTTTTCGATATGGTAAATCTACGATAACGCGTGTATAGAAGTGTATACGGACTACTGGCAATGAAAAGAGAGAAAAGCGATTGGAAAGAGTATCAATATTTTGAGAATTCATCTGGGAGTATCAGCTTTATATCGATACTTAGATTTTTACCGGTTACACTTTCGCGTACGTTCAAGAAATTGCAGGTAAAATTAGTTGTAAATTTCTTGCAAACAGTTATTTCGTTTCAAGGTAAAGAATTTTGGTTTTAACTTTGGTATGGTATCTGAAATAGTTGACGATACGCTCGATTAAACCGATGGTCTTGCAAATTGTCAGACTATTCCACTTGAAGTGTTAAATATTGCATCGTTTATCGATTGCCAAATATGAGCATCGCGTAACTATGCAATTAGGGACGCGATAGAGCGTCGTGATTAATTAACTTCTTGACAGAAGCTAACTTTTCCTCAACGACTGTTTTAATGAATTTCTTGCGTGCCCGAGCGATGAAGTTTTCTCCACGGTTAAATGTTTTAGCGACGAGCTACTGGATGTAGTTTCTAAATAGTTTCTAAGATAAGAAGTATAGATACGTGTATAGAAGTACATATATATTAATTTTGGACTATATTCGTTTTGAATTATATTCGTTTTCGACTACTATCATTTAACCCTTTGCGCTCAAAAGCTATTACAACTATTAAAACATGCATAGTTTCTTAAACTAATACACATATATTCGCGAATATAACTGTTGCATTTCTATACGCGATGTATTTTCTATTGCACAAAATTTAATATCTAATTTCAAGATTATTGATACGTGATTTCTAAACGCCAGATTTATACTAATACTTATTTATATGTATACGTATTGCAATTCCACGATTTATTTCTCTGCAACCCGAATTTCGTTTACTTTTACGATAAAGTTAATTAATAGTAATTAAGTAGAAACTTTTGTCTCGCGATACTTGCTTCGACACGCCAATTAATATTGCCTTGTATTATTTTATCAAGCAACGTTAATTCCTATAAACCCCAAGCTTCGTCGATCGTCGAGAAACACTTGCAATTTAATTACCTGCCATTTAAGAGTAAAGTTCATTCCTCGACCACCGCCGAAAATAAAATCCCCCCAAGGGATCGAAAAGTGGAAGGTTTAAGCTTCGATCTGCTTCTTGCCGCGATACTTTTCGCCGGATATTAACGAAGTTATGCTACTTTGAATCGGAGCATTTTTCAATGCCGCTCGAGTGGACCAGCGGCTGATCATTTATTGATCTCTACTACTGCCGCGGCTTCTTTCCCTGTTTTACGTGCGCGGCTATTTCTTTCGACGATGGGATCCACGAATGAAATTATGCGGAGGACAAAAGCGTGGATCGAAAACAATTTGTCGACCGTGACGTATTGGAAGTGACGAGATCTCGAATTTCGGATGAAGATAGGATTGTAAAGGGGGCGAGAGTTTCGGTGATTGCTAAGCTTCGAAGCTGCCCGCAGTTTGTCTTCTGCTGTCCGACGCGTTCGATATTCCATGCCTGACAATTCCCCCTCCGATCGATGATTAAAACTGCACCCAGAGGATTTCCATCGGTTTCTTCGCTGAGAGCATTTAAGTTTGCCACGATCTCTCCCGTTCGATGTTTAATGAATGTAGAATTAGAAAGGGAATTTAGATATTCGCCGGCGGAATCGTGGATAAGGATCGTAGGCAAATTTGCGGCACTTTAACATCCGAGATAACGCGGAGATTATGGCAAGCTTTACGGTGTCTAAATTGGCAAAGTGACTCTTCTTCTTTTCCTTTTTTCGAGAAACTACTTATGGAATTCTTCCGCGCACAATTACAATTATTGTAGAACTGTAATCGTTATTAACTAGTTTTAAGCCGTGTTAATCTGGATTCGTAGAATTGCAGTCTACTTGGATTACATTTTATCAACTTTAGTTAACCTTTTAGCTACTACACGCCAATATAGTGGCTTCTCGCAAAGTTCATCTTTTAGAACGATGCGCTATTATAGTGACTCAGTTTATATCATTCTGAAAGCCGTGTACATTTTTTTTGGGACATGAAAATGTCTTTGTATGTTTCCATATGCATTTCTCTTCTCGCAATGTTATAATTCAGTCAGTTGCACGTTTATATTAACGCAAGCATAGATAAAGATATAATAGAAATCATGAAACACTGAAACACATAGTAACATTTTTACAGCTTCGTGATTAATTTTGCCTAATAGCTAAAAGGTTAAATAAAATTTGGAAACTATTTGGACCACTTAAAATTCGTATTATTAATGGATGGTACGTAGTCAAAAGTATACGTGTGTTTCCTTAACAATTTCCCAGTGATTTCTTCTTAAAACCTACCCTTTAAGTTTCTTCAGTGAACAATTCAATTTTTTGTTAAATTAAAACGTATTTATACGTTACATAGGGGGCATAAGAATTTAAAAAAGGCTTAGGTGGGGCATGGTACAAAAAAAGGTTGGGAAACACTGCGTTGAACGTAACCGACCATTTTTCTTTCCGGTACTTTATCCCTGGGAATGGCCATAAGATCGTTTCTCTTGCAATTCCTTGCAATCCTTTTTCGCTATTCGCCCGTCTATCAGGAGACATCGGCGAAGCTACGCGTGAAACAATTCGGCTATACACGGCCGTATCGTTACGAGCGATCTGGAATTACTCCGGTTCGCGTGAAAATTGCTCGTACCGAATGCCGTTTCTGCGTATCGAAACGAATCCCGACGATTCGGTTTTGTTTCCGCGTTTCAACGTGCAATTGCCGCGAATCTGGCCGAAGAAAATTGCCGAGATTCGATAATATACTTTGCATAGAAGTGGAGCTAATTTGTAATTCATTTTATTAACATGGCTTTCCGATATTTATCCACCTTTTGTCTCAACCATTTCGATACTAACGACGACGACCATAGTCGTTCAGCAGCTCGAAAAAGGTCGAATGTTCAGCGACAGATTTTCTTACGTACGAGTAACGATTTAGGCAAATTTATTTGGAATATTTATGATCACTCGAAGCTTGGAGAACTGTTTTCGATTTCAATTTTTTGTTCAAGATTATTTATGGTCTAATCGATCGTAAGAAGATTTTATGAAGAGTCAATATCTATGTGTCCACAGTTAATATTATATGAATATTAATTAATATATAGATCAATGATTTTCTCTGTATTTATTCCTTTCTTCTGAACGTTAATAGGTTTCCAATGTTTCTCTTCATTTAGGCATAATGTGTGTTCGGGCCAGTTTGTAAGAGGTTTATGGCAAGGTTTAGAAGTACCGCTATTTTTGAGGATTTGTTAATTTAGTTTTTCTGCCATCTGGACGACACTCGCCAGATGGTACGATTCCCCGGTTTTTACTTCTTTGTCATAGCATTTGTATAGCTTTAGTTTCTTCCGTATTTTTCTCTGTCGACACTCAATAGCAATTACCCTATCATAAACCTCCACGGCCCGAACAGTCAACCTAGGACCATCAGCCACCTAACGGTTTCCACACTCGATACAGGGGTAAGGAAACCGTTTCAGGTGGTCCGCAGATGTGTCGTCCACCCCCACCGTTCTCTAGAGTTTCGCCCCCCTTGGAAAATACCGCAGACCCCTTCCTTAAAGAAACGCGCCGAGAACGTAAGGGAAGGTGTGTCCATCGCACATAAGTTCGCTGATTGGGCCTTCCCAAAATTAGGAAGGAACCAATCAGTGGATGATTAGAAATTCCAAGGGGGAGCTCAGAAACAGTTTGCGAGAGGGAAGACAGAGACTTACAGAGAGTCACACAGGAGAACAGTCACAAGAGTTTCTTAGCACAGTCGTCGAAACACACACACACACCTAGTCGTTTCAAGTCAGTCATACGAAACAGTCATACGAATTAGTCACACTTAGAGAGTCACACGAAGTTAGTCGTCCGAAAAATAGTTGTGCTCCGTCAATAAATATACAGTCCACTTCTCCCATACAACTATCCATACGTCATAATCGGCGTGTGGAAGTCGTGTACAAGCAGAATCACCGTGTTAGGGATTCGCGACGCGACAATGTGATTATACTCGTTGGCATATTTAACCTAATTTAGGAAGCTAATCGCGTAACATACGATAGAAACAAAATGCCTAAAACTGTATTAATTACTTTGACAAAATTTCCCTCCTTATTTCCTAATATCAACACGCGTACAAACATATTTATGGAAAGAAATATTCTTTTAAAAGAACGTCGCTTTCACCCACTTCCAATGATGTCACTTTCATTGTAAAATAATAATCAACCCTTTTCATTTCCTTTTACCATGATAAAATAATAGTCAGCCTTCTCTATTTTCTTTCTTCATAATAAAATAGTAGTCAGCCTTCTTTATTTCCTTTCTTCATAATAAAGTAGTAGTCAGCCTTTTCTCACAATACTCTTCGAACATTTCCTCAGGTCTCACTTCCTTACTTCCTTCCACAAAAAAAAAAAAATAAAACAAATTTGCGTAAATATTCGTAACCGAGCTGTCACCCTCGCATTTTCAATTTCGCCATCCTTGGACCGTTAAAAATTCCACAATTCTAAGGACCTTTCGTCGGAAAGAATCTCGGTACCTCAGAAATGCCATCATTTATCACGACCACGAGTCGCGATACTTGCGATGCAACTGTTCGTACAAAAACACGAGTACACGTATCAGACGTCGGAGAGAAGTTGTTCGATATCGATTGCCGTGGAGCGAAAAACGTGATGAATCGTGGTTTAGATCGCCGGGCGTCGCCGACGAGAAGCTTTCGGTGTTGGTTATCGGTTTTAAACGGAAGTCGAGGCGAGCATCCACTGTCTCCGAAGTTTAACCGGAAGAAAGTGTACCGAGCAGCATCGCGCGCGCAAGCTTTCTTGCACCGTCCTCTCCTCCGCGCTGTCGAAACGGGGAAAAAAGTGCCGTGAGGAGCCGCGACGAGGTAAAGATGGAAGGTGGTGAGTAAAAGCAGGCGAAAAAAGGGGCACGTAGATCGGTTGGAACGGGAAGAAGAAAGACGTAGAAGGCACGCGCGCGCACAAAAGGCGAGAACGAAGACGTTTGGTTCGAGCTCGAGACGTGAAAAACAAAAGGCACGATGTCGAGAGACGGGGAGAATGCCTCGCGAATGCCACGGTTTTAAAACGTAAAAAGCGGCCAGATCTTTCCCACCGAGGAAGGGGGAAATATTCGAATCGTTTCGGCGCGGTTCGGCCAGTCGACCGAGGCGGCTTCCTTGGACGATCGCCGAGCCGGAATAAGAGCGGGCGTTTTGCATTTTAAAGGGATCTATTAAAATAAGAGTTATCCAAGCCTCAATCTCCGCGGGCAAGTTAGGAGAAAGATTGGTCCTTTGCTTGCTTCGCGAAACGTGCCCTCATTTTCAAAACACTCTCCTCCGCTGCCAGGTACTTTCTTGCGATCTTATTCGCGATTTAAGATCCTTGCGTGGAAATATTCGCGGCCTTAGACCTCGGCGGCGGCAGCGAGGGAGAAGTTTCGCCGTACAGAAGCCGAAGAAGAATGGACGAGCCGGTAAAAATAGTTGAACAAATGTTTTAAAGTAAACACCGAGGATTGTGTTAGGTTGACGCGTACGCGGTGTACGAAACTGTTGGGAATATGCTTCCGAATATAGTTTTTATTGAAACGAAATAAAATAAACGCTTAATAAGAGTAAAACTAAATACAAAGCTGGTTGATGTTTCCTTGCTGAGGGAACGCAGTGAAGTGACGAAAATCGCCTGCATGAACGTGCGGCTCGTGTACAACAATGGCCCATGCCATAAAAGGACGATCAGGGAGGGAAAGGAAGAACCAAAAATGCACGCGTACTAATGTAGAAATTCAGCCTTCGCACGAAATGTGCGAAGGTCAGAAAGCATGCTGTCCCTCGGACACCCGGCTCCAGGTATGCCTATGCCTGCTAGTCTAAGAACAATCAAAATACTGTAGGGATTATTTTAATTAAATCCCACGTGGAGTTGTTCAGGGAACGGGAAGATAAAAAATGTCCTTTAAGGGCAAATAATAGTTTATTAAATGTAAGTAATAATAATCGCACTACGTCTTTCGCTCACACAACTCTCTCGGCTCGCAACGTCTTGTCTCTCTGAACTCTCTCATTTAACTCCCGCACCCACGCTTTCCACGCATTCTACCCTTGCACGCATTCATTCTCTCTCATTCTGTCTCTCGGTTTTTCTCACTCATCTCCGACATTCGTAAGGCCCAGTCAGTCACGTTCACCCGAAATCTTGCGCGACCACACACCCTTCATTCACACGCCAAACCCCAGACACTCAGTCCCAAACACTCTTCAGTCAGGCGCCAGTTTATAAACATTCACGCGTCGTTCTGTCCCCCACAATACCCAAACATAATTCAAAGTAAAATCAACAGAAACAAAGTATTAAGACGTTTTCAAAGGCTCCTATTTCCCCCGCCATGCTTCCAAGCTTCGACGAATGACGTAGCCTCTAGACAAACTAGTTTATAGTGGCAGCGATTGAGTAGACGACACTGATTATCTACTTATAGTTTACTTTATAATTCGCGCCGCGAGTGTGACTCGTCGTTGCAAACCGACGCCGTTAAATAAACTAGCCACGGAAATATTAAACTACCTATCCGAACTCTCGGCAGGGCTTCTTTATCGGTCACTTCTCTAACCAATCGTCGTCCGATATTCATCCCCTCGACCGATTACGTCGTTCAGCAAACGACGGAAGAACGATCAAACGTTACGACGGATTGCCCGAGAGTGGTCTCGGGGTTATGTTTAATAAAAAGCCACACGGCTGGAACTTTCCATATATAGCCAACCCATATTCCCACCGTGCCCTCATAACATTTCAACCGCCGAGCACATCGCGAAGCGAGTGCGCACCGTCGATTCGAACTCATCGATGGTAAAAAGTCGACCCAGCGTCTCTACACACGTACACGGACGCTTACGCAACAAGCGCGCAAGCTCACACCGTTACGGCATTTATCATCGAATAAGGCCACGAGTTTTCATTAGTCGGGAGGAAAGAGAAGGGTTGGGAAGGGGGGGGGGGGGTGAGGCGAAATATGGGAAAATTGGAATCTCTTTTCCATGGCCCGTTTTTCCGGAGGCAGACGATGAGACTTGGCACGAAGAACGAACCGTTGGCTCCGGCACACAGAGAAGGTGGGTCGAGGGGTTAGAAGGGGTGGCATCGAATGTCGAAAAAGGGTAGAAGTGGGAGGAGGGAGGAGGAGGGTGGTAGAGGTTGGAAACTAGCGAAATGTCGATTCGCGGCGACGACGACGGTATCGAGCGAGGGTCGCGTTTTATTTGTTCGTGGAAAACAAAGGCCGAGCAACAGGCCCTCCGCTCTTCCGTCACCCTCGCTTCCGGTCGTCGCATCCGCCACCTTCACCCTCGAATCGTCGCCCCACCCTGTAGTCGGTTCAAAGCTACTCGAGAGAATCGAGAAACAGGAGCTTCAAGGGGTTATTCCAGTGCGAATCTTTGAAAGAATCGATTTCGCTTTTTTTAATATTGAAAATATTTTTTTGGGATGTATGACGGCGGATATATAGGGGGGAAATCCGAGAGTGACGGTGGAATAATGACTTGCGTTAGTAGCGATGACGTCACAATTGGATAAGACGTGACGCGTTATTAACTCTTTGCGGACGAGCGTCGACAAATAGTCGCCTAATCATTTTTTAGCTTTCCGAACCCATGTCGACTTTTAAAGCACAGAACTTAATGCAATGAATACTTAACGTAATAATAAACATTTGAAATCGTTGGAAATGAAATGGTTTCGAACTGAAAAGCGTGAAAACTCAATGTCGTGGAATTCAAAGCTTAAAGTACTCTCACAAGTGCCATTACTTCTCGTCCGCAAAGGGTTAAAGGAGACGCGTTACTCAAGCGTGTGTATTTAAATATTTTCAATATCGCTGGATCTTGCTTCTAGCGAAGACTGTAAATTTTCTTCTTTTTTTATTATGTTCTTAACAGTACGAAAGATACGCACGTGAAATTTTATGCTTGAACTATTAAAATTGACGAAGGTGTGGTTGTTTGAAGAACGCGACGGTGGATAGGCCACTGAATATTGAAGAACTAGTGGGAAAAATTTGATAATAATCATATTTCAGTGTCGTCATTTGTGTAATTTTTAACTTTTCTCTTTTCTTCTAATACCTGTTATAGCCAAACTCGTACAAATTAAGAATTCGAAACGTTTTCTTCATTTCAGATAAATAAAATGATAGCAATCACCAGCACCATAGATTCTTTTTAAAAAAGCGATTACGTTTGGAAGTATATAGTGCCACCAATTTTAACTTCTCCTTTCAAGCCGACAAATTTGTAATGTTTACTCGGACACGTGTATGAATAAACCCTGCAAATTTGACTGCTAAACTTTACGTTACGTTAACGTTACGTTACGTTAGTGTTACACGGTATATTCGCGAAAAAGAAATGCCGAAAAACTGGAATACCTATTCGAGATGCGGATACGTGACCACTTGGAAGGACAGCTCCTGGAACGCGCAGGAAATCGATTGAGAATTCGTAGCGGAATCGATAACTCGAAGTGGAAATCCAGTGGAGAATGGAACGAGGAAAAGTATGGCCGACGATATGGAAGCGATCGAGCCAAAACGAATTCAGTCGTAATCACGCGAACGAGACGAGAACTCTCCTGCTGAGCACGGTGCTACATTTTTTACTCCCCCTATCTTTTCCCATCTTTTATATCTCTTCGATACGACTGGAAATATTATTTCGATTCGTCGTGCGTCCGAAACACGGCCGGATATTCTCTGACCGATGGCTCAGCCTCAGCGAAATTATAGAAGATACCGGGGCGCCCTTTTCCCGTATCGAAGTTTACAAGCAGAAAAGAGCGCAACGTTGCAAAACCGCGGCGGAATTTATGAGATTCTACGGTTTATGGGACAGGTTTCGTTCCGATGAATTTTCTATTTACGGTGTTCCGTTTTACGCGACGTATTAACGGGTCGATTGACGACTTCTATATTTTTGAATACCCGAACCGCAAGTCGCGGATGATATTTCTATCCGAGGTAATACGGTTTTCGCGACGGAAAATTGGGCTTCTGATTTGTTCGACTGTAAACATACGATAGACATTGTTAGAGATTTTGTAAACCAGTTTTTTTTTAATAGAGAAATTAACTTGAACGATTGATACGAACGGAATAATTAGATTGCGGGTTAGGGTAACACGTGAGTCTGAATTCTAAACGTTGCGATGCGATACTACCATTTGTTTTAGTTATTAGTAGACACAGGATTTTTATGCATTTATGGGAAATTTAAATTACACGATACATCTAAAATGAAGTGCAGATTGTAATGTTTAGAAAGTGAAACAGATCTGTATTAACGTTCAATTCCTTTAATTGCGCTGGCAAAAATATAAGTTTGCATAAAAAATCGCAATCTACTTATTACTAATGCAAGCCTTAATCGCGATCAGATGTTTAGTACAATGTAGAAACAGAAAAGTTGTTCAGTAGAATTAGTGTTTAATAGGTATGAAAATTTGTTAGGAAGGAGATCTATAAAATTGCTCAATGCTGTATATAACATTATACAATAGCTCATTATTCTGTGTTGCTACTAAATATTCCTCAAACATCGTTACGAACTTTCGGAATAATTTAATACACGAAACGATACGAAATCAGTAATCAAATAATGCTAGCATACGTGGATAATAAAAGAATCGTAAGACAAGGAGTTAAATATGATATAAGAAGGTGTATAAATACTGTTTAACACTAAAACTATCAAACCGGTCAAAGCTATGAAAATAAGATAAATTTGCAGCAATGTATTTTTCCGAATATTCCATGATTTTGTATACAAAGTATAAATAAAGATTTTTCAAGTCTGTATCGTTTTTATTTCTAATGATGCAAATAAGCATAGTTTAGTCGTTGGTAGTTTCAGTGTTAAACGTTATACAAAATTTCATTTAAGCATCGCGTGTTGTATAAAAAAATATAAGTATCATAATTGACGTAGAATTAAAGCTTGTTTTAGTCTAACGAAGATTCTCCCTTGCTTTAAGGAAATTTGGGTTCCTTTCCAAACTTTCTTCGTGTTTACCGCGTGCTTCGTTTTACTACAAAGTAACCTGTTTGCTTTAAGCACGTCGGTTTACCTGCGCGATGTACAAGATATACATTAAAAGGATTAAAGATTAAACCACAGACGAGGTACAGGATAGTCCTATTATCTTATGGGACTTCGTGTCACATGCTATGAAATACCGACGTTGAAAAAAATCCAAGTGTTTAATACGCCCTCTGTAGTACTCATGGTTATTCTAATTTTTGCATTCGCCTTAGCGTACAAAAAATAGCGAAGCTTTCTCTTTAAAATCCTTTTTGTTTCATCTAAATTCTATTTTTTATTGGACAAATATGATCGTCGAAAGAGAAGCGTACGTTTCACTCGTTCCTAACAAACCCCAAAACATCTATTAAAACGTTTCAAAGTTCAACTCGACGCCATTTTGAAGCTGCGCGAATGTTTTCAAAATCCCTGCACCACCATAATCGGTGAACCTTCCACTTTAAAATACTTTTTGGTTTACGTAAATCCGACTTTCGGTTGCCGAGATATCATTATCTGAAGAGAAGAGTAGTTTTTTACTCGTCGCCAAACCACGCCAAAATACCAATATTAAAACGTCCCAAAATTTAACTCGCCGCCATTTTGAAACGGATCGAACGTTTTCAAAATCCCTTTTGCAACATAATCGACGAACCTTCCCCTTTCAAACCCTTTTTGGTTCAACTAAATCCGACTTTCGGTTGCCGAGATATCATTATCTGAAGAGAAGAGTAGTTTTTTTCTCGTCGCCAATCCACGCCAAAACATCAATATTAAAACGTCCCAAAATTTAACTCGCCGCCATTTTGAAACGGATCGAACGTTTTCAAAACCCCTTTCGCGATATAATCGACGAACCTTCCCCTTTCAAACCCTTTTTGGTTCACCCAAATCCGATTTTCGGTTGCCGAGATATCATCATTTATAGACACGAGTACGTTTCTCCGCGATTCTCGGGCCCGCCGAACTGACCTACCTCAACATTCGCTGGTCAGTTTTACTATGTTTACTACGAAATGTAAGCCGTTCCAGGAATTTAAGTAGGTCAAGTAGGTTAAGTAGGTCATTCATGTCTCCGCGCGCGCCAACCGTAAGGGTAAACTTTAAACGGTCATATCTCGCGAACCAGTTGAGATATCGACGTGAAACGAAAAGCAAATTAAAAAGCACATTTTTCTCTATCTCCAGAGTCAGTCGTCCTCCAATTTTCACGATCGCAAGCGTAGTTATGGAACGAAGAACGCGGGGGACGTAGGCATTTTTTATTTAGGAAACTACGAATCCAAAATTCTTGAAACTTGGTGAGATGTTGGACATGCGATTGAAGAAACGTTGGAAATTTTTACGCGAGGAAATTCGAATAACAACAGCGTCTGCGTTTCGCTATTGGAAAAAGGGCGGGGCGTAAGGATGGTGAAGTTTAGGAATTTTTTAGAGGGAAAGAATGAATCGAAACGTCTCCAAACTTGGCGCATGATTGACGCTGTCATTGAAGAGTATTTGAGAATTTTTTCGTAAGGAACGTCGAAGTACAATGGCGTCCGCACAGTCACGTATAAATTATGTGGTTAAAAAACTACGATATGCCCACGACGAATCTTCTTTCGATGACTTATCGTTGAAACGTCTTCATAAAGTTCTTGTTAAAATTCTTCTTAAACGTGTTGAATATTCATGCGGAAGCTACGCTGTTAAATTGGAATTAGTGGGCCACGAAATAAATTAATAAATGACAAACGTAATAGAATAGAATGTAGATACAACAAAGGAGAAATAAAATAAAGCGTTAACAGAATCAAGTATAAATAGAATGAAATATGCAAACAGAATAAACGACGCAAATAGAATGAAATATATGAATAGAATAACGTAATTGTAGACTCGTAGGCTTAATTATATGGTCGCGTAGCGAGTGTTAGAGGGTAAGAGCCTGCCGTAGCAACAATAAAGCCCAAGGAACCAGTACTTGTTAATTTTGCAGCTGGTCAGCACGTGAAGCCAAGATTTGGGATAGTTGTAATTTCGTTATTTTCGCATGTGATTTCAAAGTCGAGGCGATCCTTGGTTTTTATTGCTGGCTGCCGAGTTCCGGGTAGGTAACGGGAAAGGCCGAGTGACCGTTGACGGGGAAGTAGGAAATTCTAAAGGGCAACATACCCCTTAGCTCTCTCCATCGGGACTCTTCCCCACCATTCGAATATTGAAAAATATAAAATGGTACGCCAGGCAACGAAAGGTCTGTCTGCGTCTATCGCTCGTCGAAAGAATAAAGTAACGTTAAACGAATTGAATTGTATCTTCCTCGACTCCCCGAGTTCCGGTTTACATAATAGAAGTTAGTTGTAACACAGGTAACACAATCAGATATGCACAGATATATCAAACATGATGGATCAAATTTAATCATGAGTCTAATAAAAATTAGTAGTGGGTGGGTGGGTGGTGGTTAAACACTAACCTTGGTGGTCATCTCTGGTCATCACCAAGCTAAAATTTGATCTGTGATAGACAGATCCGGTCCGATTCCTTCGGGAGAACCAAGAACAATAAGAGCGCGCGGCGCTCTTCCGCTGCTTATATAAACAAAGGCGGTTACGTGACTCCCCTTCTTCGGATCACGCGTGAGAAGAGACCGTTTTCAATTTATCACAATTTCTCTAGTGCAATACGAGAAGATTTATTAATATTTATATCTTTATTATACTTTTGCGCTCTCAGGAATTTGTTGTAACAATGAATACATTACGTTATACATTTCGTACGCTTTAAATTATACAGAAGATTGAATGCACCGCTGCACAGAATCTTTCTATTACAAAGTTAACTTTTGAAACAGATACGCGATACAGAAAATAATTAAATGGACACCGTGTACACGTATTATATAACATTTTCGCATCGGCAACTTTGGGGAGTTCACCTCTACCCTAACTGAAGCCAAGCTTTCTAAATTTTCTAATTTCTGGCGTACGTTCCTGGTACGTTCCATCTGGTCACCGACGAACTTCTCCACGGCGCGTAATACACGTTTTCACCTTCGTCAAGCCGAACTTTCCGTCGGCCATAAATCACACACTTATTATGCAAAATTTCCCGGCCACGTGCACACGTCGGAGCGTTAATCGCGCGCCGCACGGAGGCCCAATGGACGCGTAATTTCGAGGTTCAGCTGGATACTCGTTTAGTTCGGAAGCCAGGTCGGCTTGCAGCCTCCGTTGCCGAGGATTTGCATATCTATGAGTGCAGCTCCGGGTGTACATATGCGTAAGAGGGTATGCGGCGAATAGGGAGCCGGGCATCACGTTCTCCAGGATAAAGACGCAAATACGTACGGCGTAGTTTCATAGGGAAATGAAGGGCGTGGAATCTCCATGCCGTAACGGCAAGATCGCGCGGTGATTTGTAATTGTAATTAGTAGTCGGACCAATTCGTTACGCCATCGAGAAACGTGTGTATGTGTGTGTGTGTGTGTCTACGGCGGGGAATCGGTGAAATCGAATCGTTCGTCGATTTATAATGGATCGTGATACGAGTTACGAGTCCGATATGTTATTCGGTTGCTGGGAAAATAGTGTCGATTTTGTGGACGTGAAAGCTACTCGATTTATCGCTGAGCGATGTTTTTATATTTGATTGAATAATACCTGTTAAATAGAGCAGGCCCGGGCGCGATTTAGGTATTTCGTTGCTTTAAATTCGCTAGCTTGATCGACTGGATCCCACGTTCGAAATGAAATCTTCGAAATATCGTACTCGTAATCGTATCGCAGATAATTTTCGCGTTCATTGACTTTTATGTTAAGTAACATGTTAAGAAACAGTTTGATTTAACGTATTCCATGATGGATTCCATTAAAAATAACTTCATTTAACTATTAAATAACGTAACTGTAAAATAAATGTTTCTTTATACTAACTTTATTAAGTGTCCGATGAATTGTGGCCATAAATGGTAGAAATGATAAAATTAATTAAATCAAGCAGCAATTAAATGTAAAGATACGCCTGTGTACGAACACCTTTGTTATCGATGTATGAACAAATCTTGCATAAACATCCGTAGTGCAGTAATTAGTATTGTGATAAATAGCGTGATCATAAAGTGCAATTTAATCGATCGAAACGATCATTTTGCGCATCATATTTCGTCCTTGTCCACTGATCTTACATTAATTAATCGCCGAAGCGCGTTAAACTTCAAAGTTACATTTGATTCGTCCAATAAACACTAGCTCTAAGCGTAGCACGGGGCCTTATAAGTTTCGAAATTTCCCATCAGCAAGACAGTTTCCTACTAACTAGACCGCCACGATCTTCGCAAACAAGCATAATTCCAGCCAGTTTGAGCAGAATATTAGCGATACAAGCAACGGGAACATAGTCACGACGCAATTTCCACGCGGCTGCTGCTCGGCGACCATTTAACCAACGATAAAAGCGAGATTTAACTTTGCAATGTTCCTAATGCTAGGACCAAAAGACAGGTTTTAGACTTTTCGCGCGTTTCTGTTTAGAATTGATATTCGCGCAGCGTATCCCACGTACGATACGCTTGCGAACGATTCGAGATGCACTGAAACACACGTAACTATTGTATCGATACGTATCAATTTTATTACGTTCGATACATATTTGGATATAATTACGAAGGCCTGACTACGATTCAAACGAAATCTGTATCGTGAAACACGTGACAATAAAAGCGATGCGTATGGCAAATATTGAAAAATTCAAGAAAGTATAACAAATGAATCTAATAAAAATATTTGCGATAAATAACTTTATATGTACAGATATTTTCAGTATTTAAATATTGACTTCATTGGTGTCCGAAGAAAATCGGGAAAAATTCCGGTAGTATCTTCAAGCATTTTAAATTGAGGATGAAATTTTATTAACTTTAAATTGAATTCATTCTTCACAACTACAATCCTGATGTGGAGCTGTAGAGAGGGGATAGAATAGGAAAAAGGAAGGGTGTTGCGTTTCGTGCTGGGCCTGCTAGTGGACTCATCCAGTGCGGCTACCTAGCAGGCCCTGCCTTAGACGTTGGGATATTGGAAGGAAGGTTAAAAGGCAGTTGTGGAGCTGTGGAGAGGGGATACGATAGGAAAAAGGAAGGGTGTTGGCGTTTCGTCCTAGGCCTGCTAGTGGACTCATCAGTGCGGCTATCTAGCAGGCCCTGCCTTACACTTGGGATATTCGAAGGAAGGTTAAAGGCGGTATATATATGGACGAGGTAGTTGGAGCGAGTACTTTCGAGAAAGTCTATTTCGTATGTCCCTCTAGTGGTGGGTGCAGGAGAGCCGTCACAAGAGAAAGATGTGTGGAGCTGTAGAGAGGGGATAGGATAGGAAAAAGGAAGGGTGTTGCGTTTCGTGCTGGGCCTGCTAGTGGACTCATCAGTGCGGCTACCTAGCAGGCCCTGCCTTAGGTTCGTTGTTCCTCCGTGGAAGGCTGCTGTTGTTGTATTCCTTATCGCGGTCACCAAATGTGGAGCTATAGAGAGGGGATAGGATAGGAAAAAGGAAGGGAGTTGCGTTTCGTGCTGGGCCTGCTAGTGGACTCATCAGTGCGGCTACCTAGCAGGCCCTGCCTTAGACGTTGGGATATTCGAAGGAAAGTTAAAGGCGGTATATATATGGACGAGGTAGTTGGAGCGAGTACTTTCGAGAAAGTCTATTTCGTATGTCCCTCTAGTGGTGGGTGCAGGAGAGCCGCCACACTGACGTTTAGTTGTACAGTATATTAACTAGTGTATATTACACGATTTACATAATTGGCTGTTGATCCATTATTAAATAAATAAATAAAAGGAAAGAATTTAGCAACGGTTTATTTCAGTATTCATATTATATTTTCAATTATACGAAGAGAGAAATGAAGCGCGCAGCTTTGGATTAAAATTGCTTAATTTGACTCCGACTTGCAGCGTAAGGGGTTACGAAAATTTGCAACGTTGTTGTCGCAAACGTTGCACCGCTCGTAGAAAAAGTTTATTATATTAAAATTCCACCGAATCGCGGACAACATTAGTGGAAAAAGTCCACCGAAAGCGGGAGTGAACGTTGAACACGGTAAACGCTAAAGCACGCAGTTTTACTTTCAAATTTTATGTAACTATTTTCATTTGCCTGGTGGATAGTGAATTTCGCGAAAATATAGCAATTTCATGAGCGCCGGAAATAAGTTATGATGGGCTCGCTGACAGCGTTCAGGATGCGTAGCGAAAATGTTTCCAGACCTCATGAATAATTCACCAGAAGCCAAATTCGACTTCGATATTTGTAGATTATGCGGTTTTGGCTTGCCCGTCCATTTTTCCCATCGCTTTCCCCTGTTTATTAAAAGGTTAAAGTAATACGCGTAGCTTTCGCGCAAAAAATCGCGCACCCGAAACTTAATTACTTTATCAAAATATCGGATAAATTTCCATTTTTAATCACGCTGCACTCTTCCATTTATTTTCTACCCAATCGCGATCCTAATTCTCTAAAATGTTCCACAGTTTTGAAACGAATAGGGTAAGCTTATCGTTTTAAGCGACTTCGTTTAATTATTTCAGAGGCAATTTATTTACTTATTTATTTATTAACCAATAATCGTTCCGGTTTCGAGCACAACATTAGTTAACATCTATTTTATTTACGATGACTTTATCCACATGTTAATAACCTTTTTTTTATTAATCCCCTGGCATACAATGACGAGTTACATAGATTTTTTAAACATAAGTTTTATTTGCAATAAAATGTTATTTTCATCTTAGCTTTAGTTTCACTTTAAATGGTTAAGGATTACTAAATACAAATTATGGTAGAATAATTTAATATTTCGAACAAACGCGAGAACTCTGATCCGTTTACGATAGGTTGCGTAAATGTAGTAGTCAGAAAATTGTTAGACAACGGGTTAATTACTACTTCATTGAAAGTATACAACAAAGTCCAACGCCTCAATTACTATCACTCGAAAAGTTGCCACTTAAATTGGAATGATCCATAACGCGTATCAGCAATTCAGTTTATCTGACGAATAAATTATCAATTTCAATAGAATAAAAATTTCCATACTTTCTAGTTACAGTAAATAGGTCGCGTTGGTATGCTCATACGATACATTTATTTCCTAATATTTATCTTTGAATATTAAATATAAACATATGTATATGTGCAATGTCCATATGCGTTTCGTCGATAATAAACAAATATATTGAATTCCGCGTTACGTTTAAAGAAGCTGCTTTATTCGAGGTTCAAAATATAGTTCATTCGATGCAAAATATTTATCGAATCAACTGCGTTGTAATATCAACGGTAATAATCTGCAAAGTAGGTGAAGATAAGTAAGCGTCTGACCAATCGTTGACCTTTACTACTTACGCTACTCGTTTCACTAGTTTCACTCGTTTCACGGCAAGATTCGCATCTTTACGCTATTCGCGCTTCATTGTAGCCACTGTTTTTGTTTTATAAGATACAACGTACCAATATAAGATGCAATACAATATGAGAATATTAAATATAAACATATATGCAACGTCCATGCGTTGTTACATAAAAATCAAGTCCTTTAATATTAAAATCTTCTTAATCTCGATTCTCCGTACATTCGTTCGCTATTAAATAAACTAATTGGAGTGACAATTGTAAAGATGCTGACAATAATTAAGACATTTACCCTATATAGAATATAAAATCACCCTTGTTAAGTTCCAAGAAGCTACTTCACTATAGTTAACTCTGAACACCGAATAAAATGTGCATTCGAATACTTAAAGAGGAAATTTTGTTAGTCTCGATTCTTCATACGTCACTTCGCTATTAAACAAACGAATTAAAGTTTACGAGTTAAACATTTATAACACGATAATTGAGACGTGCAATGGTTGGCTACTGTAAATTTTATTCCGCTACTCTAAACGCGTACTTTTCATATGTCGTTTCGATGAAATAATTCGAACACACTGTCGTTATCTTCTCGATGGTTTTTGCCACCGCATTACGATACCAGACAATGCATCGCACGCGAACGTACTAGCGGAATGCAGGTCAACTGCACTGTAAACCGTTGATCAAAATATATATATTCGAGCAAACACGCGAGGAGAGCGCTGTGCAACAGAAAAAGGAAGAAAAAAAAAAAAAGAATGAAGGAAAATCGTGCAACGCGAAACGAGGTACTCCGTTCGTTCAATGTTTAATGCGTGTGTTTTTCTAAATAAGTAGAAGCGTAGGGAGAAAAAAGATCGCGGCAATTCCGCATCGAACAAACGCGGAACGGTTTTTCGAAATCGAACGAACGTTAGCGCATCGAGTATAATTCCATTTCTTTTCCCCGTGGGTTTAAAAGCGTGCCAGGTCGTGCGAAATAATGATCGATGAATTTCAACCGTGGCAAATTCGAAGATGAAAACGTCGAAGCCATCGAAGCGTTGCGAATTTTGACGCTGATTACTTTTCCGCAACTTACAGTCGTTCGTAAAAGTCTGCGTATTTATAGCGTTTCGAATTTCGAATATTTACGTATAAAGAAAAATGTAGCAGTAGAAATGATATAATCACGGTTCGCTTCAGTTTGCGTTTGGTTTTGGGGAGTGTCTCAGCTGTTGCGCGAGTATCGGATTATTAGACGGTACGATAAAAGTAGAGAGACTAAAAACAGGGTACGCGCAAATGCAGCTCGCTATGTATAGTACGTGAAAAAAAATGTGTATTGAAAACATGTAAACTGGAAGCCATGCGAAGCCTAACACGCGAAGATTAAATAAAATAATAATGATAATAATGTAAAGAGGAATTTGCAGGATGGAAATTGAAACTTAAACACTAGAACTATTAAATGTGGTCAAAATGACTCATTCGTAGCTTTTTATAAAAATTGTATAAACTCAGGCGAATACATTTTTGCAAATCTGCTACGAGCTTCTATTAGGAGAACGAATAAAGCATTTTTTCCATCGCATTGTATATTTCTTCGGGTATTCGTAATTGCAATTTCTTTAGTACAAATAAGTATAACGTAATCGTCGTTAGTTCTAGTGTCGAATCATCGACGAAGCATGGATTATATTATACGTCTATACAGATGAATTGGAAAAGATAATCACTCAAATGATCTAGCCAAAAACTCATACAAAATATCGATACCAAGGAGACTGCATAAAACGCATCCAATCGATTTATTAAAAAAAGAACAGTCAAGCTAATAAAATACCCAAACCAGATGCGTTCCAATGGGAAAGTATCAACGTGCTAACTAAACAAAATGTTAACAAAATTAACCAAACGTTCGCTGAAACAAATTGTTAATTGTAAAACGGGGTTATTAAAAAAAGATATAGATAGACATCACGAGTTTAGATCACAGAATCATTGGATATACTTTAGATTAGAATTATCTAGAATTTAGATTATAGAACGAAGTTGCGTGATAAGGTTAAAGTAGCAGTAATTCGATCATCCAGCCTATTCATCGTGATTTGTTTGACTGCAGAGAAGCGAGTGAATTACTCGCCATAATAAACTTCGGAAAATCCGAGGGAAAGGCGAAAGACTTTCATTTTTCCCCGTGTAATTTGAGAAATGACTAGGAATTCCGTCCGCGACCCAACGCAACGCGAGAAATCTTTTTCAATTTGATGAATGGAGTGGTAATTACGTTGAAATTGTGTAATGGATCACTTTCGAGCTGCTGCGAGTCGTAAATTAATTAGCGCGCCGGCAAGTAACGAAGCAGGTGCGGTTAAACAAGGAAAAGTCGAGAGCTAAGTGACCGAAACATGCTTACTAATACACCATCCATCGTTTCGAATTTCAAACGCGTGAGAAATGACGCGAGCACGCATCGCGAACTCTTCGTTTAACCTTTCTTCGGGTTACGACGTTCACGATAATTTCACGCAACTTTAACCGTTTGCGAACGAGTGTCTGCAAATAATCGCCACTTTCCTGGTTTTGTGGACGCGCTGTTCACTGTTAAAGCAGAAAATTTCAATTAATATTGTGGGGTGTGAGATAAGGGTGTTTGGGCAGTATGAAAATCGGATCGAGTGAAATATCAATGAGGAGTGTTTGGGTTATGTGATAGTCGGATCGTGTGAGGTGTGAATAAAGAGTGTTTGGACCGTCTGACAGTTCTCTGAAATAAGAATGCATGTGGGTACGAATCGGTGATTGAATGTGATTGTGTATGAGTGAGTTTTAAGAAAGCAAGAGTGTCGCGAGGATGGAAGGAAAATGAGTTGAGTTGCGTAAGAATATTGAGAGAGTGAAGACGACCGAAGAGAACCGTGCGAGAAATCTGCGAGAAAAAACTGTATTTTATTTCTTTTTACTTTTCCATATTAAATATTCCTTCAGAATAACTGTGGTTAATCCTTGTTGTTGAAAATCCCTACAATATCGTTGATAAACGCTTCGAAGTTTTAAGAATTCGTTGACCCGCAATTCGAAAGCTTAGAAATTTAAAGACTTGGAATTCAAAGTCAAAATACTCTTTTAAGTTTTACTATTCGTCGTCCGCAAAGGGTTAAAGCGTGTTCGCGTAGGTGTTTGCAAATTTTCTTTTCACTCGATTTTTATTACCGCGAAATATGTCCTAATTTGAAATTTAAAATGTTTATGTGGAATTTTGCGACGGAATTCTATATTATGTTGCGAGGTGAAGCAAATCAGATTGCGCTTATTAATTTCCTAATGGAACTAAAACGAAGCTAAATTGCGAAAGCAGAGTTGGAAATTTTAAGCGAGCTTGTTTACGTGAAGAAAGAATTAAAAGAAGGTTGGTTACGGTAAAAGATTGGAACCTTTGTAGTTTAAAATTAAACGAATTATTGTTTTTACGTGTTATTTATTTACAACGTAAGGAAGCAATTTGTGTGGAACTTAAGCTGAATCTAAAAGCGAAATTCGTATGGAAAATTTGAACGTTTCAATTTTATACTTAAATTACGTTTCCGAAACTTAAGTTTAAATACAAATTTTAATTGAAATCTGGAAGTGAAAATATCTCTGTACAATTAGCTGCCACGTCGAGATGATTTCAAAAATCTTTCGAGATATTGGAAAAATATTCGTTAATTGTAAGCGCGCAGGATTAAACGCTTTTTTGGTCGAATATATCGCTGTATTTTTGTACCAAAAAATAAATAGAATGTTCATCAATAGTTTCAATATTTTAACTTCATCAAGTAAATCGATGGAAGCTTTTGAAGGGTTTTTCAATTGCTTTCGATTCAGCGCTAAAGTGGAATTCGAAGGTAGCCTGAAATTTTTCGGAATGTAAATTGGTTTAGAGTGGAATCTGAATATGAAAAGCTTTTTTGGCATTCCATTGAAATTTCAATCATTAAAGCTGTGATTTTCAGTCAATGGAATGCAAATGCGTGCATAGTCAGTCACAAAATTCTACACACACGCATACACACACACTATACATTTCAAATATTTACATATTGTAGAACGTATTTTAGAAAAATAAATAAAACGATATGAAAATTAATGATATATAAAATTACGAATGAAAAAGATTTCCAGAAACATTTTATAATGGGAGGATCACTACTGAGAATACGAATAAAAGTGTTTCTAAAGGTACAGAAGATGTAATTTTATTTACGCTGAACAAATCATAGAACTCGTAATAACGAAACTAATCAACTATAAAAAAAAAAGTGCACGAAACCGCGTAAAAATGATTTCAATCAAATATACATACAATGTGTAACACCTTGAAAAATCTACTTATGCTTAACCCTTTGCGGACGAGTGTCTGCAAATAATCGCCACTTTTTCTGGTTTTGTGGACGTACGTATGCGTTCACTGTTAAAACAGAAAGTTTAAATGAATATCGTTGATAAAGGCTTCAATGTTTTGAGAATTTGTTGACCTGCAATTCGTAAGCTTAGAAATTTAAAGACTTGGAATTCGAAGTTAAAATACTTTTTCAGTTTTACTATTTGTCGTCGGCAGAAAGGGTTAAAATTGTTACTTCGAAAGAATCGATGCACTAACTTAATACGACAATTTCGAACGTTTATCGAACGATGGTGGCAAAATTGCAATCCGATCGACGACTGAAAAAGGCAAGACAGCAGTTTGGATGGTGAAATAGCCAACGCGAGTTATTAGCATATAAATAGGTATTAGAAATGCGCGCGGTTCACCGTAATGCCACGGACGTCTATTTCTCGCGTTACGAACACTTCAACGAAGGTTAACGCTATCTCCGAAGGCGCAATCTCACCTCATCGGCTAGTTAAATTAGCAGAATTCACAGTAGTTATCATTCACAGCCTGTTCCGCGTTCATTGGCCTATTTTAGGCGTAGTAAAGTTACGGCTTGCTATAAAATGGAGCATTCTAATTGCACCAAAGTACTTACACGCGTAAGTACATAGCTATCGCCGACTAGCGTGGTGCAATCTTAATTTTATCTATTATTTATTGCTCCTAACCCGCGTCTTACAACTTCGCATGGCTTCGAGTTTCCATATAAATATATACGTCACGCTTAAACTTCTCATTGTTCGTGGTTATTTAAACTTTGTATCCGATGATTGCATCGAACTTTTAACAGGGAAGTATAATACGATACACAAATAAATACGCGACACAAATAAATGTAGAGGGGAGATAATGTTATTTTGGGGTTATTATTAAGGTATGAGCACTGGATATAATTTGTAATTTTTATTTGTGGTGGGGAAAAGAAAGAAAACATTTTTATAGGATGTATAATATTAAAGGTCCAACGAGGCTGGATACAATTTGTAATTTTTATTTGTGGAAGGGAAAAGAAAGAAAATACTTTAATAAAATGTATAATATTAAAGTCCAGCGAGGTTGGATACAATTTGTAATTTTTATTTGTGGAAGGGAAAAGAAATAAAACACTTTAATAAGATGTATAATATTAAAGTCCAGCGAGGTTGGATACAATTTGTAATTTTTATTTGTGGAAGGGAAAAGAAAGAAAATACTTTAATAAAATGTATAATATTAAAGTCCAGCGAGGTTGGATACAATTTGTAATTTTTATATGTGGAGGGGGAAAGAAAGAAAACACTTTTGTAAGATGTATAATATTATTAAGGAATGACTATTAACCCGTTGGCTTACGAATTTTTCAACGATTATTCACTGAAATTTTGACTACTTTTTATCGTAACAATATATCGAATGCAAAGCACTGAAATATTATACGTAATTCGTGCCAAGTGATCTTCGATCTCTCAATCCTGCAAATAGAAACGAAATGAATTTAAAATTTATTAGAAAACACAGCGTGTTTTTATTGTAATTGGTCGATAGACTAAATCACGAGTATAGCTCGTTGTTATAAGCCAAAGGGTTAATCCATTGCGCCACGATTATTTAATTATTTACGAATGCTAATGTTGACTAATCACTGTTTTCTAATCACGTTACGTACAAATTATTCGAATATCATTGGCACGTTTTATTTAGGAACTCCCAATACTATAATACGAAGCTGAAATCATCGTTCGAATTAAATTTTCTCATCAGCAAGGGTTTAAAATCTGTAAGTACGATTAGTGGAACTTAGAACGATTGATACGTTAATTAGTAATACATTCTTATGGAATTGGCTGCGCATTTGCTTTCCAAGGCGGGAAGTTCGCGTTTCCTTTGCACGAATGGAGGGGAGAGAAAAAAAAAAACTACGAGCACCCTCGTGCCTCGAAGAAGCTCTCTTGCAAGAGGATGGCATTCCCCGACGAGTCGCCATCCGCAAGCAATCTCACGGAATTTCGCCGCGCGATTTCACGTCGTTTCGCAGACGTGTTATCGTTCGCCTTTCTCCTTTCGGTTCCTTCGACCTTCATTTGCACCAGGACTCCGACACCCCGTCGCGACTAAATAAAGATCGAAACGTAGCTCGAACTAGAGGAATGGAATCTTTAATAGAAGAAAAGTAGTCTACCGTTTTCCGGTTAATTATGCGCTGACCGGATAATTTAGACGAGTCGAATACGATTCAGAATCGACGGTCGATTTGTCGTGATGGATCGAAGATGGGCAATCGGGAATTACGGTGACGCATCGATCATTATATTAACCATGGAATAACGAATTTGGACGGATTGGTGGAATCGAGCAGATCGGCTTTAATAGGCACGCGAATTACGCGTGTCGTCGAGTTAGATATAATTCATTCCATTTGTTTTATAATGAATTGCGCAGAGATCTGTGATTTATATTAGGTTGCTATCGGATGAAATGGAACGACTATGTGGCAAATACGAAACGCGATTAGAAAATTGCGCTGATGATTTAGCCAAGAATTTATACGCAACAAATTTTCGTAAATGATTACGCAGGAAACATCCAAAGGACTTTCTTTTTCAACAACGTACGTTGGAATCACTGTACGGGTGCTTACTAGTGAGAAAGCATCTACGTGTTACTATAAAAACTAATACGCAACAAATTTTCGTAAATGATTACGCAGGAAACATCCAAAGGACTTTCTTTTTCAACAACGTACGTTGGAATCACTGTACGGGTGCTTACTAGTGAGAAAGCATCTACGTGTTACTATAAAAACTAATACGCAACAAATTTTCGTAAAAAACACTACGCAGGAAACATCCAAAGGACTTTCTTTCTCAACAACATATGTTGAAATCACCGTACATATGCTTACTAGTGAGAAAGTATCTATTTCGATCTATTGACTGAAAACACTACACCAATTTACCAAATGTCGTTACTGAACAATGTGTAAAGTACCATAGAGACAAAGAAAAACGAAATTTGTTTTATGGTTTTCTTTAGAGGAAGCAACAAACGCTGATGTGCTTGAACGAATAATAATTCCGGTTAATATAGCTTAGTAATATTAGTAATTATTAGTAATATAGCTTATTTGTGCATAGGTTAATGTAGCTATATATTAGCTTAATATAGGTCAAGCTGATATGCTTGAAAGAATAGCAATCCAATGTTTGCTCTTTACGTGTATTCTACATGATTGGTAATCACATTTATAATCGAGATCCGCGTTATTATTGCGAAACACTGACAGGTGATATATAATCAAATGATACCAATTACGTAACCGACATTCAATTCGACGCCATTCGAAGAAAATTCAGTGGACAGTACGAATTCACTGAATTGTTAAAGGTGCATTTATCATTCGGTCAAAGCACGTGAAATTACGTAAAATGTAGCAAAACGGTGAAGTATTTCAATTTTAAATGGCCCACTATAAAGGTGGATAATTAATTTATACACTTAATTAATTCGTAAGGAAGTTTCCGATGCTTTCAGCGTTGAATACCTTTTGCAAGCTGCTTTATCGCTGTACAATCTTCGAATATCAATACTTTGAAGGTTTAGTCGAGCTTCAAATGCTTTTCTTTCGTTTTTCGATATTACTCTGTTCTTGGTCACATTCTAACAGCTGAACAACGCAAATGAATCGCGTATTCTATATATGCAGTGGCTGTGATACATATTTGCATGTCACGGTATTAATTTTCCCATTTAAGCATTAATAAATTAGATCCGAATATATTAAATTCCCATTAATTAAATGCCGCTCGTGTGCAGCTATACAAATTTACCGTTTTCAATAGAATTTAATAAAGGATCCACTCGTTGAAAAATTAATATACGATGCTAACTTAATTCGATCAAATAAAGTATTCTGAATCATTTTTCTAGCCGCTGCATGTATTTTTTACGTTGGACAAAATGAAATCATTGCAACAAGTAAACCATGAATCAGAAATTAAATCTAACACTTATTTTTATTATTGACTACAATATTATTATAGTATAATATTAATTAGTATAATAGCTATATAATAATACTAAATAGTATAATAGCTAATACAATAATAATACTGTACACTTTTCAAATAAAATATTGTGGGAGACAGAACGACGCGTGAATGTTTATAAACTGGCGCCTGACTGAAGAGTGTTTGGGACTGAGTGTCTGGGGTTTGGCGTGTGAACGAAGGGTGTGTGGTCGCGCAAGATTTCGGGTGAACGTGACTGACTGGGCCTTACGAATGTCGGAGATGAGTGAGAGAAACCGAGAGACAAAATGAGAGAGAATGAATGCGTGCAAGGGTAGAGAATGCGTAGAAAGCGTGGGTGCGGGAGTTAAATGAGAGAGTTCAGAGAGACAAGACGTTGCGAGCCGAGAGAGTTGTGTGAGCGAAAGACGTAGTGCGATTATTATTACTTACATTTAATAAACTATTATTTGCCCTTAAAGGACATTTTTTATCTTCCCGTTCCCTAAACAACTCCACGTGGGATTTAATTAAAATAATCCTTACAATATTAGTAGAACATCGTCGTAACATTTCTACCAATATTATTACCACCAATTTTACATTAACGTCTGTTCTTCTTCACAAAATTTAAGAAACAAATTCTCGTCGCTCGCGAATAACTGTGCATTCATTATTTTTTTTTTAAGAAACATAGCGTAGAATTAAAAGCATTTTTAGCACGAAAACGAATTAAATGACATTACGTACGATAAATAGCAAAGTTATTCGATTTTTAATTCTAATCCATGTATGTACGTATATTAGAAGCTAAAGAATATATAATAGTATAATTTTGTAACGCGAAAACTATTAGAACAGCGATCGGTGCTTGTTTAAGCGAAACGTGGATATCACGGAAATATTTCACTGTGGAAAATGATTTTAGTGGAAGGTCGTGCGAGGCTCGAAAGCTCCATCGATTTTTGCCTGGTGTACCAAATATGTGCTGCCCCAGCAATTTTGTCATCGAACTGGAATTTATGCTACTTGGATAAGAGATGGAGCAATCCAATTCGGACGTTGTTCTTACCATTTTCGATCATCAACTTTTTCCCCCCCGAGCTCTTTCATAATACAGACATTCCAATATATGTATATATATACATATATGTCTGAAATACGGTATCCAAAAATTCATTATCCGAATACTCTAATACCTAAACGTTCTACTATCCGAATATTCCGCTATCCGAACATCGTCTATTCATTCACTTATTTATATGCATAATAATATACATTATAATATGTATATTTATATATATATGTATATTAATAACTACATTAAATTATATACATTGTTAAATACATTGTTTCTATGAATTACACGTTGCACAGTAATATAAAAGTAAAATATAATACGAAAAATAATATAAAAGTAAAATATACGCGTATCCGAAAATGCGTCGGTAAAATACCGTATGTACGCTTTATACGTTTATTATAATAATGCAATATTCCACGTAAGTGAAATGAATTGAGCTAACGTACAATTTGAAGTCTTTTAAATACAATTTCCTGCAAGTTTCGATACGTAAGCGAGAGTACGTTTGACAAATGTGAAACTTAACAAACCGCAAACAGTGAAGTCTTCTGTGCACGGAAATAAATATATATATATTCCTGTTCGCCGTTCGACGACCTCGATCATCGATCAAGCATAAAATTAATAACTTATCTCCGATATTATAGTCTCGCGTGCACAACGGAGGCAGCGTAACGAACAGCCCATCAGTAGCGATGGGACTAAGTAAGACATATTTGATACCTTTCATACGTTCGCGTTTAGAATTGATATATGCGTATCAATCTCGCGTACGATACGTTCCAAAGCAATATCAGATGCATTGAAACACGTAACCATCGTATCAATTATATTTATCGTATCGATGTATCGATAACGTATCGATTATTTAAATGAATATTTTTCAAGTGACAGTATTAGGTACACTGTACTTCGTCGTACAATTTCAATTAATTAGTGATTCATTCGTTGCATTCAACGTGTAAGAAAATATTCATAAGGAAACTCAACGTTGAACGATACTGTGCACGAAACTGTAACTTGATTTTTATGTTGAATAATGTCTAAAATAAAGTTACGCGATAAGGTTAAATTGGCGGTAATTAAATCTACCGTATATCTCTGAATTTGTCCCGCCGCTAGCCATCAGTTCCTTCCGGCGGGGCTTATTTTTCTCGCTTGTTTTCCCAACGATTTTTCCATCTACAGACGGAGACATCCAACCTTTACCCCTTTTGTTCCACTCTGTCCCCGTCTGTCTGGTGAAAAAAAACTAGGCCCAGTGGGGATTAAAACCGAGCCATCGCGTCACGTGCGCAAGGTTAGAGTATGTCATTTAGTGGCTTTGTTCGTTCGCATGTAGTACGTACGCGTCCTCTTGCCTGTTGTCCCTAACGCGAGCTGAATTCCACGTAATGTTATGCTCGCGTTACGTAACGTCCATTCAATCCGCGTATCACGTCGATTTTTATACCAGAGGCTCGCATCAATCCTTAATCCCACGTCCTACGATTACTTTATCGCTTTATTATTTTATTATCGTGCTATTGGGGCGTTTTCCCATCGCTATTTCTTCTACGTGGTATCGCGAACAGAAATTGTTCGAATATCGTGGGCGATTTTTCTTTGATAAACTCCAGTCTTATGGCAGAGATGTTATACGCAAAGTTAAAATTGGCGTTGAAATTAAATTTGATCTGGAGTAATACAAGTTTTCTTTTTTGTCGAATCTGTGCGATGATTTATGGAACGAGTGTAATTAAAATGTGGAATACGTTGGAGTGAATTAATGCTACGCTAGCAAACTGATGTTTAATAAGTGAGAAATTCTTAAACACAATTGGCAACTATTTTAAATCTTCGCACTCGAGAGCTTTCGAAACTTGTTTATCCTGGCGACTTGCGGTGAAAAGGGTTAATATTAGCCATGAATTTTTAGCGATATAATTAGGCTCCGAGTTGCAGCTACAATAGGAGCATCGTTTAAAAAATTACAATCACTCAGGAGCTTTCGAAACTAGTTCATTTTGGGGACTTAGAGTCGCCTCTAGTGCAAAGGGTTAACAGTTCAATACTATTTTGATTGATAACTAATTTATAGATCGAGTGTAACTGGAATATGAATTATTTTGGAATGAAATAATGCTACGATGGCAAACTGATTTGACATATAATAATTAAGAAATACTAGAAAACAATTGACGACTATTTTAATAGTTTAATGCTAATTTAATTGGCAACTAGTTTACGGAAAAAATGTAACTGGAATAGGAAACACACTGCAACGAAATAATGCTACGATGGCAAACTGATTTGACATATAATAATTAAGAAATACTAGAAAACAATTGGCGACTATTTTAATAATTTAATGCTACTTTAATTGGCAACTAATTTACGGAACAAATGTAACTGGGATAGGAAACACACTGCAATGAAATAATGCTACGATGGCAAACTGATTTGACAAATAATAATTAAGAAATACTGGAAATAATTGGCGACTATTTTAATAGTTTAATGCTATTTTAATTGGCAACTAATTTACGGAACAAATGTAACTGGAATAGGAAACACACTGCAATGAAATAATGTTACGATGGCAAACTGATTTGACATATAATAATTAAGAAATACTAGAAAACAATTGACGACTATTTTAATAGTTTAATGCTATTTTAATTGGCAACTAATTTACGGAACAAATGTAACTGGAATAGGAAACACACTGCAATGAAATAATGTTACGATGGCAAACTGATTTGACATATAATAATTAAGAAATACTAGAAAACAATTGACGACTATTTTAATAGTTTAATGCTACTTTAATTGGCAACTAATTTACGGAACAAATGTAACTGGAATAAGAAACACACTGCAATGAAATAATGCTACGATGGCAAACTGATTTGACAAATAATAATTAAGAAATACTGGAAATAATTGGCGACTATTTTAATAGTTTAATGCTATTTTAATTGGCAACTAGTTTACGAAACAAATGTAACTGGAATAGGAAACACACTGCAATGAAATAATGCTACGATGGCAAACTGATTTGACATATAATAATTAAGAAATACTAGAAAACAATTGGCGACTATTTTAATAGTTTAATGCTACTTTAATTGGCAACTAATTTACGAAACAAATGTAACTGGAATAGGAAACACACTGCAATGAAATAATGCTACGATGGCAAACTGATTTGACGTCTAATAATTAAGAAATACTAGAAAACAATTGACGACTATTTTAATAGTTTAATGCTAATTTAATTGGCAACTAGTTTACGGAACAAATATAACTGGAATAGAAAACACACTGCAACGAAATAATGTTACGATGGCAAACTGATTTGACATATAATAATTAAGAAATACTAGAAAACAATTGACGACTATTTTAATAGTTTAATGCTACTTTAATTGGCAACTAATTTACGAAACAAATGTAACTGGAATAGGAAACACACTGCAATGAAATAATGCTACGATGGCAAACTGATTTGACATATAATAATTAAGAAATACTAGAAAACAATTGACGACTATTTTAATAGTTTAATGCTAATTTAATTGGCAACTAGTTTACGGAACAAATGTAACTAGAATAGGAAACACACTGCAATGAAATAATGCTACGATGGCAAACTGATTTGACATCTAATAATTAAGAAATACTAGAAAACAATCGGTCACATATTATTTAGTTCAGGAAATCCTTAATAGCCCAGATACGTAACATTCACGATTAATATAAATTAAATTCCACACCTTAATTTTCTAAATATTCTGTTAAAAAATGTTACGCTATTTTTACATTCAAACGGAACGCTTTTGCGTTGTTCGCGAATTTTACGCGTTTGCAGTATTTTATAGCGAAAATTAAACAAAATAAAGATAATTAACGATTTTCAGCGAGATATCTGATCAAATCACAGGCTGTTTGATCGAATACAATAAACTTTATTGACGATTCGGCGAAATTGAGTTTTTTCTACATCGTTAATGTTTGCGAGCGTAGCATCGTCGTTTGGAGCTTTAATAGATTTTTCGAAACGATCGCTGTATAATGGTACACGCGCGTTGCATGCGTCGCTTCTGGCTTCATTTGAAGTGCGCTTTTAACTTTGCAACGTTACAGCTACGCATAATTCGCTAACATCGTATTGAGCAGCCGCATATTCCAAAATTCTAACCACGAAAATGGTTAAAAGTAGAATTTAATTGCGCGGAAAATTGTAACGCGAGATAAAACGTTTAGAAGATTGAAAAAACGCGTTGAGATAAGTAGCAATGTTTCACGGGATATTTAATAGAGAGAAAGATATATTTTGCGAGAGAATTCTGTATTAATCTGCGTCAATTACAAGAATTTATGCGTCGATCCATTCATTCTTATTAGGAACAAACTAGCAAGTCGATAAACGATGCTAATTAACGAGGACCGTCGAATGGTGAATACCAAGTTAGCAATTTGACAACCACTGAAATTGTTCACGGACTATTAATCGCAGATCACATGCTTCTACGATTACAATCGTACCGCGCTCGCAACCAAATCGCGTTCAATTTAACAACACGTAAACAACGGAATAATTAAAGCAAAAAACATTATACAGCTTGTCAATTTGCCATTCAAAATTGTCGATACGTAATCCGATATCGGTACAATGAAAAGTATTGAATATTATTTGTGCTCGAATGCGAGTCACCACGTAAGATACTTCGAAATTTTTACGACAAACGGTAGAAACGTGATTCGCAAGTGAAAACAAAGGAAAAGGGTTACGCGAAGTTTCGCGACAAATATTTTACTACTTGTAGGCAACTTTTGGACGCAACGTAAGACGAATTAAGCGACAACTCTTCGATGTATAGGGTAAACGAATCAATTACTGTCATTATTTTGTCTATTGTATTTATTATTATAGACTATTTTTTGTGTATGGTATTTTGTCTAAAATACCAAGCAAACTCTAAAATGTTATACATGGAGAAAAATCTACCATTGAATTCTAAGCGTGGTGAATGTAATCAAACAAAACAAAGCTTAACAATCTTTATCATTCTTTTATATAAAACGGATGAAAGAATGCGTGTCGATTAAAAGAGCGAGAACAAAGAGTGTTCTACTTGCGTAAACTTGCTAGCATCGTAAGTAAGAAACGAGTATCTAGACCAGTGTTTCCCAGCCTTTCTTGTGCCATGCTCCACCTAAGACTTTCTAAAATTCTTATGCCTCCTACGTAACATATACATAACTTTTAATTTTCAAAAATTGAATTGCTCACTGAAGAAACGTAAAGGATAGATTTTAAGAAGAAACCACACGTAATGAAGAACACACGTCTATTATTATCTATAATCTAATGTTTATCCAGCTCGAGTAGCGACTGAGAATTGCCATAGGGTTAATTTAAACTCTGCACGAGATCATTTCCGAATTGCCCCCCTTAACAATCAACGTGCCCTCCTATGGGGAGTGGGCCCCACGTTGGGAAACACTGGTCTAGACCGTAGACGAAGAAGCCGTACCATTTTCCCTGATACTTTCGCTCGTAGAACTATGATGGCCGACTATGGCTGAAAACTAAAGTCGTAAAATTATACGTGTCCCGTTACCTCCCGAGCGATTTCACGGCTCGCTGCTTCGCGAAGATATACGCACGTTGAGAAGAAGAAGGGTCGAGCAACAGAGAAAGGGGTGCGTTCGACTATTTCAACTTGCCTCGAGAATCATGGTCGGATTAACCGATAGACGTGTAAGACAAATTGTGCAGGGAGCGTAATTCGGATATAATTATTATTGTGTCGTTAACACATGTTTCTAATCCTTTCGCTGCGGCGGATTTTAATCAAAGAGACGTGGCTGAAATATTGAATTACGTTATATTAAATTCACGTGCTTCTTCTGATACTTTGGTGTTCTTTAGATGGCAAAGAATTCTAGGCGCTCCAAGATGCAGATAATATTTTTGACATCCAAAATATTTACTATTTTTTTAGAAGAATTGTTGAATTTGGATAATTGTTAATGAGCAATGAAAATACGACGTCTACGTTAATGCTCGTTACTAAACTTGTATAGCTGGTCATCATGGGGTAGTGATCAGTTACAAGTTTGTCCAAAAATTTGTACACACTTAGTGCCATAATTGTACAACACCTCGACAGATACGTATAAGTAGAAGTGCTCAGCTTTTAGCGCAATGTGGCATTAAGTTTGGTCGATACAAGTTAACGCCAAGATTACGAGCGCTTATTTTATTTGTTATCCTTTTTCTTCGTTTCAGGTTCATTGTCCAACTTGTCTACATTTGTATCTTGCTTCTTTTTGGTATACTAAACGTTCGATACAGAAGAAAAGTGTCCTAATCAGTATGTCTGACTATTAACTACGAGGACTCGAGTTCTCAAATCCCAACGAAAGGGATGACAGTTTTCATATTTCATTTCCGTTCATGAAATCGTACAAAAATCTGATCACTCGATAACAAACGTTCCTCTGATCGATGGGCCGAGTTACGAAGGCCAAAGAAAGGAAATTATACTTTGTCCAGGAGCCGCTGGGGACTTAATTCAACCCTACCTAGGAGGGCAAAGAAGCAGAAGCGAAAGAGAAGGGGTTTGGTAAAAGTTGTTTTGGCCGAAAGTACGGCGAACTCGGTCGGTGGGCATCGATCGGTTTTCTAACGAGCTTCCGCTAACTAGTTCGAAGCTGGATCGTTGCCGCGAACAGGCCTATTTGAATTTGGCTTGCCGCGTTTCGCAAAAAGCAACGCGAAGGGACCGACGAGGAAATAGCGCACGGTTGGAAAAACTTACCCGAGCCTTCGGCGTCTGCTTCAATCCGATGGCTGGTTGGCTCCTGTTGCTCTGTAACAATAATTCGTTACACCTCGGTCAGCGATATTAATTAACACGTTTTGCGACATTAATTAGCACTTCTACGCTAATTCTATTTATATTATCGCGTCGCTGTCAACCGCGTCTTAATTATTTCGGTCGTGTCGGTTACTGGGGAAGTATGGGGTTTTTTTTTAATGACGTTGGGTTATAAATTGGGTAAGGTTAAAGGGGAAGCTGTTTTGGAAATTAAAGGAGAACATTTGTTAAGAAAATGGAGGATGGAAGATAATAGTGCAGTGATTTTGTACACCGATTGACTTCGAGCTTTTTAACGAAGATAATGAAAGAGACATTCGCATTTTTGTACCTTGTGCGTAGGCAAAGAGAATTAAGAAATTCGATCCTCGTAAAGTTCAAAATAAAGCACGTACGTAAATGTAAAAGAATCTTGAATCACGTAGACCTGAACACAATAGTATTTCTATTATTATACTGCGAATTTTATATGCAAATTCCTATTTTTATTGAGAAGATTAAAGAGAAATGAAACGTAATTAGAGGCACGTTTCATTCTTCAAATATAATAACATCTTACTTTAGACATTTTCCGTATTTTTACACCCTGCTCTCGTATTCTGTAAATCTTTATGCATTTCAGTTTTCCATAAATGCATAAAAATCCGCAGTATAATAGTAAACATTCCATTGTGTTTAGGTCTGTGTAATTCAAGATTGCTTTACATTTAGTAAGTGTTTTATTTTGATCACTATCAGATATCAATTTATTAATTTACGTTTTGTTTATGCACAAAGTAGAAAAATATGAATGTTTCTTTTATTATCTTTGTTAGAGATATGTAAAATTATAATTACAGTACGATTAATTGTAAGATGTAGGATGTAATCAAACAAATCAAGTAAACGTTATTGAATCTATAACATTAAATTCTGTTATTGGAATAGTTTTGCATACAACAGCATCTCATTCTCCGGCGTGTAGAAATTTCGTACTTTTTCATATATGGAAACATTCCCCCTTTCATAATGAAAACTGCAAACGAAGCTTGCGTTTTGCCTGCGAGTGGTAGGAAACGGGAAGTCTGAAAATTTATAGAACGATGTACAATAGGGCAGCAGAAACATTTTCGACCGGAACCGTTCCTGTTTTGTAAATATTCTACGCAAATATTTTCAGTTCCCGTGAAAGCGTTCCCCAGAAGCTACATTCTATTCATCGTGCGCCATTTTAGTGCAAACCTTCAATTTCTCGCAAGGTTTTTTTCCCCCCCCGTTAATTAAAAGCGTTAACTACGATTTAAATATGAATGGGGGATACAAACGAGTCCGAATTTTACCTCTGTTAATGAATACATTATACCTATTAAAAATTCTCCGCTTCTGTTAACAAACTTCTATCTTTATTCGCAACAACAATTAAAATACATTCGTTCCTTTAAATATTCCACGCTGCCATCGATCATTTTTCCCCGTCTATCGAGCGGCAAACAAACGCCGCTGATTGCGATGTTTCTAAATAAAAAATATAGAATTTTGCTCTACACTCGATACATTCGTACGTGTAAAATAGAGAAGTATCTTGTAATAAAGTGAAACAAAAGTTACGAAACACAATGGTAATAATATGGATACCATCCCACACAGGAATCGATATGAACGAGAAAGCGGACAAAGCTGCCAGGGAAGCTGCTAACTCGATAATGGCCTATCATAATACCAACCTATCGCTCGACTCTTCTCTTGCCCACCTAAAACGTAAAATGAAAGACCATTGGAACGACGAATGGAAAAACACAGTGAAACCACGAGTACTAACGATGAAAAGCGATTTTTACAAGAACCTGTTACCATCTACCCTACAAAGACGTGACCAAGTTACACTGTCAAGAATCATAATTGGACATACGAAAATAACCCATAAATACATCCTCAACAAAGAACAACAACCACTCTGCGAACGATGCAAGACGACCCTAACAGTAGATCACCTCGTACTGTAATGTGAAATATTCCTTCCGTTAAGAAACCAACTCAACATCAAACCTACTCTAAAAGACAACCTAAAGGACAGTGGAACAGTATCAAGACTCCTACAGTATCTAAAGCAATCCATGCTCTACAACCACCTATAAATCTCCCCCCTCTGTTGTCGCTAATAACCCAAGAGGTTGATGCGACACAAAATAATGGACAAAAAGTTACGAATGAAAAGTTTCCAAGAATAATGAAATTGTTAAGCGATCTCTACTTCGTGTGCTTCCTTGTACAAAGATAATATTTACGTTCAAGTAGTTTTCTATCCGTAAATTGAATGTTAATTTGCGATCCAAGTAACCTTCGTCGATTTCCTCCAACAAATCTACAATACTTCGATCACCATGATTTACCTTTACTTCAACATTTCAGTACCTTATTAATACAACAAGATATTCGTGTTGATCTACTTCTAAATATCAAATATAAACACATATGCAACGTTCGTGCCTGTTGTTTATTGAAATTTCGTTTCGTCTCGATTCATCGTACGCTTCGTTCGCTGTTAAATAAAACAATTCGTGCGACGATTCCAACGACAACCGACATTAATTGGAACATCTGCTCCGTACGGAAATACAAAATCACCCTTGTGAAATTCCGAAATCCCGTTTCGTTGGAACCGACTCTGAACACCGAGTGAAACGCGCATTTGAATATTTAGAAGAGGAGGAAGAATATATTCTCGCGATACGCGGACGTAGGAAAGGCGTTACCGGCGCGTTCTTTTACAGCGTTCTTCCGAACGTTGTTTTTTCCGCTGGTCGAATAAATCGGATTGAAGAGGGCAAGAGGCGGCTGTGCGCCGCGGTATCGGCCTGGCATAGGAACAAACGATAAAACGATAAATTCCGGGCGACTGTCGAACCGTACAGTATCGTCGCGTCGACCCGTCATTGCTGGGAAACGCGTAAATCTTAATTGGCCAATCGGAACAGCGGCGACAGTGTTAACCAACGACCACGGGAAAACTCCGGATGCGTGAACTTGTTTCCGCCCGATGACAAGGCGAGCTAAGCGCCGCGGCGGGCTCGGGAATCGAGCGACGACTTCAATTCAACCGGATCCAACTCCGCGCGTGTTTAATTAAAGTATTTCCGCGACTCGTCTCGATACGTGCTTCAGCGCTTTCTTCGCCGAACTCGGCGACGATTTTAATTAACGTTGAGATTGATCGCTGCACGCGTACCGCGAATATCATTCGGATAGTTCGAATAATATCGCGAAGGAAAGTAGGAACCTTCCTTCGATTTCTTTGCGTTTATTGGCGGAGGGAAAGGGGGTAATATTAGCCCTCTGTTTTTTGCTTTTCTTCTAAGGTGGTAATTTTCTAAGGTGGTAATATTAATCCTCTGTTTTTTGCTTTTCTTCTAAGGTGGTAATATTAGCCCTCTGTTTTTAGCTTTTCTAAGTCGAAACTCAGAATGGTTTAATTTTCTGCTTGAAATTTGGGTAAACTAGTACTTTAATATGTGTAAACGTGTGCAGACGAAAGAAGAATTGATGTTTTGTATAATATGTATCGCGATAAAGGAACGTTTTAAGTATTTTTACAAACCCCAAAAAATACTGAAAGTAAAATACAAATTATAGTATGTAGAGAGTGAAACAAGCCTCTATTTAGACCTCTTTTATTTAATTGTATTTTCTTTCCTTTAAATTCGTATACTTGTATATTTCTCTATTTGTTTATTTGTATATTTGTCTATCCGTATATTTGTATACTCGTACATTTGTATACTTGTACATATGAATATGCATAAAAATCCGCAGTCTAATGGGTAACTAAATTCGCTTATAAATTCGAGCATCCTTTCTTATTCCCGCAACTCGGAACAGAGAAGCGAAGCTTGCGAGATGAAATCCCGGTTGTAACGATGTTACATTCGAAGTTGTATTTCGAATAGAGTTAACATACTTCAAAAGTTCCGCTTTCACAGCGAGCAACTTTGTTATTTCCGAAATGTTTCCATTCATTATTAACGCGGCGTGAAAATTGGCAGAAGTTTCTCCAGCTCAAAGGCGGAGTTTCGTATGATCAGATTTGGGTTTCAATTAGTTTCCGTACTGGCACCGTATGGAATATCGATTCCCGGCAAGACGAGCGCGTTACAATTGAAGATTGTCGGCCAGTTTAGCATATTTTTCGATCGTACAAAGTGAACGAGTAGCATATCGAGAAAACAACGAGCGTGATACTAATTAAGCGGTTTATCTCGATTAATTCCGGTTAATTGCGTCTGGTAATTAGTTCAATTACTCCGATGGCTGAGCGTAACGCGAGGGTAACGCCAGTCCTTCTCGACACGTCCACATTGGTCGAAATGTCGCAAACTCGACCGCAACAACTGTTATCTTCAGAGCTTGGTCCTGTATTTCCCCGTGACCAATTTGCAGAATTACTTTACACGGATTCCATGGAACTTGAAAACTATTACGAGCGTAACGCGTACTACCCGTAAACACGTATTAAATGTTTCAACTAATTTTCACTTCGTTCGCGGCCGTATAATAGAATTACTTTGCTTGGCAATTTAATTAGTATTCGAAAGTGTATTACATTAATGTGCACCTATGTACTACTGTTATAAGCTTCCGTGGGGGTATTTAATTCCCCTAAATTGGTTACAGCGACGAACGTATACTCGTAATTGTATCGTTCAAGATTACGGTTCTATTCGAACGTGTAATATATCATTTATAAATACACTTCTCAGAGATCGAGACGTTATCAACGTGAAAGACTGAAAAGTTATCAACGTGAAAGGTTGAAAAGTTCAATTTTCAACCAAATTTTGTACAGCAATTTTACAAATTGTAATTTTACAGCAATTTTACAACGTTTTAACGTTATATTATCGTATGCTCGTTCCGGTAAATTTCTCACTTCTTTTAATAAAACCTTTAATTTAAACTAAAATAATCTAACTAAACTTTTAATAAAGTCTTTATAAATTAATTCAGAAGTTAGAAACGATACACGTAATTAAAGCTTGCTTAAATATGTATCGTATTTTTAATATACAAGAAAACACGACAATTTATCAAATAACTCGACTGTTTCAATAGTTTCTTAATATTGTGATTCTAAACAATGATATTGCGATGCATCGTGAGTATTTCAAAATTTACATATGTTCATTTATTTATGACTATTGACAAAATTAATTATTTACGATCCCAAGATTTGTATACACGGGTAAAAATGATCGTTCTTCACGAAGATTGTATTTAAATGCATCGATTACAAGCGTCCCGAATTTCAGTAGCTCGTCACGCATAACCATAAGTCTCAAAAATATCCTGCGCTTTATACAATTTAAGGTTTAAACGTTTACAGCGCGTTTAAATCCAATCTGAATGTTATTCGAATGAAATACGCTTAAATCTGCTGCGCACAGAAGTTTAGAATTGCGCGCGTAAATGTTAGACCAATATGGAGGATCGAGTGATCCGATTGGTCGGTTGATTATGCGTGCCCTTCTAGCGCGTCAGTACACGTGTATCGTTCGCAGGAGTTCTAGTATCTTTGCTGCGTTCTTCGCAATTTTAAGAAGTTTCGGTAACGTAATAGCTCAAGTATCGTTGCGTTTTAGTTTCTAGTAGTCTAATAATCTAGTACAATCGCTAATTGTACATTTGAGTCCTGTCTTAAGCGTTACGCACGTGGTTAGTTGAAACGCATTCGAATTGGCATCGACGTAGCATAAACTTACCTAAACAGAGAAGTTTAATTATTTTGTTGTACAAACGAAGCTTCACTTTTCCCTTACTCATTATCATTCCCACTTTTTATAAACTATATCATTTATTATAGAGTATTACGTATTACAAATTTCGCAAAATTTCCGAGAGTCCGCAATTTTACTTCGTCGCGAATGACGAGAATTTCACAACGCGTTTCTTTTTGTTTTTAAACAAGTATTTCCGTACTGTTTTTCGTTTATATACTTTGTACGTTTACGCGTCGAATGTTTTTGGACCGAATTTTCAAGAGACTTTGAATTTTGATCGTATTTTCAAATCTGTGTAAAATTGACCGTTCGCTCAGGTTAACAATCGTATCCCACGTTGCTAACGCCACCTACACCAGTTTTTTTTTCGGTTGTTCCGTGTTTTCGCGTAGCCAGTTCGCGGGATCGCGATCAAAATAATGTTTTCGGGTACGTTATTGTGTTTACGCGGATTGTTGAAAGTGACAAAGTGAGACAGATATTGTTTATGGATACGGGCTGTAACTATTGCGACAACCGAGAGTCAAGCCAAACAAGAACCAGGGTTTATTCAAGGTACGGCAATAAATTGTTGCTTATGGTACAATTACTCGACTGCGGATGTACTGTGCAAATAGATAAAACGATGCGGTTTCGATAGTAATATTTCTTGTTATTGGAGGATTCTAAAGCTATAACTTTTATTCTACGCAATTTGCGTATTGCTTATGCTTTACTTATTACGTATCTTTTACGTACATTATTCTTATTTTTGCATACTTCGTGTATACTTAACTGACTGTCTGCCATGTTTGAAATTAAATGTTAGAAATGGCGCCTTTAGAATCGTATCGTATTAATTAAAGTTGCTCTTGTTATTGAGCATAAATAAAAAAATATTAAATAAAGATTATCCTCCAGGAAAATCGTAAATTCGAAGTACTATTTAGAGTTACTTAATAACTGCTGAATCCCTACATAAAGTAGAAGCACAGTATATTATTTGGCTACTAAATGAAGTAGAAGATATTTTGCATATCTTGACGTATAAATTTTGCATAAATATCCGCAGTCTAATTAGCATATAAATAATTGCAGTTTTCGCAGTGCAAAATATTATTAAGAATGTGAAATCATTTCAACAGATGATTCTTTAATTAGAATGATAGTTTAGAATAATAGATTCCTTAGTTAGAATAATATGCTTTCTAATGTTCTTTGAATAAATACGAAGCTTTTATTACATATATCTTAAAATATCTTTTCATACAAATGTTAAATAAGATTATAGTATTATAATATATAAGACAAATATCAAATAATACAAATGCTAATTAGGCATATTAGATAAAGAAAATCTTTCTTCTCCTTTATAATATTTGTATAGAACATTTTTGTCTTTATTTTCATTTTCATGTGTTTATTCGCGATATTTATAATATTAAATATCTATTCAAAGAAAGTGCTAGAATTAAACTAGAATTATTCGATGTATGCACACATTACAAATTTCGCAAAGAAACATGAAACTTTATTTATAAGAACGTCGCGGTATTATATAAGCCACTTTTATATAAGAATATGCAAATTAAAAATATGCTCAGCTTCGCTGTATCTTTATACTTCCCGTCAACATCAAGGAAAACATTATTGTAGCTTCTTTCAGATTTCAAGTAGTTACCTTATTATGCAACATATCGCGGCTTTTAAGGACCATTAAACGTAAATGAAATCGTTGACCTCGTCATCTCACGTCGATAGGTCCTCGCAACAAAATATAAACCGAATAATACCGTACACAAGGATAGCGTATAAAGTAATAGTTGCATTATAAATACGGTTTACCGAGGCATACCCGCGATATAAAATACTGTACAAAATTCTTACATCAGTTATCGGAAACCACGCTCCTTTCTTTTGCAAATAAACTTAAGTACGCGTAGTATTATTATAGTATATTACTATAGTATATTACTATATTATTATAGTATTATTATAGTATATTACTATAGTATATTACTATATTATTATAGTATATTTATAGTATATTATTTCGATTATTTCGTACCTTTTGGGAAACATTTAATTCAACGATTATTAATTGCAATAAGGAACAATTAGTTCCACTTTCAATAGCTTAGTATTATTGACTAACTATAGGATAGGCTAGCCATTTATAGGAAGCATCATAAATTGCGTGGCTGACGAGACTAGGACCAAATATATATAAAAACTTGCGTACTTAGCGTGACGTGTCACTCGTACGATTCTTTATATTTTAATTACGCATTAGTCGGTGACATAATTCGAGCAATTTATACTGGTTGCTAGGGAACGCGTATTTAGTAGGTCAGAAAAGTAGAGATATCGGGTTACTTTATAGCCCCGATTCCTTACATTACCGCACTCGAGGCATTAATTTCTCCGGATGGGATGCAATTTGTCTGTATTACTCTCATTCGTAGAAGTTCATTTGTAAGCGAACGTGAGAGGTTCCGTGGGCGTTAAATCATTCTTATTAATCGAATCCAGGTATATTTACCCTACCGGATTGGTTAAGAGAGATTGATAAGACGACGAGGAGGATGAGGGAGAAGGGAAAGATAGGGATGCGTAATAATCAGATAGAAACGGGATAAAGTTATTACAACGATAAGGATTTAGGTTTATAAGGATATATGTAAAGGTAGGGATAGTAAGTTATATCAAAAGGTTATATATGGTTCGTTTTTATAAAGATATATGTAGAGATAGGGTCGGTAAAGGATATTAAAAGCTTCTATAATTAAATAGGTGTATACGTTTATAAGGATATATATAAAGGAAGGGATAGTAGATGTATTAACAGTGGTATTAAATAAATAAGTATATTAAATAAGAGGGAGAATAATATAAAGCAAAAATGTATGTAAAATATAAGATAACGGTAATTTAATAGAGTGGACGAATGAGTGAGTATTCGTTTGTAAAGTCAAGTTCCTTTTCCAAAGCCGAGGAGGATGAAAAATAAACTCGTATATGAGCCGTCTATTTTTAATGTGGCTTAAGTCCATTTACGGCTACCAGAAACGTTTCACTTTTCAACTAATGATACAATTAATAAACGAGACGATTGGATTAGTGAATTGCACACTTTTAGAGACACAAAAAATATATTACACTACTACGTTGTCACCGATAACTTACCGGTTACCAATATATTCAAAATTAATTCGGACGCGAGCGCGATTTCAAATTTTCAAATAAACGGCTCGTGTATACGTATATTTTACCCTGCCGTTACTCGAAATCGTTCCACCAGCGAAAACCGAAATCAATTTCAACTTTCACGCAGCTGATTCACGATCGATCGAGTGGATACGAGTTAATACAAGTTCGATCGATTACGGTGTCTCTTCTGTGCGAAGCAATCCATCGTAGATTCATCGTTTCCCCGTTAAATAGACGACGCGACGCGATCGTGTCGCTTTCTTTGAAACCCTTCGACAATTCGTTCGCTACAAGCAATCTCGCGAGAGACTCGCCGAATTTCATCGAGAGGTAAACGCGGCAAAAAAAAATCTCCGGGCGGGATAAAAAAAAACGGCTTGTAATGATCTTCCGGTGTAGGCGAGATACAAACGAGTGGAAAGTTTAATCAAGCTTTGCCGTTTCTTGCCTGGGAACGATCGCCAGAATTTTGGCAGCGAGACACCCGCCCCGTTCTTCTCTATTGTATTCGTAATTGCAAGGAGTTTTCTATCGAGTTGTCTCGGTGCTCGGCCAACGGATAATATTCGAGAGCGACTCGATCCAGTTTCGATAATTGTGCACCGGTCCAGTTCCTTTAAGTTCCATCGATTCTTCGTCTGTTTTGTCTCGCGTCGTCTCTTTCTTTTCTCGTCGCCGTCGCAATTCTTCTCGCCCCCGTTTCTTTGGCTGTTTTTATCGGCCGTTTACGCGCCTAAATCGGGATCGGATCCTGAATTCTTTTCGCCTGCATCGACGGGAACGGAACAATTAGGATAGTCGGTGGAAGGGAAAATGCAAGCTTCACGGAAAAATTCACGCTACGAGTGATAGTTTCTTTCCAACTCTTTTTGCTCGATTGAGAATGGATTCGGTTGGAACTTGTGATGGTTGTTTTGTCACGGCAAATATTTATCGGCTTATAGGTAGGTTAATCGCGTAGTTTGCAATAACGAGACGCAATCGTTTTACGATTTACGGCGCAGATGCGACGAAAACTTTTCTTTCTGAGATCTTGAATGGTTTAGTAGATAGTCCTCGGCTTCTTTCGTTTGTCAACTTTTGCTCGCTTCTTCGAGGAGTCTCAAATTAGCTCATGCTTCTTCCTAAAGATTCTCTACTAGGTTTTACAATTATGCAGCAGCACTTTGCACTACAAAACCCTTAGCTACGTAACTTTTTAGTTACGTTTAGGTAAAAATAGCTTACTTACGTTTACTTACGTTTTCTTTTGGTGTTCGATCGAAAACATTTTGCCAGGAATAGTATTAATACTAGAAAAGAAAATCACCAATGCCAAAACATGTTAAATACTTTAAAAGAAGGACCTTGGAATTCAACAGTATTCGTAACCTTTTCGCTATGAAAGACGTATATATACGTCGCCAGAAATTAGTCAACCATTCGCTACAAGAAGTAGAATTTTACGCAATATAACAATACTTTAATTATTCTTCATCTATATACTAAATTCTAACTAAATTATCCGAGTGTTTATATTCTATTTCTAGACGAATAAACATTATTCTGATTAGTGTATCTCGATCTGTTTTAATACACACCGTGTCGTAGCGAAAGGGTTAACGAAATTTAAGGGTAACCGCACGCGACAGTTTGATAAACTATTTCATTGCCGTGTGAGAGTTAATTCGAGGTGGGATCGAAACGAGGAGGAATTGAATATAAATCAATTTATCTAAATGAGACGTGGACGATGGCGGATGCGGGAGAAAAATCTATCGGGCTTGGGTCACGTACAAAAGGAAATGAGAATTCCCTTTCGCGAAGGGAACTCACCGGCCACGTTTATGCGACCCGCCATCCGAATAATTATGGAATCATTAGGGGCGCTTTTGTGTAATCGCAAGTTACAGTTTAGGGTGATACTCGATTCTAGGCGCAGGTAAGTAAGCAGTTGAAACCGTGTTCAACGGAATGTTATCGCCGTAGGGGGAAAATTGCGGTCACATACGAGCTTTTTCTCAAACTCATTAGTCGAGTGAACGTTTTCACTTTGCTCTAATCTACGGTCCCGCGTTCGCCTATTCAATTTCAAAGAAGAGGTAAAAGATGGCTATCGAATACGAAACTAGTATATTAACCCTTTGCGGACGAGGAATAATAATACTGAATTTTTAAGTTGCAAGCTTTTGAATTTCCAAGCTTTCAAATTCCAAATCATCAAGTTACCAAAGCTTCGAAGCGTTTATCAATGATATTAATATAAATTTCTTGCTACAAAAATCGATGTGCGTCTAGAAAACTAAAAAAAAAAGAAAGATGATAAGGCGGTTATTTGCAGACACTCGTCCGCAAAGGGTTAAGTAACGCTGCTGGGTTTCATACGAGCCGTTATTTTTGAAAGTGGTTTAAATCCACTTTTGGATAAAAAATGAGTTAATGGTAATTTTAATAAGATATAGATATCCTCTATTTATTCCGTTAAATATCTGGACGTATGAAAAAATGGACTTATACCACTTTTACAAATAACGGCTCGTATATAATAGAAAGGGTAGATGTCTCAGTTATTGTCAGTTACAATTGAAATTGAATTGAATTGAATTTGTTTACTTAATAGCAAAGTAGTATACGAAGTATCGCAGGTAACCAAATTTCGATACTAAATTTGTACTTCGTTTTACGTGGCAACACATGAACATTGTACTTTACCGTACATTGTATTGTGCAAACCATGATCGTGTAGCTAACGTTTGGAATATTACGACGAACAATGAACCGAAAATATTACGAAAACCTTTCCGAATGTTGTAACGAACAATGAAAGAAAGATAATACGAAAGTTGTGGTTTACCAACAACCTAAAAAAAAAGTTATATTTCGAAATGCAGTTTTTCCTCCAAATGGATTCCGTTTTTCGTTTCGTTTCTGTAAAGGGCAGAACAGAACGTAGAATTAGATTATTGAAATGTAGTAGTTCACTGTTTGTGTTGAAGTAAAACAGCTCTTCTGTAGAAAAACTCGCTATTGAAAAATATTAGAGTGTCGCTTCTACAGGCGTAATAAAGTTGTGGAGCTGTAGAGAGGGGATAGGATAGGAAAAAGGAAGGGTGTTGCGTTTCGTGCTGGGTCTGCTAGTGGACTCATCAGTGCGGCTACCTAGCAGGCCCTGCCTTAGACTTGGGATATTGAAAGGAAGGTTAAAGGCGGTATATATATGGACGAGGTAGTTGGAGCGAGTACTTTCGAGAAAGCCTATTTCGTATGTCCCTCTAGTGGTGGGTGCAGGAGAGCCGCCACAAGAGAAAGATGTGTGGTGCTGTAGAGAGGGGATAGAATAGGAAAAGGAAGGGTGTTGGCGTTTCGTGCTGGGCCTGCTAGTGGACTCATCAGTGCGGCTACCTAGCAGGCCCTGCCTTAGGTTCGTTGTTCCTCCGTGGAAGGCTGCTGTTGTTGTATTCCTTGTCGCGGTCACCAAATGTGGAGCTGTAGAGAGGGGATAGAATAGGAAAAGGAAGGGTGTTGCGTTTCGTGCTGGGCCTGCTAGTGGACTCATCAGTGCGGCTACCTAGCAGGCCCTGCCTTAGACTTGGGATATTGGAAGGAAGGTTAAAGGCGGTATATATATGGACGAGGTAGTTGGAGCGAGTACTTTCGAGAAAGCCTATTTCGTATGTCCCTCTAGTGGTGGGTGCAGGAGAGCCGCCAGAAAGTAATAGGAAAAAACCCAAGACTTCGGAGTCGCAGCGTCTGGTCTTGTCGAAGGTGAAGCGTACCTGAAAAGGTTGACCATTGTTTTGTAAAACTGTAAGTGTCGAAGACTGTCGTTTTCTCGACAGTTCGACGTGAAGAGTCGGTGGAACAGGACATAGAAAGTCCTGGTACATTACACTTTCACATATAATCAAATATATATCAGTTACCTCTTCCTAAACCCGTGTCTTTTTATTTAAAAACCGAAATAAGAAGAACCTGCTTCCATAAAAGCATAACCCCTTAACAGTTTGAATCGTTCACCTAAGCGTGCATTTACAGAGTAAAATTCAAAAGTGAGTACTCTTTACAAAAATCAAGTTACAGCACAATTTGTTCCGTGTAAATTATATCATAATTATCATTAAAGTAATTCGTTCGTCTTAAGTAATACTTAATCGTACTGCCGTTATACGGTATCTATTTATTTGCTACGAATAATGCCGTAATTATACAGTAATTTCATTCGTGCACTTTAGTCGGCGATCCGTTAATAATATGGCAGGAATGAATTGTGCGGTGATCGATAACAATATTTCGTGGCGCGAGAGAAAGATGAGAAGACTTTATTCGCGTCAACTGAATTCACTTTGCCCGAAACGAATCCATTTTATTCCCCCCCCCCTGTAATCGATACCGTTGAATTTCTCTTTCGTTACTCTGACGGGGCACGCTAATTGCGAAAGGAGAATTACACGCGGATTTCCATTAAAGTTTGAACAAAAACCGGCGGAGTAATATGTTAGTTCGAGTAGAGGCGAATGAAATGATATTTTTTTACTAAATTAATTTCATACCGATCACTTTTCAAACTGTAAATACGTGATTCTGAAATTATCCGCCGATTGTTTCCCACGAATATTAACATTTGTTAAACAATCGTGGCTCTATATTGTTACTAACCTTGTTAGTACGTTTCTGCGATGAATACGTGCGATAATTATAACTCTGGTTTATTATTCGAGGATTCAAGAGAAACGATCTATAAGGACTGCTTTTTTATAGTATTATGTAACTTGCGACGAATTCGCGTAATAATTATAACTCTCGTGTATTATTTGAGGATTTAAGAAATAGGTTCGTTAAGTATTGTTTTTTCTTTTCTTTTGTGGAGCTGTAGAGAGGGGATACGATAGGAAAAAGGAAGGGTGTTGCGTTTCGTCCTGGGCCTGCTGGTGGAGTCATGAGTAAGGCTACCTAGCAGGCCCTGCCTTAGAACTGGGATATTGGAAGGAAGGTTAAAGGCGGTATATATATGGACGAGGTAGTTGGAGCGAGTACTTTCGAGAAAGCCTATTTCGTATGTCCCTCTAGTGGTAGGTGCAGGAGAGCCGCCACACTTTTATTGTATTATTGAACCTGCGATGAACTAGGTTAGCTTTGCTTGCTCGTATAGATCATAAAAGATTAGGAATTTAGGTTACAGGGACGAAGAGTGAAGTTAAATCATTCACTGTGTATTGTTATCGTATTGCACGGTATTTCATTGTAATTTAGTTTATGTGTTTGCTTTAGTAATTTAGTTTATAGCGTCGAGCGCGTGTGGAGAAAAGTATAGATAATAGGGGATGAAAGATAGATAAAGTAAGAATAGGAATGAGGATGGAATGAGAGAATTAGGTTAAGGAAAAGGATCTCTTTGTATTCCTACGTGGAAAATGAATAAAACGTTACTACCACTACTTAACTTGCCATGAATAATTATAATAATTATAACTCTCGTATGTTATTCGAAGATTTAAGAAAACGGATCGATAAGGATTGTTTTTCATCGTATTATTTAACCGGTTAAATAATCAAAGCGTTCTCAAATCAAACTCGTTCCACAGACACGATATTTTGAACACAGTAATTTATTTTCCCACAAATTTACTACCTTTTCAAGTATCGCTACATTTCTAGTAAAAAAAAAAAGAAAAAGAAACGTTACGCGTATTACATTTTCGTTTGTGAAGATTAAAATTGGCATGGCTAAAATCAGTTCCCTTTTATTGCCTTTTTGATTTTGAATAATTCATTAATTTCCTTCGTTCGCGAGGATAAAATCGGCGTAGCTAAAATTGGTTCCCTTTTGTTACTTCATTTTTAATAAACGATTCATTTTTACGAGACGCATTTCGATTAAGAAATTACCCAGCAAATCGAATTAAGATATCTGCCTTTGTAATAATGGTTCGCGAGTGAATAAATCTGACTAATGTTCCGCTGATAATTTAACGATGAAATTTATTAACTCGTTAGTAGCTTTGGTACGTTAAATTTTTTGCCTGCAATTGGAGGTAGGAAATTGAATTGTGATTCGATGAAACGTTTGCTCGTTAAGTAATCATCGCGTAATATATTATTAAAATCACGTCATTGGTTTCCCTCTTCCCTCCTCGTGGCAATTCGTTATATCGCGAACGATAATTACACAGGTATGAAGAAAGTAAGGTGTAACGAGCAAATTATTAACTCGGAGTCATTTCTGCTTCAGCTGAACGATATACAGGTTTCGCGTGATTTAATCAATTTATGTATATCGTTTGTTATTTATTAATAAGAGTCGGAAATGTTACGCTTGTTCATTACACTCACGCAATTCTAAATAAGCGTGACACTTGTGCGCAAAATTTCGATATTACTTAGAGTGTCGAATTAATTCGGTGTCTTCAAATTTATTCGCTTCTAATAATTGTACGAAATGTTACGCTTACTTTACTAAGTAATTGCAATGCTCGTGCAAAAGATTTAAATATTATTTAGCGCGTGGAATTAATTCGGTGTCTTCAAACTTATTCGCTTCTAATAATTGTACTAAATGTTACCCTTACTTTACTAACAAATTGCAATGCTTGTCCACAAGATTTGAATATTATTTATCGCGTCGAATTAATTCGGTGTCTTCAAACTTGTCTGCTTCTAATAGTTGTCTTCCTTTGCTCGAGTATTTTGTCGCCATATGGTAATAGAAAAATAGATTGAAGCAATAGAAAAGAACGCAGTGTTAATAAATTACAGTATATGTATAATATAAAAATAACAGACAGGTTTATTATTATTTTATGGTTTACATTTGTAAGGTAGATCGGATGACCTCCGAGTGGTTAAATAAAAAACTCAACAGGGCGTTTTAAAACTCGACTTACTCTACTGACTGTTCGCTGCGACAGCTCGTATAAGAGTGCGTCTCCTTCGACAATTCGTTAATTCTGAGGACGCCTTCGCCAGCATGGGTTGTTTCCAACCGACGCGACGATACGATTAGCCCAAAGAAACTACCCTTGAAAGGGGAAAGCGCGTTGACAAAACGCATATGGCCCACCTCGACCGCTTACCGATTTCGACATTTCTAACACATTTCTCTTTCGTTCATTCTGTCTTACGTTCGGTGCGGTCTCCTACAATATCTGTTTCATCATCCTGCGTCACACCATTCTCATTCGCACCTCCCCATAACTAACATAGAATACAGAAATATAAGAATATCCTCTCGCACATTCACATCATACCATCATGTATAAAACCAAATCCACACGCAGACTATTTTGAAAATGAATCGTTCACTGCAATGCTGGATGACCAACACGACCACTCACACTGTAAACACCATAGACGCATCCTAAACCAAATTCATCCGACAAACACCCTAATCGCAGTTCCTAGTCATCCTGTACTCCGTACCTTTCCTTAGTCACCCTCTTTCTCGACCACTGTCCTTACCATTACTCATCCTTAAAAACACAACATAAAAGCTCGGAAATACTTCCGAACGCGACAGAATTGAGTATTCACTGCCAGAGTGCAGACCATAGTTGCACGAATAAAAACCTTTAAGAGTTTCTCTAAAAACGGTGTTGTCAATTCCATTCGCTCGGAATCCAACAGCAACGCATTCGAAGATAATTTTCAGTGCTCGATGCGTCGAGGAAGCTTACAATCGTAAAGCTGGATTGTGTTTAACCCTTTGCGGACGAGCGTCGACAAATAGTCGCCTAATCATTTTTTTGACTTTTCCGAAACCATGTCGACTATTAAAGCGCAAAATTTAATGCAATGAATACTTAACGTAATAATAAACATTTGAAATCGTTGGAAATGAAATGGTTTGGAACTCAAAAGCGTGAAAACTCCAAGTCGTGGTGTGGAGCTGTAGAGAAGGGATAGAATAGGAAAAGGAAGGGTGTTGCGTTTCGTGCTGGGCCTGCTAGTGGACTCATCAGTAAGGCTACCTAGCAGGCCCTGCCTTAGGTTCGTTGTTCCTCCGTGGAAGGCTGCTGTTGTTGTATTCCTTGTTGCGGTCACCAAATGTGGAGCTGTAGAGAGGGGATATGATAGGAAAAAGGAAGGGTGTTGCGTTTCGTCGTGGGCCTGCTAGTGGACTCGTCAGTGCGGCTACCTAGCAGGCCCTGCCTTAGACGTTGGGAATTTGGAAGGAAAGTTAAGTAAAAATTGCCAACGATATGTGGAGCTGTGGAGGGGGGATAGAATGGGAAAAAGGAAGGGTGTTGCGTTTCGTCCTGGGCCTGCTAGTGGACTCATCAGTGCGGCTACCTAGCAGGCCCTGCCTTAGGTTCGTTGTTCCTCCGTGGAAGGCTGCTGTTGTTGTATTCCTTATTGCGGTCACCAAATGTGGAGCTGTAGAGAGGGGATAGGATAGGAAAAAGGAAGGGTGTTGCGTTTCGTCCTGGGCCTGCTAGTGGACTCGTCAGTGTGGCTACCTAGCAGGCCCTGCCTTAGACGTTGGGAATTTGGAAGGAAAGTTAAGTAAAAATTGCCAACGATATGTGGAGCTGTGGAGGGGGGATAAAATGGGAAAAAGGAAGGGTATTGCGTTTCGTCCTGGGCCTGCTAGTGGAGTCATCAGTAAGGCTACCTAGCAGGCCCTGCCTTAGGTTCGTTGTTCCTCCGTGGAAGGCTGCTGTTGTTGTATTCCTTATCGCGGTCACTAAATGTGGAGCTGTAGAGAGGGGATAGGATAGGAAAAAGGAAGGGTGTTGCGTTTCGTGCTGGGCCTGCTAGTGGACTCATCAGTGCGGCTACCTAGCAGGCCCTGCCTTAGACTTGGGATATTGGAAGGAAGGTTAAAGGCGGTATATATATGGACGAGGTAGTTGGAGCGAGTACTTTCGAGAATGTCCTATTTTGTATGTCCCTCTAGTGGTGGGTGCAGGAGAGCCGTCACAGTGGAATTAAAAGCTAAAGTACTCTCACAAGTGTTACTACTTCTCGTCCGCAAAGGGTTAACGTACAGCAAAATTGATTGACCAATCGTAAGTGCCAGTGGTAATCGATATCGTCGATTATTCGCAAACAGAATTACTTTCATCTCGCGATCAGCTGCTAGCCTTATCTCATAAGATAATAATCTTCGCCTCGTACGGTCAATTCGTTTCGAAAGTTATACGGAAAATATAACAGCGGATAGAATTGAGATAAACGCAGCGTGGCGCAAAATAAGGGAAACAAGCGTGGAAATATTTACTTTCATTCGCAATAACGGAATAGTTTCCAGCGGCGACAAATTATACTTTTAAATGACTAGGGCATATGATATTCCTGTAGTAACGGAGTTTTACGATATTTGGTATGGGATGCAGTGAAAAAAAAAGGAAAAAAAAAGAATCATATTGATTTACCGTCAGTGGCATGCCTTTTTTTTCCTCGTATGCATCCTGAGGCAATCAAAAATGGAAAATAGAAAATGATAAGGTATATGGGGCTGTGCGTTTTATTCGATTCCTTTTTGTTTGATCTTGCGTGCGTGAACAAAAATTGTTCGCCCCGCAGAAATTCATTTTAACGCAACCGCAAGTCTGCGTAATAACTTAATTTCATTGTTCGTTTGTAGAATTTTTATCGCAGGATATTTAAGGTACATTATTCTGGGCTTCATAAGTGTTATAATTACGCAGCGAAACGAATGGTAGAACTTTAGATAGCTGCGCGGCGAATACCGTAATAATCAGAATTATTATTCATCGGATTCGTTAAACTTTGGCGCAACAACAGTTAACGGTTTCACTGAATTGTTCTATAGTTTGCGAGAGGTTAGTCGACCATCGGGAATACTTCAAATTCCACTTGAATTCCCATAAAATTTCAGCAAAGCCAACGATACGACGAAAAGAAGTGTTATCCGCTTCTTTGAACTCTTTAAAACAATTTGCTTTGTTAATAAACCGTGCAATCGTCTTTTTGTTTGCGTGTGTATGTTTTTTTTTTATTATTCGCGCTACTGAGCTATGAAAGAGCAAAGGTTGCTTAACATATTCACAGTGTGTCTAAACAATTTAAGGACAATACGAGTGCATCAGTTTATTAGGTTGTTGCACATGAAATGGCGGATTCAAAAGTAGAATTGGAATTGCAGTAGTACGATAAAACCAGAATTTTATTAATCGAAATAAGTTTTGATCGATTCAGCAGATTTGCATTAACAAATTACTATGTTTTCTTTGTTTTCTTGTTCTAAATCATTATCATGGCTTATTTTGACGGACAACGTGTTTCGTTTCGAAGATTTATTTTTTTAATACTTTAAGCCAAATTCGCGTTGCCTATTCATTAACTATTAGTATTCCAAATGTTCTATTAATAGTTTTAATTCACTCTGTTACTTCATACATCAATTTAAACTCGTGCAACAAAATAGTGACATGAAGTCTGCTTCAAAATAAATGTACATAATTTAAATCTAACACATATCTAGTATAAAACGCAACTCGTATTAAGAACAGTAAATTACTGGTTTCAATTTAACCTTCTACAATACATAGCAATAAAAATTCCAATTCGTATTTCACCGCCATTTTTATACGCAACAATCTAATAATAATATTTTGAGGATGAAGTAAATTTACATTTATATTTAGTTTCTTTAGTCGCGTTGATAAAGGTTGCGCGAGTTTGCGCGAACATCTAGGATGTCTATCGTAATATTTTATAGTGGCAAGTATAACGACATCAGGGTTCCTTTGCTGTAGAATATATCGCGAATAGGAAAGCGAACGGCAAATGTGCCGCGTTCGTAAAGAATGGTATCGCCGCGTTTAGCGTGCCACGGATCACTTTTATACGCGATGCAAGTTGGGTGCAACGGCTCGTGAGATGTCGAAGATAAACAACAATGCGTGGAATAACGTGAAACGGCGATTGCCAGGCAACCGCTGTGCGTTGTTTCGAAATAGCTGTGCGAGCGGTTCGTTATCCAAAAAGTAGAAAAGGGGTGGCTACAGAGGATCAGCCGGTTAAACGACCGTTTTTTTTTTCTTTTTTCTACGCAAACCGAGGCTGGCAATTTTATTAATTCGTTGCGTATGAAATGTAGCTGGAAATGTTTTAGTTACTGATTAGCTATAATTCTTGCGAGATATTAACGAGTATCAGATTCAATTGAAACTTTTATTTTTGGTTTATCATTGTCGATAGATTGGAACGACTATAAGATATATTTTCAGTGTAAAATTTGTCAAATTAACGTTGACTCGTTTATCGACGAATTGTATCTCTCTTTGTTTAATAATAAGATTAATAACATGGGAACTTGTACTGCGTTCTAGGTAAATGTTTAGGCTTTAAGTACATTTTAAGAAGAACATTCGAATTTAATTTTGTATGCACGGTTTTCTTTCGTTTCATTATTTGCTAGTCAGAAATTGGACACTTATTTACGAAAGTGCGTCATATTATTTCTCTGTGGCGTTGTATTATTTCTATGTTCATTCGTGCAATAATATCAGACCATAATCGACGATGCAACGCGTTCAAGTATTTACATTTATTCGATTATTACGCTAGCAAAAATTGGGTCTCATCTATGCTTCTAATTTTTGCTTCTATGGAACTTTAGCGAAAGGGTTAAAAGACTCTGAATCGGTTCGCACACTTAATAGGAGATATTAATGATAACGAGATTGTAATAATAAAACAGGAGATATTAAGATATCTGAATACTACTCTATAAAAAGTGAATAATGTAAAATGTAACAATTTAAATTGATAAGAATCGGTGACTAATATAATCGCTATTTTAACATACGATATTTCGTTACAAAGAAGTTTTATACAAAAGATTTCTTCGCAACCATCGACACACATATAAAGAATTATACAAAAGTACCTTTAGGATGTTGAATGAGAATATCTGTCAAACGCCATGAAAAGAATAAAAATTGAAAACGAGAACGAACGAAGATAGTAGAAATAAAAGACAGATTAGAAAAGGGTAAAGCAGAAAGGGAAAGAAAAAAAGTGAAGGTAGATGTTCCTATAGTCTATTTTGGATAACCGTATACGTATAAAAGGGTTTGAAAATGATTGAACTAGCCCTGTCCTCATCGCGCACCAATAGCTCGCGTTTTCTTCAGCGTCTCGTCTCGTTGTACAGACTACAATAATAATTCGCCAAATACATTGCAAGTCAAATTTCGCTTCCCATAATGTAAACCCAATTAATATTCTCCAATGTTACCGCACATCGTTGGAAATCGATCGCCGCGATACAATGGTAACGACTGCTTCTGCAACGTTTCTTTCTTTTCCTTTCTCGTTTCATTTCGTTCATTCGATTGGGCCGCGTGCACCAAAATGGCAGCAAGCTTCGAAGAAATGTAACGTTCGACTCCCGAGAGAAACGTTTCCACGCTTCTATGCGCTGTACGATTCGAACTTTCGACTTCTCTGCCTTCCCCTTTCCATTTTCTCTCTTTTTACGATATTCGTTTCCGCGGTTCGTTTCCTTTTCCTCGTTATAAATTTTTTAGTCGTTACCGAAGTATCGGGGATAATTGTATCGGTCGCGAAGAGAATCAGATTTCGTACGTTCCTCGAGGTATTCAATTTCGACGGGGTTATTCGCTCTCTCGCGATCCTCGAAGCCGAAATGTTACGTTTTTTTTTTTTCTCGCGATTGTTTAATCTCCCGGGAGTTTATGTTTAAGTGGCATTCGAGGGCATCGAATGAACGTTGAAATCGTTGCGATGCGATAAAACTCGAATAAAGGTATTGTATATCGGCGTACGGATCGCGATACGATCGCTGGTAGCAATGTATCTTATACAGATACGGATGCTTTTTTCGTATTACTTAATCGCTGGAGAGTTTCATCGTTATTAATTATAGCGTAGCTATTTATAATTAATGCGAACGCGTGTTAAATGTAAATATAATATAAATATAATGTCTTGTCCACTTTTAATAAATAGTAGAGTCAGTCGCAGAAGTCTACAAAAATATGCAAAAATATCGCTACGTTTACGGACATTTATCGTATAATTTGACAGGATTCCGAAAAAATAGGCATACCGTATATAAATATTCGAAATTGGAAGCTTGAGCAGGGAGGAGTTTAATTAGGATACATATTCCTCCTATTGCAATAATTAAAGTTAACGTAAACTACTGAAAAATAATATTTATGATCTCTGTAACTTTAAGTACGAAATCTACACTTTTAAGTATGAAAAGCCTTTCGTTGCAAAAGACGTGTACACACGTCCCTAAAAATTAGGCGTAAAATTATTCATTTTCTATAACGCGATACCATTTTTACTATGTGGCGGCTCTCCTGCACCCACCACTAGAGGGACATACGAAATAGGCTTTCTCGAAAGTACTCGCTCCAACTACCTCGTCCATATATATAGCGCCTTTAACCTTCCTTTCAATATCCCAAGTTTAAGGCAGGGTCTGCTAGGTAGCCGCACTGATGAGTCCACTAGCACGCCCAGGACGAAACGCAACACCCTTCCTTTTTCCTATCCTATCCCCTCTCTACAGCTCCACATTTGGTGACCGCGATAAGGAATACAACAACAGCAGCCTTCCACGGAGGAACAACAAACCTAAGGCAGGGCCTGCTAGGTAGCCGCACTGATGAGTCCACTAGCAGGCCCAGGACGAAACGCAACACCCTTCCTTTTCCTATTCTATCCCCTCTCTACAGCACCACACATCTTTCTCTTGTGGCGGCTCTCCTGCACCTACCACTAGAGGGACAAACGAAATAGGACTTTCTCGAAAGTACTCGCTCCAACTACCTCGTCCATATATATACCGCCTTTAACCTTCCTTCCAATATCCCAAGTCTAAGGCAGGGCCTGTTAGGTAGCCTTACTGATGAGTCCACTAGCAGGCCCACCACGAAACGCAACACCCTTCCTTTTTCCTATCCTATCCCCTCTCCACAGCTCCACATTTGGTGACCGCGATAAGGAATACAACAACAGCAGCCTTCCACGGAGGAACAACGAACCTAAGGCAGGGCCTGCTAGGTAGCCGCACTGATGAGTCCACTAGCAGGCCCAGGACGAAACGCAACACCCTTCCTTTTCCTATCCTATCCACTCTCTACAGCTCCACAAGTATAATCTATACTATACGCTAAATTATTAGTTAAATTGTTATTAGTACTGCTATTAATTAATTATTATTAGTACTGCTTTTCTACTAATAAAAATAATCCGCATCCGTGCATTAAGCATGCTTTCAATTTTAGTCTGCCTTAGCGAAAGGGTTAATAACATTCCCATCGTATTTCCGTTTCCTTCGCAAGCAAAAGAAACCGCGAGGATATTTCCTAATTGATAATTGCCCAGTGCTCCTTCACCCCTAATTAATAAGAGGTACGCGAATCGATGAAAACATTTCTGAGGAAGATACGAACAGAAACGATATCAGCTATCGATTGGCCGTATTTAAAGGAAACAGAAACGGTCGAATGAAAATTGCTAGAGAATATATCGCAGCGACGGTAATGCAATTAAATTGGAAATAATTTTAACGTTCACGTGCGAGCCGTTTGTCTCGGTTCGTATCCTAACAGCATTCAGAAATTGTATCTTCGAGCCGAATCAAATCATGCAGTTTATCGATTACCGGTTCACCGTGTACGTGCTTGGATTTTTTATTAAAACGTATCCACGTTTCTCGAGTGAAACCTTCCGTTATGAATCTGTCGGGAATAGCGGTACCCTTTTTTTTTTTTTAATTTTACTTTAAGAAAGTATAACAGGCGTTGGCATGATTTCGTTCGATTCATCTGGTTATTTAATATTCTCTCTCGCCTCTTTCAACCAGCGTTATTCAATTTCTCCGATTCTCGAGAAAAACTTTTCAATCTCGTAGTTTGTTTACAATGTTTTCCACTCGTAGATGGTAAAGTTCTGTTCCGTTTTGCATTCTTTCGCATTCATTCTTTCAGAAATGACTTACGTTTATGAAACTCGTCTCTTCAACTTTGTAATAATGCAACAATAGTGGTGGGTGCAGGAGAGCCGCCACATAGAATAACAAATTTATCTAAAGAAAATAATAACTAAGGCTTCTCGGCGCAAAGCGTTTTACTCTTCTAAATTCTACAAATAGATCGCGATTCGTAGATAGAGCGATGAAAGGATTTTTAATAAACGTTCATATTTTATGGCGAAGCAGAGGCTGACTTTATTATGAGAAGAGGTGATTCTTATACATGTTTTCTTTTGGCTTATGGAGGGGGTCTTTTGCTTAGTTGTCAGCTGGTTTCGGAGTTTGGTTTATGCTGACTATAGGTAGATGAGTCGTCTTTACAGGAGCGTGAAAAATCTGATTAACCGGCGGTTACTGGTGGTTTCGCGTGGCACGATTTTTTAGTGGGACATGCAAACGTACGATTCTTGTCGAGCTTAAAGACGTGCAACGTAGCTAGAGGCTCTCTCTCTTTCTCTCTCTTGCCTCCATTGTTACCTCGGACTTTTGTGGACCGTAGAACGGATTGTTTTCGGCCTCCCCGGCGACAGTTTTCATTTCGCCGTTCACGGAAAACTGTTGGAAGTTTCTTTCTTACGCCATCACTGGCCTGCCCCGAAGTCTGTTTGTCCGCGAATCGCCGTGACTTAAAGGAGAGCCTTTTAGGCGTCCGCCTGCGAAGCTTTGATTTTCGGATACGTTACAGAGGACCGAGAAATAAGAAAATTATGAAAACCCTTCGAGGAAACTTGTACCACACGCAAAGAGAAGGCAGATATACGTTGTGGCACACGTTCGAAGAGTGCAAAGAATTAAAGACAATAGACTTGGATATACGAAAGATAAGCGCGCAGAGGAAGCAGTAGAGTGGCGTAGTACATTGGATTGGAGAAGAAAAGAAAATAGCTTAACAATTGAATAATAACGTATAAAGTAATAGGCGTTAAGACGGTGCGATAAGTGGATAAAAAGGAAAGAAGGAATGAGTATAAAACGAAATATATGCGTGTGAGTAATTACACGGATAGAGATATAAGAATAGGTTAGAACAGAGGATAATAAATAGTACAAATACGTAAAAAGCAATTGCAATAATGAAGAATCAAAGGAAACGAAAGATGTAAATGAAATAGCTATACTGTTGTGGTGATGTGGAGAGGAGGTAGGATAGGAAAAGGAAGGGTGTTGCGTTTCGTGCTGGGCCTGCTAGTGGACTCATCAGTAAGGCTACCTAGCAGGCCCTGCCTTAGACGTTGGGAATTTGGAAGGAAAGTTAAGTAAAAATTGCCAACGATATGTGGAGCTGTGGAGGGGGGGTAGGATAGGAAAAGGAAGGGTGTTGCGTTTCGTGCTGGGCCTGCTAGTGGACTCATCAGTGCGGCTACCTAGCAGGCCCTGCCTTAGGTTCGTTGTTCCTCCGTGGAAGGCTACTGTTGTATTCCTTATCGCGGTCACCAAATGTGGAGCTGTAGAGAGGGGGTAGGATAGGAAAAGGAAGGGTGTTGCGTTTCGTCCTGGGCCTACTAGTGGGCTCATCAGTGCGGCTATCTAGCAGGCCCTGCCTTAGGTTCGTTGTTCCTCCGTGGAAGGCTGCTGTTGTATTCCTTATCGCGGTCACCAAATGTGGAGCTGTAGAGAGGGGGTAGGATAGGAAAAGGAAGGGTGTTGCGTTTCGTGCTGGGCCTGCTAGTGGACTCATCAGTGCAGCTATCTAGCAGGCCCTGCCTTAGACGTTGGGATATTGGAAGGAAGGTTAAAGGCGGTATATATATGGACGAGGTAGTTGGAGCGAGTACTTTTGAGAAAGTCCTATTTCATATGTCCCTCTAGTGGTGGGTGCAGGAGAGCCGCCACACTGTATTACATTATATGATATCGATATCTTCTAATAGCGAGATGAACGATGAATGAGGGATACTTAATGTGAAACCGAATTCATTTCCTGGCATCAGAAGCTGAAATAAATGAACCTAATCTAATAATAATCTTTTGAATCAAGTATCTCTTACTCCTGGCTAAAAAGTTTGCAACCAAACGCGATAATATAAACGTAACTAAAAACGATACATTTTGTTGTGCTGCAAAGCGCCATTGTGTAACTTTATAGTTATAAAACCTAATAGAGAATTTGTAGACAACGCGGAGCGAAATTAGTTAATCCTTTGCTATACAATTATTATATTAGCTATTTAGGCCAGCGTAAGTTGGTCAGTATTTTTATATCGCGTCACGTAGGAATCATTGTAGTATTATGGGAAATTTTGATTCAATAGTCTCGTACTGCAATACAAAGCTAAAATTAGAGTTTAAATTAAATGTCATCCTTGTTGGAACGTTTGTAGAGTTATCGATACTTGGAAATTGGTTGAAACCTTTAAAAATTGTAAAAAATATTTTCACTGTTTAATCAAGTTATTTTTTTTTGCGTGCAAACAATACAGTTTATCTTTTTTCTTTTTTCTTTTTTGTTTCGAAAAATTGAAATGGATATTTCACGGTTTGGTCAGATTTTGGTTAAAAAATGTGATTTACTTCAGGAACGAGCGGGAAGAAAAAAAAATGGAAATGAAAATTTCGCCCGGCAACAGTGGTACAAAGGGACTCGAATATTTGGAAACGCGGTACAAAGGAGCTGATGTATTTCACGAAATGCAAAGTGAGTCAGAAATTCTTTCCTATTTTAAAAATGCTTCCCAAAATATAAAGAACAGTATTGCACGTTTCTTTCGTTTTTAAATCGGTAGTTTCGTGTTCGTTTAATCCTTTCGCTACGACACTTTAAAGTTAAAATCGTTTCCTATCCAGATCTTCATTAATTAAAGACTAGACTTAATATAAAGACTGTATACATACAATTATTTAGGTGCTTTATATAATTAATTATGGTGTATTATATAAATACAAAGAAATAACAGTAGCACTGTACTGTGAACGAAAATCTTTGTACACTTTGTACATTTTAAAATACGTGAGTTTTGAACGCTTCATAAATACTAAATGTTAACAATAATTAGTCGTAGGAAGCTAACAGCTGTTGGAAAGCTTCGTTTAAAAGTAGAAACAGAACTAAACTAAATTAAATTACTTCGCACCTATGCAAACAGTGAGTTTTTAGTTTCTATTTCAATCAATTACTCATCCTGTAGGTTTACTGGGAATTACGATGCTGCAGAGGAAAGCTGTAAATAAATGAGTATAAGTTTATTGGACGTTGGTTTCCTCCTTAAAGGAGCAGTCATTACCGCCTTAAGCAATTGATGTATACAGTCTAGTAGGATGGCGAACGTAGCGTTAGGGAAGCCATCAGTTTCAATTTGCAAGGATAATTCTGAAAGATACGACGTAGTTCTGCTCGAGTTTCCTAAGAGAAATTGCACTTTATGAATCTGTAAAATCTAATCAGTACTCGATTTTGTGGAATGAAAATAATCTACGATTAACTGTAATTTAAAGAGATACACTTTCTCTCGGCGTGTAAAATTAAATGAACTAAACGTCACGGTAATTTATTGTTAGCGTTAATCGTAATTAATTCGAGTTACGTTCTCGGTAAATTTCGTATATTTGGGGATCCGGTGAACTGTCCGTTTCCTATCTTGAATCTGACTGTTTCGCACAATTATGATTAATAAAATAAAATATTGACGGTATAGATACACTGTTTTATTTATTTTACTTTTAATTCTCATTTCTTCTCGGTATAAAAGACTATAATAGATTGGTCAAATTGAATCGTTTGATACTATCATCGTGCATCGTGACAATTTTCCTCTTTACCTAAATTTTCGTAGCGTTTCGAATGATAAAATTAACGCAAATTTTCCACTTCTTTCGAGAATTCGACGCTCTTTTAACTTTCGAGGATTCGATGCTTCGAATATCGCATCTCTAATTAAAAAAGGCTTCGTTTTAATCGCATTTTCTTTCCCATTCTTCATCGAACCTGCGAAACGAATAATATTACAGCACTCGTAATAATTTGATCGCCTGCTGTATTGTACAGGATCGAGTTATTCGTCGTTTCTCACGTTCTTGTTTAACGCTTATTCGAGACGATCGAATCGCGGCCGAGTTCCGCTACCGATGTGCCGCGTAAAATGATTGCACTGTGGCTGCTCTCCTGCACCTACCACTAGAGGGACATACGAAATAGGACTTTCTCGAAAGCACTCGCTCCAACTACCTCGTCCATATTGTAAAGATAGGGGCCGGGGTTACTTAGGCAATTTCGGAAGAAATAAGTGCTTTATTTCGCGCTTCGCCGTCACCACACTTCTCCGTACAAAAAGGGAATCCCTTCTCGCTCCGTTTCCCCGTCCTTAAAACATGGTGTCCGTCCCCTCTCTTCCTCAGAAAAACCCCGCGCGGTCCCAAGCTTGGGACTGGCTTGCGTCACCCTTGCGAGGGGGTGGAAGTGGCCAGGTCTCGCACGGCGCCGGCGACAGCCCTCGCTCTGTCCTGCGGGCTACGAATGTTTGGACTCTTCTCCTTGATTGATGGCAGGGTTGCCGAAGGCGGCCCTGGCCAACGTCATCGCTACTCTTCGACAACCCATTATCCCAGCATTCGTGCCTCTAGCTCTTACAATATATATACCGCCTTTAACCTTCCTTCCAATATCCCAACGTCTAAGGCAGGGCCTGCTAGGTAGCCGCACTGATGAGTCCACTAGCAGGCCCAGCACGAAACGCAACACCCTTCCTTTTCCTATCCTACCTCCTCTCTACAGCTCCACATTTGGTGACCGCGATAAGGAATACAACAGCAGCCTTCCACGGAGGAACAACGAACCTAAGGCAGGGCCTGCTAGGTAGCCGCACTGATGAGTCCACTAGCAGGCCCAGGACGAAACGCAATACCCTTCCTTTTTCCTATCCTATCCCTTCTCTACAGCGCCACACATCTTTCTCTTGTGGCGGCTCTCCTGCACCCACCACTAGAGGGACATACGAAATAGGACATTCTCGAAAGTACTCGCTCCAACTACCTCGTCCATATATATACCGCCTTTAACCTTCCTTCCAATATCCCAAGTCTAAGGCAGGGCCTGCTAGGTAGCCGCACTGATGAGTCCACTAGCAGGCCCAGCACGAAACGCATCACCCTTCCTTTTTCCTATCATATCTCCTCTCTACAGCTCTACATATCGTTGGCAATTTTTACTTAACTTTCCTTCCAAATTCCCAACGTCTAAGGCAGGGCCTGCTAGGTAGCCACACTGATGAGTCCACTAGCAGGCCCAGGACGAAACGCAACACCCTTCCTTTTTCCTATCGTATCCCCTCTCCACAGCACTTTCCGTGAAATCGTATCGCGCGAAGCGAATCGCGGCTCGAAAATTCCCCGTTGGTCGAGTTTACGCGCTCCTTTCTGAATTCGCGTTACTCGAGCCGGCGTGTCCCGGACGGTTTAGAGTGTGTAGCCCGGAACCGCGAGGCTTTTGAAACCGCAACGCTCGCGAACTTTGCCCGCGATCTTCGGTGTGACGCAACATTTACACGATTTAATGCAACCAGTGTGACTGACTTAAGGGAGAGAGCACAAGCCACTTATCCCGGCTTGTGCTCGTTGCAGATAGTCCGCTTAAATTATTTAGAACGAAAGCCGGGTTCAAGCGACAGCAGCAGATTTCACGAGCTTGCACACACATGCTTCTTCTTGTTGTTGTTGTTGTTGTCGGAGGATCCTCTTAAATCAGCATTTCTAATTAAGCCTGCGCGGTTAAACGAAAAAGGAATGCCTCGCGCGCGAACTTTACCTTTTCTTTTACCTTGCGTCTGCTTTACGCGCGTTAATACACTTCGTCTCGTACAGCGAAATGCGTTTATTGTAATTACTTTTGGACTTGGAATTCCTCTTGGAATAAGAATCGTTGGTTTGTAACATTAAACATGGGGCGAAAAGTGTTCATTATTGAGTTCACTTTATTGCAAACAGTTAGAAGTAAATTGGGAATCTTAACGAATTTATTCAATTTGTAAAGAAACGAACGGATTCCGTATGACGTATAGAAATATACGGAACATTTAAGGTAAAGTACAGCGTGCAGCATTGAGAGGTTCAAACAATACACGCGTATTTTAGTACACGTCCAAAGCAACGATCTATAATAAAAATGCTTAGATTCGATGTCTGTTAAGCTGCCAATATTTGCCCCACTTTACAACGCCTATATTACTATTTATCAACGCGATCTGATTAAAGAACGATCAAAGCGTGCTGCGTTGAACCATCCCCTTTCGTATGATCTACATTTCGACGAAAAATTTCCCTCTACAAGGACCTGAAAATTCGCGTCCCGTAACGTACGCTGTATTTTCCTCCCAAATTTCGTCGGCAACGTCAACTCTCCGTTCCATCTCTCTATCGTGAAAGTCACGTGACTAATGAGTCACCCAAAGGCATTAAAACAAATTTATATAAATGGACGTTGCTCGAATGAAAAGCATCCACCGCTCCGCGCGCACCCTTATCCCGTTTCGTATTGTCGCTTTCGAAAGATCAAGCGGGATAGATACGTTTGAGAGGCGCATCGACGCCCGGAGCAGCCTTCGTTCGTAGTCGTTTCCTGAAAGCCGGAAGTACTACGCAGCGACGAAGCGGAAGAAGAAGAAATGGCCGGACAGAAAGGCGACATTAGCGAAATAAGTCCACACAGTCCGGCACGTTTCAATGCCTTCCGGGCGATACGATTTCGGCATCCATTTCGTCGATCTCGCCTCGTGTCGTACGAATGAAAATATATCAATGGGGTCAAAAGAGTCTTAAAGGGTAGCGAGTTGTAATAGGATGTCCATGGGATCGCACAGGGAATTCTCCCTATACGATGAATCTCTACAAAAAAAAAAAAGAAGAAGAGAGAAACGACGACTCCCTGAGCCGATGTTCGAAAAGATTGCGTAAGAGGCTTTTACGATACTTTTATTTTCTTGATAATTCAAAGACCGAACGGATCCCTGGCGAGCAAGTTGAAAGGGGTAATTCCCGAGGGCTTATTGTTGCTCCTTATAATGCAAAGTACCATGTAAATTGCTCGTCCCTGGATAGGATTTCAATGGGACAATTGACGTTGCAATTATTGGATATCTATCTGTTTCACTTTTGTTCCAGCGAACGATTTCACTTGCAAGATAATACGTGGTTAGATAATATTAATTTCTTTCATGCATAAGGTCATTCCATAAATAATACGGGGACGTATTTAACAAGTGACACGTACGTTTCCTTATATTTTAATTGCCCATTAGTCGGTGACATAATTGAAGCAGTTTTGCCCGCTAATGATTCCGTGTAAGAATAGAGATAGTCTATTCTGTGCTTCGTCAATGCTATTAGGTTGCACCGAGTTATGGCAACTATTTCTTAAGTAATCCGCGTCAAAGGATTCTCTCGGTGGCGAGGAATGCATTATTAATCGATCGAGCAATTACTTGTACAAACTCGCCCTCCCTTCGTCTCGTAACCGCAAGCGCCACTTCCATTAGCGTGGCAAAATTCTGTCACCGTTGCCCCGGGTGTTGTACGCTTTTATTTCTCACTTTTGCTCGTTTACATCGCTAAGCACGGCCGGGAGTGTTGAAAGAAGGAGACATTAATTACATTAGAACGAAAACGCGTCCCCTTACCTAGACACTCGAGCTAGCAAGAATCCTCTAGCGAGTAAACGAGCCAACGAAGTACAGGCTAGCAACGCGAATTCTCTTAACCCTTTTTTTTTTCTTTCATTGTTGCTGCCATTACAAAGGATCGCGAAGAATTACCGGCGAAAAGAAAAATTCTTTCTCTTGGTTGGCTGTATTTTACGCTTCCAGCGAACCGAAATACGGGTAGCGAAATTGGTCAACATTTTTACGAAGACGCGAAAGGGTTAATCCACCGTTTCGGAACCGGTGCGTAGATTTTTACTCGGCAGTTTTCGGGTTCGACGACTTTAATTATCGGATTCGGGGGTGAATAGAATTTATTCGCCGAATTTTTATGCTTCTACGGGGAATTTTGAACGCGCAGAAAAATGCAGAATTGCTGTAATACGCAAAAATACGTAAAATATCGAAGGCACTGCGCGTGAATCAATTTTCAGGGGATGAAGCAAATCTCTGTTGATCTCTTTGCGTCTTTAATTCGTTGAATTTCATTGAAAATGTACGACGAAGTCGAATGCTTGCACGCTGGTGCGACGACTGCAATGATAATTGAACACGATGGGTAGAGAAACGCTGGGGCTGTACGCGAAACGGCGAATCTTTTTCCACGGCCAAAAATCGCGACGCGATTGGAAGCGCGAAATTCTAGTTCGCGCGGTTCAACGGAGCGAGAATAAAATATTCCGTTTCGCGGCGGTGTTGGAATCCTTTATACGTTCCATTCGACTACTTATTTCGCACATATTCCCGTCGCGAAAGGGAGGGAACACACCGGGCATTACTGAATTGTATCAGAGAGGGAAGTTGGCACGAGAGTGTTCGTCCCTATAGGCGGTTGGATCTTCCGTTAGGTAGGTTAGGTAACGGGCGGCGGTCGGAAATGCGAATTCTCTTTACTTCACCATTGTCCACCGTACGGCAAAGGGGTTGAGAGGACGGAAAAGGGAGATATTTGCTCTTCTGGGAAAGTAAACTCCGGAGCTTTTCATACGCGCGCGCGCGCGCGCGCGACTCGTAGCGCTAACCCAATTTTACCGGTACGACGCCAACGGAGCTTCGGCGGCTAACGTTTTCGCTCAGAGACCGGTTATTTGCCTTCCCTACACGCTTCTACACGCCTCTGCCGTCTTTTATGTAAAATATTGGCAAAGATTGGAAATACCTCGTTCGAAAGGGGACCGTCTGGGATAGTTAAAATAATATCTGCCCGTCGCGGCAACCGATAGCTCTGCAACGGTTTGCATCTTTCCAAAGTATACATATTTTATCTTGGAGCTTTTAGTAGTCACTTAACTGGCAAAAGTTAAGACACAAAGTAATCGTTTGCAACGTTCCCGTATATTTTTCTCCTTTTGAATAATCGAAATAGCTTGGAATGAAAAGGTAACGTTACACGTATGCCAATAAACAATAAGTTATACTATTTTTTATTTTAATCTATGTGTATACCGCGGAAGATAAAGAGTGCACAAAAATGTGGAAAGGATTACTTTGTTTCTTAACTTTTGTCGGTAAGTGTGTTTGCGAAGATTGTACAATTTTGTAGAATTGAATTCTGCACCGGTGTGATCCATTGTAATACGTAACGCGTGGAAACTGTTCTTTACACATATGGTTTGAATATAGTTGAATAACGTGAACGATAGGGTAAATTAGATTCGACAGTAGTAGCAGTAATCGTACCGTCAGGATCCGTATAATCGTCACTTGAATTCGTTTATTTAATAGCGAACGAACGTACGAAGAATCGAGACTAAGAAAATTTCGATACTATATTTGGACGTGATTTTTATGTAACGACACGTGGACATTGCATATATGTTTATATTTGTTGAAAGGTTATATTAAATAGCTGACTCGTGTGGAATAAAGTGGGTAAATAATTATATTTAATACGGTGGAAGAAGTATCGGTGTTGTTCACAATGACAATCCATGGTCAAGCTCTAAAAGAACTCGTTTCTACCAATATTTTAAAACGTGGAGTTTTCTACGTATTACCACGAATTGTTTGACTTCAACAATATTTAATATGGAAAAATAAATATTAGAAGGTGAATGTGTCGTTTGAGCGTAAAAAGCGACTAGAGTACTGGAAGTAGAAAGAATGGAAATTTTCATTACGCATTAAAGGTGATGCGTTTAGTATTTATCTTCCATCTGTCGTACAAATATTTCCATTTAAGTGGCAACTTTTCAAGTGACGGTACGAGGGATATTGGACTTTGTTCTACATTTTTAATGAATGTACTACGTAATACGTCGTATTTAACATGCAAAAAAGTCACGATAAATAAAAGAGATGTTAACCAATGTTGTGTCTTCGAACCAGAACGATTCGTATGTTAAACTTTTAACATAATTCAACGAAGTTGCGCGATAGAAATATGGCAATATTTGGGACGTCTACCGTGGTTGGAAAATATTTTTCGTCGCTCGTAACGCGTGTCAGTTTTCGGGGAACGTTTCCTTGAAGAGATAAACTGAGAAAATGCGGGGTTACAAATATTTGCGTTGAAAGGGAGTGTTTTTAAAGGCTGTCGCGTTATAGGTGTAACCATTGCTCTTGTTTGGGGAGCATTTTAACTTGCAAAATTATTCCAACGGCCTTCGTATACGATTTGCATAATTTTTCTTTAAGGGATTATCATGGTGTAGCGTAGCCTGATAGAGTTTACGACTATTTTCCTTCCAAAGGAAATATTTTAACTCCTTTCCTTTTTCATTACGCTGCACGGTGAATATTTCTATACGCGAGAGACTAACCCGAGTTTTCGTCAAAACTGTGCTACGTAAGTACATGTACATCTCATCATTGTTCTTCCTTTTATACACAAGAAAATACGTATGTTACATAACACGTGTAGATCTTTACTCGGTATTACATTTCCAACCATTTTTCTTTAATATTCAACTGATTTGAAATTTTTACGAGTTCCATGCAAGCAACAATATTTATAAAATATCTCGTATTCGTTCATAGTTTCTCTGTGAAATCTACAAAGTACAAATGTAAAAAGCAAGCGAAGAGAACCAAAACGATTCCAACTCTGAATTCGCATTTTTTAGTAACAAGGAGAACGAATAATTGCCACTTCATTCTAACCTGCTCGAAATACAACAGCCTCCGAAAAAAATACAACGTTAAATCGTCGTTAAACGATATCGTGAAAAACGGAAAAACCGATTATCTACTTGATTTCATCGAAGACTCAAAGATCATCGATCTAATAATGTAACGCCGCTAACGATTAATCATCGTCGTCGTTAATAACCAATAATAAGCCGTTGATTCGACGTTAATCTTAAAAAACAAGAAGACCAATAATTATAAAAAAAAAGGAAGCAAGTAGAAAACTTTTCGTAGCCCATGAATTTCGAGGACGACGTAGTTTTGTGCGCGCGGAAAGAAACGTGGATTCTTAGAGCGAGTGCGGACTTCTATTTAAACACGAGCGCGTTACACAGTCGCGAATCTGAGATTCCCCATTCGAAACACGTGCACGGTGGAACGAGTGACGCGGTGGTCGGACGACGACGGTATCTGGTTTTATAGCACGAACAAAGTTGTCTAGACGAAAAGACCCGTAGCGTGGAAGTAGAGTGAAAGGTACACAGGGTCGGTAACGAAGTTTTCAAAGACAACATCGAGTCTGATATCTAACGAGTTCATTCCACTCGGCTGCCACGGCAAAAACTGCAAGTGGAGATCTCTATCTGCCATCCTTCCCGGCCAACCTACCCCGTCTTCGTCTCGTACGCTTCGAGCAACCAGCTTGCAAAGCTCGCAACTTCCTTTCCGTCGTGCTTATGTCTCGTCGATGGGCCGCGTAGATTTTCATTTCACAAAGAATTATTGGAAACCGAGAAACGTACTTTGTCCCTTTGAGTGCCTCTTATTACGGATCTTTCGTTTAGCTTTGCTCGCCTCGCTTTCTTTCAGCGAGGACTCGCTATGCATTTCGGAATGAAACAAATGTTGAAAAGAAGAATGGAATTCGCGGAAAGGAATTCAGAAGATTCGTTACCGTGAACGTAAGCGTCGTTTCGTTTTTCGTTCCCTGGGACAAGAGCCGGCAATTTTGTTACACTCGTCGAATAGCGAAAAATGATTTTTAGGCGTGCTAGTGGTTCGATGTAAAGGTTAAGAATTTCAATATTGGGCATTTGCGTGGGAAAAACAGCTTTGGGCAAGTATAGGGAAACTCGATGAAATACAATTTATCGCGAGGTTCGTTCATCCTTTTCGAATTTGATTGAATAGTCTATCATTTTACTCGTTCGTTCGTATTGGATGGTTTCCAACGAGACATTTAAAGTGAAGATTGAATTAATAAAAATACGTGGACTATTTAGTGGTACGCCCAATACATTCGCCAAATACTTTCAAAATACAAAAATGTAAAAATGATGGGTTGCAGACGTGCAAAATTATAATTGCATTAACAGAGATACGTACACTTACGCCGCGCAGAACGAAAGATTAACCATTTGCATTCAATTGGCGAGCAGCAGATAAAGAGTTAAGGGTCAACAAAAGCCTCTATTCCTTTTACGGGATACACAAAAAAATAGAAAAATTCTAGCTAGCAGAGAAACGAATAAGAGGAGCAAAGCGTAAAGAAATCATCGCGTAAGGGTGCAACGGAATCGAAATTCTAACGCTAAGTTTATTACGACATTTACAGGAATCGGTAGGGTTCTTACCTCCGATTCCGGCGATTGAACGATGAGCGACGTTCTCGGTGGCTTTTCCGGGGGTACTTTCTTGAGCGTGCCGGTGAACGAAGCCGCTGTTACAGCGGTAGAAGGTGCCGAAGCGGCCTCGTGGCCGTCGATCTGGCACTGAAGTCGATGGAATTGCGAAAACGAGGTGCGCGACGTGTCGGCGCGCTCGAATTGTGGCAGACACGGCAACGGCATCTGTGACATGTTCGGTATCTGAATAGAATTCGGATCGCTGGTGTCGTGTTGAAGCCTGGGCGATAGCTTCTCGCAGACGGACGATTGGCAGGATTGGTGATTAGAGTTCTGCGCGTAGGAAGCAGTCAATAACGTTTGATGATGGCCGTGCGGCAGGTGTTGGCTCTGCGTCGAGCAAGTCTTATCCGTTGGCTGTTCTTGGTGGTTGGGCAGGGAATTCGATTGAATCTGATGGATCTCGTTGGCGATCGAGTGGGCTGGAAAATCGCCGGATCGTTGCAATTTGTCGCACAGCTGATTCTGCGCTTGCAAATTTTGCAGTCGAGCTTGTATGTCGCTTTGTTGATGTTGAAACTGCGCCACTTTGTCGAGGATTTGATTTTGATTCTGAAGACACTGCAGCTTCGCTTGAAGATCGCTCTGTTGACGTTCGAATTGGCTGAGCTTCTCCGATATTAAATCGAGACTTTGTTGATTCTGCAACTGTTGCTGCTGCGCCGTTAGAGTATCCGATCTTTCGTTTTGCGGTTCCAGTTGATTCTGCAGACTATCCGTTTGGCTCTTGCTGTGAGTTAACAGGTTACTCGGGGCGTTGTGACTCTTACGATGGCTGTGAATTATGTGATCGACTTGATCGATCGGCTTGTTCAAACTCGTCTCGCTGAAATCTGTCACTACGGTGAGAACGGTTTTGGTATCCAATTTTGCTTCGCTAAGAGCTGGATACTGATGGCATATATTAGGACTAGCTCTCTGCGAGGGAACGGTGCTAACGGGCGGTCCGAGATTAGCTACGGAACCGCTAATGGGCTGCTCCTCGAACTCCTTCCTCGAGAATTCCATATGCTTCGTTAGATCGGCACTGACGTGCCGCAAATGGCGACGTTGCTCCATTATGGTTCTCTGGCTGATGTTCGGAATCGGCTGAAAAGCCGACTGAGTCATTCTACCATCCTTCCGCTCTTCCGGTTGAATCATCTGTCGCGGATCTCTCCTCTCCTCGGATTGATTACGCGAACGCGGACTGGTGGAAAGCATCTGATTCTGCATCAAGTTTCTCTCGTGCTCCTGACGCTGTCGCTGTTCAGCCCATATCGTTAGCTCCTGCCTGGTTTTCTCGAAGTTCTGATTCACGAACGAGGGACTTTTCTGCCCGGCTCGATCCGCCGATCCTTCGCGAATCGGCATGAACGGCATAGGGGATCTTCTAACGTCGTCGATTCTTTTGCCTTCTATGGTCATCGGTGACCGCCTGTGCTCGTCGAAGTAATCGGATCGCCTGTTTTCTTGCGGTATCGCCACTCTTTGATTAGGGCTCACGTTACCCCATTCGGGGGGCTTTCTATCCGCTCCTATGCTCTTTCTATTCTCCTGTCTCGTATCGAAAGCCATCGGCGATACTCTTAGGCTCGTATCCAATCGCCTTTGATCAGGCGGCGGGTACACTTGATTGGCTTCAACTCGTTTCGGGTCCACCATGGTGGACGTCTTCCTAGCCGGCATCAATATTTCCTGATTCGCGTCGCCGGGGAACGTGAATGTAATCGTGTCGTTCCGCCGCTGGAAACTGGACGTAACGTCCACGGAGATGGATTTCCTGTGCTCAGGCCTGGTCACATAAAGGCCGCAATCGGTGGCCACGGCTTCGCACATTTTCTCCCGCCCAGGCGGATCCCCGTTTGCATCCACGTACAGGCCGTCCTGCCTTGTTCTCGGATTTTGATTCATCGCTGCCAGATATCTCCTGTCCTGAGGATCCGTCACGATCTGCGTGCCTTGCACGATGATTGCCCCGTCGCTGCGGTGAATCTGCTCTTGCGCTGGATTTTGATTAGGATCGTACTTAGCCTTTTGCATACCGGCCACGTCCACGCTCGCGGACTTTCTGTGACCGCTAGGATCGTGAGTTATCTTAGAGTTACCCCGCGGGGGAACCATAGGTTTCGGTCCGCGATTAGGTCGTTCGGTGGTAGCGATCGCGATCCCGTGCCCCACGTTTTGAGCGATCGGTTGAATGATCGGCTGAGTCTGGTACTGTCCGAGTTCCTGCGAAAATCTTTGCGGGTTAGGCGACTGCTGGCCGAATTGTTGAGCCGGATAAATTCCAGCGTGCGGAGTGTACGGCACGGCGTTCATAACCGTCTGGGGGTACTGAGTGTACGGATATTGCGGCTGCGTACCGAATTGAGCGTAGCTAGGCGGTTGAGGAACCACGACCCCCGAAAAGTACGGCGGTTGCGGACTCGCGGATTGAGGCGGTATTTGCGTTCCGTGTTGAACGGTTACGTATTGACCTTGCCCGGTGAACATCGGATTCGCCGCGCCTCCCTGATACAACGTTGGATCCCTGTAAGTGACGTCTCTGGTCACGTATCCCGCCCTCTCCGCGTATTGCGCTTGCTGGGGATACATCTGCGATCTCACCTCGAACTGACTTCGAATCTGCGTGTACTGAGTTTGATCGTAATCAGGCATGAACTGAGGCTGAGCTTGCACCGGTAGAGTTTGAGTGCTTGTTTGAGAGACGTGTTGCGTTCTTTCGATGGCCGGCTTTTCTTGCACGTATTGCGGCGGAGGAAGTTGTCCACTGGGAGGATGTCGGTCTTCCGGGACACCAACTACGGACTGCTTTCTTCCTGTCGGATATTGACCGCTCTGCTGAGTTTGTTGCTGCTGCTGTTGTTCTTGGCTTTGGCCAGCCTGCTGATTCTGTTGAGCTCTGTCTTGGGAGAATCTGTCGTATTCTACGGTTCGATTTTCGAAGCCGTTGGACAAATCTTGTTTGGCGTTATCGGCAGGCGGCTCGGCCCGGCCGTTCTGACACGCTGTCTGCTGGTTCTCCATCGTTTGGCCGACTTGGTTCTGCTCTTGGCTATCGTTCACCCCTCCTGAACCAGACTGCGACATGCTGGCGGCCCCCACCGACGGTCGTCCGCCGATGTAGCCGAGAATTCGCCCCAATCCGCACACCGTGACGACTTTACCGTGCAACTCTCTGTTGGAAATCTAGATTCTCGCTCGAACGCAATCGTCACGGATCGCGTTTTTACGCCTCGTAGATTCCGATAGGTCGACTCGAGGCATGTAAACGTCGATATCCGATGTCGTTCCCTTTCCAACCGATGCTCGTGCCCCGACCTTTCGCGTGTTTTCTTCGCCTATAAACGTGCGACAGGAGTAGGCTGTATTTTTTCAATTTTCCGAATTGCTTCGGCGAATTTCCGTTTAACGCAAACGCGAAATTGAATACGATACAAAGTCCGACGGTTCCTCGACCGATTAAATCCGTTTGAATAATTTCCCGGCGTGGTTTTCGCGTTCTCTTCGAGCTTGTTTGTACCTAGAGGATTTTCACATTTTCTTTTTTTCCGAGAACGTTTATGCCCGCTCGTTTTCCCGGCCGAGCGTTAATAAATCGCGGACTCACCGACGAATGTTACGTGAAAATTTGAAATGTTTGTCCAGGTAGAGAGTCTTCGAGTGCTCCCCTTGCATTTCTCGTTTCTCCGCGCGTAAAAGGGACCGCGCGCAATTGCGAATGTAATCTTTTTTATTGCGTCCCTTTGACGTGATCCTTATTTGGTTGCGCGAATCTTCATCGGGGGAAACAAACGTACCCAAAGTCTTGATTCCTCTACGCGGCGGTTTTTTCTTTTATTTCGTCGGATGGCGAAACAGGATTGCGTAGGACAACTGCTTTCCCTCTGTTTTCTTTTCCCGCCGTTGACGCAACCTGTCGTATCTCCGAGCTGTTTTTCGCTTACGGTGGAAATCTCCTCGATTTAAAAAATGCAACGCGGAAAGCCTTTCTTCGCCGTCGCCGTTGTACTCGAATCTTTCTTAAAATTATTTCGTTCCACGCGTGACTCGTTTCCCTCGTTTGGATGTACGATTTAAATATTGACTCGATAGAACACGATCGGTCGGTGTAAATTCCTCGAAACGTTAAAAAAATTGATTACTTCGATCTTTGATTTTTCGTTTGCTCGTTACTCGGCTAACTCGAACGCGTTCTTTTGATTATGGCGGGCAGTTTTTTTTGTTACAGCATCCAGTAACTTTTGATTCTCCTTTCGTTGATTCTACTGACGACGGTATTACGATTAACCGGTTCGAATCGAAAGGCAACATTTGATTTCTTCTCGCGCGTTCTTAACAGTAATCGTATTCGCAGCTTTTTCTACGGCGTCGACGTGACAATTCGTGGACAGAGTATACGTGGTATCGATCTGTAAAAGAGAAACGCACGAAATGGTACTTTCCACATGGTATATTTCAAAAATTTCCCTCGCAATATTCGGCGCGGCAAAAACAGCAACATAAATCACCGTTCGTTTGGAGAGTAATCTTTGCCTTCTGAGCTCGAGTCTCGTGTAAATTAACCCTTTCACTGCAACACCCTCAGGACTAGAGTAGATCTCGCCGTAAAAAAGGGTGGTTTCTTTAAAATGGAGAAAATGTAGGGTAATACGGAACTTCGTAATATCTCGGTAATTAAGTAACGAATTTTACTAGCAATTATGTATGTAAATTCGTTACAAATAATAATGGAACATACTGACAGTCACGAGTCGGGAAAATATCCATTATTGGATAAAAAAAAGTAGATAAAATATCTAAAAATTGTTGGAAGGCGAATCTAATATGTAGTTAAATAGTTTACTGGAAGTAAGCTGCATTAGAAAAATATGGATTACCTAATAGATATTTTGTATATTTTTACATTTCAATTAAACAACTACCTATTCATTTTTCATAAAAAATATAAAGCCCGTTCGGTTTGATTTATAAACTTTCCAGGTGTTCCATATTAACCCTTTCACTATTATATATCCCATGGATTTTGTTTAATGCAACACCTGTAGATTAATTTCCCAGCTTATTATTTCGTAACAATATTTAAAGGTTCGAGTAACCAGCAATCTAACACTATCCTAAACATCAGATTAATTGTTTCACACGTAACTATTTTGCACGCGTAAATTACGTACGCGTATTTCACTATAAAAAATCATAAAAACATCGCGTGTTCAATAAACAGTTGTGGCGGCTCTCCTGCACCCACCACTAGAGGGACATACGAAATAGGCTTTCTCGAAAGTACTCGCTCCAACTACCTCGTCCATATATATACCGCCTTTAACTTTCCTTCCAATATCCCAACGTCTAAGGCAGGGCCTGCTAGGTAGCCGCACTGATGAGTCCACTAGCAGGCCCAGGACGAAACGCAACACTCTTCCTTTTCCCTATCCTATCCCCCCTCCTCAATAGTACTTCGACAAAAATAAAATACCTTCCAATATCCCAAGTCTAAGGCAGGGCCTGCTAGGTAGCCGCACTGATGAGTTCACTAGCAGGCCCAGGACGAAACGCAACACCCTTCCTTTTTCCTATCATATCCCCTCTCTACAGATTCCGTGTGGCTTTTATTGGTCGCAAGCGACGCGCCGTACCTCAGGGGTTTCCCCCTCAATCGACTTAGCCTGCCAGGTGTTGTAAGGCTCACACTTCCTTGAACCTGCGAAGGGTTCGGCAGGTGTAGGTGTTCTACCGACCTCAGACTTGGAAAAACCCTGCCCTCTACCGTGAAGTGTCATTGGACAAGTTGGATCTACCCTTTGCAGGGAGGTGGCTAGTTTAGTGAACCCTGGACGTCGCGAGCGACGCCCAGAGCTGTCCAGCGGGGACCACGAGGAGGTAGAACCGCCGGCTTTCGCCCGATCCCGTGCAGGTCGGCTTGGGTTTTGTCCTTCGCCATTACGCCCCACGGCAACAGCGCTAAAGCACCGCCTGCTCGTGCCATCGGGGCTTTATCCCCTCTCTACAGTACCACACAGTTCAAAGGCTTAAATACGTACCACTTTATCAATCTACCAAATTTCGCATCTCTTCTAATCGATGCAATTTTAATCGCCGTTACGATTGCTTCGCGTAGGTAGTTTTCTTTCCAATAATATCAAATCGTGTTCGATTCGTTTCGCTCTCGATAATTTAGTTTCTTCGTCTTGTCTTAAAATCTTCTCTCGCGTCTTTGCGAAGCGGAGCGGAGCTTGGCAAAGCTCGCCGAGAGTGAAATGAAAAATTCGCGGAGAACGAAGTCGCGGGTAAATCCGTGGTTATTCGAAAATTTCGCGAACGACTCGGCGGCGAAAGTATATCCGGCTGAAAGCGACGGGGTTATTTACAAATGGCAAGCGGGCAAAGGTATTCGGTGGAAACGTTTTGGCAATCCGCGCTTCGACTTATCCCCGACAATGACGATGTCCGGACGAAGAGTTTCCGTTGCTTAGGAGGCGATCTATTTTACTCGCAGGGGCGCGAATTGTTTTCGTGATTTCCCAAGCGCCTCGTGATCACTTTAGTTGCACGGAGCACCCGGCCATCTTTCACGCCCCGGAAAGTTGCTCTTGCACCAGACAGAGACGTCGAAAATTTCTCACTGTCGTGGAGGAACAGCTTGTAAATTATCGACCTCCGCATTCCTGTTTACTATCATAATTTTATCGCGTCGCGAACCTTGTATCGCCAAATTTGATGCGAAAATTTGTTTACTTACGATTCTTGTGGCGTCAAGGGATACGGTAACCTTTAGGTTTCACGGAGTCGTAAATTCCGCTACACTTTTCGCGACAATAACTCGGTGACGCGGTTTATTCCTACTTAAAGGAATGAAAACCTGATTGTATTTTCAATATATAATAATTTATTGAATTGTTGATTTACAAATGTTGTTGCCGATGGATGATTTCGCTTGATCGGTTAAATGTATAGAAAGACGAGTGCTCCGCAATCTCGATGGCCAGCTTGTTGGGTCGAATCGATTTGTAGGAGTTTGTTTGAAAATGACTCAAGAATACAGAGTACTCAAGAATATTTTTCGAGACTTGTTTTAGAAGAGACTTGTTTTTTGAAGAGACTTATTGGGAATAGAATCTGAGAATGCGCGAAACTCTATATTTATATCATTTGGAAAACTAAGGTGGAAGATGATTGGCGGAAAGAATTTGGAAAGGGAAATTTCCTGGATTTCCGTGATTGGCTGGTCAGAAACTGGAACCAGCCCCCCACGAGTGAAGGAGTGGGAAGGTGCGAAGGTGAGCAACCAGAGGGGATGCTCACGAAGTCCGTGGAGAAGGGGATGCGAGGGCCCGATGTTGGGCAGGTAAGCTGGAATTGAGGTGCACGATGCCTCATTGTCCAGAAAGGCAAGGAAATTACTTTACAGCTGTATTTCGACAGACACGGAACAAGACCTTAATGAGGTGCTTACAGTTCGTGTCGTCGACAGCGTGTATTGTTCTTATATTTGAAAGGAAGGAATATTGGAGCTTATAGAAATAAGTTAATCCAATTTTCAAGGATGGGATAATCCTATTAGTTTTCCAAATGCAAATGCTGCTAATGGGCAGAAAAAGAAAAAACCGTCTTAAGGACGGAACAATTCTTTATGTTAAGGGGTTACGCTATGATGGAAGCAGGTTCTTCTTATTACGGTTGTTAAATAAAAAGACACGGGTTTAGGAAAAAGTAGCTGATATATATATATTTGATTATATGTGAGAATGTAATGTACCAGGACTTTCTATGTCATGTCCGCACCGACTCTTCACGTCGAACTGTCGAGAAAACGACAGCCTTCGACACTTACAGTTTTACAAAACAATGGTCAACCTTTTCAGGTACGCTTCACCTTCGACAAGACGAGACGCTGCGACTCCGAAGTCTTGGGTTTTTTCCTATTACTTTATTACGCCTGTAGAAGCGACACTCTAATATTTTTGCATAGAGAGTTTTTCTACAGAAGAGCTGTTTTACTTCAACACTTTATAAGTTACTTTGCTATTAGATAAACGAATATAGGGACAGTAACAATACGTAGATTATTTAAGCTGCATAAATCGCGTGGCAATTAATGGTACAAATTTTGTAGGTCGCGTTAAACTTCATTAAAAAGTGTGGACCTTTCGCTAATAATCTAAATGCGTCTGTGGAGCTGTAAAAAGGGGAAGTGATAGGAAAAAGGAAGGGTGTTGCGTTTCGTTCTGGGCCTGCTAGTGGACTAATCAGTAAGGCTACCTAGCAGGCCCTGCCTTAGACGTTGGGATATTGGTAGGAAAGTTAAAGGCGGTATATATATGGACGAGATAGTTGAAGCGAGTGCTTTCGAGAAAGTCCTATTTCGTTTGTCCCTCTAGTGATAGGTGCAGGAGAGCGCCACAAGAGAAAGATGTGTGGAGCTGTAGAGTGGGGATAGGATAGGAAAAAGGAAGGGTGTTGCGTTTCGTCCTGGGCCTGCTAGTGGACTAATCAGTAAGGCTACCTAGCAGGCCCTGCCTTAGACGTTGGGATATTGGAAGGAAAGTTAAAGGCGGTATATATATGGACGAGGTAGTTGAAGCGAGTGCTTTCGAGAAAGTCCTATTTCGTTTGTCCCTCTAGTGGTAGGTGCAGGAGAGCCGCCACAAGAGAAAGATGTGTGGAGCTGTAGAGAGGGGATAGGAATAGGAAAAAGGAAGGGTGTTGCGCGTTTCGTGCTGGACCTGCTAGTGGACTCATCAGTGCGGCTACCTAGCAGGCCCTGCCTTAGACGTTGGGAATTTGGAAGGAAAGTTAAGTAAAAATTGCCAACGATATGTGGAGCTGTCGAGGGGGGATAGAATGGGAAAAAGGAAGGGTGTTGCGTTTCGTCCTGGGCCTGCTAGTGGACTAATCAGTGCGGCTACCTAGCAGGCCCTGCCTTAAACTTGGGATATTGGAAGGAAGGTTAAAGGCGGTATGTATATGGACGAGGTAGTTGGAGCGAGTGCTTTCGAGAAAGTCCTATTTCATATGTCCCTCTAGTGGTAGGCGCAGGAGAGCCGCCACACGTCTATAACTATTTTCAGTAATCGGTCATCCTCATTTATTTATATTGTTCAAACCCTTTACTGTAAAGGGGAGCTTTATTCCGTTAATAAACTATTATTGTTACTAGCGTTAATAGACTGTGGAACTTTTATGCAAACTCATATATTTATTAGCAAAGTTGAAAGTCTGATCCTAGCGTACTATAAAGGTGCGTATCCATTCGTACGATTTCACCGTTGCGTAGATATGATCCAGTGATACGATACGGTGCGACGGCGTATAATTTTGTCTCCTATCATCTTCCCGCGTATCCATATCAAAACGCAGAATACGGTCTGACGTTGCAGAGGAAAGACTTTGGTTCCTCTTGTGAATCTACAATGAGTTCGCTGCTCCAGATAGACGCGGTATCGTACATTATGATTTATTACACGTTTGCGAAGTAAGACAGCGTCGGGCGTTACTCGAGTCAATTTTTATTCCTATACTTCTCTGTTTATTTATTTGTGTTGAAGTAAAACAGCTCTTCTGTAGAAAAACTCGCTATTGAAAAATATTAGAGTGTCGCTTCTACAGGCGTAATAAAGTAATAGGAAAAAACCCAAGACTTCGGAGTCGCAGCGTCTGGTCTTGTCGAAGGTTAAGCGCACCTGAAAAGGTTGACCATTGTTTTGTAAAACTGTAAGCGTCGAAGGCTGTCGTTTTCTCGACAGTTCGACGTGAAGAGTCGGTGCGGACAGGACATAGAAAGTCCTGGTACATTACATTCTCACATATAATCAAATATATATATCAGCTACCTTTTTCCTAAACCCGTGTCTTTTTATTTAAAAACCTAAAGAAGAAGAAAATGCTTCCATCAAAGCATAACCCCTTAACAATTTGCATGCGTTGAACGGTAACTAACCCCTTGCCGTGGATATTTTGTCCACTATTTTCTACATTAACGTAATACTAATGTAAATAGTATTAAAATAATACTAAAGTATTATGCATAGTTTGCGTTTATTAGCGTTCGATCTTCCAAACCGAGATTATACTTACAATTAGATTTGAAATTGAAGTTTGTTAAATGGTACAGGTTGTTTCTAATAGTAAGGTAAAGGTTTAACAATACGAAGTCTCGAAATATTTTTACGCGTACCTGGAAATTAATTTTGCACGAGTCAAAATTATTCTCACCTATGTTTTCGATTAAAAAAGTAACGCGGTAATAATACCACGTTTTCTTCGATGTTTAGAATTCACGCAAGCGTATCCTTATATTTATAGAGTAAAGTACATAAAAATTTCTCGGGTAGTACGCAATTATATCGTTTCTACTTGTTCGGTTACTTTACGGCGGGAGAAACTCGAACAGAGAGAGAGAGAGAGCTTAGAAAGTATAATTTAATAGGTACGACGTGTACCGTGGCAATTAGAGAAGAGTTTTTACGAGTTTTTGAAATTTCCTCGCGACCATTCGTGGCCATTTTTATGTTTATACATCGCGGTGGAAATTGTAGTGGAAGGTCGGATAGAAGGTAAGGCAGAGTGTTGGGCATTTATCTGTAATAAGCAGAGGCTATAACCTCGTTTATGAGCCACAATTTTCAAACGACAAGCACCAAATTTACTTCAACAGCCACTGAAGGTGCTTTAACTATCGTTGCTGAAGGCTGAAATTAATGGGGCGCAGTTTACACTGGGCTCTTATTTCAAGAGCTACTCCTGATAGTGCAGACTAATACAAGTGATACAAGGAGAAATCAACTCTGTCAAAACTAGATCATGATTAACCGGGGAAGTCCCTTACATTTTGTACAAGCTGCTCAGATAATTTAGTTACTTTATTTGCTTTACTTACTTTATTTACTTTATTTACTTCCTTTACTTTCTTCACTTTATTTACTTCTTTTAATTTCTTTATCTTCTTTACTTTATTTACTTTATTTGTTTCATTTACTTTACTTGCTTTCGTTACTGTCTTTACTGTATTTACTTTATTTACTTTATTTACTTTATTTACTTTATTTACTTTATTTACTTTATTTACTTTATTTACTTTATTTACTTTATTTACTTTATTTACTTTATTTACTTTATTTACTTTATTTACTTTATTTACTTTATTTACTTTATTTACTGTTTTTACTTCAGTTACTTTCGTTACATTATTTGCTTTACTTATTTTATTTACATTATTTACTTCCTTTACTTTCTTTACTTTATTTATTTCATTTACTTTACTTACTTTCTTTACTGTATTTACTTTAGTTACTGTATTTGCTTTATTTAACTTAGTTCCTTTATTTACTTTAGTTACTTCAGTTACTTTACTTATTTTATTTACATTATTTACTTCCTTTGCTTTCTTTACTTTCTTTACTTTATTTATTTCATTTACTTTACTTACTTTCTTTACTGTATTTACTTTAGTTACTGTATTTGCTTTATTTAACTTAGTTCCTTTATTTACTTTAGTTACTTCAGTTACTTTACTTATTTTATTTACATTATTTACTTCCTTTGCTTTCTTTACTTTATTTACTTTATTTATTTCATTTACTTTACTTACTTTCTTTACTGTATTTACTTTAGTTACTGTATTTGCTTTATTTAACTTAGTTCCTTTATTTACTTTAGTTACTTCAGTTACTTTACTTATTTTATTTACATTATTTACTTCCTTTGCTTTCTTTACTTTATTTACTTTATTTATTTCATTTACTTTACTTACTTTCTTTACTGTATTTACTTTAGTTACTGTATTTGCTTTATTTAACTTAGTTCCTTTATTTACTTTAGTTACTTCAGTTACTTTACTTATTTTATTTACATTATTTACTTCCTTTGCTTTCTTTACTTTATTTACTTTATTTATTTCATTTACTTTACTTACTTTCTTTACTGTATTTACTTTAGTTACTGTATTTGCTTTATTTAACTTAGTTCCTTTATTTACTTTAGTTACTTCAGTTACTTTACTTATTTTATTTACATTATTTACTTCCTTTGCTTTCTTTACTTTATTTACTTTATTTATTTCATTTACTTTACTTACTTTCTTTACTGTATTTACTTTAGTTACTGTATTTGCTTTATTTAACGTAGTTCCTTTATTTACTTTAGTTACTTCAGTTACTTTACTTATTTTATTACATTATTTACTTCCTTTGCTTTCTTTACTTTATTTACTTTATTTATTTCATTTACTTTACTTACTTTCTTTACTGCATTTACTTTAGTTACTGTATTTGCTTTATTTAACTTAGTTCCTTTATTTACTTTAGTTACTTCAGTTACTTTACTTATTTTATTTACATTATTTACTTCCTTTACTTTCTTACTTTATTTACTTTATTTATTTCATTTACTTTACTTACTTTCTTTACTGTATTTATTTTATTATACTTTACTTACTTCATTCACATTATTTACTTCATTTACTTTATTTACCTTAGTTAGTTTATTCACTTTATTTACCTTAGTTACTTTATTCACTTTACTTACTTTAGTTACTTTAGTTACTTTATTTACTTTATCTACTTTATCTACTGTACTTACTTTAGTTACTTTATCTACTTTATTTACTTTATTTATTTTATTTACCTTAGTTACTTTATTCACTTTATTTACGTTAGTTACTTTATTTACTTTCTTTACTTTATTCACTTTATTTACTTTAGTTACTTTATTTACTTTCTTTACTTTATTTATTTTATTTACTGTATTTACTTTATTTACTTTGCTTACTTTAGTTACTTTATTTACCTTAGTTACTCTATTTAGATGGCTTAAAAAGTATTCGTATTTTACGCATCTATTTTTCTCAGTCAGGCGTTTCTCTATCAGACTCTATAATATTTTTCTCCACGTACGGATGGATTTAAGTTTTCTCTCCCCTGGGCTATTATATTTGCTCCTCTTCGATTATATGCTCGTTTTACTTGAGATAGCATAGTATACAAGAAGTAACGAACAATTGGTCAATCGAAATCCACTAATTATAAAATTAATTGAGAAGGGTAGCACGAGTGGTACGTCGTAAGCCGAAGTCGAAATTTATTACGAAAATTCCTTTGCTCACGATTCATCGTACGCTACTTTGCTATTAAATAAACGAATTCGAGTGGCGGTTACAGGAACGGTGACAGTACGTGGGTCATCTACCATAGCTGTCTTTAGGTTGTACCTGGGGATTACGTATTAACAGACTTTGACCGAAACGTGGTGATCTGGGTTCGACCGGTACGCGCGTAAAGTGACCATTGTGCCTATATAGTTTCGCAAACAAGACCCCCATAATTCATCATCCCCATGCTTCCCTACCCCCTTACATCGGGACTAATGACTGGGTCTCTACACATGGGGTTTGAAATGGTTACACGGGAACGCCTGTTCGTCGGCTACAAGCCGTACATTATGAAACATGAACTGAACGAAGATGTAGAGCGAAGGGTGCAGATGTTTCGCGTTACGTTCGTTTGGAGACCGCTTAAACGTATTTGTTCTACTGCTCTAGCGTTGACGAAGTATAGAATAGATTATCCATTCCCATATAGAATTATCAGGGGGTCATCAGGCTCTCTTAACATTTCAGTGTCACCACACGATATTAGCAGTTCGGACTAGAATAAGACAACAGCGTTTTTAAAAGGGTGGCAATTATAACTAAGTATTTGCGATAATCAACCATGGCGCGATATATTTGTTTATAACAAATGAACTACAAGGGTTGGTTGCAAAAGGCTGTAGGATAATATTCTTGGAACCTTTCGTTATAATTTATGCGCAGGAGCTTTGAAATCGAACGTCTAGGAGCGGAGAAATTAATATTTTTCTTCGGATACTTTCTAAGTAATCTACCATGGTGCCATATATATATATATATTTGTTTATAACAAATAAACTGCAAGGGCTAATTGCAAGCGACCATAGGATGATATTCTCTAGACATTCCTCTTTAATTTAAGCCTGCAAAAATTTAGATCGAGAAACGCTAGCGAAGATTATCAAATCTCAATGAAGAAGTAAAATATCGTCCGCGTAATTAGCAAATAGTAGTACAGCGAGCATAAACGCAACGACTCTTGCCTTCAACTTTAAATCGCCGTTTACGCGCAATCAACGGTTCTCGAACCGCATTAGCAATTCACCGATTTGCAATCAGCCGTCGATTGTGCATTTCGTACGAATTATTCTAATCGTAAGCCACACTGATTACGCAGCGGGGTACATCGTATTTCTGTTCATCAGTTTTTCCCCGTGTCTGCACGTACACGCGTGCAGAGGTGTGCCGCGATCTCGTTAGAACCGGATGACAAACAACACGAAAGTATTCCCTTGGAAGTATCTCGGGAAAATTTCCGAGTCGCGCGGAGAAGCAAGTAAATTGCTTCTGTCCCGTGTACGCGCGTGCACTATGATATAGACGTTCGACGAATACGCGAGCGTGTAGTCGAGTAAAGAAGTATACGTGCCTTTCATTCGTTTCAACCATTCGGACCTGTGTCCTCGTATTATTTTACAAACGACGTCGAAGTACTTTTTAACTCGCAAACGCTATCAGCGAGACCAATAATTTATATTGTAGACCGGAACTCGGGGAGGCGAGGAAGATACAATTCAATTCGTTTAACGTTACTTTATTCTTTCGACGAACGATAGACGCAGACAGACCTTTCGTTGCCTGGCGTACCATTTTATATCTTTCAATATTCGAATGGTGGGGAAGAGTCCCGATGGAGAGTGCTAAGGGGTATGTTGCCCCTTAGAATTTCCTACTTCCCCGTCAACGGTCACTCGGCCTTTCCCGTTACCTACCCGGAACTCGGCAGCCAGCAATAAAAACCAAGGATCGCCTGGACTTTGAAATCACGTGCGAAAATAACGAAATTACAACTATCCCAAATCTTGGGTTCACGTGCTGACCAGCTGCAAAATTAACAAGTACTGGTTCCTTGGGCTTTATTGTTGCTATGGCAAGCTCTCACCTTCTAACACTCGCTACGCGACCATATAATTAAGCCTACGAGTCTACAATATTAAATTTATATTACAAGTTAAGCTTACGAATTTTTGCGTACCCTTTTGCTTCTAACATTCGTTAAACTAATATAAGATTAAACTATCTAAGATTCGATAAATTCCAGTTTTATTTGAAATCCATGTATCTTAAAAGCGAGCGACGATATAAAGCTTCGCAAATACGTGCCATGTTTCTTAACTTTTGTCAATAAGCGTAGAACGAAGTTCTTATGGAATCATTGCCAATAATTACCAACTCTATTCCAATCTTCATTAATGTAAACAAATATGAACAGCTAGTAGATTTCTTCGGTTCTTATTATAGATTTATTTGCGATACTTTTCGTCGCGTTAATTCGCGACTGTTTTCTCTTTTCTATCCGTACCAAATGGCTTAACTCCCGTTTAATAAATGTATAAATAAACCCGCTGCGTTTTCTCCGCGTAAATCAAACCGATCTGTTCAATGTGAAACGTATCGCGATGTTTCCGAATGGGGCTAAACGTAGCCCGCGTATACATAACAGGGAAATTGTATTAGGGATCGTATACTATATACACATTACCGCCGTTCGAATATTTACTTTGCATTTAGTTGTATCCGCAACCGCTGTGTATTTATATCGCGCATACTGTGTTTACGTTTACTAAGCGTACCTTGACGAGCTCTCGGTAGACGTACGAGTTTGCCATTTGCACGCAACTACGCGTTACTTGCCTACTCACGTAGTACGCTTACGCCGCGAAAAGTTAAGAAACGAAGTAGTCACACAGGAATTTTTGCGCGTCGACGTACGTGAATAAATGGGTGAACATCCGTAAAATCTTACGTCGCGTTTGTTGTACGGAATATTGATTATGAAACGATTTCTTAGCTATTGTTTTAGCTGTTTTGTGAAATTTTCCGATTGAGCTACGTTGGAATGCAACGATGATGCCAGATGTGTCAAGCATCGACGGCCTATGGTTCCCATGTTTCAGGCATCTTAAGCCGTGCCTTGTGGAGGAGTTGTCCGTGGTGCGGTCAAAGGTTTTGCCTTTCTTCGCTCTTGTGTTTTCAGTTAATAGCCGAGAGTCGAAAGACACACTTGTCACTGTCGTTGCGTGCAAGGCAGAAGGTTTAAAGTATCTTACAGCTCTTTTACTTATTCTTATTTCATTACAGACTGTATACGCGAATCCATTGTTATTTAATGCGTTGATGTATTACATAATAAACTGATTTTACAACAAGCTAGTTACGTTGAATATTAGGTAGACATTCTACCTGGTGAAATTCAACCGCGGGATCATATTGCATTTAACTGATTTGCTTTATCGATCGACATTAATGGGTCAACTCTGGCACTAATCCGATATGGAAATGAAATTTGTAATCTAACTTCTCCGCGCGATTACGCCGTGCAAATTGATAACGAGTAATGTCATTTACTTTTTTTCCCTCCGTCGATACGCGACACGTTTAACAGGCGCGTATTGTTCGAAATTTACCTGCTACGTATTTCCGTAATTCCTACGTTATTAGGATCGTTTTAAGCCTTTGCTTAATTTTTTTTGCGTACAATGCACACTTTGAATAATTAGATTTCCCATTTCACGTTGCCGATTTGAATGAGTGATATTAGTTGTGTGCAAAATATTCACCTTACGAATTGGATACCAGTTAATTTAATTAACTTATTGCGGGATTCGGTGATAGTATTCTTTAAACTGTGCATGTAAACTAAGATTCGGTATTAAGTAATGTGGAAGACAGAATGTCGTGTGAATGTTTGGACCAGAGCGATTGCTGAGCGAACGGTGTTGTATTTGGGTAAGATTGGCTAAGGCGTGAATGAGAAGTGTTTGGGATAGAGCGATTGAGTTGACGCGTGGTCGAAGAGTGCGTGGTCGCGCTAGGTTTCGTGTGAACGTGACTGTTTGGGTTCTACGAATGGCTGAGACGAGTGAGAGAAGCAGAGAGAGATAAGGAGAAAGAATGAATGCGTGCAAGGGTAGAGAATGCGTGGGTGAGGGAGTGGAGAAAAAGAGTCGAGTGCGAGAGGACGTTGCGAGTACAGAGCGAGAGTTTTTTATATGAGATTGTGCATTAGGTTTATTATTAATAAACCACCATTACTTATTCTCAAACTGAGTTTTCTTCCCTTCTCGCACCTTTAAACCATCCACGTGGGGTTTACTTTAAAATAATCCCTACAGTAATGATGTATTCGGCGTTTGTGACAGCGTCAACATTCAATTCTTTCGTGTGTCGTATTAAATTGTAATTAACACTTCACGGATGGGTCACGTAAATTTACGTTTTTCGATTCTGACTAATTAGGACGGGCCACGCTGATTTACGTTTTTGCTTGAATTTTTATTACGCTACGTTAGTTTTTCATTTTTCTGCGTATTGGGGGTTTTTTTCTTGTTACCATTAGTCGCAGTACTATCTGTCTGTTGAACCTACTGCGCAGTTTCGCTTTTTAGGTAGTATTTTTTGGTAATTTTGTAACCGTGAAAATGGCAAGCGAAACAAGATATACAAGTATATGTCAATTCTGTCAGGTTCCACTTCATAAGGGCGAATGTTTTACAAAATATAACACTCGTAAGAAATACTAGACATATAAATAAATAACTTTGTATAATTTTATCAAAAATAGCGTTCATTTAATAAAACTGCAACGCTTTAAAGCCATACATACATGTTTATTTAATTCTCTTAAAAAATGCCCGGAAACCGAGAAAGACAGAGAAAAAAACAATGCGTCTGTTAAGTGTTAAGATAACCCGTAATACGGGACATACGAAATAGAACTTTCTCGAAAGCACTCGCTCCAACTTTACCTCGTTCATATATATATACCGCCTTTAAACTTTCTTTCAATATTCTGTGGCGACTCTCCTGCACCCACCACTAGAGGGACATACGAAATAGGCTTTCTCGAAAGCACTCGCTCCAACTACAGTGCAGTGATGACTTGTTGGCGAGGCAAGTCGATTGGCTGTCGCATATTAGCGACACCTTCAGTCACACGTACTATATTCATTGGCTGAATCGGTCACGACTACAAGTCTACTGCGTGACAAAGGACGCGAAACAAAACACGTCGAGGTAAAGTGAGATAGGACGACTTGGAACTACAACTGAATTACATTGGTGTAAACCTAATTTTTTTTCTCGCGAGGATGTGGGGAAATCTTCAAGAAGATACCTGGCAGGGTCCGCTCTCGCGAATCCTTAGCGAATACGAAGAACCTACTACTATGCGTGTAGCATCCAAGAATTCGGAAGAAAGATTTTCTACTGGCTAAAGGGCGGAGCGAGCGACCAGCTCCCATTGCCCCTGTGCCGTTCAGCTTGTCGAACGCTCGCCAACAAGTCATCACTGCACTGTACCTCGTCCATATATATACCGCCTTTAACCTTCCTTCCAATATCCCAAGTCTAAGGCAGGGCCTGCTAGGTAGCCTTACTGATGAGTCCACTAGCAGGCCCAGAACGAAACGCAACACCCTTCCTTTTCCTATTCTATCCCCTCTCCACAGCTCCACAATTCCAACGTCTAAGGTAGGGCCTGCTAGGTAGTCTTACTGATGAGTCCACTAGCAGGCCCAGAACGAAACGCAACACCCTTCCTTTTCCTATTCTATCCCCTCTCCACAGCTCCACAATTCCAACGTCTAAGGTAGGGCCTGCTAGGTAGTCTTACTGATGAGTCCACTAGCAGGCCCAGAACGAAACGCAACACCCTTCCTTTTCCTATTCTATCCCCTCTCCACAGCTCCACAATTCCAACGTCTAAGGTAGGGCCTGCTAGGTAGTCTTACTGATGAGTCCACTAGCAGGCCCAGAACGAAACGCAACACCCTTCCTTTTCCTATTCTATCCCCTCTCCACAGCTCCACAATTCCAACGTCTAAGGTAGGGCCTGCTAGGTAGTCTTACTGATGAGTCCACTAGCAGGCCCAGAACGAAACGCAACACCCTTCCTTTTCCTATTCTATCCCCTCTCCACAGCTCCACAATTCCAACGTCTAAGGTAGGGCCTGCTAGGTAGTCTTACTGATGAGTCCACTAGCAGGCCCAGAACGAAACGCAACACCCTTCCTTTTCCTATTCTATCCCCTCTCCACAGCTCCACAATTCCAACGTCTAAGGTAGGGCCTGCTAGGTAGCCTTACTGATAAGTCCACTAGCAGGCCCAGAACGAAACGCAACACCCTTCCTTTTCCTATTCTATCCCCTCTCCACAGCTCCACAATTCCAACGTCTAAGGTAGGGCCTGCTAGGTAGCCTTACTGATGAGTCCACTAGCAGGCCCAGGACGAAACGCAACACCCTTCCTTTTCCTATTCTATCCCCTCTCCACAGCTCCACAATTCCAACGTCTAAGGTAGGGCCTGCTAGGTAGCGTTACTGATGAGTCTACTAGCAGGCCTAGGACACGAAACGCAACACCCTTCCTTTTCCTATCCTATCCCCTGTTTACAGCTCTTCACTTACAATATCCTATCTATTATCACGTAATATATTATTAGATATAGAAATCGACGCGAATCGACGCGAAACAAATTACGGTGGGATGGAGAAAGGAAAGACGTAACGTAAAGCACAGAGACGTATTGCACTCGGTCCAGAAGTCTGATGACGAGTGGTTCTCTTCGATCGGACGGTTTTTTTCTCTGCAATACGCACGAAAGAAGTTGATATGGAATTATCGAGTTGTCATTGGTGAAGGGAGTTGAGCGGAAACCGACGATAACGCGGGGTCGTGGAATGGACCACGATCGAATTACAGCAATTTCCTCGGCCTCGGTGCAGCCCGTCTGCTGGTTATCAGGAGTGCGATCGACTGTCGCGATGCAACGGGATCAATTGAAATCGGCTTGAAATCCTATTACTTGCCAATACGACAAAACACGATAACCCGGTCACTTGGGCATTTATTTCGCAACGACTTTCCAATTTCCTCGCGCTACCCGGCAACAATAAGATGCCATTCTCTCTCTATATATATATACATATATATAAGCCAGAACCTGCACCACAAGCGACTTTCGTATTTACGATTTCGTCCGCGAGATTCTTATCTGTAATATCTGGCAAATAGAAAAGCGGATAGAAGAATCGGAGCTTCTATTATTTTCGTCGAATTATATTCTTCACGAGCAGAAGATTTTTCTTATTATTTTCGCCCACTTCCTGTCCGCGGATTGTATTGAAATTATATCATTGTTATTAATGAGTTTGTTTTCTCTTATAACTATTTATATATATATAAAAGAAACTTAAAGTATAATATTTATGCCCATTCCAATAATTCCTCTACTCTTTTCATTTTCTCACTAATTTCACATTAAATCTATTTCATTTTCCTCTGTACATTTTTGACCGTAAGATACAAGGTATCATTTCGCGTCTCAAAAATCTTCGCATGTTCGGTTGCCTCCGTATCATCGAACTCGACGAAAAAGGAAAAAGAAAAAAAGAAAACATTCCACCGGCGATAGTAGGAAAGTGAAGTGCAACAAGCAACGCAACGGGATCCAAGATTCATTCGCCGGCGTTGAATCGAATGTAGCCCAATTATCGCGTCGAGTTCTGCGGTTGATCCGGTTCGATTTAAAATCGCCGGCTTTTCGCGAACTTCGTACGTCATGGTTTAATTGGCCAAATTGGCTAGGCGGTGGTGGGTTTGGAACGGGAAAAAAAAAATACGGCGAAGCGGCGACGATGGGCTGGTTGCTCTGATTTAAAATCCACCGGTGAGCCAAAAAAACGACGGACCAGCTCGCCGCGTTGGTTTCCGGATCCGTTCCTCTGCAGACCGCAACGGCAAACCCTCTGGAAATGGCCGGATAGGTAATATCTGTGCATCATCTCGTGTGAACGTCTGCAAAAGCTGCTACGTAGGCGGATGCAAGAGGTCGACGTGCAATCTACGTTGGAATGAAAATTCCGAGCTTCCCAGAGAGTGAGTGAGAGAGAGACCGCCTTTATAGACTGCCGGTGCGCGCGATAATGATGTCGAAGTTGCCACACGACGCGAGGAGAAATTCCTTCGATTTCGTCCGCTCGCCGCGCTGTTAATTTGCACCTCGTCTGCTGGCTTGCGCATGATAGCTAAAATGCGTTTCCAGACGCCCACTAGAGGAAAATAATACGCATTTACGCGAAAACAACACGCATTTAGGCGTTAAGCCCTACCTGGACGCCCTTTCGGACAAAGAAAGGAAAGCTGCTGGCGAGGAGGCATTCTTACGAAAGCATTCGAACTCATACAGTCCTCGAGCGATTTATTCGTGTATTAAGATTGGCAGAAAGTTATTAATAGATTTGTGGCGGCTCTCCTGCACCCACCACTAGAGGGACATACGAAATAGGCTTTCTCGAAAGTACTCGCTCCAACTACCTCGTCCATATATATACCGCCTTTAACCTTCCTTCCAATATCCCAACGTCTAAGGCAGGGCCTGCTAGGTAGCCGCACTGATGAGTCCACTAGCAGGCCCAGCACGAAACGCAACACCCTTCCTTTTCCTATTCTATCCCCTCTCCACAGCTCCACAATTCCAACGTCTAAGGTAGGGCCTGCTAGGTAGCCTTACTGATAAGTCCACTAGCAGGCCCACCACGAAACGCAACACCCTTCCTTTTCCTATTCTATCCCCTCTCTACAGCTCCACAGATTCTTGTAAGAGTTGATAAGTGGCATTTATTTCCTCCTTTCTTTCTAATAAGCGCGCCTTGCGTAACGGAGAGACGCGCGAGTCGTTAACGTGGCTTGGATGGGGAAATCGTGTACTGTGCGGAGATGACTTGTTGGCGTGGCAAACCGATTGGCTGTCGCATATTAGCGACACCTTCGGTCACGCGTATTATCGTCGTTCGATGAATCGGTGTCACGACTGCAAGTCTATCGCGTGACAAAGAACGCGAAACAAAACACGTGAAGGTAGAGTGAGATAGAACGACTTGGAACTACAACTGAATCGCATTGGCATAAACCTAATTTTTCTTTTTCTCGCGAGGATCTGGGGAAATCTTCGAGAAGATACCTGGGAGGGTACGCACTCGTGAATCCTTAGCGAATATGAAGGACCTACTACTATGGAGAGGACCTACTTAATGGATATTTTTCATATATTAGCATGTTGATGTTAATCCCTTGCGCTACGATTATTTTATCACCTTTATTTTTACCATCTTATCATTATGTAATAACTGCTTTCGTGTCAAGTTACCTGAATATTATAGGCAATTTTATTTAATGATTTCCAATAATATAATACAAAGTTATATTTTAAATTAAACTTCACTCGTCAACAGTAACATTGATAATTTAAGATGTATATATACGTAGCTGGATAAAATATCTTTGATTTTTCTTGCAACTTTTCGTACGATAGATCAGAGAAAAATGGAGCTTAAACTGTTAATCAACTACTCTAATTATAAAAGTAGGGGGTTGAAACTTACGCGAGAATATTTTACTTGGAAGACTTATTTGTTTAGCATGTCGCAAATTGAATTTCGTTCAGTTAGTAGTATTCTTACAATGCTTATTCGAATGTACATATGCATGTATTTATTCAATAGGAAATTCTGCGAGAACTTTCCGGACAATCCAATAGAAGTCGTAGATTTTATTAGGGTTGCTTAATCATAGGTTCCATTCACGGCGTGATATATACGCGTCCTACGAATATACGTGCCGCCTTTATATCCCCCAGGGCAGAAGTGAAATTTTAATGTATTCGATGGGGAGTGCTTTTGAAACTGCCGTCGTCAGTTTAAAAGCTGAGATAGGGATAAATTTATTTTGCGTCAGAGTAAGTTGTGTTGCTAGGGGAAATTGTAGATTTTACCGAGTTTCAAAGTTACCGAGTTACGCGGCTGTAGTTTTATCCATGAATGGGGATCTAATTTTAATTTATTCGTTTCGAGTGTAGAATTGAAGCCTTTTTTAGAGTAGAGACTTGTAACGAAACGCAATTATATTGGTATTTTATATTGGCATTATGTAGGAATTATATTGATATAATATTAATAGTATATTGGTATTATACTGGTATTATATTGGTATTATATTGGAATTATATTGGAGTTATATTGTAATTGTATCGGAATTATATTGGTTTTATACTGGTATTATATTGGTTTTATACCGGTATTATATTGGTATTATATTAATATTATATTGATATTATATTGGAATTATATTGGAGTTATATTGTACTTGTATCGGAATTATATTGGTTTTATACTGGTATTATATTGGTATTATGTTGGTATTATATTAATATTATATTGATATTATATTGGAATTATATTGGAGTTATATTGTAATAGTATAGGAATTATATTGGTATTACACTGGTATTATATTGGTATTATACTAGTATTATATTGGTATTATATTAATATTATATTGGTATTATATTGGAATTATATTGGAGTTATATTGTAATTGTATCGGAATTATATTGGTATTATACTGGTTTTATACTGGTATTATATTAATATTATATTGATATTATATTGGAATTATATTGGAGTTATATTGTAATTGTATCGGAATTATATTGGTATTATACTGGTATTATACTGGTATTATATTGCTATTATATTGGAATTATACTGAAATTATATTGATATACTATTAATATTATATTGATATTATATTATTATTATATTGGTATTGTATTGGTATTACACTGGTATTATATTGGTATTATACTAGTATTATATAGGTATTATATTAATATTATATTGGTATTATATTGGAATTATATTGGAGTTATATTGTAATTGTATCGGAATTATATTGGTATTATACTGGTATTATATTGGTATTATATTGGAATTATACTGAAATCATATTGATATACTATTAATATTATATTGATATTATATTATTATTATATTGGTATTGTATTGGTATTACACTGGTATTATATTGGTATTATACTAGTATTATATTGGTATTATATTAATATTATACTGGTATTATACTGGTATTATATTGGTATTATATTATTATTATATTGGTATTGTATTGGTATTACACTGGTATTATATTAATATTATATTGGTATTATATTGGAATTATATTGGAGTTATATTGTAATTGTATCGGAATTATATTGGTATTATACTGGTATTATATTGGTATTATATTGGAATTATACTGAAATTATATTGATATACTATTAATATTATATTGATATTATATTATTATTATATTGGTATTGTATTGGTATTACACTGGTATTATATTGGTATTATACCAGTATTATATTGGTATTATATTAATATTATATTGGTATTATATTGGTATTGTATTGGTATTACACTGGTATTATATAGCTATTATATTGATTTTATATTGGAATCATATTGATATAATATTAATATTATATTAGTATTATATTGATATACTATTAATATAATATTGATATTATATTGGTATTGTATTGGTATTACACTGGTATTATATTGATTTTATATTGGAATCATATTAATATAATATTAATATTATATTAGTATTATATTGATATACTATTAATATAATATTGCTATTATATTGATATTATATTGGTATTTATGGTATTATATCGGTACTTTTCGATTATATAAGGAAACACAGAAATGCCGATATATTTACCTATATTTACCGGTAATTATTTCGGTCTCTCTATGTAATTATAAAATTTCTAAGCCTTTTTTAAGCAAATACTTAAAACTGATACTAATTCCTTATTGTAATTATGTTTTAGGTGCCATACCGGAAGCGATGCACATAGTACCGAGTTCATCGTAAGAGTAAGTAAGAACAAATCAGCACTTCTTCTACTATTTAACAATTAAACATTGGAACAATGGAATTCAATATCGTATTCTTTTTTACTTTGCACCGTCGTCATAGTAACGTTGTCAAACATACGTGTTAGAAGAAGATCGAATAACGTATTCTATCTCTTGATTAAATCGTTATACGAATAGTCAATCTTTTGCGGAACGTAAAAAGGTAAATGTTTAATCACGTTGAATCGTTCGTATAAATTAAGAGATTCTTCCAATTTCGTCGCACCTTTTTTCGGACGTTTGCATCTTGATTCGTTTCGAAGTAGCTTAGGGTCGTCTGATTACCATATTTATCATACCTCTCGGAACTTTCCCCTATTAACTTCGTTGCAGACTTGAGAACTTGTTCCCCCTGGACTCTGAAACTCATCGATGTGGAAACTTCGTTCTATTTTGTTTCCCACCTGCGGAAAATTAAACTCTACCGGTGTACACAAGTACGCGCTCAAAAATTTGCTGACTTCGGTAGAATTAACGCGACGCGTTAACGTTTTTTTCTACGCGTGTTACGGTTTTTAGGCTTATTTCGTGGGAAATTCATGAACTCGGTTCGTTGCATTGGAACGCGGCTGCGAAAGCGAAGCCGCGCGATTTCTCGTTCGTTGTTCCAGTTTCGCGTAACCGTATCCCAGGAAACGTTCCGGCGCTCGTCTTCGGCTGTAATTCACGACACAATTAACGAAACTTGGTCGCAAAGTGGTAAAAGCGGTAGTAATTTAGTTTTGGGCAAAGTTCGCGCCACCAAGGTTTCATTACCGCAAACTTTTAAGTAAGACATTGTTCGCTGGCGGATTTAATGATTCGGAATGTCAGCTTTAATACTTGCATTAACGGATTCGCTCTTCTCAACAATGTTCAGAGTTTCTCCATTCGCGTGGAATTTCCACGATACTTTTGCCACTGAATCGGTATTTACCTTACAACGATTATACGATAATTTATCATTTAACTTAAACCTTTGCGGACGAGGAATAATAATACTTAAGAAAGTATTCTAGTCTTCGTTTTTCAAACCTACGAAAACTATTAAACCTTCGAAAACTATATACGTCTTCCAAACTATCGAATTCGTAGCCATCAAATTCCCAAAACTTCGAAGCGTTCATTAACAATATTATTTATGTTGAAGTGAAACAGCTCTTCTGTAGAAAAACTCGCTATTGAAAAATATTAGAGTGTCGCTTCTACAGGCGTAATAAAGTAATAGGAAAAAAGCCAAGACTGGTTTTGTCTTGTCTTGGCTCCCAAGTCGGAGCCGCAGCGTCTCGTCTTGTCGAAGGTGAAGCGTACCTGAAAAGGTTGACCATTGTTTTGTAAAACTGTAAGTGTCGAAGGCTGTCGTTTTCTCGACAGTTCGACGTGAAGAGTCGATGGAACAGGACATAGAAAGTCCTGGTACATTACATTCTCACATATAATCAAATATATATCAGTTACCTTTTTCCTAAACCCTTTTTTTATTTAAAAACCGAAATAAGAAGAACCTGCTTCCATCAAAGCATAACCCCTTAACAATTTAATATAATTTGCTTTAAAAATCGACGTGTGCCCATGAAAACCGAGAAACGATTAGACATCAATTTGCAGACATTCGTCCGCAAAGGGTTCAATATTTAGCGTATTAAGTCGTTGCATAAAACTTTTTGATTGATTTGATTTCGCGTAGCTCAAAACTTTCTAATCGCTGCGTAACTTAATAAATATCACAACTTGCGCAAGAGTTGAGAGATTTTGAACCGAAGCGTTAACAATTCGGCAAATAATTGACGTTGTCTAAATATTTTGTTTAGATCCCAGTCAATAATACGCGAGTTGCTATTAAAATTGCAACGCAGCGTCGATTCACCGTGTGATATAAAATTCAGCACTCTGAAAATTCAAATATTAATTCGCTGTGAAATATTCACTCCCGGTGAAAGACACCGAAGAGATTTTTTGCGAAATTCGAAGCTTGGCGGATTTTTGTAACTAGTGGAATGGAAATCGACGAAAATATAGTAACAATAAACTTTGGTGGATTTGTTATCAAATGGATTGAAAGTTAAACGTGTGCACGCGAAGTAGTGGCAGAGAAAGTTTGATTAAATTCGAAACGCCAGAAATCTTCCCAATTAAAAGAGGCTTCGGCTTTCGTTCGCGCTCTTATTCGAATTTCGGAAGCGATAACGTTGAAGAGTCGAAAATAATTTCATCACCGATCCCGTGTTCCTCGATTTCGAGCAAATTGTTGCGGCGAAAAAAAAAGAAACTGGGCCAAGTGCTGTCGACCGGTATCTATGAATGCGCAACGATTGCGAACGCGAAAGTAAGTGGCCAGTAACGAACGACTAATGACGATAAAAAGCAACGCACGGGATCAGACCGCGAGTCAACAGTTTCCATCCTCCGTTTCCCATTGTGCGCTCGCGTATCCCCATTTCTTATGCCGCTTTCAATCTCCTACAAAAGATGTTTGCTCGGCATAGTTACGATGAAATGCTGAAACTCAGCCGCGTTTTATTCGTATTTACTCCTTTTTACACCGTTCCCGGGGTTCATTAATATTTCTCTTCGTCGCCTTCGATTTTATCGATGCAAAAATCCTTCCTACGTTCCGCTGCGTTCGCACGTCGCTGAAAACGTCGGAATACTTTTTGGAATAGTTTCGCGTTAAACTCAGCTGTTGAAACTTCGAAGATTAATACGGATGATTTGAAAGTGTTCGTAATAATTTGATCGCCCACGGTAGCGTGGAAAAAAAAGAGAAACGGCGGATTAAAGTTGGGGAACGTCAAACAAAAGGCATGTCGAGTAAAAGAGGGGAGGAGGGAAAGTGTTTAACGAAAGAGAAATAAAAAATCCTATATAGAAAGCACGGAAAAACGTTTTACTATGTTAAGCTGATTCAGCTTGTCGAATGAATAAAACAAGATTCCTCTGTTCTTTACCCCGTTTCCCCTCTTTTCTTGTCCTACGTACCGGTGTGTACACGCGAGTCGGATCTTTTGAGAATTACAGTTCGAGACAGGCCGCGAGACGGAGGAAGTGTACGCGAAAGGAAATTTCGAAGAGGATGAAAGGATTTAATTGTTCTCGGGTTTAAAGGAAACGTTTGCTGCGTTCCTTTGTACCGGATACCTTGGAACGTGTAACGCGGAAGTTGGCGAAATGAAACGAAACGAAAGAAATGTGTTTCGTAATTGTAAGTATCGCGAAATCCGCTCTTATTACCACCGCCTCGGGACTTGCGATTTTTTTATAAGAATAATAATCGGTTGAAAAAGTTCCACGGCGGATAAACGATTCTCATTACCGAACTCGTTTCATTCGTTTATTTATTAACCCTTTGCGGACGAGTGTCTGCAAATAGCCGCCTGATCATTTTTGGGGTTTTGCGGACGCACGTCTATTGTTAAAGCAAGAAATTTAAATTAAAATCGTTAATAAACGCTTCAAAGTTTTGGAAATTTGACGGTATGGAAATCGAAAGCTTGGAAATTTAGAGGCTTGGAATTCAAAACCAAAATACTCTTTTAAGTGATATTATTCATCGTCTGCAAAGGGTTAACTTTCCTTCCAATATCCCAACGTCTAAGGCAGGGCCTGCTAGGTAGCCTTACTGATGAGTCCCACTAGCAGGCCCAGAACGAAACGCAACACCCTTCCTTTTAACATGAATATGTTTTAGGGATGGGGGGTCGCCAGGTGAAAAAGTGAAATGCGTTACGAAATTTGACTGAGGACATTTTTCTCCTGTGCTGCTGGGATGATGTCATTATTTCTTATCTATATAAGGTTAATCCGACGCTGAGCGCTTAGTATCGATTTGACTCTTGAGTGAGAACAATGGATGAAATTAATCATGAATATGTTTTAGGGATGGGGGGTCGCCAGGTGAAAAACATATTCATGTACTTCTTATTTGAGAGCAGAGCTCATCAGATCAGTTTTTTCCCTATCGTATCCCCTCTCCACAGCTCCACAACCGCCTTTAACCTTCCTTCCAATATCCCAACGTCTAAGGCAGGGCCTGCTAGATAGTCTTACTGATGAGTCCACTAGCAGGGCCCAGGACGAAACGCAACACCCTTCCTTTTTCCTATTTTATCCCCTCTCTACAGCTCCACAACCGCCTTTAACCATCCTTCCAATATCCCAACGTCTAAGGCAGGGCCTGCTAGGTAGCCGCACTGATGAGTCCACTAGCAGGCCCAGCACGAAACGCGACACCCTTCCTTTTTCCTATCCTATCGCCCCTCCTCAATAGTACTTCGACAAAAATAAAATACCTTCCAATATCCCAGTGTCTAAGGCCAGAGCCTACTTGGTAGCCTTACTGATGAGTCCACTAGCAGGCCCAGCACGAAACGCAACACCCTTCCTTTTCCCTATCCTATCCCCCCTCCTCAATAGTACTTCGACAAAAATAAAATACCTTCCAATATCCCAGTGTCTAAGTCCAGAGCCTACTTGGTAGCCTTACTGATGAGTCCACTAGCAGGCCCAGGACGAAACGCAACACCCTTCCTTTTTCCTATCCTATCCCCCCTCCTCAATAGTACTTCGACAAAAATAAAATACCTTCCAATATCCCAGTGTCTAAGTCCAGAGCCTACTTGGTAGCCTTACTGATGAGTCCACTAGCAGGCCCAGCACGAAACGCAACACCCTTCCTTTTCCCTATCCTATCCCCCCTCCTCAATAGTACTTCGACAAAAATAAAATACCTTCCAATATCCCAGTGTCTAAGGCCAGAGCCTACTAGGTAGCCTTACTGATGAGTCCACTAGCAGGGCCCGGGACGAAACGCAACACCCTTCCTTTTTCCTATTTATCCCCTCCCTACAGCTCCACAACCGCCTTTAACCTTCCTTCCAATATCCCAACGTCTAAGGCAGGGCCTGCTAGATAGTCTTACTGATGAGTCCACTAGCAGGGCCCAGGACGAAACGCAACACCCTTCCTTTTTCCTATTTTATCCCCTCTCTACAGCTCCACAACGGCCTTTAACCTTTATCCCGGGTAACGCAACGCTTTCGCGTGGAAATAGTCGTAAGAATACGCGTTGAGAATCGCGTCTGACCAATGCGCGGCTGTTCTACTTGCCCGATGAAGTAACTGCGTTCTCGCTTACGTCGCGTTTTCTTCTTATGAAAATATTGCAAGTCGTAATTGGGCATTAGACTGCGGAAGTTTATGCAGCGAATGTGCAAAATATATGCAAGATGCAACATATTTATTTATTTATTTATTTATTAAAGGGGAGTTAACCCTTTGGTATAAAAAGGAAAGAAAAGACAGCGATGAAATAACGCAAGGAAGAGTATCACGAATAAATCTATACGAGGAACAGAAGAAATCTAAATATTGATATTTGTTTACGTTAACGAAGATTCTGTTCGGGCAGTTGTTGAATCAGCTGTGTAGAGTACGATGCTTTTCTTCGCTAAAAAGAGAATGATTTCTAAGGGATAAGACGGGTATATTTAAATAAAATATTGATAATATTTCTGGGGAAGATGACAGACATATGCAAAATGAAAAAATACATTTTTGAGATCCTTTAATCGATCCATAAATCGTTCACTATTCAGGTTGAATAGTCTAGTATTAGATATTATCTACTAGATAAGTAGTATTAATGACTATCATATCAGACGTACAAGAAAACTCGAAAGAAGTAAGGAAATAAAAATACGTGAATTAGAAAGCTAGAACTATTGATTGTACCAATGAATTATTCACCAATGATTAACCAGTGAATGCAATTAAATAAACAATGCATATATTTTAATAGAAAACCTATTTCTATCTTCCTTTTCTTTATCTTCTTTCACCATCTTATTTCGCTTGCTTTTCTATTTAATCTTCATCAATTGGCGTTAATTCATTTACCGATGCATACTGCTATTTAATATAATTCTACAAAGCTGCGTATTCGCGTAAACTTGCGGAATCTAACCGTGATAACCGGATTGCACCGTACTAATATCATCCCGTGCCTTTTTCGCGATCTTCCTCTCAGTTTGACTTCGAGTCCGCATCGGCAATTCTGACTCATCCCTCTGCTATATTCCCGGCAGCGGTTCCTCCTTTCCCAGGATGGAATATCAGATTCTCGCATAATTCAACGGCAGCGTAGCTCTCGGTGCTTCCGCGAGCCGACCGTCGGAGAATTCCATCATTGAAAGCCGCCGCATCGCGGCTCTTATTATTCCGCTGGCGGGGAAGTACGCTGTGTCAAAGCCGGCCCGTGATTTAACAATTTGCCAGGATTTAATCTCCGCCCGGGTATCGGGACGAGAGCATGTAACGAAGCAAACTACCGCCGCGTCGCGTCGATAAAAATCAACCTCCTCCTCCTCCTTTTCCTCCTACCAGCGCAACGGTGGAAGGCTTTTTTTGCGACGGAAAGAAGATTTCAGCTTTCGCTTGAACTGTAAAGCGGCGCGACGGAGGCTAGAGGCTGCTTGATACAAAAGAGGAATCGATATTAGGCGGCTGGCTTCCGGTTGAGCGACGCGCCGCTAATCGACCTTCGTTATATAACGCTCCTCGACATTTCTAATAAGCAGCAATTTGCTCGGCCTTTTCAGTCCCGCGGACTCTCGAATATTGAAAAGCTTTCGCGTGTCAGCTTCCGAATAGTTCTATCGTTCGTTAACAAGCAATGATCCGCAAACCGGGAATTCGAAAACGTTTCAATGTTTGGGGATACGTAGATATGCGTTAAGCAATTCTTCCTTCTCGCGTTATGTAGGAAGATAATGGCCAAAGGATGCGGATGGGCGTGTAGGATTCGGAGATGATCGTGGGTTTTACACAAGCCAGATCTACACAGTCTCTAAATAAAAGAATTATATCTATTTAACGCTATTCGTCTGGTTTACAGCTGTCCCGCTTCTATCTTACATCTGTCTTACCACTAACTTATTTTTCGCGTATTCGGCTTTTTAAAGCGTCCTTCGCAAGGCGGACGTTCTTCCTCTGCACCAATCAGCGGATTTTTTTAACCCGCCTACGGCCTCGAACTATGGTGGGGCACCCTCCCCTAGGAGCCGTTCCCCCGTAATTTTCCGTAGGTGCCAGGATCTATGAGGTGGCCAAAATTTCCTTCCTCAAGTCGCTAAGGATTCGACCCCCTCGTAAACTTGGTCACCGTTCCGGTCGGCTCGACTGTTATAAACCCCCGTAATGTTTATCTCCCTTTCCTGATTTTAGCCTACAGTTAATTCATTTTAATGGGTGGAAATTAATCCACGAATATTCGGCTACTTTTTATTTTATTGCTATGGCTCGAGAAATGTACGAGCGAGGATAAAAGTCTTCGAACAAAAGTTACTTCTTTTGTTCAAATCTATTATGTGGTGTATGTGTAAGAATTCTTAGGAAATTCGTTCTTATTTGCAAATTGAAATTTGTTAAAAGCCCGTAAAGATTCGTAATCGATTGGTACATGGTTGCAAATGAGTTCGAATATTAACTGTAATTTTTACACGGTGAAAATATGAGAATTTAACAAGTTGAATGTCCGCGTTGATTCTCCTAAAGAACCGAGCAGCTTTCGTTACAGTCACAGGCAATGTACTCGTTAGGGGATGCACTGTTCCATTGTTGCCGGATGAAATACGTCGGAATATGTTCATGCGTATCTCTAGAGGTATTCGTTTAACCGACGCGAAAATCTCGCGAGAATTGTTAAAATTATAATTACAATATTACGTTGTATAGGGTTACCTGTTAATAACAGTCATTTAAAAAGTTTCGAAATAGAGTTGATATACTTCTGATTAATTGAATCGGACAACGCGACGCAACCGTAATTTAATTTGAAATCAAGTACCCGTAGAATGAATTTTTGTAAGCCAATTAACTATGTTAATAGTTCTTTTTTTCGCTTCTCAGATCTTAAATGTTTTCGAATTTTCTCTGTAATAAATGTTAAGATTGACCGTGGTCAAAGCTAGGCAAAACCTAGATAAAACCTAGAGGAAACCTAGGCAAAACCTAGGTAAAACGTAGGCAAAACCTAGGTAAAACCTAGTCAAAACCTAGGTGAAACCTAGGCAATACCTAGGTGAAACCTAGTCAAAACATAGGTAAAACCTAGGCAAAACCTAGGTAAAACCTATGCAAAACCTAAGTAAAACCTAGGCAAAACCTAGTCAAAACCTAAGTAAAACCTAGATAAAACCTAGTCAAAACCTAGGCAAAACATAGGCAAAACCTAGGCAAAACCTAGAAAAATCCTAGGCAAAACCTAGTCAAAACTTAAGTAAAACATAGGCAAAACCTAGTCAAAATCTAGGCGAAACCTAGGTAAAACCTAGGTAAAACCTAGATAAAATCTAGTCAAAACCTAGGTAAAACCTAAGTAAAACCTAGGCAAAACCTAGTCAAAACCTAGGTGAAACCTAAGTAAAACCTAGATAAAACCTAGTCAAAACCTAGGCAAATCCTAAGTAAAACCTAGGCAAAACCTAGTCAAAACCTAAGTAAAACCTAGATAAAACCTAGTCAAAACCTAGGCAAAACATAGGCAAAACCTAGGCAAAACCTAGAAAAATCCTAGGCAAAACCTAGTCAAAACTTAAGTAAAACCTAGACAAAACCTAGATAAAACCTAGGCTAAACCTAGATAAAACCTAGTCAAAACCTAGATAAAACCTAGATAAAACCTAGTCAAAACCTAGGTGAAACCTAGTCAAAATCTAGGCAAAACCTAGAAAAACCTAGGCAAAACCTAGTCAAAACTTAAGTAAAACATAGGCAAAACCTAGTCAAAACCTAAGTAAAACCTAGTCAAAACCTAGGTAAAACCTAGTCAAAACCTAGATAAAACCTAGATAAAACCTAGTCAAAACCTAGGTGAAACCTAGTCAAAATCTAGGCAAAACCTAGTCAAAACTTAAGTAAAACATAGGCAAAACCTAGTCAAAATCTAGGCGAAACCTAGGTAAAACCTAGGTAAAACCTAGATAAAATCTAGTCAAAACCTAGGTAAAACCTAAGTAAAACCTAGGCAAAACCTAGTCAAAACCTAGGTGAAACCTAAGTAAAACCTAGATAAAACCTAGTCAAAACCTAGGCAAATCCTAAGTAAAACCTAGGCAAAACCTAGTCAAAACCTAAGTAAAACCTAGTCAAAACCTAGGTAAAACCTAGTCAAAACCTAGATAAAACCTAGATAAAACCTAGATAAAACCTAGGCAAAACCTAGATAAAACCTAGATGAAACTTAAGTAAAACCTAGGCAAAACCTAGATAAAACCTAGGCTAAACCTAAGTAAAACCTAGACAAAACCTAGGCAAAACCTAGTCAAAACATAAGTAAAACCTAGGCAAAATCTAGTCAAAATCTAGACAAAACCTAGTCAAAATCTAGGTAAAACCTAGGCAAAACCTAGGTAAGATTTACCAATTTTCAGGATTCTTGTGTATTTAAAATTCCGAATGTGTACGTAGACTTTCCCGATTCGCTGTAAATTCGCGAACGACCAAAAGAAAACGTAATACCCGAAAGTTCGATAGTTTTATCAATGAAACTTTCCCGCGGCGTCTATCTTTCTATAAAGCTCGCGGACGATTTTAATTACGCAAAAGGAAGAGATTTCCTCGGTTCCGCGTACTCCTGTAGCTTCCTTGGAATCCATGCGAGAAGTAGGTTACACGTTTGAAGAATTTAAATTAAAAAATGTAAGAATCTCATATGCCGGTTATCTCCGCCGCCTCAATTTCTCGACTTTCTTCTTCTGCGTTTCCTCGCTGCGAGAGCTACTGAAATTCCAAAGTGTTTTATTCTAGCCAGCGTGTTCCTGCAGAACACGTAGGAATTTCCTTCGCGCCGCTCTTTCTTTCTTTTCTAAGACCGTCGCTCGCGTAAATGCCGAACGTCTGTCGCTACGAGATCCCTTCGCTTTTCTTCGATATACAGTTACACACAAAATTGAGCGTACACCTTGAAACTCAATGAAATAGATGGCTGAATAATGGTTAATATTCAGTGTACTCAAACTATTAATCTGATCGAACATATCTTGGGAAAATTGAAATCCAAAATGTTAATGTAGGATGGGAAATTCACGGGTGATGTACGAGTCGGCGTATGGATTAAATAATATAATTAGTGAATAACAAAAACTATTATAAAGGAGATCGTGATATCGCTACTACACTAAGTTGAAGTTTCCACGCTATTTTCTACGCTACACTTTACGACCTGCCTTCTCGGCGTCTCACGATGCTCTCCCTATCTCCGAGCCCTTCTCCTTCGGTATGGCAATCCTTCAAACTAAACTTAAACCTAGGGGGGTAAGGGAAAACTGTCCTGCACGGTCACATCGGGACACGTCCGCACAGCGTCGGCTCAAGGGGTCCTCTCATAAATCGTATGGAACGAAAGTCTAAACTAAAACTACGTCCTTTCGTCCGTTCTCACTCCTACAATAACGTGTACGTTTACAAATGGAGACGATTTCAAAATGAAATTACAAGAAGAAGGAGGACAACATTTCACCTTTCTTGTACAAAATTACGTACGTTTATGCGACGAAGATGAAAGGTGGTTAACGAAATAGTAATCTACACGTACCATATGTGTATAATAACGAAAATGTCGATGATTAAATTGTCGGCAAAAATGTTACACCTTTACGTTTCTTATTAAGTACGTACTCGTATAAATAATATGTTTTCGCTGAGGAATTTTGTACGTACCGTCTGTTAGAATATGCGAATGAAATAGATACATATGTATTGCGTTTCTACTTTTGAACGCGTGGGTGTATATTCACTCTTTAGCTATTTTTCATCGGCAACATAGGTGTACGCTCAATTTTCTGAGTAACTGTACGTGTACAGTCCGAACTTCGCTAATTCGGATTTGAATCGTTTCGATCGCATTGGTGATCGAAGAAAATCTTGTCGAGAAACGCCAAGCTATAACGTTTCCCTTGAAATTCAAAATACGTTTAGTTTTGTCGAGTAAACCTAATTCTGAATTAATGTGTCTTTATGGGGAAAAAAGTGACGATGCGAAGAACAAGTGTCAGTGTGGCGGCTCTCCTGCACCCACCACTAGAGGAGGGACATACGAAATAGGCTTTCTCGAAAGTACAGTGCAGAGATGACTTGTTGGCGAGCGTCCGACAAGCTGAACGGCACAGAGGCAAGGGTAGCAATTCGCTCGCACCGCCCATTAGCCAGTAGAAAGTCTTTCTTCCGGATTCTTAGATGCTACATGCATAGTAGGAGGTCCTTCATATTCGCTAAGGATTCGCGAGAACGGACCCTGCCAGGTAACTTCTTGAAGATTTCCCCACATCCTCGCGAGAAAAAAAAATAGGTTTACGCCAATGTGATTCAGTTGTAGTTCCAAGTCGTTCTATCTCACTCTACCTCCACGTGTTTTGTTTCGCGTTCTTTGTCACGCAGTGGACTTGTGTCGTGACCGATTCAGCCAATGACGATAATACGTGTGACCGAAGGTGTCGCTAATATGCGACAGCCAATCGGTTTGCCTCGCCAACAAGTCATCTCTGCACTGTACTCGCTCCAACTACCTCGTCCATATATATACCGCCTTTAACTTCCCTTCCAATATCCCAACGTCTAAGGCAGGGGCCTGCTAGGTAGCCTTACTGATGAGTCCACTAGTAGCAGGCCCCCAGGACGAAACGCAACACCCTTCCTTTTTCCTATCCTATCCCCTCTCTACAGCTCCACACATCTTTCTCTTGTGGTGGCTCTCCTGCACCCACCACTAGAGGGACATACGGAATAGGCTTTCTCGAAAGTACTCGCTCTAACTATCTCGTCCATATATATACCGCCTTTAACTTCCCTTCCAATATCCCAACGTCTAAGGCAGGGCCTGCTAGGTAGCCGCACTGATGAGTCCACTAGCAGGCCCAGAACGAAACGCAACACCCTTCCTTTTTCCCATTCTATCCCCCCTCTACAGCTCCACATATCGTTGGCAATTTTTACTTAACTTTCCTTCCAAATTCCCAACGTCTAAGGCAGGGCCTGCTAGGTAGCCGCACTGATGAGTCCACTAGCAGGCCCAGCACGAAACGCGCAACACCCTTCCTTTTCCTATTCTATCCCCTCTCTACAGCTCCACATTACTATTATTATTACTATTATTAGTATTGTTATTATTATTACTATTATTAGTATTGTTACTATTATTATTGTTACTATTGTTATTGTTACTGTGGCGGCTCTCCTGCACCCACCACTAGAGGGACATACGAAATAGGCTTTCTCGAAAGTACTCGCTCCAACTACCTCGTCCATATATATACCGCCTTTAACTTCCCTTCCAATATCCCAACGTCTAAGGCATGGCCTGCTAAGTAGCCTTACTGATGAGTCCACTAGCAGGCCCAGGACGAAACGCAACACCCTTCCTTTTCCTATTCTATCCCCTCTCCACAGCTCCACAGTCAGCAAAAAACTGTGAGCGCGTGGATTTCGACAGGATTCAAACGTAGCGACACTTTTCGACGCGAAATCTGAAACTGCGAGTGGAACTCAAACGGTTAAAGGAAGGGAAAAGATCGTCGAATTATAGGGATTTCGTGTTTTCAAAGGTTTGATTAAACTAGGTTCGTCGGAGAAAAATAATAATAGTATTAACTCTTTGCGGACGGAAACGTTTAAACACAGTAGTTTCGGGGTTCGGTATTAATAATTATATTACATAAACAAGAAGAAACTTTTCCCTAATTACCAAGCCAAGTATTTATTAATGGAATTAGTTTAAATCCTGGGCTTAAATATTGACACGCGTTGATAGTTTCAAAAATAGTGTGGCTATTTGACGCCATCCGTCCGGAAAGGGTTAAGAGTGATTTTTAGGAAACGAAGATTATCGGTAAAACTTATACAGAAGTTTTCGAACGAATTAGGTTCAATCGTAACTGCGGCTCGGAGTCGAAAGAAATTTCTATCCTTCGTTGTGTTCGTATCAATTTCGTTTGAACGAGCGACTGTTACACCGATTCGCTTCAAAATTCGGATAAATGGAAATCCGATCGCATTCCGTCGCTTTCTTTCATCCTTTCGTCGATTGTAAACGACGTCGGAAGGAGGAAGGCCGAACAGATGTTTTTGGAACAGAAAAATTGCTCCGATCGTTCCAATAATTCTTCTCTATTTAACCTCTTATCTTGCAACTACGCGAGGTTTCGTCGAAAAGTTCGTACAATTCTCTTTCTCTGGCTTTATTCGTCGATATTTATGTCACTTTCTCTGAAGTAATCTTCGTGGATCCAAATATATTTATTCGAAGCGATATTCCTGTTTTCGAGACATTTCTGCAATGCGTTTTTTAGTAGTCTTCAATGTTTAGTAAAGTCTACCATGTGGTAATTCGTGTTCAATTTGCGTTCGACGTTAATTTGTGGTTTAGTACGAAAGATCGTGTCCATTTTTTCCCCTGTCAGTGTAGCAAATATTCTCTGCTTGGTAAGCAGATAAATAAACGTGAACCGAATATTTGTGCAACCTTGTTGCTTCACTGTGCCGTGGAATTTACCGTTTAATTATGCTACTAATTTACGAAACGACCTACATATCGATGCTTCGTTATAGATAGCAAATAGCTCGCTAGCGAGATACCTTGTAAATATCGTAACAAGATACAACAGAGCCAACAACAATAAAAAGGAACACGCGCGCGGCGCAGCGTAATATCGGCATGTTAATGCTAATTATTATACGAACGTATCGATGCTTGAATAATTCTTGCGCTTTACGATACAGCTGCAACAAATTCGCGTCCAATGAGAATGAAAAGCATTTATATATATACGCTTTACAGAAATGAAATTATACCATAATTCGTTCACTGCAAATTATACTGCAATTTTGTATCTTAATTTACTCATTGCAAGGAATATTATAATCGTCCACATTTGTTATGCAATATCTATATATTTCCTATAAATAATGCTACAATTATACTTCAATTTCGTTTCTACTGTATTCGATACTATAATTGTTCTACAGCTTCATTTTTTTTGGGACGTAGACTCATTTTTCATTCTCGTATACTGTATACGAAGCATCGAAAATACGACGAGAGGAAAAACTCGTTGCATCCAATTTGCAAAAGTAACATTTTAGATCTAGCGTGGCAATTTCTGTCGCGCGATGCTGCGAACGAAATATTTTGCGTCTACTCTTCGGTGACTTGGAATACGTCAAGATTAAGAGCAGAGTTTTCGCGAGTTCGACGAGATCGCAGTAGTTTAACCCTTTTTCCTACGATCATCTTATTATCTACGTATGCTAGCATTAGTTATTCACTGAATTCACATCGTGTCGCGTGCAAATCATTTGGACATTATAGACAATATTTGTTTAACCCCTTCCGGTAAGATTTAATAACGAAAAACTGTGCATGAAATAACATTTCAAGTCTGCTTGCCAATCAGTGTACGCGGCCTATCTGCAGAGAAACAAAGAAACGATACTAGGTTCAATCCTTTCAATTGTAACCCTTCCTAACGTTACAAACGTAAAGCCAAAATTAGAGTTCACGTTAAATTTGATCCCCAATACTCTGTGTTTACGTGGAATTCATAGCACGAGTGTGACTCGTCATCGTAGGGCAAGAGGTTAACCAGAGAAATAGAAAACGGTTATTAACGCATGGCTGGCTAAACGCTTCCCGTCTATCCTTCGGTGTTTACAAAACAATAAGACTCGTTCGACGCTTCGAAGGAAACCTTCAACGTCTCCGAACTTGGCTGTAAGATTAGTTTCCGCGCAACGGTCGCCGCGTACGGTAATATATAACTCGACGAATGAAAAATTAATTTACGAGTTGCAGTGATATCAGCAATTGTAACGCGGATAAACAATTCGGTGTTGGTAATGAAAACGTGCCATTATTCGAGAGAGAGAGAATACAATTTTCAACGAAAGGCGATGGACGGTATTTACCTGCAATTAATATTATTATTATTAGACTGCGGATTCTATGTGTAATTATTGAAAATTTAACTGCGCAGAAACGTAATATAAATATAGAGAATATTCAAAGTACAGTGCATGTTATAATATTCGGTAGGTGAATCAAATCTGATGTATTTGCGTTTCGTTTCTTTATTTTCATTTATATAAGTATAGGGTTATCCAAAATAGACTATAGGAACACTTACCTTCACTTTTTTCCTTTCCCTTTTTGCTTTACCATTTTCTAATCTGTTTTTTTATTTCTATTATCTTCGTTCGTTCTCGTTTTCAATTTTTATTTTTTTTCACCTTTATTTTACTAACAAACATGACGTTTCACAGTTATTCTCATTCAACATCCTAAAGGGACTTTTGCATAACACTTTATGAATTTATTCTAGTTACTCGCGTCCATTTTCAATCACTCGTTTCAAATTGCGCAAACAATCGTAATGGAACTTAAAGGTAATCGTTCTATTATTATAATAGAACGATACTAATACTATTAATAATAATAGCAGTCAATTTATTTATCTTCCGACATTTTTCTCTCTATCGACTTGTGTACAAAATATACAGAAAAATTTCGATACGAGAAATACAAAAATATTCGATACTCGATGTATAAAGTTATCAGAAAGATACAATTATCTTGTTCGTGGTACCGAATAACGACGAATATGTACATAAGTGTTGAATATTTATTTGCTAAATAAATACAACAGAGTTTTAACCTAAGTATGTATTTAATTAATGTAGTTGTACAAAACGAAAATGCTGTTCTTAGTTTGACGGGTTTCTGCTAACTGACTAAGACTCGGAAAAAGGCCGAGACGCTCAGGGGGTGCAATAAAAGAGTGTCCTCCTCAGGTAGTACTGACCTTTGCAAGGGAGGGGACAGCATCAATGGATACAAATTTTCATTAAAAATACATGCATGCAATGCTTATTCTCAACAATAAGTGTGACGTAAACTACATTCCTGCGACGAGAAATCTCGTCCTCGGTAAGGAAAGGGTTAAACGAGGAAAAGCTAGACACTAATCGCCTCGATTAATCGTCTGTAATTAGACCAAAATTCTATCGTTATGGATTTTATTTTATTCGCGTCTTAACCGCATTCTCTAACGCTTTAACATGGTTGCGTCGCTTATTGCTCGCCCATTCGTATAGAAATTTCCGGCCGTCGTATTGTTTGCACGCCTTTGGCGAGCAAATTCACCGTCGCGCGTTCCGTTTTTATTTATCCAACGTGCCGTTTCGAACGCCGCGTCGAAGCTGCTTTTTCCTTCGCGTTTGTCTTCCGTTTAAATAAAATGACAGGCAAATTAACCCGAAACGAGTAGTTAAACGCGCGCCAGCCCAATTCCCGTGCTTGTTGCTTTTCAATCTAACGGTTTGCATTTCCCCTCCCTCCCTTCGTTCGTTCCCTTCCTGTTCAAGCATTCTCCGCGCCCCGTTAGGATCGGTGTATATTTGAGTATGCAGATTCGCCGGCGGATTTTCGAAATTAACGAGAACCACGGAAGATTTGTGGCCGTTTTCGTTTTGTAATTCGCTTATAACGCGCGCGACTCCGCGAGTCGCGATTCTCCTGTTACGTTTTCGAGTTCACGAGTCACTCCGCGTTTCCTGCTTACGTTTCTCGACTTTTTCATTTTCTACCTCTAGCGGAAAGGAGATGTGCGGCAGATGACGTGTAAAAGTCGGATGCCGAGGTAGAATTTTATTTGTATGTCTACAGTAGATATTTTAGACTTCAATCGACGTTCGACTTTTCTAATTTAAGAGAGTAACGCTGATGGGTTCGTTTTGTATCTAGAGTCTGCGATAATTTAACCTAATTCTACTCGTTTCTTTCCTTGGCTGACGATTTTCGTTTTTTGTTTTTTGAATAATAGTTAGGGCGATCAATTGAATCGCGATAAGCAGGAGGAATTATGTTCATGAAGTTTGCATAGAGTTTCTGTTAGAATCGAATATCTATTAGATCACATGCTAAACGTTTCCTGCGTTTTATGTATTTAGAAAGATTTTTGCCTTTTAAGTATTTAGAAAGATTTTTGCCTTTTAAGTAATTAGAAAGATTTTCGCCTTCCAAGTATTTTAACTATTGTTTATATTAATATACGTGGATTATATTATTTTTATCTCGTCCATGAATTAACTCGTGTCACGAGGAAAGAAGTATAATAATTCGAATGGTTCTCATATTGATCAACAATTTTCACTTTGTAACAAATTACGTAGTCAATCGCAAAAATCTTCGCACGCATTCCAAATGTTAAATGTATTTACATATTCAAGAAGAAATAAAGTATAAAATTGGAGGCGAATAAAATGTCTAGTAAACGTATCGATAAGACTCTTTGGATATAATTTTACTTTTTAACCGTTAATTTAACGCGGGGTTTAATTACAGTTGTTGGTCAGAGTTTCTAACTTGATACAGTGAATATACATTTTCTGATTTCCGGGAAGCACTAAAATCAATTAGGTTATTACAGGAAATTATGTGTTCAGTTATCAGTTTACGTTACAGCCCTCCGTTTATGGCATAATCGTGTTCTGTTTAATTGCTTTAATAGCTCCACTAGACGTTCAAACAATGTTCCAGAAATTCGCTTAAATATAGAAAGACAATTTTTTTTAAAAAGTCTACCTATTGCACAATTAAGCCTAGCATATTAAATTACTTAATAAATATATATATATTATATATAATATACTATATATATCATATTTTATGTATAATATACTATATGTATCATATTTTATATATAATATACTATATGTATCATATATTATATATAATATACTATATATATCATATATTATAAATAATATACTATATATATCATATTTTATGTATAATATACTATATGTATCATATATTATGTATAATATACTATATGTATCATATATTATATATAATATACTACATATATCGTGTATTATATATAATATACTATATATATCATATTTTATATATAATATACTAATTATATCATATATTATATATAATATACTAATTATATCATATATTATATATAATATACTATATGTATCATATATTATGTATAATATACTATATATATTATATATTACATATAATATACTATATATATCATGTATTATATATAATATACTATATATATTATATATTATATATAATATACTATATATATCATATATTATAAATACTATATGAATCATATATTATATATATAATATACTATATATATCATATATTATAAATACTATATGAATCATATATTATATATATTATATACAGGGTGAATCATTTAACTGTTCCACCAAAATTTGCTTGCAAATCATTTGTCGCGTGAAATAGTTGCATAAAATGTTGTGAAACAGCAGAAAGATAATTATTGCCCTGTATTTTCTCCAAACGAAAGAACTTTATATATATAATTATTATTATAATGATATATATGTAACTAATAGGGAACTTTCGTTCGAAACATTTTCTTAATACAATAAAAATCGTTCACAGGTAAGTTCAGATGAAACAGTTGAATGATTCAACCTGTATATAAAAGCACCCTTACGAAACTGTAACAGTTTGCGACTGCGGAAACGAAATGTAGAACCCATTCGAAAACCGTTGCATCAAGAATACGTAGCTTACTTTTCGTGTAGTCGTCGTGCATTTGCATATCGATATTAAAATGATTCGCGTGCGATCGGAGTTGTACATTCCCAAGGTGGTAATCCACGGATTACCGTCTATCGAGGACAAAAAACTTTCGATCGGGCCTGAGTTTCTATGAATCTTGCTCTTTGATTTATAAAATCGCCCAGGAACTGAAAACTTCGTTTTTCCTCGTTTTTCCTCGCCGCATCGCGAAGCATCTTCAGCAATTGGTGTTTTGCACGACGCGCGTACGATTGTTTTCTCCTCGCCACGATATTCCACGAATCTGCCCCATTTTAATACGCATCTCAACGGATGTTTCGATGCTTGAAAATCGGGTGCATTCGTTTTAACTCGCGACAATGCGAACGCGTCGCGGTAACTTATTTCCGTTAGCTGGTATCGACCGGGAGTTTTCATTGCGAACGGTTTACGCGTCTCTAACCCATCGTTTAACGTATACGCATACGTGCACGGGAATACGTGGACGAGTACGTATACGTGAATACGGATGCGTATACGCGTACACAGGCGCAGTTTAACCATCGATGCCATTAAAGTACCGGCGTGACGCGCCTCATAATCGAGTAATGAAACGAAAAAGCAATCGAGGTCGATGAAAGGATTTTTGAACGGATTAAATGAAGCCATTATCTGTTTGATTCAGAGAAAATATCGTAAAAAGGATCCCGTTTAAGCGTCGTTTACAAGATGGAGGAAAAGGCGAGGTAGTTTCGTTTCAGATTTTAGAGTAGTCGATTTTAGAATCGTGAATAGGGAAAATATATACACTCCCTTACGCGTGTTATTAATATTAATAGTCACGCGATTAATACAGTTTTGCTCGAAGATATCAATTTGCATAAGAATCCACAATGCGCTAATAATATTATTATTGCAATCGTGTTGCTGGGATTTAAAATTGACCAAGAATAAAGACTTTGTTAATTATTTTACTGATTAATAATCGAATCGCTATTTGTTTGCTTCGTTATTTGCGAAGATAAATATTTGCATGAAAACCACAATGCGCTAATAATATTATTATTACAATCGCGTTGGTGAAGTTCAAAATTTACCAAGAACAAAGACTTTGTTAATTATTTTGCTAATTAATAATCGAATCGCTGTTTGTTCGCTTCGTTATTTGCGAAGATATAAATTTGCATAAAAACCACAATGCGCTAATAATATTATTATTACAATCGCGTTGCTGGGGTTTAAAATTTACCAAGAACAAAGACTTTGTTAATTGTTTTGCTAATTAATAATCGAATCGCTACTTGTTCGCTTCGTTAGTTACAAGGATATAAATTTGCATAAAGACCACAATGTTCTAATAATATTATTATTACAATCACGTTGCTGGGGTTTAAAATTTACCAAGAACAAAGACTTTGTTAATTGTTTTGCTAATTAATAATCGAATCGCTACTTGTTCGCTTCGTTAGTTACAAGGATATAAATTTGCATAAAGACCACAATGTTCTAATAATATTATTATTGCAATCGTGTTGTTGAGGTTCAAAATTTACCAAGAATAAAGACTTTGTTAATTATTTTACTGATTAATAATGAATTGCTATTTGTTTGCTTCGTTATTTGCGAAGATATAAATTTGCATAAAGACGACAATGTTCTAATAATATTATTATTGCAATCGTGTTGTTGAGGTTCAAAATTTACCAAGAATAAAGACTGTAGTAATTATTTTGCTGATTAATGGTCGAATCGTGATGGTCGAATCGCTATTTCTTGGTTATGAATCGAAATTTATTACGTACGTTAGTTTACAGTCGGCACGTGTTTCACAGTGAACCGGGGAATGTTCTACAGGGAGAAACTAGAATTTATTGCTCCGAGTTTAGAGCGTTCGCAGCCCCCTCCTTCAATAACCAACAGACGTGTCGTTTTCCTGGAACTTTCCGAAGGACAGAGTAGAAATTAGTTTTCAATGGTTCTTTGATGCGTTTGACGTAGAATTCCGGGGTTAAAGTGTACTCCAAGTGCCAGAAATTTCGTCTCCCATTGTTCACTAAACACCGGTTTATTGCTTACTTACAGTTGTAACTTTAATCGGATTGTACAACGTGTTCCAAAAATATCGTAAATAACAACAATTATATTTAACATGAAGCACGTATCCAATTTTGCTAAAAAGGAATGCTGAATCAAATAGAAGAGTCGAAGTATTCATTGATACACCTAATATTTACCAATGTGTGTACTTTTTTATATAAATGGCAATTATATGTACTTTAATTATATAGTATATTCATAATATATTATATTTATATACAATATATCTATAATATGTTATATTTATATGTAATATATTATATTTACATACAATATATCTATAATATGTTATATTTATATGTAATATATTATATTTACATACAATCCATTTGTAATATATTTGTAATAATAAAATAGAATTAATATACTTGTAAAATTATGGCGTCACGAAAGAAGACTGGCTGAAAGAACTTGCGAATAAAATAGAGTTTGAAGTTTAGCGTTATTTACAATCTCTCGGATCTTTTCGCGAAAACTCTTAAATGATAATTCAAACCCGCTGACGCTCGTATATATGCCAACGCGTGGAAGATGGTTCGTGAATAAGAAATCCGATGGGGATAATAGGGATGTATGAAAACACGCGAGCACCGAAGACAAATGGACCAATCAATAGAGTAGGAAAACTCTCCTCTTAACCGCAAACTCTGCTAGATTTATCGGAGTGCTTCTGATATTGTCTTTAAAAATGTTTTCCTACTATTTCATCTCTCGATTCCGCTTGAAAATTCCGTTGATTTTTCCGAATTATCTATTCAGGCTACCTTTGTTAACTCTTTGAAGCACAGCGATATGGAAAATGTTTCTTTTAAATCCACTTAGAAATTATTAAATGAAATAGAATCTTGCGCCTCAAAGAGTTAAACAATTAACGGCGAGTTATTTTCGATAGTTGTTCATTATCTGTAAAAATGTAAATTACTGGCTATTAGAATTCTTAGCGAATAATCGTCGAATATAATTGATATTCTATCGTTGAAATCCGATGACAAAATTCCACGTGCAACATATTGTATAACTCTATTTTTTCAAAAGCGACAAACTCAAGATTAAAGCGCTGTAAATTCATATCTTATCAATATTTATATTTGTATAATTACCATTCATTAACGTAAGCAAAATTTGGTTACTATCCATTATGTAAAATTTACGGCAGCATTAATTCTTCGCAAACGAAGCATGCTCGCGATGAGATTATTCTAACTTTAAATAGTGCAGAATTCCCTCGAAGGAAGCCGTAATTCAATCCACCGCAAGTCAATAAATCTCATTGACGTAGTTTCACTCGCATAAATCAAATCGGTATGCGGCAACGTATAAACACGAGATAAATCACTCGTAATAAATGACGGACTTAGTTGAGGCGTCAGGTGTATCTGTAAACCTTTTTAAAACGTCTGGAAATATGCTTAACATTTAATATTTCGCATACGTTTGCGTATTATACTTGTGGAGCTGTAGAGAGGGGATAGGATAGGAAAAAGGAAGGGTGTTGCGTTTCTTCCTGGGCCTGCTAGTGGACTACTTATCAGTAAGGCTACCTAGCAGGCCCTGCCTTAGACGTTGGGAATTTGGAAGGAAAGTTAAGTAAAAATTGCCAACGATATGTGGAGCTGTGGAGGGGGGATAGAATGGGAAAAAGGAAGGGTGTTGCGTTTCGTGCTGGGCCTGCTAGTGGACTCATCAGTGCGGCTACCTAGCAGGCCCTGCCTTAGGTTCGTTGTTCCTCCGTGGAAGGCTGCTGTGTATTCCTTATCGCGGTCACCAAATGTGGAGCTGTAGAGAGGGGGTAGGATAGGAAAAGGAAGGGTGTTGCGTTTCGTGCTGGGCCTGCTAGTGGACTCATGAGTAATGCTACCTCCTAGCAGGCCCTGCCCTAGGTTCGTTGTTCCTCCGTGGAAGGCTGCTGTTGTATTCCTTATCGCGGTCACCAAATGTGGAGCTGTAGAGAGGGGGTAGGATAGGAAAAGGAAGGGTGTTGGCGTTTCGTGCTGGGCCTGCTAGTGGCCTCATCAGTGCGGCTACCTAGCAGGCCCTGCCTTAGACGTTGGGAATTTGGAAAGAAAGTTAAGTAAAAATTGCCAACGATATATGGAGCTGTGGAGGGGGGATAGAATGGGAAAAAGGAAGGGTGTTGCGTTTCGTGCTGGGCCTGCTAGTGGACTCATCAGTAAGGCTACCTAGCAGGCCCTGCCTTAGGTTCGTTGTTCCTCCGTGGAAGGCTGCTGTTGTATTCCTTATCGCGGTCACCAAATGTGGAGCTGTAGAGAGGGGGTAGGATAGGAAAAGGAAGGGTGTTGCGTTTCGTCCTGGGCCTGCTAGTGGACTCATCAGTGCGGCTACCTAGCAGGCCCTGCCTTAAACTTGGGATATTGGAAGGAAGGTTAAAGGCGGTATATATATGGACGAGGTAGTTGGAGCGAGTACTTTCGAGGAAGCCTATTTCGTATGTCCCTCTAGTGGTGGGTGCAGAAGAGCCGCCACATACTCATTCTATAACTACGAACGCGTAAACATTCGCATTGTAGTAATGTTTCCCACTTTCATCAACATTCAAATATCACTGTAATCATTTTAAACGAACTTCTGAATGATAATAATAATAACACCGATCGCTTGTGTCTGTGTCTCGTCGTTACACGGTCACAATAAATATTAATTACTCTAGAATAGTATCCAAGTAGCGAGGCAAATAACGTTTCGAACGTCGTAGCGAGAAACTTCTCATCGAAGCGTGTCGAAATTACGGCAAATTTGGTAACTTGTGCGCGAATCGTAACTCGGAATCAATCGCGTCGATTTGTGACCATTAGTTAACGAACACAGACAGTTAGGCTGGCGTTAGGAGGTAAAGTGGGAGGCGGGAGGCTGTCTTAGAGGTTACCACTTAATTAGTTAAAGCCGGAGGGCCGGTAATCGAGTTTACATGGCCGATTGCAGACGATCGTACGCTATATTACATCGATGCGCAGTATATTAAACGTACGGTTTCGTAATTTGCTCGCTCTAATGAAATTTCCACTTCGCGATCAGTCCTGCCTCCCCCCTTTCTACGCGAGTGTCTCATTCTACTCCTACAACGTTTCGATCGCTTGCAAATAACCTTTATGTAACGTTACCTTCGCTTCCCGACGCTTTGCCATTACATAATTACCAAGTTAACGGTCGCGGCCAATATCGAAGTAATAAGCTAGGCAAAATTTCCGATCGATGGAAATTCACCGGTTCAAAGGAACGGGGACGAAGAATGATCGAGTGGTTATTAAATACAGTGTTCGCTTGGACAGTTAAGCGGTAATTAATTGGCAGCGATATTGTAAATTTTCGCGTCGTTCAATTTTCATTTCAAACATTCGCGAAGGATTGTAAGGATGATGAATAATTCGCAGGTTTATTAACCCTTTCAGCGCTGTGTAATTTTAGGGAATCTTCACTGATTTCATAGAATCACTTGTGATTTTCATAAAATCGCATTTCATAAAATTAGATTTATTTTCGTGGATTATATTGGGTAGGGGGAAAAAGTTTCTCCGTATTTTACAACGAAATTCAAACAATATTTTCGTATGTTTTTCGAATTTCTTTTTTATTTTTACACATCTTTAGTAGTATATAATTGTTTATTCAATGAACGGATTTCACTAACTGTTACTTCAAATTGTTCTTTGAATTACAACCTCTGAATTAGTCTCTGAAGTAGAATGAATCACGTTCATATGTACGACTAATGTTGCCAGGAACAATTGACTGCAATTACATTCATCGCGTAAATATGAAGATACTTTTTCCCCAACCTATTATTATCGTGTACAAGCGATCTTTGATATCATTATTAATTCGATTAACACTTTATTAACTCTTTCCGGTCGAAGTACGGCTTAGGTTCGGGTTCTTTATTTTTTCCCCGCAAAGCATTTTTATTATTCTTCTCTTAGGCTAGGAAAAATGTTACTTCTTATAAGAACTGTTGGATATGTTGAGGTATGCAGCAAGCGCAACGGGCAAAAATGAAGCGACACGTTGAGAGGGGATAGCCTAAACAAGATAAGGGTTTAGAAAGAAAAGAAAGATCCTTTTCTGTTTGGGACTGTTGGGCGCCGAGTGCCTTTTCGTTTTGCTATTCATTCCCTTTCTGTGTCTCTACAAGTCAAGACGTATTTTTACTAAACTCTCTCTCTCTCTCTCTCTCTTTTAAATAAAGAGAATTTATAAAGATAAATGGGACATATTTTATTTAAACCCGCTACATAAACTAACAAGAACCCAAAAACTCACAAAAATTAACGAAAATTGGTATCGTATTTAAATAATGAAACATTTTGTGTACTAACTATCCTTTGCTGTAGAATCGTGCTTCTAAAGCGAAGAGTTAATAAAGTAATAGGCAAAAGTTCGATGATATTGATATCGGTAGCAGTATTCGTATTCCGTTGGTTGGATTACGTAATTTTCTTTCGAACGCATTCGATTTGCATATTTATGCGAAAAAATAAGGAACGCGGATGTTCTTCAATTAAAGGAAAGGCTCGGCTTTAATTAGCATTGGGAAAAGTCAGAGTTCTTTTCTTTCAATTTTCGGTATTTCCTTTATCCCAAGCGTAATTATGCAAGCGAACAAATTTACTTTCGAAGTTTCATAAAACCGGTAATTAAAGTTTTACGCATCGCGACTATTTTGCATTCGAATCATCTTTCTTTGGCAAGATTTCATTTTTTGCTTTTATTCTTGTACGCGATACGTACGGGGAACACGTAGAGTCATTTTCAAAGAAGCTTCTAATATATAGCTCAGCAATTTTGCTTGCGTTCAATTTCAGTATTATTCTAACCGACTATACACATTGCCTACATTTTATAGCAGCCATTTTTTATCGCCTTCGTGGTTGTACGTTCAATCTCGTGAGTAATCATATATCGAAAGAACTTTTATAATGATATTTTCTCTTGCTCCTTTGACAAAAATCCTCGAATAGTTCATTCTTTGAACATCTTCAAACCATTCGTGTAAAATCATTTTATATACAAGATTATACACAAGAATCTATTTTTATATACCAGATCATGAATAGGAGGAAAACAATGGCAGCCAGTGATCGCATAAACGCTAATCACTCCAAATGATGGCTTTTAAAACAATTGATTTACGATTCTCCACCGATTATTGTTCCTTTCGTTCGTTTAACTTTGTACCAATTTTTACATTGCTATTAACCCTTTGCGGACGAGAAGTAATAACACTTGTGAGAGATGACTACTTTAGTTTTGAATTCCACGACTTTGAATTTTTTTTCACGCTTTCGAGTTCGAAACCATTTCATTTCCAACGATTTCAAATGTTTATTATTACATTAACTATTCGTTGCATTAAGTTCTGTGCTTTAAAAGTCGACGTGGGTTCGGAAAGCCAAAAAATGATTAGGCGACTATTTGTCGACGCTCGTCCGCAAAGGGTTAAGACAGTACGAAGGACCATTGGACTTTGTTGTATAGAGTTATCCAAAATAGACCATAGGAACACCTACTTACCTTCACTTTCTTTCTTTCCTTTTCTGCTTTACCCTTTTATAATCTGTTCTTTATTTCTACTATCTTCGTTCGTTCTCCTTTCAATTTTCATTCTTTTCACCTCTATTTTATTAACAAAACATGGCGTTTCACAGATATTCTCATTCAACGTCCTAAAGATACTTTTGGATAACCCTATACATTTCCAATTAAGTAGCAATGAATTTATTACATCGAACGTATAAGGAAAACGTTCGTAAATAAAAGGGATCCGTTGAACAGTATTATGACGCGAAACCGGAACGATCTTTACGTTAACGACGTTCTAAAATGATTAAATAAAGTTACGCTCGAACCTTAAAATGGCAGCACGTGTTACGTTCACCGTAACTAGCAACGTTAACCGCGACGTCTCGCAAGCGTATAATCGCGATCCGCCGATTGAAACGCGCGATCGTAATAGAAAATCGAATATCCGTGGCTGGAGCAGCGATCGTAAAGCGTAACTTTACAAGGTAAAGGATCGTTAGTCGCGTCGCCACGTGCGGAGGCGCGAGGTAGCAGCGAACGAAAACGCCTAGCCGAGAATAATTTTCCTCGCGCGTTACCTTGCCCGCCTCTGTATATTTCCCGTACACCTGCGGCACTTACACGGCTAGAAATTGCTCTTTGTACGCGCGTAGAACCGCGACAGGGCCTGCAGATGTAACGTACAATTTTGCCAAAGCTAGCGCGCGGCAAAGTTGCTCCGGGCGACTTTCATCCTTCAGCGCGGTTTCGCAGCGAACAACCGGCGAGGGGAGGGAGAAGAACACGCGTTGGGCGGTGAAAAAACGGGAGAAGGAAACGCGATATTCGAGAGAGCGAAGCGGAGAACCTTCTGAAGGCAAAGGGCTTCGTTCGAATCGCGATTTCGATGGAAAAGTATGAAACCTTTCCCCCCCATTTTTCCATTTTCCCCGTGTCAGAAACCGCGAAACGCGACGTCGCTTCGTCGGGACGAATGGGCGATTTTGCCTGCGAATATCGCGTTCCGGAATGAAAGGTATCGAATGCTTCTTGGCTGTTGTACGCTGCGCGTAGTGCAATCGAGCGGCAATGATTTAGCTAATCGGCGGATCAAACGATCGCGTCTCTTTAACCGTTGCAAAGGAAACAGATGGCTTGGAATTGCTCCGTATGCTGCCTCTGCTTCCTCTAATAATAATCGTTGCTCGGTATCTTTGTCGCGTATTCGTGTTCCACTGGCTTCGCAACGATAATCTATCGCGGTACGAAAAAACGCCAGCTTATCGGCGTTCGTTCGGTGAACGTTTAACGGTGTTTGCTGTTTCAACCCTTCGGCTGCGGCAGACTTCGATACGCCCTGCGCGTAATCCGCGATGATCCACGCTACGAATCACGAAACTTTTCGTTAATACGCCGTCTTTTTTTTAAAAAAACACGCGTGCAAGTCGCTTCGAAGCATCTTGAGTCATGCGTAAATAGATTGAGAAATAATATAGGTTTGTTATAGATTATTTAAAGTTTATTACTAATACAGTGGTGTAGAAGGATATGGAGGGTGATGAGATGGGTCCGAAGTCCGGAATAAAACATCTCCAACTCCTACTAACTATGATAGATATATTTGCAAAGATACATAATCGGAGGGCGCGCACGGGTGTCCGAGTCAATTTTCTCTCCTCCTTAGCTTAACGAATCCTCTCCACGAATCAGTGGATTTTTCAAACACGCCTACGGCCTCCAACTATGTTGGGGCACCCATCCCTAAGAGCCGTTTCCCCGTAATTTTTCGTTGGTGCCAGGATCTATGAGGTTTTGGGATGTGGTGAGGGTGCAATATATTGACTGCTCCGATAAACAGTAACAACGATATTTATCGTTCTTAACGACTATTTCTATTATCGTGTATCCTAACGCGCGATGTTGACGTGGCCAATGCTCGGAATGCTCTGGCTTTTCCGTGCTCGTCCGAACTGTCTTTTCCTCCGAACCGAGGATCTGGCATATCTCCGTTTTTATTGCCCGCACTTCAGTTCGGTCGCACGCAACATGCGGTCCTTCGGGAACCCAAAATCCTGGGACCTTCCCTTCGGACGCACGACAGTCCCCCATAAGGTTGCCAAAATTTCCTTCCTCATGTCGCTAAGGATTCGACCCACTCATAAACCTCGTCACCGTCACGGTCGGTTCGACCGTTACACATGCAGGCTGTTATAAACTCCCGTAAAGTTTATTTCCTCTTCCTAATTTTTGCCTACACTTGCTACGTTTAATAAACCTTCGATGGAACGCGGAGCGATCGAAAATTCGCCAGAACGAAGTTAGGAAGGTGTAATAATGTTTGCCTAGCAGGGGGAGGAATGAAATTTCGCGCGAATAATTGGCACGTTGATTGGGTGAAAAGTGGCGTCTAGTTTCCGTAAGAGGCATAGTTGCCGGGTTGCAGCGTGAAGCTTTTATCAAAGGTGCACCGGTTAACGCGACGAATTTATTCGGGACGTGATCGTCGACGTCGTCGAAAGCTTTTGTAGCGACGCTTACGTTGGGACGCGAAGGTGAAGCGTAAACATGTCGGGGTCGGTGTATACTGTAACCTTTCACGTGGCGAGTGTATCAAGGGAAGCCAGACGTTTATGGCGAAGCAGTTAGCATCGACTAAGCATATATACGATAGGCTAGGGTGAAATGTAACCCACGTACTGCCATTTTAAGGTTCAAGCTTTAACGCGTTGACTGGCAACTACGAGATAACTCCCAGTTTTGGTTATTGCCTAGGAGGCCAACTGCGAGTTATCACGTGGTTTGTTTACTCGCCATATTTGTGCAGCTACGATGAAATTCATAGTATATCAGTGTAAATATGAATAGATAGCCTAAGGGAGGAGAACAATAGATCAAGGTTGGCTTACACGAACAAGATAATTGATTGATAAACGAACAGAAGATATGATCGTAGGAAGTTTATTCAAAATCAAAAGCAAAAGAATATATTTATCGTTTGTGACAATTTTTAGAACAATCGTGATTACTATGTACTGTAATTGGCGATTAAATTAAATTAAATTAGCTTTTTACATCGGAATCCTAAAAAGTACCGCAGCAGTCAACGTGTTAAGTAACTTTATTTCATTATTTTAGAACGTCGTTAACGTATAGAGATCGTTCCAGTTTCTCGTCATAATATTGTTCAACAGATCTCTTTTATTTACGAACATTTTTCTTATACGTTCAATATAATAAATTCATTACTACGTAATTGAAGATGTACAACAAAGTCTAATATCTTTCGTACTGTCGCTTGGAAACTTTTCGTTTAAATGGAAACACGAATAGTTAGTTAAATAAAGTTACACGCGAACTTTAAAGTGGCGGTACGTGGTACACATCTACCCTATGTCCTCTTGACTAAAGCATTTCCTAGCTTTCGATGCTACAAATCAAAGAGAATGGAGCTTTAACGTAAACGACGTTGTCAACCTTTAATTACCTTTGCATTGAGGATTAAGTAAGGATATCTAATTCTTAGAATTGGCTAGAAATTACTTAAACAGGTTACTCAAATTTTACTACAAGTTTTATTTGACAGATATATTCATTAACTTGTCATAGATTCAATTTTATTCGGTGGTACTTTCGCAATGCTTATTCGAGCGTGTAAAATTTGGCGCTTATTAGTAGGGCGACATAATATAATGGATAAACGTATAATAATGAATAGTCTATCCTGTACGTGGCGAATGCGGTTAGTATTGCAAGTAGAAGAGTTGCAAGGTTAGCAGGCGCGCCGTCAACGAACCAGCTAACGAAGAAAACGTTCGGTTTCAGCTTCTCGTTTTAACGATTCCTAGTTTTTCCAAGCGAGAACTCCTCGGAGACACACAGACATTTCCCGCAGTTCTTCCGCGTATCGAGCGTCGTCTGTTTCTGAGATTGTTTCAGACAAACGAAGCGCACGAAGGAAAACGAAAGATAAATCGTTATATCATCGTCTGCTGTTTGAGAAATATCTTGCCGTCGCGAGAGGAAATCCAATGGAACGCGAAACGTTGTAAATTCGATTTTGTTTATATTGCCTACTGCTAAGCCTTTGCTTTATTAATTTTTCAATCGCTGCCAAGCTTCAGTTTGATACTCATCGGTTTAATCATTGACTAACTATAGTATAGACCAGCTATTTATAGGAAAATTATTGTTTAGCTACTATTATTAATTTAGTTACTAGTTATGATAAATTGCGTGCCTGGCCAGAGTAGGATCAAATTTGTCTAAAAGACCTTTCTTATAAACTAAACGAAGCTAAAAGAAATTCGAATTGGAAAGCAATGGGTTAAGTTAGCGTAAACGCTAAAGTTAATTACGATTAAGGTGATCCGCTATTGAAACGGAATAGATTAAGATTTTCTATTAGGGACAAACGTATCGCATGCAACGGTCCAATTATCGAAAATTAAAGTTTCGAACGTTTGCCTGGGACAACTAGAAACCATAGGTTGCACGTGAGCATCGCGGTCTGACTACAACGATCTGCTTCTACCGTTACCGTCGCGTATACGCGTATCGCATAAACTATCCAGAATGTTTGCTCTCTGCCTTGCTTCCATCGTGACCGCACAACAACCGCGCGTTGCTCTCGACAACTGTGATAACACAAAGATTTAAAGATCGCTCCTGTTGTTACGGTAGACGGGCTGATTATACGAAACCCCGAAGCTTCGAAAGAAAATCGCCCTCGTATATTGCCACGGGAAACAATGATAGGACGAACCACCGTAATTGACGCGGATTTAAAAACGAAAGGTTATCAAATGAATGCGGCTGTATAGGAAAAAGGAAAGCGTTTTTATATTGTATTAATATGTAAAGTAGTAGAATGGTAAAGTAGTAAAGTAATAAAGTAGTGAAGTGGCAAAGTAGTAAAGTAATAAAGTAGTGAAGTAGTAAAGTAGTAAAGTAATAAAGTAGTGAATTAGTAAAGTAGTAAAGTAGTAATGTAAAGTGTTTCACTTTTCTTAATATCCTATGTTTCTGGATGGAAACTGTCTATATTTTAATTCTCTATATTTTCTTCTCTGCAAGGGGGGAGAGGTGTGAGATCTGGGAGTGGAGGTTGCTTGCAGAGGGGGCTTTTAGGGAAACCAAAGAACGAGGAAAGTGCCAAAGAATACAAATATTGATTACTAGAATTAGGGAAAGAAATAAGTTAGATAAGATAGTTTTAGGGTTATATAAAATGTATATATTAGGCTAAGGCTAAAATAAAAAAAAAAAAAAATGTATTATGGGCTGTGGAGGATACGGAACCATTGTAATCCTACAAGGAAATCAATAAAGAATATATATATTTTCTTCTCTGCAAAGTGAATCCTTTGCATTCGTACAGTGAATTGGGTGTTGATGTTAATTAGTTGCAAAGATTGCAAATCGTTGGGTGTGATTTTTGCACCAAATATTAGTGGATGATTCTCAATATTCATAACATTATCCTATCTTCTCTGCTGAGGTTTTGTATTGGCACTTGTTGGAAAAATTCCTATATCATGTTACGTATTTTCGTGCGGTTAGTCGAGTTCCACATCTCGTTCCATTTGCCTTTTTCTATTTAAGCATTTGAATACAATAAATAGTGATTATACAAAATACCCAGAGAGTGAATGAGTCGATTGCTCCTACGAAATCGATAATAGAATTGGCCTAATTGTAAAACATTTGCGAATTATTGTACATTACAATTTTGCGACCCCCACTTGCAAAAGTTTAACGTTTAACGAATGGTTTTGTCGCGCGCATCGAAGGTACAATAAAATGTCGCACGCGTTCGGCTTTTCAATCGGAGGCAATCGGAATAATTAATAAACCCGGAACGTTCCGTATCGAATATCAAGAGCGGTTAACGCGGAAAAATACAAGCTTAACCGAATCATTTCACGTTACGGAGTCGCATAAATAAACCTATAATTTAATTACAACCGTGCGCTCGTACGGAAGATAAAATAAGCCGCGAGAACGGAAAAAAGCGCCGCGGCGCGCGCCGTTTCTACGTTTTGCTGGTGCCGGTGGTACGTCGAAAAATTTATCGCATCGTTTAATCCGCGCCGGTTATACCGTGTAAATTTTCCATTTATCAAATTATGAGGTTGGCAAAAACGGCGGAAGGTAACCGGAAGATCCATCAAATCGCCATCAACCGGCGGCGAATCTTGTTTGGTCTTTCCTTCTTTTCGGTCGAAGCTTAGTTTTTGCCCGCCGCGCGAGACGAGTACATCGTAATCGATATTTTATCGGGCAGAAGTAAAAGCTGCAACCGTGCTCTAACTTTTATCGTTAGCTGCGTCGGCAATTATCAAAGGCAGCGAGAAGCGAGATTACGCAATCGCAGACATCGAATCGGTAAACGAAACGCGCAGCGGTTTCCGCTTTCTTAATTGTCAGCGACGAACTTCGCAAAAGCGCCGCGAAACGTTTGCTTCGCGAGGGAATTCGATATCAATCTGTGGCGCGTGAAAGGATTCTTTTCAATTCGTTAGGAAAATTTACGCTCTGCGAAGTATCGCGTTAAAAATTGTCGCGATTATACTTCTTCAACCTTTTATTTAAATAAAATACGACTCGTTGTCGAATGAATAGCCCGCGTTAAATTGGCAAATTTACAGCGAGGATGTAAAGTTAAACTTCCGAGCAGAATTTAAATATTGTTCATGGATTGATTATACAGCGAACCAATATTTAATTTTGTTTGACTTTAATCGATGCTAGGTAAATTTTCTACTAGCATTCGGCGACGTATTTATTTACATTCTTTTACAAGGTGTATGATTCTTTTTTAAGATAGTTATTAGAAAACTGTGGATGTTTATGCAAATTTATATTTCGATACGATCATTGGACTGCGGCTGGTTATGCGAATTTTTATTTTTGTAAATGTAAATAATGGAGCGTAGATACAGATTTGTTTTATCTCGCAATTATTACGAGTTCCACTTTGCTTGAAATATTTTCTATACTTTTGCCGTATCGTACGCATCCTGTAACATATTTTGCACTTTTAAGGTTGTTCTTACGTGCATAATGATTCGCAGTTTAATAATTGCATTCAATGAAACGTAACTCGAACAAAGATTCATTTGTTGTCTCTCTAAACTTAATTGTATATTTTGCATATTTTTGCAACAATATCGTTTTGCCCAACATTTCTTCATATCACATGCTTTGTTGCAAATTTCAAATTCCCTCAAATGCATAAAAATCCGCGCTCTGTTTATATCTATATCTCGCGGTATATCTATAATCTAGTTATTAGAACAGAGTAAACCTAAATGCACCCATCTAATTTGCATACTTATCGTTAGCAAACGATTGCAATTTTTTCGATTCGATTAACAATTTTCCCGATTCAACATTCGTTTACGTATTACGCATCGCTGTAGGTATAAAATGAATCATTTGAACGGAGGACTTTCGCGAGAGCCTGAGAAATATAGTAACTGGTGGGGAAATGAGAAAACTTTCCCACTACATTTGAAAACACCTTAGGAGTTATTTACTTGATCACTCGTTGGACTCCTATTGATTTTCTCATCAGCGTTTGTTTTGTTCTATCAATCTGAAACGATTCCTCGCGCGATAAAAATAATCCTACGTTGGAATCGCGCAAATTGTTATTCTTTCGCCTATCAAATATCTGTATCGCATTTTAATCCATTTCAGAGCGTATTTAGCGTGCGTTTGCGTGGAGAATTTAGCAAACAAATTAAGGAACGCAGCTGTCGTTCAATAAAGTCGAGTTATACATTATTAATTCCTTCCTCCGCAATTGCGAGTCGCATTTGTACGATGAATTGTGGTACAAATTCAACAAAAACGCACGATATCGAGGATGAAACTCTGCGTGAACCCCAAAATTTGGCTTTTCGTTACAAGATTATAGGTTATTAAGCTTTAACTTAGTTGCAAGCAGCAAGTAAGACAACATTGCAACATAATAGAATAGAATAGATATGAATAGACTGCGGATTTTTATTGCAAATATTTTGCATTTTTATAAACGCGAATAGAAAAGTGGACGCTTAATAATACTGTGGCGGCTCTCCTGCACCCACCACTAGAGGGACATACGAAATAGGCTTTCTCGAAAGTACTCGCTCCAACTACCTCGTCCATATATATACCGCCTTTAACCGTCCTTTCAATATCCCAACGTCTAAAGCAGGGCCTGCTAGGTAGCCGCACTGATGAGTCCACTAGCAGGCCCAGCTAGGTAGCCGCACTGATGAGTCCACTAGCAGGCCCAGCACGAAACGCAATACCCTTCCTTTTTCCTATCATATCCCCTCTTTACAGCTCCACATTTGGTGACCGCGATAAGGAATACAACAGCAGCCTTCCACGGAGGAACAACGAACCTATGGCAGGGCCTGCTAGGTAGCCGCACTGATGAGTCCACTAGCAGGCCCAACACGAAACGCAACACCCTTCCTTTTTTCCATTCTATCCCCCCTCCACAGCTCCACATATCGTTGACAATTTTTACTTAACTTTCCTTCCAAATTCCCAACGTCTAAGGCAGGGCCTGCTAGGTAGCCGCACTGATGAGTCCACTAGCAGGCCCAGCACGAAACGCAACACCCTTCCTTTTCCTATCCTACCCCCTCTCTACAGCTCCACATTTGGTGACCGCGATAAGGAATACAACAGCAGCCTTCCACGGAGGAACAACGAACCTAAGGCAGGGCCTGCTAGGTAGCCTTACTGATGAGTCCACTAGCAGGCCCAGCACGAAACGCAACACCCTTCCTTTTTTCCATTCTATCCCACGTCCACAGCTCCACATATCGTTGGCAATTTTTACTTAACTTTCCTTCCAAATTCCCAACGTCTAAGGCAGGGCCTGCTAGGTAACCGCACTGATGAGTCCACTAGCAGGCCCAGGACGAAATGCAACACCCTTCCTTTTCCTATTCTATCCCCTCTCTACAGCTCCACAATACAAACCGACTTCGCCTTTTAATATTATAAATTGTGCTTCAATTTCGATATTCTTTTCTACTTCGGTGCAAAGAGGAGACAGCTCCAGTATTCGAATCATACTTATTGCAACGATGAAAAAGATACGGAAAGTTTATTAACCCTTTCGCTGCCAGCACTTTGGGACCGAAAACTAAAAGCATTTGTTAATATGGGAATAATACAGATACAAATATTTAGATACTTTACGTAACTGATTTTACCTCTGTATTGATGTACGAGTGAAACCAGAAATTATATTGTGTAACAGGAAACCTATAACCATAGTTTCGACAAATGTCAGGCCAATTCTTGAACCCGTATACAATATACGTGCACGATAGCGAAAGGGTTAACACAAATATCAGTTGACCATAGATTTATAGAACGTTCGAAGCTGCACTGCATTCTTAATCGTTAATTAAATTAATGATACAATCAAATCGTTGATTTCCTCAAATTACCCAAAACTGAAGCTTCCTATTACCGTAAGTCTTTCTTTATCATCGTCTACCCAAATTTCATTACCTAATTATTCTCGACTACCCGTACTTTGCAACACGATTCCACGAATCGTGTATCAGAGCCAAAGCTAGTCGTCTCAAGAATAATTCTAGAAGGATCGAAAATTACTATTGGTGGCGGGGGGAATAGAAATTCTCCAAGGAAATGTTTAACGTCCTTGACGATCCATTATACGCTGGTAACTCTCGACAATGGTTAATATTCACGAGAAGCAGGCGAAAGGCTTTCCGCAGTTCTGAAGTAGGAAAGGAAACTGTGTGTTGTACGCGGCGAACGCTACCCGCCGAGAGGGCGAAAGTTGCCGAAACGTAAGCTTCTCAGTGTTAGTTGAGCCCTCCCTGATCCACCCGTTGCCCCTTAGCGTCGTTCTTTCCAAGCGGAAGACTTGGTTGGGGGGGGGGGGGGGGGGGAGGGAAACTAGACGAGGCGAAGCTTCCTCTTTTTCCGGATTCCAGCGAGAAAGAAGCGCCTCTCTCGAACCGCTGCTCGAAAGGTGAGGCGTTCGGGCCGATGTCACGTCGCCGTAACTGCATTATAATTTCCTTGGAAAATCCACCGTGGCCTGGAACTCTCTCGCTGGCAGAGTGCCCTGCGAGGATCTCGAGACCCGAGACCGGGTCAACGAGGGCGTAACGTCGCCCAGCGTTCGAGTCCCCATGAGAAATTTGTCATCCACCGTCAAATCTCAACGTTAATCAGCCCTGCAGGGAACGCGTAGGAGAGGACTTTATAGAACTGCGCGATTAATCGACTTATTCGAGCGGAATTTTCTTCTTCTTCGTTTAGGTGTACCATCCGTGAGTATTCGGACAGTTGAGGCGATTCGATTCGATAGGTTTTTATGTAAACGTCGAATGAAATCGATAGAATGTGGATCTCTACGCATATTCGCACTTTTGTTAGTGAAATCGAAGGAATGCAGTGTAGACCCGTAGGCTTAATTATATGGTCGCGTAGCGAATGTAAGAGAATGTAAAAACCCCCTTGCGAGGGGGTGGAAGTGGCCAGGTCTCGCACGGCGCCGGCGACAGCCCTCGCTCTGTCCTGCGGGCTACGAATGTTGGGACTCTTCTCCTTGATTTATGGCAGGCTTGCCGAAGGCGGCCCTGGCCAACGTCATCGCTACTCTTCGACAACCCATTATCCCAGCATTCGTGCTTCTAGCTCTTACAATATATATATGTACAATAATTTGTGCATTTACTCTGAATATTTTTAAGATACGTTTACCTTTTGCGGATTGGAATTTTCCATAAATGGATAAAAAAATCCGCAGTCTAGAGATTAAGATTAATCAACGTGTGAATGGAACAATTACGTATACTAAATTGCCATCGGTATTCTAAATCTATTTATTTATTTACCGGTGGGATATACTTTGGTTTACGTAAATAGATTAGCAAATATGCGAATACAATTATGAACGAGAAAGATTCTTTTAATTTAAACGTACCCCTAAAAATGTAAGACGCGTTGCTTTTGTATGCTAAACGAATTACAACACGTTAACGAAGCATTTAAAAACTACAGCTATAACAACCAGTTTTGTATACTTTAATACATCACAACGTTGAGTTTCGTAAAGTTGCTAGTTTATGTATATTTGTTTCGTAAACAAGCGAGAAGAAGCGTGATCGTTTCTCTAGAATCAATCTGATGTTAAACAATGGACAAATTCAACGTTTTTCGATACAAAGATGCACGTAGACTGTAAATACGTAAGAAGAGTCGAGCAGATATTTATGTAGTTACCATTTGTATTAAATACGGCCGCGTTCAATTAGTTTAATTGCTAATGGGCCTGCATTCATCACTCCCCCTTTTATCGTCTGCACGTTTTTGTATTCACGTTCCATTACAATTATTGTGTCGCAAACAATGAACGCCGCAAATACGCGAGCGCGCGTGTTCACGCAGAGTTGCGGGCATGCGGAATCGTACAAAATAAAAGGGACGGGATCGTTTGCATGCGGTATTTGAGGGAAATACGGGTCACCATTTTTTTTTTCTTTTTTTAAATTATCCGGTTCGCGGCAACGATGCTCTATAATACGAAGAACATTGCGACTTTAAATCTCTCTAAAACGCAAACATGTTGCAACGTTCTGCTACTTTTCGTAGCTCGTTTCTTTTTTTTGTTTGTTTTTCGTTATATGCGTATATATACCTAACTCCCGTTTTATAACATATACCTACTCGTGAAGGATGCTTTTAGTGCATTCATAAAATATACGACAGTAAAAATCGCGTCCCTGTTCTGAAAAAACGGATCTTTTTCGATGGCTTTATCGCGAAACTCTTTTAACGTAATCGCCGCTGTACTTTACGGTTAGAGTTCGGAGCTGCGCGAACGTAATCTTTTGGTTGCTTATTGCGATATTTATAAGGAACTTTGACGTTGAGGAAAAGTAGCAACGGAAAGTGCAGTCGTTTGCAACGACTCGTTTGCATATTATTAATCTCCTAGAACAAGTATATCTTACGCTATTGAAAGTGTGAAATAATCCAGGGAGATGAAATCAATTTATTGCTCTTCTTTCTGACGATGCGTGGAACCTATGTGAATTATAATAAAATAGGTTTCGTCAGATCGTGTTTAACCACTTGCCCTACAATTATTTTCGTAGCTATTTAAGCTAGCGTTAGTTGATCATTATTTTTATATCGTGTCGCGTACAAATTATTCGAATAGTGTAGGAAATTTTGATTCGACAACTTATTATAGTGCGTAGCTCAAATTAGAGTTTAAATTAAATGTCATCGTTGATAGTGTGGCGGCTCTCCTGCACCTACCACTAGAGGGACATACGAAATAGGCTTTCTCGAAAGTACTCGCTCCAACTACCTCGACCATATATATACCGCCTTTAACCTTCCTTCCAATATCCCAAGTCTAAGGCAGGGCCTGCTAGGTAGCCGCACTGATGAGTCCACTAGCAGGCCCAGCACGAAACGCAACACCCTTCCTTTTCCTATTCTATCCCCTCTCTACAGCTCCACATTTGGTGACCGCGACAAGGAATACAACAACAGCAGTCTTCCACGGAGGAACAACGAACCTAAGGCAGGGCCTGCTGGGTAGCCGCACTGATGAGTCCACTAGCAGGCCCAGGACGAAACGCAACACCCTTCCTTTTTCCCATTCTATCCCCCCTCCACAGCTCCACATATCGTTGGCAATTTTTACTTAACTTTCCTTCCAAATTCCCAAGGTCGTCTAAGGCAGGGCCTGCTAGGTAGCCTTACTGATGAGTCCACTAGCAGGCCCAGGACGAAACGCAACACCCTTCCTTTTCCTATTCTATCCCCTCTCCACAGCTCCACAATTAGTAAGTGGTTTTGTTGAAGCTGTGGCATAATTCATAAAACGAGTGTAAATCATTACTGTAGGACAATATTATTTTTAATTTAGGACAATATTATTTTTAATTTAGCACAATATTATTTTTAATTTAGAACAATATTATTTTTAATTTAGTACAATATTATTTTTAATTATTTTCTTCATACTTATACATATATATATATATTTTAACCATCATTTATTAGTTCCTAGAGATATATTTTATTTGTACTTATTAAATGCAGGTTATTATTTTTAAAACCAGAACTCTGCATTTGATAATCTGTACACGTTTAATATGCAACGAATGGTAGAGGAAAAAGTGGTCCAAATAATAAGCTACCACTTTATTTTAGCGTTTATTGCCGAAGCTGTCGAAGACCTAATCATTTACATATCAATTTACATCGTATAAATAATGTAGTACATAATATCGTACATATAAATGTATAATGCATATTATTTATTTGAATGTTTAAAGCTGCTTCAATCTTGAAATTTCATTAGCAACCACAGCTACTATTCACATTAAAATAGATAACAAACGTGTTAGGTACTGTTCGGGTTTGTAAGACCCTCGCAGGTCAGCGGCGACCGCGATGGCCCTCGCGTCGGTGCGCTCATTTAGCGAAGAACATTTTATTACCCTACACCGGCATTGCCGAATCGTTTTATTGGCTGCCAGATGTCAGGGAACCGAAGGTACTAGAAAACAAATCAATCGCTAACGGTACTCTCTGACTCTGGCCGTCCTCAAAACCATACAACCAGATAATACACACACACACAGTCAAGCCCATCCACCCTCAGCGGACCCAAAGCCCTCATCAGTCCCACTCCTCGGCATCCACCTCCACTACCTTCCATCCCTTCCTGATTTTCCTAGCACCCTCTCAGTCATCCAATCAAACGACAATTTTACTCTCCACGAATTTTCCACCAACCAATAGAAAACAATACATAGTTTACATCGACGATCACAGCACCGAAGACAGTCACTTTGCAACAAGACAACACACAAGAAACAACACATCATCTATTGGAACACGCTCCGCCGACCGTAACTTGTCGAACGAGCACCGGTACAGCGAGACTAAAAGTAGTTCGAATCAACCATCGAAATTCTTTAAAAAGTGTCCTGATCCGTAATAGGTACAATTTAGTAAATTAACCCTTTGCCATGTAACGACGAGCTACAGTCGTGGCAAATATTGTAATTCAAGTAAAATAAAACCACACCGTGTCTATAATAATTTAATAGCAATTTTAAATCTATAATAATTCAATAGCAATTTTAAATCTATAATAATTCAATAGCAATTTTTGTTCCAATATGCAAGCTAGGGGATCATCGAGTCCAAATTAATTACAATATTTCAATGTCACGTATTTGACACGGTATTAAAGTAACAAGTAGCTAATGTTATAAGATACGGACTCTGAAAAATGCATAGAGCAAGTGGTTAATACGCTTCAAAACGTTTACTATTGTACATTAAAACATGATTCATTAAGTAATAATTCTTACTATACATGATATATTATAATTCATACTATATACAAAATTATTAAAATTACATTGTTACTATTATTACTAAAATATTCTTTAATTAATAATTTCCCATTTATTCGATACAAGTCCTTTTCTCGTTTCTGTTTTTCCATACGACGCGACGATGTAACCATTGTAACATTAATATTACAATTACTGCACACGATTTATCTTCTTTCTTGGGCAAGAAAGGAATGGAGTAAGTTCGCGCGGCCAATTCTCAATCCTGTGAGAGCAACTCGAGGCTTTCCGTTGAACAACAACGCGGGAATGGTTTGAAACGAAACATTTTGCATCGAGAAAAGTTGATGGAACGTGACGAATAGCGGCGCGCCTATTTCCTTTCGGATTGCCGTAAGCTCGTTGGCTAACTTTCTCGGCGAATAGGATAGAGGCGGGTCGGTAAACTTCGCGTTAATTTCATGCAGATTCGGGAAGGGTTAGCGAGGCAGGCCTGTGAACGAAGTTTAATCCTCAACGGTGATGTATACCGAGCAATGATGGCTGTGTTGAAAGCGCCAACACTCCTTTAACCCTTCAACGTTTTCCTGTATTAAATGATCCCCGCTCTCGTTGACCCCCGATTATTATTCGTTCAACGGGATAACCATAAATTTATCTTCGAAATCGATGGACCGACTACTTTTAGTAGCTTCGCGAAAGATTATTTTTAACCGGGCGTTACAAATAAAGGAATAGCAAATGAATGAAGAGACCACTTTAACCCTTTGTGGACGAAACAAAGTAATGCTTGACAAATCCTTCGTTCAGTTCATAAACATTCGAAGACAGAAGTTAATTAATTCTTGTTCAATTATTAGTAGCGGTGTACCAATGATATTATTTTGAATTTCTTGCTTTAAAGGTTCACACACGTTAAAAAAATCGAAACAATTTGGGCGGTCATTTACGCTATTCGTCCGCAAAGGGTTAATAGGATTATTATATCACTTTCAAATGCAGGGTACGAAATAAAGGCATGGGAAACGGAGGAAGATCCTTTAATATGTCCAAATTTGTTACCGTATAAATGGTATTGTGTAACCAAATATATAATGTGGTATTGGGTTGCGAAATATTATAAATTTTCGAGATGTAATACTGAAATTTTTGTATGCCGTTATCTGGGACGAGAAAAGGGAAAATTCAAGTGTGATAGTAAACGTGTTAATTGTTATACTTTTACGTTAGAGTCGAGCATTGTTCGAATAAATTCTTCGAATGAAATTTCATTGGAAGAATTTAGTCAAATATTGTACTCGAATAATTTCTTTTTAGACGTTGATGTGTTAATAAAATTTTATCCGACTCTGCCTTTCGTTCTTCTCGAAATCAAGAAACTCTTTGCAAAAATAAAAGCACGTTTGCGTAAAGAATGATCCAAGGACCATTGAAGTGTTGAAATTCGCAAATTCCAAAAAGAAAAACAACAACGTAAATAGGTACAATTTATTATTGGCCTAAATTAATAGTGCTTATATTCGTAGTTAAATTTACGCACTTACGATTCGTGATTCTAGTATTCCTCGGAATTTTCACGCAATCAAAACTATTCCGCGGTTTTGGAAGATTTAAGAATCACTGTTTTAAAGATTTCAGCGGGATTTTTCGCATCAAACTACCCCGTGTCGAAATGAAAGTCGATAGATAGAAGTCGAGGCGATTCTTCAAAATTTTCCACGTTTAGATAAGACGAAAATGTGTGAGGAATAAAGTAATTACTTTGATTACACTTCTTTCGGCGCTATCGCGTCGACTGGATTTCTCTTTCGGTATTTTTAATCGCTCGCGTGGAATCGCTTTTCCGTTCCTTTCGCGTATTCGCAAGAATTCCCCGCCTTCTCGAACGTTTCCTCAACTTCTTGCGCGAGAATGGATTTAGATAAAACCGTTCGGTCCTCTGGGTTCGGCTCGGATAGCTTTTAGACGTAATCGTTGCCAGCGGAAGCGATTCTTTCGACCCGAAATTCTCGTTTTAAGTGCTTCGATCCCGCGCGAACTTCGGCTTTTCAATTGTTTCCGCCGCTGAGCGTGATTTTAACGATGAAACGTACGCTAATATCACAGTAGCATTATTAGTAGCATTAGTATTATTATATTAGAATATTAGCAATGTTCTCAAACGATTTTCGTCGATTTTAATTTTCGACTTAATATCCTGAACTCAATAAAGAACTTCGAATTAAAAATACGAACAAGCAACGTTGCTTCTACGTATTCACATATACGTAAACGTTGTCTACTATAACCGAGCTACGCTTTAAAATACTTTACCTTCTACGATTTTCGTCGCTTTTAATTTTCGCCTTAATATTCTGAACTCAATAAAGAACTTCGAATTAAAAATACGAATAAGCAACGTTGCTTCTACGTGTTCACATATACGTAAACGTTGTCTAGTATAACCGAGCTACGCTTTAAAATACTTTACCTTATACGATTTTCGTCGCTTTTAATTTTCGACTTAATATTCTTAACTCAATAAACAACTTCAAATTAAAGACATGAATAAGCAACGTTGCTTCTACGTGTTCACATATAGGTAAACGTTGTCTACTATAACCGAGCTACGCTTTAAAATACTACTCTATCTTCTTCGATTTTCGTATCCGCCAGATATAGCAATTGAAATCTATTAGTTTGCGAAAAGCTCTTGAGACGACCACGCGTTTAATTTCACCTATGACCTAAATAAAGGCTCGAGTTTCACTTTTAATGCGAATGAAGCATTCGGGGAGAATAATATTCGTGGTTCATTAAAAGCCTGCGAAAACATAGAAGCTGATGTGGATCGGAGTTCGAAACTGCGATGACGCTAATAGAATCCGTAGCCAACGGACGGAGGATAGAGACGACGATATTAGCGCGACAATGCATCGCCGATCGTTAATCGGGAAAGCTGTAACTGCATGGTGCGACGCTGCCGCGCGCTGCGTCACTCTGTATTTATCGTAGCCAATCGCGATGATAATCAGCTGAAACGAAAGGCCGATCGGCCTCGAAATTATTTGCGTTATCCCGTGATAACTAATTGCGCGCGGCTAATTAGACAACAGTTTCGTTCGGAATTATTGGCCTCCGTTCCCCGCGCCCTTCAACGCGTCCAAGGTACGCCGAAAAGGAAGATTTAACGGCCCTAATTTAATTTCCAACGAATTACGAATTGATTTATCGCGTATAGAGGGTGTAAATCCTCCCCGTTGCCGAATTAAGCCGCTTTGCTGCTTTCTAATCGAGGAGAAACCACCGCAGGATGAGTGGAAATAAAAGAGAATAAAAGGCTTTGAGGGTAGCAATTATTTCTCTTCTGCTTTACAAGACGTCGTTTTGGCAACGATGTATAGGAAATCTATTTTGTTACTCGTATTATATTATTCTTTATCCTGTTGAGCCATCACTGCTTAATAGAGTCGACACATGCAGAGACTGAAGCTCTTTACAGCACGGGGCAAAAAACGGCTGTTATTGTTTAGTATTTTAACGGTACATCGCGGCAATACTCATTGGCCTTTTGAAATCAAATTCCAAAACTTTCCTTTCACCCGCAGGTGGCAGCCAGCGACGGGTTGTAGATGAATATTTCTGAAGGGCGACCAAATGGTATCCTAAGGACACTCGGTACCTGGGGTTTGCCTGGAAGAAATTTGTATCCAAGCTGAAAGCATAGTCTCTGCATGTCTCAGGTAGCACCCCACCCTCGTTAGACTAGGCGCGCCGAGGGCGCAGCGAGGGTGGAGGCAATTCGTTTCGAAGGCCCCTGATTGGGACTTGTCAATTCTAGCGATAACCAATCAGGGTGTTTTCTTAAATTTCGAAGCTGACGAGCTGACTCGCAGATCGGCAGCGAAACAGAAAACTCAAAACGGTCGAATCGAAACACGTCATACAAGCGCGTCTTAGTGTTTAGACATAATTGTACACACGAAAAATACAGTCCACTAACGAAGAAGCAAGCGGTCTCATTTAATCAGCTCCAAGTAAGGACGCTGCTGTGAACACCCAACGGTATCGCTTAACCGTATCTTTGGTTCGATATTTTAAAGTTCTGTTAATTAACCCATTCGCCAGGGCATTCTAAAATTGAAAACGTTCTCGGTGTTGTACAGTGCTACGCTACGCTTCGTCGATATTCAATAGATCTTCCCGAGCGAAGAGGAAGCAAAGAAAAAAGCACGACGCGAGAAACTGGTTATTCGGACAATAAAAGTATTGTCATAAAGTTCAACGAACGAACGGGATAACAATGAACGCAGAGTATTAAATGAAACATTTTAAAACCGGTTTCTTGACTGGGCATTGCTATATGGCGTTATGGTTAAAAGAGCTCGGGATTTAAAGGGTTTAATGGTTAGCCGGCAGCTTTGAAACGCCCCCAAAAAAAAGAAGCGAAATAATATCAATGGTAAATGCACACTTCGAATCGCAATGACCATTTTTGCTCCATTTTTGTTGGATTATTGGTTGTAACTGACGTGAAAGCAGGCAGCCAGATATCGATTGACAGACATCGATTCGTCCTGTACTTTGCACTCGTTCGACGAGTGCTCTTTAACGGGGCTGCAGCTCGCGCGTCGCACTTGAACGTTGAAAAATCCACTGAAATTTTAACGTTTGTTTTCGTCTCGCATTTTTTCCCCCTCCCCCGCCTTCGTTCGCCGCAAGGGAGGGCGCGTCGTAGAAACGAACGACGCGACGCAGTGAGGGAGAAATGAAAATATCCTAGCGAAACGCATAGTTGCAAACTAATCCGCACTGGGACACGCGCGTTTACGTACGAAACATTTCCTCGCGTCGGAGAGGATGGAAATTTAGTTATTCCACGGACAAATGTTTAATACCGTTCGCGCGCCGAAATTCCATTCCATCCGCGCGTGTTCCACGCTGATTTACAAATCGAGTACGCGTTTGTTTTGCAACTGTTTTCCGAGTTCCGCGTTGCATCGCAACACCTTTCGTGCTCTAATATTCGTCGTTTGCAGCTGCAAAATTTCATATTCGTTTAACTTTTATCGCGCGTTACAGCGTTCGATAAATTAACCTCTCGAGGCTGTACGTTTGTAGAGATTGTTTAACGAATAATAGAGAATCGATTAGAGAAGCTTCTTGACTCTTAACCCTTTGTCGTGTAATGACGAGTTACATTCGTGGTTGCAAACTACGGTTTAATTACGACAAAAAGAGACTGTACTTTTTAATGAATTTGAATTTGAATTCCAATTGCAGCTTCAATTTGTAATATTAACTACTGTCCACGAAAAATTGCACGTAATACTTTATTGCCTAACATTCGACACGGTGTTAAAGTAGAGAATAAGTAGTCTTTGAGAAACTTACACGGCAAAGATGGTTAACGAAACACCAAGAAAATGTCAAGATTAGGGTGCACTCTGTTTGCGAAAATACGCTATAAGAAATATATCAAAAGAGAAAAGAGATTTGAGATAGTCTCACGCTTCTCGTTAGAGCATACAGGTTTACGCATTCAATTAGAAACGAACTACGTACGATGTTATTTACTGTTATTGCAATTAACAAATATGTTTCAACTTCAACTCGATTTTAATCCTTTGCGGACAGAGCAAAATAATATTCGACAAATTTCCGTTCGGTTACTAACCTTTTGAGGACTGGATTTAACAAATACTTATGCGATTATTAACAGCAGCGTCTATTAGCGATATAAATTTGAATTCCCTGCTTTAAAAGTGCGTCGAAAAAGTAAGAAAATATCGGATGGCTATTTGCGGTACTCGCCCGCAAAGAGTTAACCCAAAAGCTCTTCTTTCAACCACCTCTTCGCGTCTCTTCGATCGCATGAAGCCAGAAACCACCGAAACGAATCTATCCACGAAACCATACTATAATCTACCAATCCGACAAGAGATCCATCGAACCGTTTATGGAATCGCGAAAAGCGTCGTCGACGGTTGGCGATTTTCTTTCCGTAGATTAATTCCCGCCTCAAAGGGTTAACCGCGAACATGCGACGCGAATAACAGAGAAAGAGAGAATGGAAGTCGCCACCATCAGTCTGGTGTCGACGGGACCGTAAAAACAGAAGAGCACACTGGCTGCTGCATCCGATTCGAACCGTAGTAACGTGTACGAGCGCGAGTGGGCTGAAAGAAGAGAAAGAGAGAATCGGGCGCGAGAAGAAATGGAAAGATGAGAAACGGCGGGGGAAAGGTGGTGGTTGGAGAGAAGTGCAACACGAAAAATGCATCATGCTTTGATACACGAGAACGATACACGATCGGCCTGTGTACTGTACTTACGTGTGTACACGCGTCCGTGAAGCGTGGAACGTTTGGCCACGCCCGGCGTTCCGGAGAAAGAGAGCGAGGGATTCGAAAAAGATACCGGAGCGGATGGAAAAGAGCAAGAAAGCCGAACCGTGCAGCTTTTCGTGCCGTTCCCTCTTCCCAACCTCACCTTTTACCCTCTCCTCGCTCCATCGCCTTTTGCGGGGCTCGTTGTTTTCACGTTTTCCCGCGTCGAATCGTTTCGAGTAAATACGTTATTGACGAGCCAGACGCTGTAAAATCGAACGAGCCTTTTGGAACAGGAAACACACTGACTGCCTTTCTACCGGCGCGGGCGGAGCGAAAAAATCTTTAACCTCCGTATAACGGTTGCACACGTAGTGTTTTGGCGCTGAGTCTCTCGGCTATTTATACCGGCGGAGGATTTTTGCCCCGGCGAGAGAGAAAAGCGAGACGCCGACAGCAGAAGGAAGAACGTGAATTACGACGTTTTCTGGTGGACTAGGCGGGTGTGCGCGCTTGGTCGAGAACTTTTATCGATACTTCGGCCTTTCATTGTGTTGCCGGTTCTCTTCTTTCGCTTCTCCGCTTGATGGAAGAGGAAATCGATCCTGCTACGGAGACGCGAGTTTTTTTTTTCTTTTTCATATTTTTGCTTCTAATGGGCATGCTCGAGCTGGTGTTTTGGAAGCTTGATATTGGATACGAAGTAGGGATCGCGTTACAGGTGACACTGTTAGGCTGCGTCTTTTCATTAACCTTTCGTCGTACCGTTATATTTCTTTTTGTTACGTAGACGTGCTAACGTTAACCGATCTTAGCTTTCGTAGCACGTCGCGTGTACGAAGCATTTGAATATCGAGACAATTTTTGCGCGAGAATTGTATTACAACGTCCACGGTTACTAAGGAAAACGTGCACATAATAGTCAAAGAATTTGTACGTAACGCAACGAGAATGCAGCGACTAGCTAGCGCCGGCATACGCGAGTAATAAAGTAATCGTAGCGCGAGTTGAGTCAGGAATAAGTAACGCAAGTACGCGTGTTCAACGCCTAAACTCCGTGAAGTCGAAGCGAAGAACAAACGAAGACACGAGGTTACCGAACCTCCCGCGAACTCGAAAAATCGTTGCTCGGAAAAGAGTAGTCAAAGATACTGAACGCGAGTTGAGAAACGCGAACGAGGGAGAGTTGGAAGCTTAGTAGAAGCTTTACGGAAAAAGGAAAATTCGCGGTAAAGGGACCGAAAGATTCATCGATCGGAATAGATGGACGACGCGCGATCTCGCTGTCGATTCGGCGACTCGAAGACAGTGGCTGCCTCTACTACGATATGGCGAAGGTTGAGAGCCAGTGACAGACAGGCGAGGAATTCTGTGCGGAATTCTGGGCAAAGGGAAGTCGTGGAATTCACAGACGTTCGCCTTTGGTCGTTTCGCAGCCAACCCTTGCGACTATTTGGTATTCACGTCGGCTCTCCTTGGTCCTCGCAGACAGAATTTGACGCATGGACAACTTAATGTCGACTTCGAACGAGTCTTCGACGTCGCAACGACGACGACGACGACGCTCGTCCCGACGTTTCGATTCTCAACGTCGAATCGAAGACTCTCGTATTTCTCTACCATTCGCGAATCTTCTGTCCGTGTCCGATATATCTAGCGAATATACCGTATAAAAGACGAAAAGCAATGGATGTAAAAGTAGATTGTCTTTGCTGGTACGCGTTTATTTTGGAATTTATAACGTTTCATTATATAATTATCGCGCTATTATTATTAATAACGTGCGTTTCTTGCTTATCTTTTTCTCAGCATTCTCTGTTTCGATGGTTCGCCATTAGTATACGATGTCCATGCGTTGTTACGTAAACCGAAGACCAAATATATAATAGTATCTATATTGGTTCACTTGCATTACTTTGCTATTAAGTAAACGAATGAAAGTGCTGGTTATAGGGACAATGACTGTTAAGAATACATACAATCAAGCAATATCCCTCACCGTCTCGTTTGCATTTTTATAGTTACGGAACACTTAGTTTTTACAACCATAGAGAAAAAGGTCCTGGCACATTAACTAATAATAAAACCCTGACCATTAGGACAAATTGGACGCACCATAAAGAACAAATTAAGAGATTTTTAATACACAAAGGACGGCTTAACTTCGCGACACCCTAACGGTACTCCTCACTCCTACCGACGATACCTGACTTGACGTTTCCGACTTACCCTACAATGCGTGACCACAAGACAGCAGATTCAACCCCCAACAATTTCATTGGACGAAAATATTTTCCACCTTCAACATGCACACGAAACGGTACACACCCTCTTCTCCACAATTAGTATAAGACACCCTCGATTGTACAAAATGACAGAGTATCATCACAGCATCAGGACAAGTGATTCCAACTCAGGAATCGACAAGAAAATAAAGGGACACACAGTCCGATAAAAACAAGCTAATTACAAGTTAATTATTTAACCTACTCAGTACGTCGGTGTACCCAAATTATAAACAATATCTGGTCTTACAAACCAGATAAACATTAAACAACTTCTTTGGTCCAACGACCTACATCACACATTCAATGACAATGTTGCGACATCTACCTTATATCTTAAAAAATTCGGTGTTTATTATTGCGTTACTTTTCGTTAAACAACGCCTCAATGGCCTTAATGAAAACTTTGGAAATCGATTTCCCCGTGCCTTTTACAATCGAACACGAAGTCAATTACTAAAAATGCAACCACGATCGCCGATAGCCAAGAGCCAAGAGCAGTTTGATAATGCTGTTTACGTTAATCTAGACTGGGCGACAATTTCCTACGCTTCGAAGTCGAAAACGGGACTCGGGTAAGGATCGATAGCATCGATAATGGAAATGTCGCTCGGCAAGCGAGACTTCGATTCCCCGGCACGAAACTTCGGATTAATATTCATCAGCGTAGCCGGGAAGTTTCCGAATGGGGTATTTTCGTAAAGTTGCGAAAGGTGGGAGCTTAGCATCTGGAAGCTCGCGAAATATTGCGATGTTTCTCGTTCGTGGTTCCTTATGAAAGTGCACGAACGTGTAAGAAGCATAAACTGCAGAAGGGGCAAGAAGGAGGAGGAGGGGGAGGGCGAAAAAGGTAGATGCAGCGGAGTGTAATGCGAGATTCCACAACAATGCGTGAGCTTTTCATCCATCTGAGGCAGTCAAGAATGCTATCCTTTTCGAGAACAACGTACCGGAAAGACGTGCATTCTGAGGAAAAAATCGACCATTATTCTTCCGTTTTCATAGCTAGTTGAGCAAAATCGCGTTACATCCATCGGTTTTCCCTACGATGGAAATCTACGCGTGTAAGCCTCTGCTGCGGCAACTTTAATTCTTTTATACGCAGCGAGATGTCTTTCAACGAAGAGACGTGTTACGAAACGTTTATATAACAGTTGTTCGGTATGGAAATTTGCCAACATTTGACCGCCGTTTCACGTGCAACGATTTGACAATTGTTTGCCGTTTATTCCGTCGTTACCTTCTTTTATATTTCGTTGCCCGTTTCGCGGAATATTCGCGTCACTATAGAAGCGAGTTCGGAGTAAAACACAGTTCCGCGATAACTTTCTTATCGAAACAGTTATCTAACTTTCTCGAACGGTTCCTGGCATAGAAAGCTGCGCACGCCCGTTTAGATACACAATAGACGGCGTTTCCGCCTCTCTTCCGAACCTAATTACACAGAGCGAAATGCTTTTGCGAATATACAGCGACAGAAACCGAGTCTCTTTCCTTAGTTATTCGAGTAAAGTTAACGAATAAAACAATTTGGAAGTTCAACATTTTAAAGCTGTTAGGCAAAGAAATTTCTAATTAACGGCCGCGTGCAACTCAAAGGAAGCTTCCCAGATCCGGATACTAGTTTTTCCTTCCACTCTGTCTCTCTCTCTCTCTCTCTCTTTGATTTGCTCAATTAAGGAGCTCCGGAGTTAATTGCTGCTTTTAGTCGCCTAGCTCGCTGTCCAAAAAGCTTCGATCGATAATAAACCAACGCGTGTACAGTCGCTAACAGAAACGGCATAAATTGTTCGTATATTAAGGCGGTATTCCACTGTAAACTGTCGAAAGATTCGATTGCTTAATGAAGTTATATTTTAAAGCATTATCTACCGGTTAGGAATTAAGACAAACAAAAGACTGACCAATTTAGGCTTACAATTTGCTAATACAGGATGGTTTCAATGTTATAGAAACATACGAAGTAAAATAAAGATTTGAAGTAGTAGTTTTTCTACTAGTTGAATTATTGTTGACGATATAAAGAACAAAAGGCCGATTTATAGAGATTTATAGCATTCGTAGAAAAAGCCTGTTAATTGGCTCCTAATAAATAATGTGTTAAGCATCTTAAAGCATCGTCAAAATCATTGACCGCGTTTTTCTCAAAAAGATATTCGTCGAATTATTGTACGCGATAACTCAACGAGTAATTGACCAATCGATATCAGAATTTTATTTTATTTTTATTTGATAATTATTACCAAATTGATTTGTTGCTTTTGCTATACTTTTCTACGAGTAGCTTACCTAAATTTGGATTTTACGTTCCATTTAAAAAAATGTTTAAAAGGCATTGCAAGCTAATAAACGTTTATACGAAAAAGAACGTTTCTCTTCAAGATGCTACAGCTTCTTAAATTTTCCATATTTTTCGTTCGAAACGGATTCAGTGGCAGTGAAATCCAATCATTGTCAAGAAAATTATTACTTTCTTGCCTTCCGATATCTACTATGATAGAATTTGAAGTCTTGATGATAATAAAAATAGCGAGCTGAAAATATTCTCGTACAGTTTTAGGGTTAAGATCTTGTCACACTGTAAATCTTATTAAAACTTATAAATCTTATTGTGCACCGAGTAAATCGCCTAAAAATGTATCGTAACAGGTTGGCGCGTGAAAACTATTGCTCTCAAGTTGAAAGTTTTAAATGTCAGCCTAAAATTCTTCGCGTTACGCGTCGTCCGTTGCGGCGAACTGTTTGTTCTTCTTTTTTTTTTGTTGGAGGAAAAGCAAATATTTTGGAAGTGAAACGGTTGGCAACTGGACGGAAATCTGGACCGCCGTTTAGCGAATACGAGCGGGCCAAGGCTTGTCCATCAGCCGTTCCTCTCTTTCGGTCGCCAACCTGTCCGATTAACAACCACGCTACCCCCGATCCACTATTTTTTTTTCCATCGCTGAGCATTCGATTTGGAGACAGGCGCGCCGAGCAAACGCGCCGAAATTTTTTCCCTGCCCCGTTTTCCTTTCTATTCGACGCATTTATATCCGCATGTTTCGCCGCGTTAACCCTTTCCCAATGCAGTGGAAAAACACGTCTAATCCGGCGTTTCTCAACGCGAGGTAATTTTCAATGTATCAGGGAAAATTAGTAAAATGTATTGCATTTGAAATTTTCACTCGAAAGGTATGAAATTACTGCGAATGCTTCCAACCTTGTCGCTTTGTAAATTCAAGTAGGAATAATTATACCCAGTTTCCCTTTTTTGTACTTTGTATTTTGTATTTTGAACGATAGAAGGACTTTAATTGAAGGGATACTTTACTAGTCAGGTTGATCAAAGGATTGGTGAGATATTCTTAAGTTCACGTGTATATTATTGTACTTATGCCTTGGGAAAGAACGAATTTATGACCAGCATCGAGTTATACTACTTATTCCTTAGAGACGCGCGTGGCTGACCAATATCGACTTTTACTACCTGCTCCGTAGGCAAGCATGGGCGTCTGACCAATATTAGGTTACACTACTTACAGGAACAGATTCGTTATCGAAGTGGGTTATTCAATTATTATGAACACTTTTAATTATCGTTTCTTCGAAGTTTAATAAGCAACTACACTCGATATAAAGCTCGCTTTTATTCCGATGTTTTCGGTAACGTGTAACAACGAATTTATAAGTTCTATAAACGTACTTATTGTTAGTAACACAATTAAAGGATCGCCAAATTTTTGTCGAGAACGTCCTGATATTTTAACCGTTACAACATCGTGAAGAAATGTTTCTTTGAGAAACATTTTGTGAAATCTATAGTTGGAAATATTTTAACGCGAGAAAAATTGGTTAACCTTTTAAGCGCGTTTTATGCTCGCTAAATAATTGATTAACTATGCTGTAAAATCGCATGGCGAACCGGTAAACCACGAGAGAATTGATACACGTGAACATCGTTGATGGTAACTAATATTCCGATTAAACTGTAGAGATAATTATTACCTTCGTGTCTGGCAATGATTGATGAACGCGAGTCATATGATCTCCACGATCGATTTAATCGTTACAGTATGTATATCGTTAGTACCAAAACGAAAATAATATAGCTTGGTTTGTTTATCAGATGAATAGATAGATTATATTATTATATAGGTAGAATATTATTATATAGATAGAATTTTGTTATACATATAGAATATTATTATACGGATGGAATATTATTACATCGGTAGAATATTATTACATAGGTAGAATATTATTATATAGATAGGATATTATTATATAGATAGGATATTATTATATGGATTGAATATTGTTATGCAGATAGAATATTATTGTATAAATAGAATACTATTATATAGATAGAATAGTATTATGCAGATAGAATGTTATTATGTAGATAGAATATTATTACACAGGTCGAATATTATTATATAAATAGAATGTTATTATATAGATAGGATATTATTATATAGGTAGAATATTATTATATAGATAGATTATTATTATATAGATAGGATATTGTTATGCAGATAGAATGTTATTATGTAGATAGAATATTATTACACAGATAGAATATTATTATATAAATAGAATATTATTATATAGATAGGATATTATTATATAGATTGAATATTGTTATACAGATAGAATATTATTGTGTAAATAGAATACTATTATATAGATAAAATAGTATTATGCAGATAGAATGCTATTATGTAGATAGAATATTATTATATAAATAGGATATTATTATATAGGTAGAATATTATTATATAGATAGAATAGTATTATGCAGTTAGAATGTTATTATGTAGATAGAATATTATTACACAGGTAGAATATTATTATATAGATAGAATGTTATTATATAGATAGGATATTATTATATAGGTAGAATATTATTATATAGTTAGATTATTATTATATAGATAAAATATTATTATATAGATAGGATATTGTTATACAGATAGAATAGTATTGTATAAATAGAATACTATTATATAGATAGAATATTATTATGCGGATAGAATGTTATTGTATCAATAGAATACTATTATATAGATAGAATATTATTATGCAGATAGAATGTTATTATGTAGATAGAATATTATTACACAGGTAGAATATTATTATATAAATAGAATATGATTATATAGATAGGATATTATTATATAGGTAGAATATTATTATATAGTTAGATTATTATTATATAGATAAAATATGATTATATAGATAGGATATTGTTATACAGATAGAATAGTATTGTATAAATAGAATACTATTATATAGATAGAATATTATTATGCAGATAGAATGTTATTGTATAAATAGAATACTATTATATAGATAGAATATTATTATGCAGATAGAATGTTATTATGTAGATAGAATATTATTACACAGATAGAATATTATTATATAAATAGAATGTTATTATATAGATAGGATATTATTATATAGGTAGAATATTATTATATAGTTAGATTATTATTATATAGATAAAATATTATTATGTAGATAGGATATTATTATATCGATAGATTATTATTATATAAAGAGGATATTGTTATACAGATAGAATATTATTGTATAAATAGAATACTATTATATAGATATAATACTATTATGCAGATAGAATATTATTATATAAATAGAATATTATTATAGTTTATCGAAAATATTTGATAATAGCTTTAATAGTCTGGATACTCGAATGTTAGATTTTGACAAGAAAAACGATGAAATGTTTGACTAGGGGAAAACGCGAGATATGATAGCAGGTATCCAGGAATAATTAATGAAAGGAAGATGGATCCTCCGCGGCTGTTAGCTCGTGATCGAAATTTAATCTACGTTCATATTCAGAACGCTTCAGGGATGAACGAAGAGATACTGTATCGACGCGTCCGACGAGCACGAAACGCGTGTCTGTGTACATTATATTAAACGTGTATCAGCTGGTGATTTATTTAAAAGAATAGCCGTCGCGTGTAAAGCTCGACTTTTCTCGTACGGCTATGGAAAAACTTGTGCTGCGTCGGTATCGATTGGAATAAAAAAATTAGAAACGTTGAATCCGTCGTGAAATATGTAATTTCGGTTGCATCGAATGAAATAAATCAATCACGTGTATTGTAGTGTCGTTGTATAGAAATCTCTGAAAAAGGACAACGTTAAAATCGTTGATTTTTCGCCTTCGTTGGGAACGAAACATTTAGTAACTGTAACGTGTTTTTATGCATTCTGAAAAGCACGAAACGTATACAGTAAAATTAAAAGCTTAAAGTAAAATTCGTATACTTGTGTTTTCATGCTTTAAGAAGCGATCGATAAGCGTTCGAATTTTCAAGCGTTTGAATTTTCAAGCAGTCGAATTTTCAACGCATTAGAATTCTAAGGATTCGAATCTTCAAGCTTTTGAATTCCCAAGCGTTTGGATCTCTAAACTTTAGAATTCCAAAGCGTTTAAGCTTCCAAGCTTTTATATTTCTAAGCACTTGATATACGGTAAAAGTAAACGCTTAAAGTAAAATGCGGATACTTGCATTTTCATGCTTTAAGCAGCGATCGATAAGCGTTCGAATTTTCAAGCGTTTGGATTTTCTAGCAGTCGAATTTTCAACACGTTAGTATTCTAAGGATTAGAATCTTCAAGCTTTTGAATTCCTAAGCGTTTGGATCTCTAAACTTTTGAATTCCATAGCGTTTAAGCTTCCAAGCTTTTATATTTCTAAGCACTTGATATACGGTAAAAGTAAACGCTTAAAATAAAATGCGGATACTTGCGTTTCCCTGCTTTAAGAAGCGATCGATAATTGTTCGAATTTTCAACCGTTTGGATTTTCTAGCAGTCGAATTTTCAACGCATTTGAATTCTAAGGATTCGAATCTTCAAGCTTTTGAATTCCCAAGCGTTTGGATCTCTAAACTTTTGAATTCCATAGCATTTAAGTTTCTAAGCTTTTATATTTCTAAGCACTTGAACTTCCAAGATTTTAGATTTCCTAGCGTTCGAATTCCCAAGCTTTTGCATTATACTCAGATACTTAAACGCCTTAAAATTAATTACTATTATTTTGTTCCCCTACTATAACGTGCATAATCGACTTTCTATCGTAGCTTTTTTACTCGGAAGCGATGAAAATGTTATAAAAGGTGCGATTAAATATAGAAATATTCTCGATACGCGTTAAGAGTTGCGGCAAAAGCGTTGAAAAATTCATTCGTCAAATGTACATACATTTTAATCGCGCTGGGAAAAATTAATTCCAACATCGATCAGAGAGAACAATGTGAAAGAGAAACGGTGGACGTTGTTCGAAAGTTTGTTAATAGTTTACTGGCGTAGGTTGCTGGGAAATATGGGCTACCGATCAATTTCCCAACGCGCGATGTTCAAAACGAGGTTCATTCACAAAAAGTAAATCCCTTGCGACGCGCTACGGTCTATCCTGCGATTCTACTCATTCATGCTCGTAAACAAATCCGGTTAGCTTCTCGATCGGGTGATTCGGTATTTTCCATTAAAAATTGAACGCTACGTCGACTAGAATATTTACAGATTCCTTTTCCTTAACCCGTTCCCTATTAAAGTCGTGCAACTCCCAAAGTGATCGTAATAATCGGATTGTGCGCTATTTTGAACATCGTGTTTCTTCTGAAATCCTTAGCAGTTTTCAGCAATCGATCATTTACCAATTCTTAACAGGTTAAATCTTTAAAATAAAACCAGTCATTATTAATTTTTCATAGAATGTATCGCATCTGAAATGCGCGCAGCTTCTATTGAAAGCAAGGAATAGGCGTCGAAGTCAAACATTTCGCTGTAATGCGTAGAAAACTCCACATCTGGAAATATTGGCAGAAGCGAGTTCTGTTAGAGCTTGACCATGGAACGTCGGCTAATTAGGGTTTGGGGATGCCTGCGAACACCCCAGGTATGAATGTACTGTGGCGGCTCTCTTGCACCCACCACTAGAGGGACATATGAAATAGGCTTTCTCGAAAGTACTCGCTCCAACTACCTCGTCCATATATATACCGCCTTTAACCGTCCTTCCAATATCCCAACGTCTAAGGCAGGGCCTGCTAAGTAGCCTTATTAATAAATCCACTAGCAGGTCCAGGACGAAACGCAACACCCTTCCTTTTTCCTATCCTATCCCCTCTCTACAGCTCCACATTTGGTGACCGCGATAAGGAATACAACAACAGCAGCCTTCCACGGAGGAACAACGAACCTAAGGCAGGGCCTGCTAGGTAGCCGCACTGATGAGTCCACTAGCAGGCCCAGGACGAAACGCAACACCCTTCCTTTTCCCTATTCTATCCCCTCTCTACAGCTCCACACATCTTTCTCTTGTGGCGGCTCTCCTGCACCCACCACTAGAGGGACATACGAAATAGGCTTTCTCGAAAGTACTCGCTCCAACTACCTCGTCCATATATATACCGCCTTTAACCTTTCTCCCAATATTCCAAGTCTAAGGCAGGGCCTGCTAGGTAGCCGCACTGATGAGTCCACTAGCAGGCCGAGGACGAAACGCAACATCCTTCCTTGTTCCTATTCTATTCCCTCTCTACAGCTCTACACATCTTTCTCTTGTAGCGGCTCTCCTGCACCCGCCACTAGAGGGACATACGAAATAGGACATTCTCGAAAGTACTCTCTCCAACTACCTCGTCCATATATATACCGCCTTTAACCTTCCTCCCAATATTCCAAGTCTAAGGCAGGGCCTGCTAGGTAGCCGCACTGATGAGTCCACTAGCAGGCCGAGGACGAAACGCAACATCCTTCCTTGTTCCTATTCTATTCCCTCTCTACAGCTCTACACATCTTTCTCTTGTAGCGGCTCTCCTGCACCCGCCACTAGAGGGACATACGAAATAGGACATTCTCGAAAGTACTCTCTCCAACTACCTCGTCCATATATATACCGCCTTTAACCTTCCTTCCAATATTCCAAGTCTAAGGCAGGGCCTGCTAGGTAGCCGCACTGATGAGTCCACTAGCAGGCCCAGGACGAAACGCAACATCCTTCCTTTTTCCTATCCTATCCCCTCTCTACAGCTCCACATTTGGTGACCGCGATAAGGAATACAACAACAGCAGCCTTCCACGGAGGAACAACGAACCTAAGGCAGGGCCTGCTAGGTAGCCGCACTGATGAGTCCACTAGCAGGCCCAGGACGAAACGCAACACCCTTCCTTTTCCCTATTCTATCCCCTCTCTACAGCTCCACACATCTTTCTCTTGTGGCGGCTCTCCTGCACCCACCACTAGAGGGACATACGAAATAGGCTTTCTCGAAAGTACTCGCTCCAACTACCTCGTCCATATATATACCGCCTTTAACCTTTCTCCCAATATTCCAAGTCTAAGGCAGGGCCTGCTAGGTAGCCGCACTGATGAGTCCACTAGCAGGCCGAGGACGAAACGCAACATCCTTCCTTGTTCCTATTCTATTCCCTCTCTACAGCTCTACACATCTTTCTCTTGTAGCGGCTCTCCTGCACCCGCCACTAGAGGGACATACGAAATAGGACATTCTCGAAAGTACTCTCTCCAACTACCTCGTCCATATATATACCGCCTTTAACCTTCCTTCCAATATTCCAAGTCTAAGGCAGGGCCTGCTAGGTAGCCGCACTGATGAGTCCACTAGCAGGCCCAGGACGAAACGCAACATCCTTCCTTTTTCCTATCCTATCCCCTCTCTACAGCTCCACATTTGGTGACCGCGATAAGGAATACAACAACAGCAGCCTTCCACGGAGGAACAACGAACCTAAGGCAGGGCCTGCTAGGTAGCCGCACTGATGAGTCCACTAGCAGGCCCAGGACGAAACGCAACATCCTTCCTTTTTCCTATCCTATCCCCTCTCTACAGCTCCACAGTACAAACTGTCGCCACGTTTTGTAGGCAGTTCTAACCGTGCGCCCGTCTTGTAAACATCATTGATACTACTTCCACCGTATCGAATATAATTATTTACCAACTCTATTCCACACGAGTCGATTATTTAATATTGTTGATTTTACTTTGAATTGTGTTTGGGTATTTTGATCGTTCTTAGACTAGCAGGCATAGGCATACCTGGAGCTGGGTGTTCGAGGGACAGCATGCTTTCTGACCTCTGCACATTTCGTGCGAAGGCTGTGAATTTCTACATTAGTACACGTGCATTTTTGGTTCTTGCTTTCCCTCCCTGATCGTCGTTTTATGGCATGGGCCATTGTTGTACACGAGCCGCACGTTCATGCAGGCGATTTTCGTCACTTCACTGCGTTCCCTCAGCAAGGAAACATCAACCAGCTTTGTATTTAGTTTTACTCTTATTAAACGTTTATTTTATTTCGTTTCAATGAAAACTATATTCGGAAGCATATTCCCAACAAATATAACCCTTCAACAATAGGAAATGTTGATCTCCATTGATTATGCTTCCGAAATCTTTAACAACCCAGAAGGAAATTCGAGATACTCGCCGATTGTGTATAAAACTGCGCGAAATACGAACGCGTGCGTTCTGCCAGGAACAGAGTAACAGGAGCGAGGCGTCTTAAGTCGAAAATATTGCATCTTCCGCGCGATGTGTCGCGGGGAAACGAACGTATCGCGTTGCTACGTTGCCGCGATAAATTTCTAGCGGATACGGGAACGATATCGTTGGATTTCGCGCTTCGTTTCGCTGGATAAGCGACCACGATTAGGCGAATCGAAACAGATATCTGACGTTTTAGATTCGACCCGATTCGATTTGCTGCTGCAATCTGATGCGCCTTTATTACAAGGCAATAGGTCAAGAGAATCGATTACGCCAAAATCTTAGGAAACAGTTCAATGATTATTGACAATTTTCTATAGCGTATAAAAAGATTACGCAAGTTTGAACTCTGAAAAATTCTGTTAATTAAAATGCTATTGTAGTGCAAAGTTGTGCCAAATATCGCATAAAATGTCTCTTTCGCGAAATACGAATAACGCATAAATTCTAGGATAATATATTGGAAAACCGCGTTCAAAAGGAGAAAACCACTTTCCACGGTGTTTTAGTATAGCAAAAGGAATCCATTACATTTGAAGACGGTTTAAGAAACACTTGAAATAAATTCTCGTCATTGGAATCCACACGATTCCAGGTCTTCCTGTTTTCCTTGAACAAACTCAACTTTTCTCGTTCGAAGTTGCAAAGAATACCGAGCATTCGAAGTTCTTCGACGCCACGAGCGATTCAACATCAATCACGTGTTTCCATTCGACAAATGCTTTTTCCCCTCTTTCATTTGCCAGCAATCTTGCGATCGATATTTCGTTACGCAGATAACATTCCCGAATTTCGTGTAGCTATGCGACGTAACCGATAGACGATGAGAATTTCCTATTAAAGGGAGGATTACGATCAAACGTCGCGGCGTTGAATTTTAAATTCCCACCGCGCGAGCGCACAATTTAACGATATCATTCGCGCGAAGCTTCGCGGAGAGATACCAGGATAGCATTGGCTTACGTTTGCATTACACATGAATCAGATCACGGGTTCCACGGAACCTGTGCTTCTCTTCGAAGGGATAAACGCGCTCTCGCGTAGACGCAGCTTTGGTGCGATTAACAATTGAACGATTCATATCGAAGGCGATCCTTGTCAATATTGGCAATCGCGGTTACGAGGTACACAGCATTGCAATTTAACCGAACGAAGAACTACGCTAGCGTGGTATCATATAAATGATGGTGTTTTTCATTTTAAAACAACAAAAACAACATAAGAATAATAAAAAGAATGAGTATGACAATTCGACGTCTAGGTAGCTTGCAATGCACAGGTCTTACACCCTCTAAAGCAGTATTTCCTAACCTTTTTTGTGTCATGCGTCACCTAAGCCTTTCTCAAATTCTTATGCCCCCTATGTAACATATATACGTACGTTTTAATTTTCAAGAATTGAATGGATCACTCAAGAAACTGAAATGATAGGTTTTAAGAAGAAATCGCTAGGAAATTGTTGAGGAAACACGCGTCTATTATTATCTATAATCTAACGTTTAACGTGAAGACGAATATTTATTTATTTATTTATGTATTAATAAATTTATAGGATTAACCCATTAGTGTGTACACTAATTCTTAAGTATATAAGTTCTAAACGGAAGACGATACGTATAGATGACTTCACGTGTTAATTAAGAACAAATAGCAAATATTACAGCAATGTATCGTGCAGTATTACAGTAAATTAAACATACTTGGATACATTTTTTAAAAAAATAATTGACGGATCCAATAAAAAAAATAGTTTTTCAGTATTGTTAATAAAATTTGTATAACATGTGTCGTGTGAAGTCTTGCATTCGGTTCTTAATGCAAAGAAAATATAAATCTTTCAGAGGAAAGTAAAAACTGTTACCGTAACAGCGCCGATCGAGTTGCAAACGTTTAATTTTCGCAACGATATCAACGTCGCCCAGGTTCTCTTACTTCGCGCACAGCGACTCGAAATCTCGCGTAAGCAAGCCGCGGATATTCGTCGGTGAGGAAATACGAAGTGGGACAAACTGTCGTTGGGTCGCTTTATGAACTGTGCAAAACTTCATTCCGCCGACCCGTATTCGCGGCCGGGCAAACTTTTCCTCCGAAACTTGCGCTTCCTTTCGCCCCCTGCAATCGGACTGGTAACTGTCTGCTTTCGAAAGTACAGCACCCATCGCTGCCACCTATCTGCGTTACTTTTTCCCGATCCTTTTTTCCCCCGGCGAACGGGTGTAGCCGGCGAATTTATCAGCGGCGCGCAAAGTTTGCAAATCAAAGTTGCGTCGAAACGTTTCCTGACACGCCGCGTTTCCCGCGTGACCTCTTCCCTTTCGTCCCTCTCGCGAAATGCTGTTTAGCTTTTCGACTGCTCGTTGCGAAGCACCGGCGGATACGCGAATATTTTAACTGATAGAAAACGACGTGGCACTCGACGCGTGAAATAGAAGAAGGATGCTGTTAATGGTACACTTTTCGTTTTATCAAGGCGGAGTTTAATATCTTTAAGCATCGACAAGTGGATTATTTTTTCCGCACGATTCACGAGACGTCTATGAGTACTCGAATCCATTGAGCTATGGAGCGATGTGGTGCTGTGGAGAGGGGATAGGATAGGAAAAGGAAGGGTGTTGCGTTTCGTCCTGGGCCTGATAATGGACTCATCAGTAAGACTATCTAGCAGGCCCTGCCTTAGACGTTGGGATATTGGAAGGAAGGTTAAAGGCGGTATATATATGGACGAGGTAGTTGGAGCGAGTACTTTCGAGAAAGCCTATTTCGTATGTCCCTCTAGTGGCGGGTGCAGGAGAGTCGTCACAGATGTATCGAATTATATTATATAGAATTGAGAAACACAAACCGAATTGCTAATATCCACCTTAACGTAAACCTTATCCTTAAATGAGACACCGACACTCGATTTGAACAGTTGTGATATGGTGCTGTGGAGAGGGGATAGAATGGAAAAAGGAAGGGCGTTGCGTTTCGTCTTGGGCCTGATAATGGACTCATCAATAATACTACCTATCAGGCCCTGTCTTGGACACTGGGATATTGGAAGGAAGGTTGAAGGCGGTATATAAATGTGGACGAGGTATTAAAGGGAACTCAGGAGTTGGAACTCTACTCACAAGCTAAAAGACGCGAAAGGCAAGCAGAATCGGTTGCCCGCTCCACCTAGCCCTTTCCACTTAACCCCTTGCCCTATAATAACGAGTCACACTCGTGATATGTATTGCGCTCCGAACGCAATAAACCTGCGTCGTATTTGCAATAAACTTTAATTTTGACTGCGACAATGATTTTAGTTCATAAGGTTAATGATTATTAAGTACAACTTACGCAAAACAGTTCAGTGTTTTGCATGCAGTAGAATATTAGAATAATAAATAGTTAACGCTTTAAAGTACGATTCTTACAAAATTCGTAGGGCAAGGGGTTAAAAGAATTCTTCGTCACTATTGGCGAATTCGATTGCTTCTTCTGCCCATCGCGCAACAAAGAAGGCGGCAGAGTGAGATAGAGCAACAGTGACATTAGCGTATGATGTCTAATTAATAGGTTCAGGAGCGTTTATTAATCTGGAGCCTATGAATTGAAAAATGAAATGAATATGACAAAGAAAAAACATCCTACGCCAATGTCACTGTTGCTCTATCCCACTCCGTCGTACTTTGTTTCATTTGCCTTGTTTATTGCGCGATGAGCAGAAGACGTATCGAATTCGCCAATAGTGAGGAAGAATTCTTTCAAGTGTAAATGGCTAGGTGGAACCAGCAACCGATTCCCATTGCCCCTCGCGTCTTTTAGCTTGTCGGTAGAGTTCCAACTCGTCAGCTCCCTACAGTAGTTGAAGCGACTGCTTTCTAGAAAGTTCTATTTCGTACGTCTCTTTAGTAGTGGGCGCAGGGGAGAGCCGCCACAGATACATAATCTATAGTTTATTCTACGCTTCGTCGATGCTAAAATCCCCGTTCCCGTGTAAACGCCACAAATGAGAAAGCTACCGTATTCCACATTCTTCTTCTTTATTTCGTCCCGAGTATAGGATCACCGTATCACGCGTTGCACGTATGTAGCTCTTTTTCCACGGCAGCGTGTATTTACGGCAGCTGACACGTTTCCACCGAGCCACGCCTGTAAATCACGATTAAAGTGACCGTGCACTGGAAAGGGGGAGCGACATCGATACCTTCGGCTACAATATTTCAATGCTACGACCGGGGGCTTGGAACAAGCGACGACGTTAGGGTCGCGTTTCCGCGTGACCAAAGGCCCGCGTAATACGCCTCGTCGCGGCAACTTGGCTCGCGGACACGCCGCCCAATTAGAATATTATCGTCGTGACAGCGTGTACGTACAATGGCGAGTCGCGCGGCGATCTATGGTTTCGCAGTGTGACGCGCGTCGTAAATTAATGCCACGCATCGCGGCCAAACAACGCAACGGCCGTTCACGCCCGCGCAGGTTACGCCAGAATTTCTGCATTTCGCGTTACACGCCGCTAGCACGATCGCTGCTAATTCCCTTCTCCTCTTCGTCCTCCTTTTGTTAATTCGCCGCTGCACTCGTTCGGCTTATTTGCGTAATCGCCGACGCGTGGCTCGTTGCAGCGGGGAAATTTTCAGTTTTCTTGCTGCTATCTGCTGCTAACGTAATCGCCGCGTATTCAATTAACCGGGAAAAGTGTTCCTAGTTTATCCCAACGACGGGACGGCGGGAATAATTATTGTTCTTTGCGTTAGTCGACGGAAAGTTTGCAAGAATATTCGAGGTAATGGGATTAAAATTAATGACAAATCGTTCACCTTAACAGTAATAGAGATACGTTTAACCTCCTGTGAGGTGCGAAAGGCCAGCCCCTACAAGAAGGGGTAGTACGGGGACGTATAAAAATGACAGAATTTGGGAAATCCCGCTGGTCACCCGAAAGTAGCGCTATGCGCCTTCGATTGACCGTGGCGCGTAATAAACCTGGTAAGCCGGGGTTTGGAGGAAACAGTCGTAAACAGGGTCGACGAGTAACTTCTAAAACATCTGGCACAGGGCGATAGGAAAGACAAATTTCGTTATATGATGGTTCTTGAATGGTTACTGTTGTTAACCTCTTAGGCACTATACGCCACTATAGTGGCTTTCGCGGATGTCATCTTTCTGTACGACGCACCACTATAGTGGCTTTAATTGTTAAAGTATTTATAAATTGTTCAAGTTAAAATGCGTGTATCATATCTTTAAGAAAGATTATAATTTAATCATCAAACATGTTGCCTCGTAGGACCCTTCAGGTCCCGGCAAGGAGAACCAACAAATTTCAAAGGCCAAATTTTTACCACGGCCTATAAACCGAGGCCCGGCCGGTCACCCTTCATTAGGGTCGCGAACCGTTAGTAGCCGTACTATTAACAAATTAGGGAATTCGAAATTTCACGGAAAAAAACGCACAGCAAGCCTTCCAATCCCTCATTCCCACTCTGGCATACCTCCCACCATGTTATCCCACCATTTCTTCAAGAATCAAAACCTCCGACCCAATCACAGCCCAATTTTCTTTCCGTTTACACACCCCTTGTCTATATTTCCACCGATCAGCAATAGTCACACCCATACCAAAATGTTCCTTTTTGCGAACTCGGAAAAAGCGCATCAGAACTCCTACATCTCGCGAAGCGACAACACATATACCAAAACCTACAGACACTCTAACATTGTATAAATATTCTATTAAGTTTAATATAAGTCAGTTTATCAACGCACGCATTCTACTCCATTACCCGAACCAATTCTCGAGTATTAAATTATTCGAGGATCACGGAGGCACATGAGAAAGGAACACCGATCTCAGGCCGAAGTATACAACAAAACACTTCATTCCAATGTACTAGTGTAAAGAACAGCATTATCCGTCACACATTGCAGTGCCGTATCATTTACACGTAATTCGCGTTGAACTCTGCCGTACAGAGAAAAACAGCCCTGCGCAAAATTCAGCCGTGCCTAAGAGGTTAATAATGAACATATTCTACACTTCAAAGATTTATTTTCGATACTTAGATTCGATTTCGCACTCTTTCGAATATTATTCCCGATTTCCAATGATACACACGCATGCGCACTCCTGTAGAACGTTCTACAGCCACGGTATTGCCAACCCCAATTTAGGGAGTTGGCCTTTTACCATCGGTATTATTATTTTTGAACGGGGAATAGTTTCTATGCGCGTCGATAAAAGTTTCGTTGAAAGTATTCGGTTCGGTATTTCGTTATAGTCAGACTGCGGAAGTTTATGCAAATGCAAATATTCTAGGCAAATACGCGTTAGACGAGAGAGGAATTTTCACGGAAATAAGTTTCGTTGTTCGACGATTTTGAAAATGTATTTCCGTATTTTTTCGTGTTTTGCGTGTTGCACGCGTGTTGCGCGTTCTACGTGTAAGTTGCATGTTCTACGGAGAAAAAACTTAATTTGGTCCTTGATCTTATTTGTTGAAAAAAGACGATGAATTTTCAGTTGACTATTTGGAATAAATTGTTGATGTTTGTTGTAACTTGAAACCTAATGTGAAGTAGTACTATAGTTTAATAGCTTCATAATTAAAACGTTGATACGGATTAATAATACAATTATAGACAAGTTCAAAAATTTGATATTAACTTTACATTCTGTTTCTTACGTTACAAAGTTTAGTAATATAAAGTAGTACTATGTACATAGTATAATACTTTAATAGCTTCATAATTAAAACGTTGATACAGATTAATAATACAATTATAGACAAGTTAATAAATTTGATATTAACGTTATATTCTGTTTCTTACGTTACAAAGTTTAGTAATATAAAATAGTACCATGTACATAGTCTAATAATATAATAGTTTAATAGCTTCATAATTAAAACGTTGATACGGATTAATAATACAATTATAGACAAGTTCAAAAATGTGATATTAACGTTACATTCTGTTTCTTGCGTTACAGAGTTTAGTAATATAAAGTAGTACTATGTACATAGTATAATACTTTAATAGCTTCATAATTAAAACGTTGATACGGATTATTAATACAATTATAGACAAGTTAATAAATTTGATATTAACTTTACATTCTGTTTCTTACGTTACAAAGTTTAGTAATATAAAGTAGTACTATGTAAATAGTATAATAGTTTAATAGCTTCATAATTAAAACGTTTATATAGATTAATAATACAATTATAGACAAGTTAATAAATTTGATATTAACGTTACATTCTGTTTCTTACGTTACAAAGTTTAGTAGTATAAAGTAGTACTATGTACATAGTATAATAGTTTAATAGCTTCATAATTAAAACGTTGGTACAAATTATTAATACAATTATAGACAAGTTAATAAATTTGATATCAACGTTACATTCTGTTTCTTACGTTACAAAATTTAGTAGTATAAAATAGTACTATGTACATGGTATAATAGTTTAATAGCTACATAATTAAAACCTCGATACGGATTAATAATACAATTATAGACAAGTTCAAAAATTTGATATTAACGTTATATTCTGTTTCTTACGTTACAAAGTTTAGTATTATAAAGTAGTACCATGTACATAGTCTAATAGTTTAATAGCTTCATAATTAAAACGTTGATTCGGATTAATAATACAATTATAGACAAGTTAATAAATTTGATATTAACGTTACATTCTGTTTCTTACGTTACAAGGTTTAGTAGTATAAAGTAGTACTATGTACATAGTATAATAGTTTAATAGCTTCATAATTAAAACGTTGATACAGATTAATAATACAATTATAGACAAGTTAATAAATTTGATATTAACTTTACATTCTGTTTCTTACGTTACAAAGTTTAGTAATATAAAGTAGTACCATGTACATAGTCTAATAGTTTAATAGTTTAATAGCTTCATAATTAGAACGTTGATATGGATTATTAATACAATTATAAACAAGTTCAAAAATTTGATATTAACTTTACATTCTGTTTCTTACGTTACAAAGTTTAGTAATATAAAGTAGTACTATGTACATAGTATAACAGTTTAATAGCTTCATAATTAAAACGTTGATTCGGATTAATAATACAATTATAGACAAGTTAATAAATTTGATATTAACGTTACATTCTGTTTCTTACGTTACAAAGTTTAGTAATATAAAGTAGTACTATGTAAATAGTATAATAGTTTAATAGCTTCATAATTAAAACGTTTATATAGATTAATAATACAATTATAGACAAGTTAATAAATTTGATATTAACGTTACATTCTGTTTCTTATGTTACAAAGTTTAGTAATATAAAGTAGTACTATGTACATAGTATAATAGTTTAATAGCTTCATAATTAAAACGTTGATACAGATTAATAATACAATTATCGACAAGTTCAAAAGTTTCATATCAACGTTACATTCTGTTTCTTACGTTACAAAGTTTAGTAATATAAAGTAGTACTATGTACATAGTATAATAGTTTAATAGCTTCATAATTAAAACGTTGATACGGATTAATAATACAATTATAGACAAGTTAATAAATTTGATATTAACGTTACATTCTGTTTCTTACGTTACAAGGTTTAGTAGTATAAAATAGTACCATGTACATAGTCTAATAGTTTAATAGTTTAATAGCTTCATAGCTTCATAATTAGAACGTTGGTACCGATTAATAATACAATTATAGACAAGTTCAGAAGTTTGCTATTAACGTTACAAAGTTTAGTAATTTAAATTTTCCAAAATTGCACAAACATCCGCATTCTATAAACTCTTGCGTCGCTATAAAAATTTGGCGCGATAGAGAAGCGAATCGTGGAACCTGATTGAGAAACGCAGATGCGTACGAATGCATTTTGTAGCCACTGTAAAATATATTCCACTTGGAAATGCGCGTTATTATTAATGCGCGGCAACGTAGAGATCGTTTCGTCTCGATATCGAAATGTTAATTACACCCGTTTACACGTACCACTGTTTTACGATATAATCTTTCATTACCGTACGTCACAATTTATTCGTATATAAATTTTGTTACGGATCTTCTTGATTGGTCTAGGACTATTGGGTTCTATGCCCTTGAAGTGCTAAACCACTTTGCTCGAGAGCGCGAATATTAAATAAAACTTATTTGAATTGAATTTCTGTTTATTCTTCTGTCGGTTTTAAGGAAATTATTAAAGCGAGAATTCTCAATGCGTCTTTCCTTCTTTATTATCTTCGTAACTGCGATATGCGTTCTTTGCTCGAGCAACACAAACATCCTGCATTGAGCTTTCAACTTGGAAACAAGTGAACCGATGTTTATTCTTAAAACTTTGTTCGTCGGAGGGAAAATTACCCTTTCTTTTGCTTTGCAAATTTGTGTCTGGATGGAAATTATATAGATAGAGAAATAATTGAATGTCGATTTGGAAAACGCAAACGTAATAACGTCGGTGATTTGTAAAATTTAAGTTTAATAACGTTGGCGATTTGTAGAAATTTAAGTTTAATAACGTTGGCGATTTGTTGAAATTTAAGTTTAATAACGTTGGCGATTTGTAGAAATTTAAGTTTAATAATATTGGCGATTTGTAGAAATTTCAGCGTAATAATTTTGGTGATTCGTTAAAGTTCGATGATTTTTACAAACGTATAACAATGCAGAATAGCTTTTAAGTTAACCGTTGCAGAAAATCCTACAGAATTACGTGAAAATTAATGTACCTAAAATATACGCGCAACGTTTCGAAGAATTTATCTCTTCGCTTTAAAAGAAAAAGACACACGCACATTTCATATGTGGCAACCTACTATTGCTTTGTTTTAATACCACTCTAGTATTACCGTCAATGCGCGCATACAGCAATAGGCCCGTTAATAAATAAATAAATAGTAATAATAATGATGATATCGTGAATTTTATTACGGCACTCAATTCGATCGATATAAACGTGATAACGTAGAAGAAAATGCATTACAATTACACGAATATAACGAACGACCGCGTGGACGAAGGTTTGGAGGGGGCAACAGATTAAAAATTAAGTAAAACGCGAAGAGATTAAATGGGAGGTTCGTTAATGAAACGGCGCGGTGCCGCGCGTCAGGTGAAATCTAAATGAGAAATACGAATTGAAATGCGCATTACAAAATTATCGAATCGTTCCGGTTGAGGGGTCGCGAAAGAATACAAATACCTTCATAATCGATGTAAAACGAAGGCGCAAAAGTACGAAACGATGCCCGGCTGAAATCGTAATATCGGGAATATTGTAATGAGGCTATTGATATTCCTATAAATTCGCTTAATCGTAATGCACGCGTTTCTATACGATTCGCCGTCGCGTTTCAAATGAAATTCGTAGGCAAAGTTATTTCGTTTTATTCCGTAGCCATCGTAGATGTCCAAATTACTGCTACTTTAACGCTAGAACTACAAAACCAATCGAAACGAACTGGTTACCGTAAAAATTTGCCATACAAATTATATAAACTCGCAGCGGTGCATTTTTTGTTTTTTGTTTAGAACATTCCGCGATTTTCGATGAAGTTACGTTAAAATTCGACGCGTTACACGCGACGTATGGTATATTAATTATGCGCACGGTCACCGCGCAGATGCAATGTTAACTTAAATTCTCGAGTTAAAAAAGAAAAGAAAAATATACTTTTGTAAGGATAGGGGCCGGGATTACTTAGACAATTTCGGAAGAAATAAGTGCTTTATTTCGCGCTTCGCCGTCTCTACACTTCTCCGTACAAAAAGGGAATCCCTTCTCGCTCCGTTTCCCCGTCCTTAAAACAGGTTGTCCGTCCCCTCTCTTCCTCAGAAAAACCCCGCGCGGTCCCAAGCTTGGGACTGGCTTGCGTCACCCTTGCGAGGGGGTGGAAGTGGCCAGGTCTCGCACGGCGCCGGCGACAGCCCTCGCTCTGTCCTGCGGGCTACGAATGTTGGGACTCTTCTCCTTGATTTATGGCACGGTTGCCGAAGGCGGCCCTGGCCAACGTCATCGCTACTCTTCGACAACCCATTATCCCAGCATTCGTGCCTCTGGCTCTTACACTTTCGCATCGGAATTTCTATTACACGTGGCCGCGTTGAATATTAAAATACAAAGTATTGTTTATTATTAAACGCGATAATAGCGATAGCTTGGCAAACGTCACGGTATAAGCTCGATAAACATGAAACATTATATCGTATTTCATTTTCGTATCACGCCGTTGCGCACGTTCGCGATCGCGTAAGGATAAAATTTATGAAATCCACCGCATTGTATTTCATTACTGTCGAGCTAATTTTTTGATCGCATTACGCGTGACAGAAATTATACCGTATATCACGGTATGCCAGAGGATAATGGTTATTCAATTTCGGAATATACGAGGTTCGTGGAGTAAAATGGAGAACGCGAAATATTAGGTCTCTCCGTGTGAAATTATAGTCTTCCAAACATTCAGGCTAATACGCGGATCTTATTCTTTCGATTTTGTAAGATTCTTAATCGCAATGAACAGCATTGAGAGAGAGAGAAAAATTAACCGTAACGTATTGCAATTAAATTGTGAGAATTTCGGTGTTTCGCGTCGCGAATAATGGGAATAGGATAGTGTTGTAAAATCAGTTTATTATACAATACATTAACGTATTAAATAGCAAAGGATTCGCGTATACAGTCTATAATGAAATAAGAATAAGTAAAAGAGCTATAGGAAACTTTAAACGTTGTGCCTTGCAGGCAACGACAGTGACAAGTGTGTCTTTCGACTCTCGGCTATTAACTAACCCCAAGGGCAAAAAACCAAAACCTTGTGCGCACCACGGACAACCCCTCCACAAGGCACGGCTTAAGATGCCTGAAAGATGAGAACTATAGGCCGTCGATGCTTGACACATCTGACATCATCGTTGCATTCCAACAGATAGATACAGGATTTCGGTTTGCAAAGTTACTAATTTCGCTTACTTAGGATAATAAATACATTGTCGCGTCCTAGTACCGCAATTTTCGTTGAAATTTCGCGGGGTTGTAAATCCCGTTTACGCGGGTCGCGACGGTGGCTTTAGACGCGGACTGTACCGAACGTTAATCGATCCCAGTCTGGTTAGGGTGGGTAAATGACTAACACTTACGTTCACTTAATGTTCGTGTGTGTCTTATTTACAAGATCTCGGTTGATCTGTCGTGTCTCGTTTGAATCTCTTGTTTGAATGTCGCGTGAGTCTCGTGTTTGAATCTGAATCTGTCTGGTGACGGCGTGTGTTCGTGTTTTTATCGGTTCGGTTGTGTCTGTGATTGGCTAGCGCAGTGTTTGAGTGGTGGTTGTGTGTTTTCCTATTGGGTGTGTAGGTGGTGAGGGGTGTGTCCGAGTTTGGCGTTTCGGTGGTGGAGAGGTGGCCGAAAATGTTTATAAAAATTACGGACCGTTCCTGACCATCACCTAACGGTGCTCTTTATGGCCCTGGTCCTAGCGGCAATCGCACGTGGTATGCAGCTGGGACGAGTACCCCCGAATTGACGGTAACTCGGTTGTAAAGTAACAAACCAATTAAGGTGGAAAATGTGTTTGGTCTAGGGACCGAACATACATCTTCTAAATATATCCCACAAAAATTAATGAAAATCGGTGTCATATTTAAACGATAAAACGTCTGGGGATGTGCGTTGGCCGATTTTCTCCCGAGTCTCTGGTAGCGAAAGGGTTAACCCTTTGCGGACGAGCGTCGACAAATAGTCGCCTGATCATTTTTTCGCTTTCCGAATCCATGTCGACTTTTAAAGCGCGAAACTTAATGCGATGAATACTTAACGTAATAATAAACATTATGTGGATTTCACTTTATGAGATCGACATGCGTCAAAGAAATGAATGAAGCTTGGGCAGCTAGCTGTGACAATCGTCCGCAAAGGGTTAAAAGCCCGCAAAATCATAGAACCGTCAGATTTTCGTATTCAATAGTCGAGTGCAGTACCCGTATTAATAAACCCTCTAAGAGTTATCTTCAACGCGTTGTCAATTCTCCCGGAATCCAACATAATGTTCGCATAATTATTAATCCTTCGAGGGCGGAACTTAGCGAATTCTTGTTCCATCGTTAACAGTATTATATACTAATGACATTATGTGGATTTCACTTTATGAGATTGACATGCGTCAAAGAAATGAATGATGCTTGGGCAGCTAGCTGTGACAATCGTTCGCAAAGGGTTAAAAGGTCGCAAAATCACGGAACCGTCAGATTTTCGTATTCAATAGTCGAGTGCAGTACCCGTATTAACCCTTTGCGGACGATCGTCGACAAATAGTCGCCTGATCATTTTTTCGCTTTCCGAATCCATGTCGACTTTTAAAGCGCGAAACTTAATGCGATGAATACTTAACGTAATAATAAACATATTGAAATCGTTGGAAATGAAATGGTTTGGAACTCAAAAGAGTGAAAACTCAAAGTCGTAGATTTGAAAACTAAACTACTCCCATAAGTGTCATTGCTTCTCGCCTGCAAAGGGTTAATAGGCTTCCGGTAGCTGAAGCATTAAGATTGCTTTGTTTTATTTGGACAAATTTTGGGTCGCGCGAAGTACTCTTTGACGTGCTTCAATGGTTAAAGTGTGCAATATTGACCCTTTCACGGTACGGTGGACATTCTTTAGCAACAATGCGAAACGGCGAACAATGCGATACTCTAATTCGCGTACAATTACCTAATAACGTGATGCGCGTGGGCATAATAGGAAATGCATTATATTCCTCGCAGCTATTTCAAACCATTAAACGTTATGCGTTTAACAATTTTCAGTCGTTCAATTTAGGTGCCACGGCGAGGATATTTCGACGGTGGAAAATTGATCAATCTAGGCGACAATATACTAGAGACAAAAATGAAACGAGCACATCGAGCAGATTCACTATTTTCTTGTTTTCTACACGCGTTGCTAGAATGGAACAATTTAAAATAGAAGAAAAAGGAAAGCTAACGTTTTAGCATATTTATTTCTTTATTTCTTTATTGCGTCGTTTCAATCGCAGTTCCTTAATTATGCTAAACTAATCTCGTTTCCAACTAATCAAAATTTCAGTCGCCGTGCTTGGATTTAGTTTCGAACGATCTGTAGAAATTTTATCTATCACTTTGCAAAGGCTTTTAACAAACCTGGACAGTTGTAAAACTGGTTCACTTTACTTACTTATTTTACTTTCATTTCAAATCCACGTGTCTCGAAAGATAGCGTCGATATAACGCTTCGCAAATACGTACAATGTTTCTTAACTTTTATCACGAAGTGTACATACGTATATGAAACAAAAAAGAAACGCAGCTTCTCTATCAGCAAAAAAAGTCTCGTATCACCGTACACATCGAACGTGTTCGCAAACTGCAAATCGTAACCGAAAATTCTCCGACCGATTCGAGCCCGGGCTACCGCTAAAAAGAGCTTCGCCGTAGGGAGAAATACGGCGCGCGGTAAAAAAAGGAAAGCGACGCATAGATTTTTACGAGGGGCCATCTAATCAGACTACGCTGAACGAAAAGCGTTTCTAAACGGTTGCCGTGCAATTTCCCCGGGCAGATCGCAAGGAAATTCATTAACGATAATTCCCCCGTTGCGCTCGGTATAAACGCGTGGGGCCAGCCACGTTTCTCCACCCGAATCCATTCGTAGCAGCTTTTTCGCCTTTAAATCGCACGGCTACGGTTGCCGTTCGCGCTCGACGTTATCGTGGATATTCTGACGAGGCCTTGACTCATCATTGAGATAAGGTTTCGACTCATCCTTACGACGAGGGCTTCGACAAACGAATAACCACTCGAACTCTGAATTCTAGCCCCCATTAACACGTTGTTCGCGGGAAACGCTTAAACGTGTCTTTTGCATACCGTTTGTAGAGAGCGGGAGACGCTTAAAACGCGTTGTACAGTAAAAATTAGGCGCCAGCAGTTGTGAGACATGTACTATGCAGAGATGACTTGTTGTCGAGGGTCCTACAAGTTGAAAGGCACAGGGGAAAGGGGAGCAGTTCGCTCTTACCGGCCATTAGCCAGTAGAAAATCTTTCTTCCGGATTCTCAGATGCTACATGCATAGTAGTAGGTCCTTCGTATTCCCCCGCAAAGGGTTAAGTCATAAAACGGCTTCGAAGCCCCTTTCGACTGCTACGCCTAAAGTCTCGTCGCGACAGATTCGTAGAAGGATTTTCTCGGCCCCGTTGCGCGGCGCCGTGAGCCCAGGCCAATAAGAACACCATTGTTGATGCATGAACTTTGATGCGGTATTATCATGCTGGATAGCGGCTGAGATGGAGCTGAAGGGATGATAATTATCTGCTAAGCCGCTGGGCATTGCGTCACCTGTGTCGCCTGTATCAGCTATTCTCACTATCAGCTATGTCCTTAATTGAACATCGCGCAGCGACAAAATCGTTGTCGCTTAAATAAACAACCAAAAACGCCATAAACAAGCAACCGATGATATTCTATGGCCATGTCCAAAGTGGTAAGTCGTTCGAGAACGGCAGAAACATTTGTTGGAAATGAAAGTATCGTACTTTCACGTTTTCTTCGTTACAATTAAAGAAGAACGTTAAAAGAAATATAAGTAAGTTTTTAGTAGATGGACTCGTAGCAATGGAACCTGTTTAAATCTGAGATTGGTTCGAACGGGTAAAAATCAAAATTGTACAAATTGTAATTGTAGGGATTATTTTAAAGTAAACCCCACGTGGATGGTTTAAAGGTGCGAGAAGGGAAGAAAACTCAGTTTGAGAATAAGTAATGGTGGTTTATTAATAATAAACCTAACGCACAATCTCATATAAAAAAACTCTCGCTCTGTACTCGCAACGTCCTCTCGCACTCGACTCTTTTTCTTCACTCCCTCACCCACGCATTCTCTACCCTTGCACGCATTCATTCTTTCTCCTTATCTCTCTCTGCTTTTCTCACTCGTCTCAGACATTCGTAGAACCCAAACAGTCACGTTCACACGAAACCTAGCGCGACCACGCACTCTTCGACCACGCGTCAACTCAATCGCTCTATCCCAAACACTTCTCATTCACGCCTCAGCCAATCTTACCCAAATACAACACCGTTCGCTCAACAATCGCTCTGGTCCAAACATTCACACGACATTCTGTCTTCCACATAATTGTATCAAATTACAGAAACAATAATGGTAGCCGGATGAGTAGAATGTTACACGCGATTGGAAATGCAAAATTAAGAATAGTATTATAGGAGAACGATGGGCGTTAAGTAGATAAGGTCCGTGCATGGTCAGACAAACGTTACAGCCAAGTACTATTCGACTTGCTTTAATTAAAATTCTTTTCAGAAATATAATCTCACACAACTGTATACGTTCGAACTTATTAACGATTCTATTTTACTCGTTTCATCTCAAGAATTGCCTGGAACGCTTTGTTACTCGTTTATTTAACGACGCTAAAAGAAGCTTATTTTCTGCACAGCGAAAAATGGGTTTCGTTACGTGCGCGTTTATTAAAGAAATTATACGTTTGTACGTTTCAAATAAACGGTTCGCGAATCCGGATATTGGAAAAATAATTCCACTCCTTTGACGGGCAGACGTAATTTTACCTCGGTTTGGTTGCAAAAAGAAAAAAAGGATGGGAGAGAAAAAGAAGGGGAATAATAAAATCTGCATCCGTTTACGTGGAACATTGACGATTAACATTGAAATACGTTTGATTACGTAAAGCTTATGAGCTTTATTTTATCGATGTACATTACCCGTCCATTTTTCACGGCAGGGATTGCTCGTGTAACGCTTACGGAAAAGTTTCGCGTCTGAAATATCGACTGTCAGATTAACTTTATCCTTTGCTCGTGATATTATTGTTTGTCAAAATATCCAGCGAGATTGTCGTTATCGACAAATGTAACGCGATATTACGCGGGCATGCCCAATTGTAATCCATTAGGTATGGCAAATATTTCAAGCTTCTTCTATCATGTGTTCGTTAAAAGATCTGCTAATTACGATTGGCTAGCATTCGATAAATCTACGGGAAAAATTTATTCGGGTGTTTTGAGATGCATAGAAGCACAGAGATAAAGTATAATAATCATAGCGTAGTTAAAATTCGTTTGGTTGTTTTAAAATATGTAGAAACACAGAGATAAAGTATAATAATCGTGGTATATTTAAAACTCGTTTGGCTGTTTTAAAATATATAGAACCACAGAGATAATGTATAGTAATCGTGGTATAGTTAAAATTCGTTTGGCTGTTTTAAAATATATAGAAACACAGAGATAATGTATAGTAATCGTGGTATATTTAAAATTCGTTTGGGTGTTTTAAAACATAGAAACACAGAGATAATGTATAGTAATCGTGGTATATTTAAAATTCGTTTGGGTGTTTTAATACATAGAAACACAGAGATAATGTATAGTAATCGTGGTATAGTTAAAATTCGTTTGTCTGTTTTAAAACATAGAAACACAGATATGAAGTATAGTAATCGTTGTATATTTAAAATTCGTTTGGGTGTTTTAAAACATAGAAACACAGAGATAATGTATAGTAATCGTGGTATAGTTAAAATTCGTTTGGCTGTTTTAAAACATAGAAACACAGATATGAAGTATAGTAATCGTTGTATATTTAAAATTCGTTTGGGTGTTTTAAAACATAGAAACACAGAGATAATGTATAGTAATCGTGGTATAGTTAAAATTCGTTTGGGTGTTTTAAAATATATAGAAACACAGAAATAATGTATAGTAATCGTGGTATATTTAAAATTCGCGTGGGTGTTTTAAAACATATAAAAACACAGAGATAATGTATAGTAATCGTAGAATTGTTAAAATTCGTTTGAATGTTTTAAAACATATAAAAACACAGAGATAATGTATAGTAATCGTAGTTGTATAGTTAAAATTCGTTTCGCTGTTTTAAAATGTACAGAGATATAAATAGGATATAGTAATTGGAATATAGTTAAAATTTATTTGGGTGTTTTAAAATGTATAGAGACACGAATGAAGTATAGTAATTGTACTATGGTTAAAATTCATTCGGGTGTTTAAAAATAAATAGCAACACAGAGATGAATTACAGTAATTGTAATAAAGTTAAAAATAAAAGGATTAGGTTAATTTAAAGACACGTCTGAGTCATATAAAAGTGTATGATTTTAACTATTTCGCTATCGTCCACGAGTTAATCTTGAATGAAATTCGTATTACTAAAGCGTTTTAATTTTAAAACGCGGATAAAGATATATTAAGGTGCGTCGTTTGCATCAAAAGAAATTGAAACAATAACGTGATATACTTATTTTCCTTGTGTCACGAGAGATCACGGAAGATTTGTAAAAATGTGTTTAGTTTATCTTTGACTTCAATGAGATTTCATTTTAATCATAAATAAAGAAGTAACCAAAAAAGCTAAGAACTTTCTTAGCGTAAAGGAAAAATAATTACACGATACTTTACGCGATTGGCGAATTGCAATTGTATAGCAGTAAAAAAGATAGCAGCGAGGAAAGGTTACTTAAAGAAGCTGCATTTTAACGAAATTGCTCTCGAGAGGCAGCAAAAAGCTACTCGAGACATTTTCTGTTTACTAAAAACGGAGGAAAAGGAACGGCGATAGAATTCAATGAAACGAAGAGGCGGGGAATTATTTATCGCGATACAATGAAACCCTTAATCTTAAAACCGATCGCGAATAAGCCATCTTTTCGCGAATTAACGAAATCTTTATTAGAAACAATTTGCCGCGCGAACGTTGCACGAATTTTGCCGGCAAGAATTTATCTTAAGAATTGGTATTTTTATCGTAATGCAGCGGAACGATTGATCGCCACGGGATACGCTTCGATGGCCTGAAACTCGGCATTGCTGTATCGCGGAAACGTCGAATGGAGAGGACGTTATCATTGATGTATGAACCTCAGGACGGCGGTCATGAATATATCGAGGAATGAGTTGAAGATATTTTACGCGAGCTTTTACATCCGCGCTGCTGGAAATTCAGGGATCGTAGAAATAAAAAGGAAAACGAAGGAGACGAGAGGAAAAGAATGGAAAAACGATACTTCGATGTTTAAGCATGCAATTTCACCTACGTTCTTAACTCTTTCGCGATGAGTTCGGTACTTTAACCCTTTGCGGACGAGTGTCGACAAATAGTCGCCTAATCACTTTTTTGCCTTCTGAACCCATGTCGACTTTTAAAGCGGAAAACTTAACGCAATAATAAACATTTGAAATAGTTAGTAATTATATGGTTTGGAACTCGAAAGCCTGAAAATTCAAAGACGTAGAATTCAAAACTAAAGTACTCTCCCATAGGTGTTATTACGTCTCGTTCGCAAAGGGTTAAACTAATCATAAAGAGTTATCCAAAATAGACCATTCACTTTTTTGTCCTTTCCCTTTCTGCTTTACCTTTTTCTAATCTGTTTTTTATTTATATTATCTTCGTACGTTCTTGTTTCAATTTTTATTTTCTTCGCCTCTATTTTACTAACAAGTAGACAGATATTTTCATTCAACATTCTAAAGGTACTTTTTAGATAATTGTTTACATTATTGCGCGATAACGTAAATTAGTCGCGTAATTAATTTTCTAGCTTATCGATTAGAAACGTGAGCTGCTAAAGTGTTTCGCATATCGCTGCTTTTAAACTGCTTACGAGGGTCAAATAAAGTGAATATTTAATCCAATTATACAGTATAAGGAAACGTATTAACTACTGGTTAATATTACTATTAATTATACGTATTGTTATTAGTATTAATTCGAAGCCTTTATCTTCGAACTCTTGACATCTTTATCGATTCGAAATCGTTACAAATTCGACAAATCTGACGAAACATGGATATCGTTGCATTCCTCTGTGATTTAAAAGAATTTAGCTTAAATAATTCATATTTAATATTCGGCGAATTTGGCATGCAAATTTAAACATGTCGAAACGTTTACTGAACACGCCAATTGAAAATTTGAACCGCGTATAAATAAAATTATAGTAACAAAAGTTTACCAAATTATGATCTATCTTTATTTGAAGTCTGCGACCAATTAAAACTATGTAGGGATTATTTTAAGGTAAATCCCTCGTGTGTTGTTGTAAGGTGCGAGAAGGGAAAGGAAAAAGAAACTCAGCCTTTGCAATAATTACTAGTTTATTACTAATACTGAGTTCGCACAATCTGACAGAAAAAACTCTCGCTCTGCACTCGCAACGTCCTCTCGCACTCGACTCTTTTTCTCGACTTCCTCATCCACGCATTCTCTACCCTTGCACGCATTCATTCTTTCTCCTTATCTCTCTCTGCTTCTCTCACTCGTCTCAGACATTCGTAGAACCCAAACAGTCCAGTTCACACGAAACCTAGCGCGACCACGCACTCTTCGACCACGCGTCAACTCAATCGCTCTATCCCAAACACTTCTCATTCACGCCTCAGCCAATCTTACCCAAATACAACACCGTTCGCTCAGCAATCGCTCTGGTCCAAACATTCACACGACATTCTGTCTTCCACAAAAAGTTTACCAAATTATGATCTATCTTTATTTGAAGTCTGCGACCAATTAAAACTATTTTTAATATTCAATCGATGAAAAGCATCGCGTTTAACGAACACGGTTTCCTTTTTTCATAGCTTCAAAATGCTCTTCTACTTTAACCCCTTTGTTTCAAGATTATTTAACAAAAGCAAATGTTTATCCGCAATATTCACGTGTACTGCAGGGTAAACAACGTTCCATTGAAAACGCGCACGGAGTCTCCTCCGCGTCAATTAAAATTTACGTTTAACAATCTACGATAATTGGCTTTTGATGACCCGCAATATTTCACTACACGATTACAACGGGGCCGAGAAAGTTAATTAACGTTGTCGAAATAAATCTATCGTAATATACATTCGTATAGGCTAACGAGTAATTGCTTTCGCGCGCGGAGTAATTCATTTTAAATTTTAATAAGCACCGCGGGTTTCAACGAAGTTCGAATTTTAACAGGATCGATCGTGTTCACCTCGCGATATACGTATAAACGAGCAAAAAATTCAATATTATTTTAATCTCTTGCGGATAGTGTTAAATTCTACGAGCTCCAAGCTTTATATTTGTGCACGGTAAATTTCATTTAATATTACGTTCAATTAATCAATGACTACAAAAATTTGAGCTACGTAAAATCGGCAACTTAACGCTTTCCATTTCTTTAATTTTGTTAATAGAAATATGAGTTTAACGAGCTAAACGTTTCTCGGATTTATCGTTACGTTTCATCGAACAGGTCGAAAGATAGAAACTAAACGGCCACGTTAAGATTTTTCCAAAGGCGAATACTTCGCTGGTAAATATAAAATCGTAATTCTGCGGTCGCGCGTTTGCAGATTTCCACAGCAAATTAATATCTATTCGCGAATTTCCCGCTACTTCCGACTCGCTTTTATTTCTTCGCCACTCTTCCGTCGGTTTCGGTGCACGAAAATTGATGGCCTTTTAATAGGAATCAGTTTGCGCTTTCGAGTCGCATAAACGCGTTTAAGCCCATAAATTCTCGATCGGAACATCCTTTTCCGTTCGCGAATCAATTTCAACTTACATCCCGTTGCCGGTGAAACTTCCCCTAACGCGCTTCTCCACGCCAACTTCTTACCGAGCGTATACGAACTAATAACGCTTTTACCAAGATTATATTTGACCAGTTCCCACCGACGCAGCCGGGGTTATAAAAATTTCAAACGCGAAATCGATTACGAAGTTCCACTGGCCAGGTAAAAGTTGGCAAACAGCCGTTTACCGTTTCTTTTTCCACCGATAAATCGTACGATTATTCGGCAGATGCGTCTTCCTTTTTAAGGGAAACTTTTAACTTTGAATTTTCAAATTTTCCACTTACTTTGTCCCTCCACTGTTTGTATAGATTTATCCGAAATAGACTATAGAAACACGTACGTTTACTTTCTTTCTTTCCCTTTCTACTTTATCCTTTTCTAATCTCTTCTTTATTTCTGTTATCTTCGTTTGGTCTCGTTTTCAATTTTTATTTTCTTCGCCTCTATTTTGCTAACAAACATGGCGTTTGACAGATATTCTCATTGAACATTCTAAAGGTACTTTTGGATAACTTTGTAAAATAGTAAAATTGTTCTTTTTGGTTTTCATAACTACGTTAAATGCTTGATTATTCGAATGAAAATATAACGTGGCCCTTCGGATAATCGATGCTTTCTAATAGTCGAATAATTGCTTTCGCGTTGAAGAAGATTATTTATTTTAAGGTGTGGATATTGAAGTTAGGTGAATAGTGTTCAACCTGTTCAAGACTTGAACAAGATTGGTTAAATTCGTTCCTATTAATCAACTGTCTTTTGAAGAACATTTCGAATAAAACGATCAAACTAACAGTTAGCTATTGAAAAGAACATTGAAAGAGGAAGTAATAAGGTAACTAAAAAGAAGATTCTATTGTTTCGTATTTCTTTTGTATTCCTATGCTTATTTTACTCCGATTCAAATTAATTACTCTTGCAATAAATGAGAACAAGATTGGTTAAATTAGTTCGTATCAATCAACTGTCTTTCGAAACACATTTCAAATAAAATGTTTAAAGTGATGGAAACAATTATTGGAAGGAAAATTAGAAAAGTTTGAATTCGTAACATAAATAAGAATAAGATTCTACTGTTTTACATTTCTTTTGTATTCTTAGGTTTATTTTACTCCGTTCCAAATTAATTACTCTTGTAATTAATTAGCAATGAATTAATCAGTACAAGTTTGTTAAATACTGTTGAATCTCTTCAAGATTTGAACAAGATTGGTTAAATTAGTTCCTATCAATCAACTGTCTTTCGAAACACATTTCAAATAAAATGTTTAAAGTGATGGAAACAATTATTGGAAGGAAAATTAGAAGAGTTTGAATTCGTAACATAAATAAGAATAAGATTCTACTGTTTTACATATCTTTTGTATTCTTAGACTTATTTTACCCCGTTTCAAATTGATTACCCTTGCAATTAATGAGAACAAGATTGGTTAAATTAGTTCCTATCAATCAACTGTCTTTCGAAGCACATTTCAAATAAAATGTTTAAAGTGATGGAAACAATTATTGGAAAGAAAATTAGAAGGTGATGAATTCGTAACACAAATAAAAATAAGATTCTACTGTTTTACATATCTTTTGTATTCTTAGACTTATTTTACTCCGTTTCAAATTGATTACCCTTGCAATAAATGGGAACAAGATTGGTTAAATTGGTTCCTATCAAATCAACTGTCTTTCGAAGCATGTTTCAAATAAAACGCTTAAATTAATATTCAATCATTAGAAAGAAAATTGAAATAAAATTAAGAAGCGCAAAGGGTTAATTAATGAACTAAATCGAAGTGCAAAGGGTTAATTAATGAACTAAATCGAAGTGCAAAGGGTTAATTAATGAACTAAATCGAAGTGCAAAGGGTTAATTAATGAACTAAATCGAAGTGCAAAGGGTTAATTAATGAACTAAATCGAAGTGCAAATGGTTAATTAATGAACAAACTCGAATGAAAATTCAACTGTTATCCATGTTGACGAGAAAGAATGGCCTGAATATTTGAAGAATCGAGTAACATAGACGATTCTCGAATGAAATTCAGCGCAGCAAATCGCATGTGCAACCAATCCCTCGCGATTTTTGTAACGCTTCCGCGATGCGAATCTTAAATAAGGGTGAAAAAGGCTCGATACATCACGGCGGGATAACAACAAAACACGGCGAAAGAATATGTAAAGCGTACTGGTATATCTTAAAGGGATTTGATGTGTCAGACGTGATCGATGATTGTGTTCCCTCGTTGTAGCCGGATCCACGCCTCGTGATCGATGGCAGCGAAACGGAAAGTCGTGGCATCTTACCGGAGTGTAGCTCATATTTCTCCGGTTACTAGAATGATATTGCAACGCTCGCCCGTGCTGCAAAAATTCCTGTAATCTTCGAACTGAGATACACACTATACGCGTTGCTGAAAATGGGATTCAAAACTGTGAAGACTTCTATAGCACTCGCTGAGAATTGTGAAAAGATGTTTGATTAACTTGCAAGGAATGATACCTATCTTGTTCAGTTTGCGAATTATAGAAATAAAGTAGAGAATAGCCGACTATTTGGGGGTTACTTTTGCATCCCTTAACTTAAAGTGGAAAGTAACGAGAAAATTATCTTATAACCTTTTGCACGTAGCCCTTGCTGTTAATTTGTTATAAACAAATATATATATATATATATATCGCGTCATTGTAGATTACTTAGAAAGTACCTGAGGAGAAATATTAATTCCTCAGCTTTTAGATGTCCGATTTCAATCATCCTTGGCACAAATTAAAGTGGAAGGTTCCAAGAATATTATCCTACAGTCTTTTGCAACCACCACTTACAGTTAATTTGTTATAAACAAATATAATATATCGCGTCATGGTAGATTACTTAGAAAGTACCTGAAGAGAAATATTAATTCCTCAGCTTTTAGATGTCCGATTTCAATCACCCTTGGCACAAATTAAAGGGGAAGATCCCAGGAATATTATCCTATAACCTTTTGTACGTAGCTCTTGTAGTTCATTTGTAATAAACAAATATATATATATATATATCGCGTCATGGTAGATTACTTAGAAAGTACCTGAGGAGAAATATTAATTCCTCAGCTTTTAGAGGTCCGATTTCAATCATCCTTGGCATGAATTAAAGTGGAAGGTTCCAAGAATATTATCCTACAGTCTTTTGCAACCACCAATTGCAGTTTATTTGTTATGAACAAATATATATATATATATATCGCGTCATGGTAGATTACTTAGAAAGTACCTGAGGATCAGTATTAATTCTCCAACTTTTAGAGGTCCGATTTCAATGATCCTTAGCTTGAATTAAAGGGGAAGGTCCCAAGAATATTATCCTACAACCTTTTGCACGTAGCCCTTGCAGTTCATTTGTTATAAACAAATATATATATATCGCGTCATTGTAGATTACTTAGAAAGTATCTGAGGAACAATATTAATTCCTCAGCTTTTAGATGTCCGATTTCAATCACCCTTGGCATGAATTAAAGGGGAAGGTTCCAAGAATATTATCCTATAACCTTTTGCACGTAGCCCTTGCAGTTCATTTGTTATAAACAAATATATCGCGCCATGGTAGATTACTTGGAAAGTACCTGAGGATCAGTATTAATTCTCCAACTTCTAGAGATCCGATTTCAATGACCCTTAGCTTACATTAAAGGGGAAGGTCCCAAGAATATTATTCTATAACCTTTTGCACGTAGCCCTTATAGTTCATTTGTTATAAACAAATATATCGCACCATGGTAGATTACTCGTACAATATCCGAAGAAAAATATTCATTTTTCTGCTCCTGAACGTCCGATTCCAATCACCCTTGGCTTGAATTAAAGTGGAAGGTCGCAGGAATATTATCCTACAACGTTTTGCACGCAGCCCTTGCGGTTCATTTGTTATAAACAAATATAATAATATCGCGTCATGGTAGATTACTTAGAAAGTACCTGAGGAAAAATATTAATTTCTCAGCTCCTAGATATCCGATTTCAATAACCGTTATCTTGAATTAAAGGGGTGGGTCCGAGAAATGTTATCCTCTTACCAATTTTTGGATAAACATTGCGGTTAATTTGTTATAAACAAATCTTTCATCTTTTTCGCAGGTACGCAAAAACTATACTTGGGAAGGCTTTGAAAGTATATGGAGAGTATTCATTGGTCTTTTCCCTTTAATTTGAGCCGCGGATGATCCAAATCGGGCGTCTGGAAACCGAGATATTAGTATTTTTCTTTGGATACTGTCTGAGTAATCTACCATGGCGCGATATATTTGTTTATAACAATTGAAGTGCAGGGGCTAGGTGCAAAATACTGTGAGATAATATTCTCAAGACTTTCCCCTTTAATTTAAGCCGAGGAACATCGAAAGCGGACTACTAGAAGCCGAGAAATTTTGTTGTAAATGTTCGAACACAAACGAGGTTCAGGATCAACTATACTTCAACGAGTGCAATTTGCATATTCATGGATAATCTATGTTGATTAGACATTTTTTACTCTTCTCCATGAACACTGTAAGTTCCTAAAGTCTTGAGTGCCTTTTTTTTTAACACCTTGTATATGCAGCAAACGCGAACGCTGAAAGTTCCAACTATAGTATTTCGATTCCTAAAAGGGGAATTTATCGGATAATTAGCGTAATTTAATTTTACGCTGGCTAATAATCTTTAAGCGGATGTTGAAATATTTGGAAATATCGGGGTTACGAACATTTCGGAACGGAGTAAAATATGAGACACGTATTATTAACGTTTCTGCTACTTTTTTTTTTCAATTACGGCGAAATTATTTGACGCACGCGAAACGCGAAATTCACATTTAGTAGAACGACTATTATTACTGCCGAACAATAAATTGCATTTTATTTGAAAAATTCTTCCCGTGAATGAGAATTCGCGGCACGATATTTTGCTTTTGAGAAATGTTTGAAAAACATCCGCTGTTTAATATTTCATCATTTATTAGAAGATAAATAGGAATATACTTCATTTTGCAAATATTAAAATTGCTATTTGAAGCATCTCTTTCAATTAACCGTAATTAAAATCGATTTACAGTTTACAATATTTCCATGCGTTGTTAACGTGCAATAGTTTAAAGGGTCGCGCAAATTTGCTTCCATTTTTCGTCCGGAGTTTCCACAAATTTTAATTGAAGTAATCAGTTTGAAGAATCTTGCGTCACATTTGTGTACAATTAATTAGCACAACAGTCGAGAAGTTCCGTAAACTCCACCTGAAACTTTACCAAATTTGGTCTCTCTCTCTCTCTCTCTCTCTCTCTCTCTCGGTGCTAAAGGGTTAAATCTTTAACGGATTAAATTGCATTAGCTCTTCGCGGTCTAACCACGGAATATTCCACGTAAATCATCACTTTTATAAGAATGGAATAATCCATGTAAATGGAACGAATCCATTTAAATACTACAAGCTTTTTATTTCGTTCTGTAATATTAGCATTAGTATAACACTGTTTAGTAATATAATACTATTATTGTAAGTAATATTATGTTACTAATAGTATTTCGTTTGACTTTTCTTTTAAACTGATTTTCAAAGATTGTTTGCAATTTTTTTATTTGTTGTTTCGAAGACTCTACTCGTTTCGATTCTTTTGCAAGAACCGAACATCACTTCGAAGCGTAGCACAATGTTGCGAGTAGTGATGCTAGCTGGACAAAACCATTTTTATGTCTACTAATACAAAGTATTGGCTTTAACAAATGGATATACTTATTTTGTTCATCTATACAGTATTTAATAGTTATTATTTAATAAGAAATTTTATAAAACGATAAACGTATTTATGTGGAATGAAAAATGTATCAATCTTCGTTGTTTACGGAACTGAGCTCTTCATCGATACTTATTGAAACTGTATTTTCATTAGAAGTGTTAAGTAACAAATCATTATTTGGTTTTAGTCAATTTCTAACTTCGAAAGATAACGTGTTAATCTTTTTTTTTGTGGCTTACTCTATAACTACTTACAAGAGGGTTAAACGTAATCAACAACATTGTTAACAAGTACGTATTCGTTGCAGTACGTGACAGAGAAATATCGATATACTTATTGTTTAGATATTACTTCGTATGATATGCATTTATATTTTATGAAATTATGCTGCGAATTTTGTCCAGTTAATTACCCTGTAGTCGCGACACTGTGTACGTATGTGCAATCTGTCTGACCATATACCGACCAAAACTACTTAATGCCAGTCTGTCTTCAACCATGATCCAAAATCTATGTGCAAACGAAACGTCCAAAAAATAAAATAGCAAACCTTTCTTCTGTATTTCTACTCCTCTTTTTTTCTAAAATAAATTGCTTAGTTTTTTTATGCAACAAATTCACCACTATGCACTATGGCAGAGTATACTCACTGATTTTGTTGCTTACAATTGTTCTGAGACTTTGTACATCAAAAAATGAAATAGCAAACCTCTCTGCTATATTTTTAAAATAAAGTGCGTAGGATATTTTTGCAACAAATTCACCATTATGCACCATGGCAGAGTATAATCACTGATTTTGTTGCTTACAACTGTTCTGAGACTTTATATATCGAAAAATAGAATAGCAACTTTCCTCTTAATTTCTACCTTCTTTCCTATATTTTTCAAATAAAGTGTGTTGGATATTTTTGCAACAAATTCACCACTATGCACCATGGTAGAGTATAATCACTGATTTTGTTGCTTATAGCTGTTCTGAGACTTTATATATCGAAAAATAGAATAGCAACTTTCCTCTTACTTTCTACCTTCTTTTCTATATTTTTAAAATAAAGTGCGTTGGATATCTTTGCAACAAATTCACCACTATGCACCATGGCAGAGTATAATCACTGATTTTGTTGCTTACAACTGTTCTGAGACTTTATATATCGAAAAATAAGATAGCAACCTTCCTCTTAATTTCTACCTTCTTTTCTATATTTTCAAAATAAAGTGCGTTGGATATCTTTGCAACAAATTCACCACTATGCACCATGGCAGAGTATAATCACTGATTTTGTTGCTTAGAACTGTTCTGAGACTTTATATATCGAAAAATAGAATAGCAACTTTCCTCTTAATTTCTACCTTCTTTCCTATATTTTTCAAATAAAGTGTGTTGGATATTTTTGCAACAAATTCACCACTATGCACCATGGTAGAGTATAATCACTGATTTTGTTGCATACAACTGTTCTGAGACTTTATATATCGAAAAATAGAATAGCAACTTTCCTCTTACTTTCTACCTTCTTTTCTATATTTTTCAAATAAAGTGCGTTGGATATCTTTGCAACAAATTCACCACTATGCACCATGGCAGAGTATAATCACTGATTTTGTTGCTTACAACTGTTCTGAGACTTTATATATCGAAAAATAAGATAGCAACCTTCCTCTTAATTTCTACCTTCTTTTCTATATTTTCAAAATAAAGTGCGTAGGATATTTTTGCGACAAATTCACCATTATGCAGAACGGAAGAGTATAATCACACGTTCGACTGGAGAACATTCTCAGGTGCGATGCGCGACAGTTTATCGTATCCGAGGATCTTGAAGGAGGAAATGCGACTCTCTCCATTTAGCCCCTGCCTCTAGCTCGCATCCTTCGTTCTTCCTGTTTCCCTCAAAGGGAACGAGACGCGGCCTCAAAAGCCTGCTGGCGTATACTTAAACTAAGATCCAATTAGAGGAGACGGAGAGCTCGACGTGTCGCGCATCGAGGCACGGGATTCTAAGTTCTTTTGTAAGAGATACTAATTAATCCGGTGCCCCAGGTGTAGCCGGTTGTTTACGCGATCAACCAGACAAACGAAATTTCTTTTCACGGTAACGATTCTTATTAAACGCGCCGTATGAATGCGGCGAACAATTTTAGAATAAGGGTAGATTTACCTACTACTTACTGTGACTTTAATCCCTTCACATATGGAATTTCTTAACCTGTAAGCTGCGGAATTTTTTCTTTACACGCGGAAATGAAAACGAATAAACGGCAATTGATACTGTTTAGAGTAATTTTAATTGCCGCGAGTAGAAATGTAAAATAATGTATTTCTGATACCAATACGAAGACGCTTTAGAAAATGGGGAATTTTTGAGAAAGTAAAATAGTATATCCAAAACAGTAGTAACTCATAGTTAATAGTTAACAGTTAACAGGTTAAGGATTATACTTTGTAACATTAACTGTTTATTATTACAATATTCCATTGCATGCACATCACTGAATTGTTACACGTAACACGTTCTTGATAATCATTAACTTTACGAACTAAAATTATCGTTGCAGGTAAAAATCGAAGTTTATTACAAACACGGTGCATTGTTATCGCGTTTAGGACGCAATGTTTACCAAGATTGTGACTAGTTATTGTAAAGTAAAGGTTTAAGGTTCGCTTGTGACTTTATTTAACTATTTTAGAACGTTGTTAACTTAAAAATCGTTCCAGTTTCTCGTTATAATATTCTTCAACCGCTCTTTTATTTACAAACACTTTTTTAATATGTTTATATAATAAATTCATCGCTATGTAATTGAAACGGTACAACAAAGTCCAATGTCTTTATTACTGTCGCTTGAAAGCTTTTCGTTTAAATATAAACGCGTTTTTACATATATTTAATATAAACAGTAAGTATAATAAAAATGATGTAATTGATATTAGAGGATAAAATGTTGATCATCGCTGGCTTATGCTATTAATATCGATGGAAAACAATTAGGGTAAATGTACCAATTTCTATTACTTTAAATTTATCGCGCAACTTTATTTAACTATTTTAGAACGTCGTTAATTTAAAAATCGTTCCAGTTTCTCGTCACAATATTCTTCAACCGCTCTTTTATTTACAAACACTTTTTTAATATGTTTATATAATAAATTCATCGCTATGTAATTGAAACGGTACAACAAAGTCCAATGTCTTTATTACTGTCGCTTGAAAGCTTTTCGTTTAAATATAAACGCGTTTTTACATATATTTAATATAAACAATAAGTATAATAGAAATGATGTAATTGATATTAGAGGATAAAATGTTGATCATCGCTGGCTTATGCTATTAATATCGATGGAAAACAATTAGGGTAAATGTACCAATTTCTATTACTTTAAATTTATCGCGCAACTTTATTTAACTATTTTAGAACGTCGTTAATTTAAAAATCGTTCCAGTTTCTCGTCACAATATTCTTCAACCGCTCTTTTATTTACAAACACTTTTTTAATATGTTTATATAATAAATTCATCGCTACGTAATTGAAACGGTACAACAAAGTCCAATGTCTTTATTACTGTCGCTTGAAAGCTTTTCGTTTAAATAGAAACGCGTTTTTACATATATTTAATATAAACAATAAGTATAATAGAAATGATGTAATTGATATTAGAGGATAAAATGTTGATCATCGCTGGCTTATGCTATTAATATCGATGGAAAACAATTAGGGTAAATGTACCAATTTCTATTACTTTAAATTTATCGCGCAACTTTATTTAACTATTTTAGAACGTCGTTAATTTAAAAATCGTTCCAGTTTCTCGTCACAATATTCTTCAACCGCTCTTTTATTTACAAACACTTTTTTAATATGTTTATATAATAAATTCATCGCTATGTAATTGAAACGGTACAACAAAGTCCAATGTCTTTATTACTGTCGCTTGAAAGCTTTTCGTTTAAATATAAACGCGTTTTTACATATATTTAATATAAACAGTAAGTATAATAAAAATGATGTAATTGATATTAGAGGATAAAATGTTGATCATCGCTGGCTTATGCTATTAATATCGATGGAAAACAATTAGGGTAAATGTACCAATTTCTATTACTTTAAATTTATCGCGCAACTTTATTTAACTATTTTAGAACGTCGTTAACGTAAAGATCGTACCACGAATTCACGTTGCTTTTGCGCCGAACGTTTCAACCTGGCGTAATTATTATTATTTTTATTATTACGAATACGATGCTGCAAAATGGCAAAATCGAATCGCGCATTCGTAACGATCTACGTTCTATAGTAAGAAACAAAATTAGCATAGAAATAACGTAGACGAATCAATAGGACGAGCTTTCATTTCGTAACTATCGCTAAATCGAATCAGACGAAAAAGGATGAAACTGTATTACCTTTATCTCGTCCTTTTAGACTGCAGTAATCGAAGTTCGTTTAAAAAAAACAAAAAAAAAAAGAAAGGAAAAGAAACGAAACATATTCATTTGCATGGCACGAATCGACTTTATTCCAACGAAATTTAATATTCCGCTTGCCTTTTTTCTAACCGTGCTTCGTCGAACAGGTCGGATTTTTAATTATGTTCAATTGAAAAATTGCATCTACCGTTTCGTTGCAGCATGCCGCGTTTACGTTCGCCTGTCGCAAAGAGAAACTGGTTTCAAGCGAAAGCGAATATTAATGTAAACCGAAGCTGGGTATTTTAGAAATATTTGCGTATAAATTTTTACGAAGAATCAGGATATTCTATCAATGTTTTCCCTCGAGTAATTCGTTCTTTTATTTATAACGATTTCCTGTATATTTGTAACAAATTTAGAGACGCAAAGGAACGCGTGACGCGCGTGTTATTAACAAACTTACGAAATATTTAAAATAGAACTTCACCTTAAAATTCGAAAGATGAAACGATTCTCTATTTAAGTCCCAATTTTTTAATTACACTCGGTGAAAACACGAATCCCGCGTAAAAATCCGCCAAAAGCGTAACTTAACGCTAGGCGAATTAATTTTGATTGAAACTATATTCACGCGTATTTCGTTCCTTTGTTGCGTTACCTCGAGAATAGCCGCAAGGTAAACGTTGAGATAAAGTTTCGACTGATTCCAAATGACGGCAATTTGCCGTTTAATTATTTCTCAGTGCCCACTTGAAGCATAATTGGAAAGAGTCGCGTTACATTTGCATGTCGTTAAAATGTTTCCATATTTCTTTAATAAATCACAGAGACGTCGTGTTCCCGTGTGCCAACCGGCGCGCGGGTTAAATTAAACGTCGCGCGTTACGAAAATATAAAGTACGCAATTTGCAACATGTTTGCCGGGCGGAGCGCGTTACGTGGTCTGGTTAGGCGAGAACTTCGATGACAGTGGATCTCGCAAAACTCCAACTGTAATCCGACTTTACATATGCAAATGCGCCCCCCGCTGTTTTTGCAACAAGAGAAACGCGATTCCCCCTATAACTGCGCTCCGACCGAACAATTCTATTTCATTCTACTCGTACGGCGGATAACCCGTTAGAAAATTACTCGAATCAGGTACGAAAGATGATAATGGGAAACAAAGAAAAATACAATAGAAAGGGAAGATTTGATATTCCTATTAACTTGCCATTTTACACTTTCTTATTATTCATTTATTTATTTATTCATTTATTTATTTTTATATACGGGCTATTATTTTAATAGTTTCGTTTCTATTCCTTTGTTCTGAATTTTTTAATGAAATGATTATTGGAAATAAAGTTTAATCCGAAGGTATTGTATTAATTTATATATGTAATCGATTATTGGACTGCGGATCTTTATTAACATTAGGTTTACGGAACTCGTCGCGTTGACGCCTTTTAGATTTCATACCTAAAATTATAGAGACCATAAATATTATTTTTCAGTACTTACGTTAACTTTAATTAATACGATGGTACGAATATGTATTCTACGTGATTCTCTTCATCCTCAACCTTTTAATTTCGAATATTTATATGCGGTATACGTATTTTTCCAGAAGCCTGTCAAATTATTCACGTAACGTTTGTAATCCTAGTGTTAATGAAATCTGAGAATGTCCCATTTGTAAATTTCACGTATTTATTCTAGTCAAAAATATGGCGACAACATTAACAATTTAATCTTGCGAATAATTCGCGTTAAAGGAAACTCGCTGCTAATACTTTAGATTATTATTCTCGAAGGAATTCTTGATTAATTGTAACATTAAGTATTCAACTGTAACATTACAGTATTTAATTGTAACATTAAGTATTCAACTATAACATTACAGTATTTAATTGTAACATTAACTATTCAGCTGTAACATTACAGTATTTAATTGTAACATTAAGTATTCAACTGTAACATTACAGTATTTAATTGTGACATTAAGTATTCAACTGTAACATTACAGTATTTAATTGTAACATTAAGTATTCAACTGTAACATTACAGTATTTGATTGTAACATTACAGTATTTAATTGTAACATTACAGTATTTAATTGTAACATTAAGTATTGAACTGTAACATTAAGTATTGAACTGTAACATTACAGTATTTAATTGTGACATTAAGTATTCAACTGTAACATTACAGTATTTAATTGTAACATTACAGTATTTAATTGTAACATTACAGTATTTAATTGTAACATTAAGTATTGAACTGTAACATTAAGTACTGAACTGTAACATTACAGTATTTAATTGTAACATTAAGTATTCAACTGTAACATTACAGTATTTAATTGTAACATTACAGTATTTAATTGTAACATTAAGTATTCAACTGTAACATTACAGTATTTAATTGTGACATTAAGTATTCAACTGTAACATTACAGTATTTAATTGTAACATTACAGTATTTAATTGTAACATTAAGTATTCAACTGTAACATTACAGTATTTAATTGTGACATTAAGTATTCAACTGTAACATTACAGTATTTAATTGTAACATTACAGTATTTAATTGTAACATTAAGTATTCAACTGTAACATTACAGTATTTAATTGTGACATTAAGTATTCAACTGTAACATTACAGTATTTAATTGTAACATTACAGTATTTAATTGTAACATTAAGTATTCAACTGTAACATTACAGTATTTAATTGTAACATTAAGTATTGAACTGTAACATTACAGTATTCAACTGTAACATTAAGTATACAATTGTAACATTACAGTATTTAATTGTAACATTAAGTATTCAACTGTAACATTACAGTATTTAATTGTGACATTAAGTATTCAACTGTAACATTACAGTATTTAATTGTAACATTAAGTATTCAACTGTAACATTACAGTATTTAATTGTAATGTGGAGCTGTAGAGAGGGGATAGAATAGGAAAAGGAAGGGTGTTGCGTTTCGTGCTGGGCCTGCTAGTGGACTCATCAGTGCGGCTACCTAGCAGGCCCTGCCTTAGACTTGGGATATTGGAAGGAAGGTTAAAGGCGGTATATATATGGACGAGGTAGTTGGAGCGAGTACTTTCGAGAAAGTCCTATTTTTTGTATGTCCCTCTAGTGGTAGGTGCAGGAGAGCCGCCACAGTAACATTAAGTATTCAACTGTAACATTACAGTATTTAATTGTAACATTAAGTATTCAACTGTAACATTACAGTATTCAACTGTAACATTAAGTATTCAACTGTAACATTACAGTATTCTATTTATTATTCAGTATTTGAGGAAACTAAAGTGAAATTGCTAATCCCAGTATAAAGTAAAAAAGGGCAATTGCCTCTGGACAGCTTGTAAGAAAAAATATTTTCAATAGTTTCATAAGGTTATTTCTGCTACGGGTCAGCTTCGCTAAAGAGTGGTTTTACGAGGGCTAATTGAAATATTGAAAGAATGGTGAAACCCGGATCTTCTAGACGCAACAGAATCGTTACATCTCGACGCGTACGAATCCATGAATATTTCGCAGATCTCGTTGCGTTACGAGTATCGAATATTGATGAATTCGCGTTGAATCACTGGCGAGATTTGATCTCGGAATTTCGCGTATCCTGTCGAGTAAAATATGGTACAACGTTGTTGACGGATAAAAGGAAAATGTAATTTACTAGCGAAGTAGACAATTACTGAAGAAAATAGAAATTTCAGATGGAAAATTCAAATTAAATAAATCCTCGTGTATTCCATGCAAATTTGATAATAAAGGTATCGAGGATGTTGATTAAATTGCCAAATTTCTATCGAATAGATGAGAAATTACTTCTGATCGATCAGGAATGCAAATTAATATTGTTAATTAGTTACGTACGATGCGAGTTAACATTATTCATCAAAATATAGTTTAAATGTTACATTTAAATGTAAGGGTAACTCTGTGTTTAAATTCGCACTGGATGCGTTAGATTATTCCTCAATAATATCTAACTGGATAATTTAAATTATTTCCAAATAATATCTACCTGGATAATTTAAATTATTTCCAAATAATATCTACTTGGATAACCTAAATTATTTCCAAATAATATCTAACCTGGATAATCCAGACTATTTCTAAATAATATCAAACATCGTATCGCGATTATTTAACCATTGCGTTTAAATAGAGTAAAAATCCTGTTAAACGGAACATTTAACTGTCAAATGGAATACGTTAAATAACATTGAACGCTGGCTGGAAATGTTTACGGTACTTTCCACCGAGTTCATGGTACTCCGGGAAATTCTCCGAATCAGTGTTGTCGGGAAATTTGAAAAGTCACACGCGGCCAGACGCGTGGCGAGGTAAGGAAAAGTTACGGAAGACGTATCACTGTTTGAGGATGTCGGAAAGTTATGCCTTCGATGGATACGGATTCTTTATGCATGCTCTATCGGGCAAAGACGTACGAGGAGAGCTGGAAGAGCACGAAACTTGTATTCTTGCGAGATATCCGAGTGCATTTACGCGAAGATACGGAAACGGCAAGGGGTTGCCGAGCAAGAACAGAAAACCCTATTCTCGGCGAACCGTATATCTCTTTGGGTAATTTTATACGCCTCGGCCTGATCCTACGCGTAACGTCCGCGAGATTTAGAAAGTGTTCCGGAGATTATGGTGTTACGGAGAGCGGTTGGAAAATAGATTGAACGAATCCACCGCCGGTGAAACTTTATGAAATAAATCGATTCGAGAGTAAACTACTTTCAGCTGCGGCGAAGCTGCTTTGTTTATCGCGCGTTTCCCCGCTGAATAATGCACGGAAATCTGTTCGTACAAGATTTTAGTGTAACTTTAAGGAATATAGTCGAAGAGGTACAGGAATTTGGAATAATTTTTAAGAACGTATAGAGGCACGGTGCAGGAGTATTAGAATAAGTTTAAAGGATATAGACAAGTGGTACAGGAATCTAGAGGAACTTTTGTGAATATAGACACGCGGTACAGGAATTTAGAATAAGTTTAAATAAGATAAACAAGTGGTACAGGAATTTGGAATAATTTTTAAGAACGTATAGAGGCACGGTGCAGGAGTATTAGAATAACTTTAAACGATATAGACAAGTGGTACAGGAATCTAGAGTAACATTAATTAATATAAACACATGGAATAGGAATTTAGAATAACTTTAAAGAAGATAGACAAGTGGTGCAGGAATCTAGAGTAACTTTTAAGAATATAGACACGTGGTACAGGAATTTAGAATAAGTTTAAAGAATATAGATACGTGGTATAGAAATTTAGAGTAACATTAATTAATATAAACACATGGAATAGGAATTTAGAATAAGTTTAAAGAATATAAACAAGTGGTGCAGGAATCTAGAATAACTTTTAAGAATATAGACACGTGGTACAGGAACTTAGAGTAACATTAATTAATATAAACACATGGAATAGGAATTTAGAATAATTTTAAAGAATATAGACAAGTGGTACAAGAATCTAGAGTAGCTTTTAAGAATATAGACACGTGGTACAGGAATTTAGAATAAGTTTAAAGAAGATAGACAAGTGGTACAAGAATCTAGAGTAACATTAATTAATATAAACACATGGAATAGGAATTTAGAATAATTTTAAAGAATATAGACAAGTGGTACAAGAATCTAGAGTAGCTTTTAAGAATATAGACACGTGGTACAGGAATTTAGAATAAGTTTAAAGAAGATAGACAAGTGGTACAAGAATCTAGAGTAACTTTTAAGAATATAGACACGTGGTACAGGAATTTAGAATAAGTTTAAAGTAGATAGACAAGTGGTACAGGAATTTAGAGTAACATTAATTAATATAAATACGTAGTACAGGAATTTAGAATAAGTTTAAAGTAGATAGACAAGTGGTACAGGAATCTAGAGTAACTTTTAAGAATACAGACACGTGGTACAGGAATTTAAAATAAGTTTAAAGAAGATAGACAAGTGGTACATGAATTTAGAGTAACATTAATTAATATAAACACATGGAATAGGAATTTAGAATAACTTTAAAGAATATAGACAAGTGGTGCAGGAATCTAGAGTAACTTTTAAGAATACAGACACGTGGTACAGGAATTCAGAATAAGTTTAAAGAATATAGACAAGTGGTACAGGAATTTAGAGTAACATTAATTAATATAAACACATGAAATATAGGAATTTAAAATAACTTTAAAGAATACAGTCAAGTGGTGCAACAATTTAGAATAACTAAACGATATAGTCACGTGGTACAGGAATTTAGATCAACATCAAAGAATAATAGACACGTGCCTATACGAAGTTGTGGGGGAAAAAGCAACTTTGGTGGGAGCTAAAGTCCCTTTCGTATTTTAACCCCTTGCCTTACAATGACGAGCGTGACTCGTGATGAAGATTACGGTTAATTACGAGAACGACACTCCATATTTGTAACGAATCGTAACTTTATCTTCAACTGTATTATCAAGCTGTAAAATTGGGGACTATTGAATAACAATTGGGTAATCGTAACTTTATCTTCAACTGTGTTATCAAGCTGTAAGATTGGCGACTATTGAATAACGATTGGGTGCGATATTGGAATATTTTGACCGTCGCACAGTGGACAATCAGCGAGTAGCTAGGTGACATCATTTAACAAGTGGAAAATTAATACGGCAAGGGGTTAAGGTGGTGGAAATCTCGTAACGTTATCGGGAAACTAGCAGCAGACACGTATTAAAATAATAGAAGCAACGAACGCTGATCATTACCGTGTGACATAGGCAACGATGGGGTGGCTGATGGTAGAACGTGCAATGGAAAAGGGTGCACGAGACGGAACAATGCAAAAGGAAAATACAATAGCGCGGGGCAGAGTGCGGGGGGAGGGGGGGGGGGAGGAATGGAGGAATGCATTTTCTCCTTGTAGGTACTCGAGAACGGTGTCCTACGGCTCTCGAGAGCTTTTAGAGAGATATACGCTCGCAGCTAATTCCCGGGACGATCCTTTCTAAACTACAAGGTGAATTCTTGCGGAAAATTCGACGCTACGTCTATGGAATTTCGAAAGCAAATCTGCGAGAACCGCGGCGGCCACTGCTTCATCGAGCACCGGTGAATGGAACTTTTAATGCGCAATCGTTCCTGCCAGCACCGATGAATTGAAATTCTCAGACCTGTGTGCGTCCCCATGCGTGTATATATATATATATATATATACGTTTAATCGTGCAGAGGGTTGACCAGGTGTTAGTGAGCCGAGGTAACATCGAAAATTGCACGGCCAGGCTTGAAAGAAAGGTGGTATTTACGCGGGGAAAGGGGATATTAATTCGAAGATGGTTTTATTCGAAATGCATCGCACCCATGGCGGGTTTAATGCAAATTTAGAACGGGTTGAAGTTTAAGTTTAGATTGGGGAATAGGGTAGGTAATACCAATTGCTGTCACTGTCTCTATGTCGCTTTAATTATTTTACTTGATAGCGGAGGAGTGCGTGAAGTATCGGGAGAATTTGATTTTTACGTAACAACGCATGGACGTTGCGTACGCGTTTTGTAGGGGGTCGACGTCCAGACCTGGGTCCGGGCCCCCTGGGGTTCAGGTATGAATAAGGTACGACTGCTAGGTACGAATGTCGAGGGTCTGTGTGTTAGAGTTTTGGAATGATTGGAAAGTCTTGAGTGCCTGTCGCCGAATGTTTTCCTTAGGATGCATGAAGAGTGTTAGTGGAGTGACAAAGAGAGCCTCAGCAAGAGAGTGACCGCGTGAGAATGAGGGTTGAACGGATGGAAAGCGACAGTCAGAGGACAAAGTTCGAGCGAGTTGCAAGCGAATAGACAGAGTATTAAGAGTAAATATATATCTATCCATATTAGAGAGAGCTGATTTATTTAACACAACCTTCGCACAAATCCCACATCGTAGGTTCATATCCTACAGTTTATATTTAATATTTAAAGATTATTGATATATTATATATTATAAGATTGATATATTATAAGATTGATATATTATAAGATTGATATACTAAAAGATTGATATATTATAAGATTGATATACTATAAGATTGATATATTATAAGATTGATATATTATAAGATTGATATATTATAAGATTGATATATTATAAGATTGATATATTATAAGATTGATATACTATAAGATTGATATACTATAAGATTGATATATTATAAGATTGATATATTATAAGATTGATATATTATAAGATTGATATATTATAAGATTGATATATTATAAGATTGATATACTATAAAATTGATATATTATAAGATTGATATATTATAAGATTGATATATTATAAGATTGATATATTATAAGATTGATATATTATAAGATTGATATATTATAAGATTGATATATTATAAGATTGATATATTATAAGATTGATATATTATAAGATTGATATATTATAACATTGATATATTATAAGATTGATATATTATAAGATTGATATATTATAAGATTGATATACTATAAGATTGATATATTATAAGATTGATATATTATAAGATTGATATATTATAAGATTGATATACTATAAGATTGATATATTATAAGATTGATATACTATAAGATTGATATATTATAAGATTGATATATTATAAGATTGATATACTATAAGATTGATATATTATAAGATTGATATATTATAAGATTGATATATTATAAGATTGATATATTATAAGATTGATATATTATAAGATTGATATATTATAAGATTGATATATTATAAGATTGATATATTATAAGATTGATATATTATAAGATTGATATATTATAAGATTGATATATTATAAGATTGATATATTATAAGATTGATATATTATAACATTGATATATTATAAGATTGATATATTATAAGATTGATATATTATAAGATTGATATACTATAAGATTGATATATTATAAGATTGATATATTATAAGATTGATATATTATAAGATTGATATACTATAAGATTGATATATTATAAGATTGATATACTATAAGATTGATATATTATAAGATTGATATATTATAAGATTGATATACTATAAGATTGATATATTATAAGATTGATATATTATAAGATTGATATATTATAAGATTGATATATTATAAGATTGATATATTATAAGATTGATATATTATAAGATTGATATATTATAAGATTGATATATTATAAGATTGATATACTATAAGATTGATATATTATAAGATTGATATATTATAAGATTGATATATTATAAGATTGATATATTATAAAATTGATATATTATAAGATTGATATATTATAAGATTGATATACTATAAGATTGATATATTATAAGATTGATATATTATAAGATTGGTATATTATAAGATTGATATATTATAAGATTGATATATTATAAGATAAAGAAATACCAGGAGGTGACACCTCCTGGACGACACCCAACGCAGTCCTTCGAATATTCTTTCCGCGAACAGCAGTTAACCCATTTGCATCCGCAAGCGGACGAATCCGCGTACGATAACTGATATTGATATTACTGATATTTGTAATATCTCCCTGTGTATCGATCATTCTAAAGATACTCATACTCATCAATAAAAGGTACAATATCTGCTCCAAATTTCGCGTTACTGTATTTCGATTATTACACGTAATTTCCGAGTGAAACCGAAAGTCTTTGAGTTACAAAGATGATCGCGTATTTATTGTTACGATGCAAACGGGTTAAAATGGATGGGAGGGGGAAAAAAGGAAAAGAAACGAGGGTGGGAGTCGAAGGCAATCGTTAGCGTCGCTTAATTGGTCGCAGCCCGGTGTGTATCAGTCGCGAATGAACATCATAATTGCAGCCGTCTGCGGTTCTTACGGCTTGCCAGGCATTACAGGTGGTTGGCAAATTTCGCGGCGAATGTAACGAGGGGATCAAGACCGTATCTGCCTTTGCAGGCTGCCATTTGCAGTAAGAAGGGTCGGTTTCCGTTTACATTTACTTGAGTCGCTGGCAAATTCCAGGTCACGCGTTGCGCCACGCTCTGCCGTCCTTTGATCGGCCAATCGTGAACGGATAATTCGCTGCTCGGAATTCCGGAAAATCTGCCGACCTATTCCGACCGGTTAATGAAAAGACATTTGCACAGCTGGCAACTGCTCTCAATTTGCGCGCGGACTTTGCTTCTCTTACTTTTTTCTTTTTTTTTTTTTTTTTCTTTTCTCGGAGCAATCGAGCGCTGCTGCATTTTAAGGGATGCAGGTTGTAAGGGTTGCGAAACGTGGCTTGCGAACTTTGTTGCGATGCAACGTGTTGGGGTGCTCGGTTGGTAACAGACTTTCCATCGTTTATTTATTTGTTTATTTATTTATGGATATACGCTCGTTAGTGTGAATATAGAAGTATAGAAGTAACTATAGAAATTGTAGAAAATATAGAAGCAACTATAGAAATTATAGAAAATATAGATGAAGTAGTTATAGAAATTACAGAAAATATAGAGGAAATATAGAAAGGGAAAATAGAGAAAACAAAGCATTTAAAGAAAGTGTTTAGAGACAAATAGTAAATAGTTACAGCTATACCTTTCTATCTCTTTTATTTATTAACATTTTCCTACACGTTGAGTATAACGAATCAATTACTAAATTCATTGGAAATGTACAACAAAGTCCAATGTCTAATTACAAAGTATGGAACGTGTTACAATTCGGTAAAACGCGACGTTTGCTATACATCTTACATCTGTTACGCAAACTGACGTGTTAATACACGTGAAACGTGTTTCTATGTGAATTAAAAGTTTTCAAGTGATAGTAATAAAGACATTGAACTTTGTCGTACATTTTCAATTACATAGTATTTGAATTCATTATATTTAATTCATTATTGATTCATTATATTTAATTCATTATTAATTCATTATATTTAATTCATTATTAATTCATTATATTTAATTCATTATTAATTCATTATATTTAATTCATTATTAATTCATTATATTTAATTCATTATTAATTCATTATATTTAATTCATTATTAATTCATTATATTTAATTCATTATTAATTCATTATATTTAATTCATTATTAATTCATTATATTTAATATATAAAAGCAATGTTTCTAAATAAAAGAGCGGGGTTGAACAATACTATGCTCGAAGCTGAAACGATTTCTAAGTTAACTACGTTCTAAAATAGTTGAATAAAGTTACGCGGGAACCTTAAAGTGGCAGTACGCGATATGTATATCCACGCTAGCGCATATTTCGACCAACGAACAGCGGTGTTTCGCATTAAATTGGGAATCGAAATCGGCGTCGTATCGTCTATTCTTCTTAAGCAACGCGATAATTCACGTTTCTATCGCAATTGCAGGCCATTAATCGCGCACAGGCCACCATAAAGGGATCGGGACCCTCTCCTGTCCGACTCAACAACGTAAATTTCGATTTCCCACTTTCTCCGTTACATATCGCGTGCTCGACAATGTAATCCACCGCGCCGTCTGCACGTGACAACCTCTCGTGAAGTCCCGACCAGGCTTCATCGAACAAATTGTCCTGCCCCCTGCATTAATTGCTTACCGTGTCATCGGCTTCTGTTCCTGTTTGTTAAGCTACGCGTCGCCTTCCGCCTGCGATACTTTATTACCATTTACTTCTCGCAACGGAGAACAGAAGACTTGATTAGCTCGTCGAACGTAAGTAATTTCGTTGCCCACGATTTTTCTCAATGGCCAAATTGGCGTTTGTTCGAATCTTTATTATCGTCATGTTAGGATTTTGATCGCTTTTAATCCTTTGGACAAACTATTAGTCAGGAGAAAATATTTTTCACTAATTTCCATTGACAAGCAAAATAATAATGCGCATAGTACTCGATTTATCGCAGCGAATTTTACAGTAAACTTTCGCATCGAAATATCTGGCTTTAAAATCGAAATCCGACCGCGTTACTCGTTTCGAAAGTGACTAGAATTGAATCGCGGCTAAATAAAATCGAAACTGATCAAACTTTACTTTCGAACTCGATAGATCCAGCTCGGTGTCCGAATTAATTGAACGAATATGTATCACCGGGTTCGGTGAACATTTACACGCCGCGAATTGATGCTGGTAGCATTTTCACTTGTTAACCATTTCTTTTTTTTTTTTTTACACAATCAATTGAAGCACGAGAATTCATTGCATCTGTCAGCTTGTGTCAGAACTAGACATTAACCGATTGAGTAAAACGGCGAGATACAAAGCAGGAGAATTGTAATTAAAAATTATCTTGCAATTGAACTCGAGTAAAAGCTGGTATCTTTCATTTCGATTTCCAGTGTTTGTCGAATTGTAAAATTGAACGTACAAATTCTTCATAGTTTAATTCCTTCGCAATCCTAAATAGTCTCATAATTACCAAATGAATTTTCACTTTTAATTCGGCAACCGTGCAAACACTTTTATATCATTATCTTTATTACTTATATTTACATAGAGGTGAACGATATTTTAACGTAGTCCAAAATATATGAGAACTCGAAACGTTGCAAGTTGAACAGTGTTTAAAATACAATCACTTAGAACATCAATATTTCCTGTCTATTAATGAAAGTTGTCTTCAATTTAATTAATCCTTAATCCTTAATTCAAAATTGAAAAGAAATAAACGGAAACACGGATGAGCGAAAGATGACTGAAACCTCGAAACAGGTTTCAAATTCTACCGAATCGTTTACTTCGCCGCGGAACGTAGTGCACGTTAACGTTGTCGAATCAAACAGTTTAGCTTAGCGAGCGGAGTTTCTAACGCGGATCAAATTCGATATAACGTTGCTTAACATTAATTGGAGGGAATGTGTCGTCGGAGTCTGAAACGTTTAACGTTGCCCTTACCCTTTAGGCGAGGAACTCGTGCAACCGCAGCGAAACGAAGTTTTGCAAAGTTAGGCAAAGTAAATTGAGCCTCGTTGTCTCCGTTTATTCTTGGTAAGAGATCAACGTCGCGCGTTGTACCATGGTTGTTTCACGTAAAGATGCTTTCGCGGAAACTTCGAAAGGTTCCGAGAAACTGGCCGTCAAAGGGAATGTTTACGAGGGAACTGTTTTTCCAAGGAAATCGAGAAAACTATTCATCGCGGACTTATTTCACAAATCGATTACGACCGGGGGAGCAAATTGAATGGAAGTTTGTTCGATTCGCGGAATGGAAAGCTGCGGATGTAGTACGTTCATATTCTTCGTTGCTTATCGATCGTGTTGCGATTGCAACGCGTTTCGCGACGATTAAAATCGCGCGAAACGAAACAACGAAACGAGACGAGGTATAGTTTAATCTTTCAACGTTTGACGTTTGCAAAATATCGCTGGTGAGACTGTTAGCATTCCCTGTATAATGAATTTATTATACTGAACATACGAAGAAGAATGTTCATAAATGAAAGGGATCTGTTGAACAATCGTATGCTCGAAACTGGAACGATCTTTACGTTAACGACGTTCTAAAATAGTTAACGAAAGTTACTTAAAGCGCGAATAATAAAGTGGTAGTACGTGGTACATCTACCCTACGCGCAATACCGAACGAACATCAATGGATCTTTCTTTCACGCGCTGCATACCGGATAACATCGAATCTGTTGGTTGGCCTAAAAATACCAGCTGTGGATGTATTAATAAATTAACCCTTTGAATACTGGTGGCGTCTATAGGCGATTATCTCGCATTGCTGTTTACAAACGGCGTGGCGCCTATAGGCGCTTATCTCAAATTTTTAGATAGCAATAGTTACTGCCAATGGACACTCACCAAATGGTATCAGAATTATTGCAAATCTCCTTTCTTCTATCAGACGTAAGCGAGTTGTGATGCAAAATACATTTGACGATATCCATACGCTTTTTAAAAACGGCATATTAACGAAAAGTTTCGTTAATATTCATCATTCAGAGCGTATGAAAGTCTACCGTAGCCAAAGGGTTGAAAGGGAAAGTATAAACTTCGCGTACGTTGGAAATTTCGCGAAGTAGAAGCAGGAGAAAATCGAATTATCGCAAACCGCGTCCGCAAACAAGATAAAAGGGCGGCTTCTATGCCTGGAGGAATAATTCTTTCGCCATAAATAATACAGCAGGATGAAGTTCGATCCGCGTCGGCTTCCCCTCGGTATAATTCACCGTATCTTTTGGGAGTAGCTATCGCTTCGCCTGTAGAGACCGCTAGCCTAGTAAGAGGCGGAGATCAATCCCGAAGTATCGATCCACCCGCACACCATCCACAGGTTCGCGAACACCCCTTTATAAGTACAATAAGTTTTCTCGAGCTTGAGTTTTCCTTCACGGTGTCGTCGTTTCCTACAATAGACCCGTTCTCGAGCGGAGCACTCTTAAAGCAATAATCGGATCACTCACCTCTTGCTTTTTAATATTTCCGTGTAAACTTCGCCTCGTGTAAGCGTCCATTCTAAGGCGATAGAAAACAATAATTGAAGAAAGAGGACGTATATAATTCTCGTAGGCGCACTCGAATAATTCCAGACGAACTTAGGATATTAACCGTGGACTTTTATTGTCTATTTCTATTAACAGAAATTCTATTGATATATAAATAATGCTATAATGGGAATAGGGAGGGGGAGGTTTCACCCTCTTAATAAAATAATACGCGTTTTAGATTAGATATCTTACGTGGTCTTGAGATTTTTGTGCACTCTTTAGTTGATAATGTAATTTGAAAGTATAATTAGTTTAGTTGATAGTATAATTTGAAAGGTTCCTTGGAAATGAAGTATATTATATGTGTACAAAATAATACGTGTTTCAGTTTAGATATCTTTTATAATCTTCACTTTTGTGCATTCTTATTTAACCCTTTGCGGACGAGTGTCGACAAATAGCCGCCAAAATTTGTTCAATCTTCCGGATAAATGTCGATTTTCAAAGCATGAAATTTGAATTAGTGGCATTAATAGGCACTCTTGATAATAATCGTGCGAAAATTCGTTAAGTGTTATTTAATGCTGTCCATAATAAAAATTCATAATCGCGTGTTTACTTTTTTCTCGTCCGCAAAGGGTTAATTTGTTGCACATTTAAAGTTCCCATAAATGTTGATACCATAATTAGTTGATGGTATAATTTCAAACGTTCCTTTTAAATGAAATATATTTTACATACTCGAAATTACAAAATCGCGGAGAAGATAGAATGTATAATTGCACGAATCAACGTCAACGTAAATCGCTGCAAATATATTATTGATCGTTTCCGTAACATTGAACCAAATATTTGAAATTCGTCAAATTGACAGGTTGCACGAAAAGTCTTAGCTTAAACTTGTCACTCGAGGGTACGATTTGTTATATTGTATGATATACGTTACATTAATTACAACGATTTTGCAAAATTCAATATTACGCGCTGCTCCGTGTTGCCTGCGTTTGCTTGAACGATTTGAAACGGTTAATTTCGAAGCCTTTTCGAGTCCTGATCAGGACACGTGTCCGCTAAAAGCTTAACCTGCATCGCGCACCGTGTTCGACAACCGCGTCGAACCTGTCGAAGTTGCGAGGACTTTTGTCATGGTAACCATCGTCATAGAAACAACCGGTTAGATTAACCGGCGTGACTTAATCGCGCAATGAAAGGCAGAGCTTGCCGGCTATTGCTCGGTGGAAGTTTTCGCGGGGTTACCGTGGTTTAATGTGGAAGCTTTTAATGAATGTTGGTCGCCGGGTACGTGGCCCGAAAAATAATGGTGTTCTTTTTTCCGCTCGGTATACGCACGGCTGTTCGTTATTTCAACCGCCGGCAAACAGCGTTTATTTATTGCCCCATTTCACTTTGGCCTTGGTTAAAACATCCCACCTACTAGTTCGCGAAGTAGCTTTTAGCGCTCCGTTCTATACTTTGTCTTGCTACGAGTCCTTTAATATTAGAACTTTCCAAGTGGTCGAAATGTCCCGGCTACCCGTGGAAACATTGCAAACGTTATTATATATATACTTGGGTTATTCGATTTCTCACGTGCGTTTTACGAATCCGTAAATTTATTATTTATTCATTTATTTCTAATGGGTTTCTCTCTTTATGTACTGTGGCGGCTCTCATGCACGTGCCACTAGAGGGACATACGAAATAGGACTTTCTCGAAAGCACTCGTTCCAACTACCTCGTCCATATATATACCGCTGTGGAGCTGTGGAGAGGGGATAGGATAGGAAAAAGGAAGGGTGTTGCGTTTCGTGCTGGGCCTGCTAGTGGACTCATCAGTGCGGCTACCTAGCAGGCCCTGCCTTAGGTTCGTTGTTCCTCCGTGGAAGGCTGCTGTTGTTGTATTCCTTATCGCGGTCACCAAATGTGGAGCTGTAGAGAAGCGATAGGATAGGAAAAAGGAAGGGTGTTACGTTTCGTGCTGGGCCTGCTAGTGGACTCATCAGTGCGGCTACCTAGCAGGCCCTGCCTTAGGTTCGTTGTTCCTCCGTGGAAGGCTGCTGTTGTTGTATTCCTTATCGCGGTCACCAAATGTGGAGCTGTAGAGAAGCGATAGGATAGGAAAAAGGAAGGGTGTTGCGTTTCGTGCTGGGCCTGCTAGTGGACTCATCAGTGCGGCTACCTAGCAGGCCCTGCCTTAGGTTCGTTGTTCCTCCGTGGAAGGCTGCTGTTGTTGTATTCCTTATCGCGGTCACCAAATGTGGAGCTGTAGAGAAGCGATAGGATAGGAAAAAGGAAGGGTGTTACGTTTCGTGCTGGGCCTGCTAGTGGACTCATCAGTGCGGCTACCTAGCAGGCCCTGCCTTAGGTTCGTTGTTCCTCCGTGGAAGGCTGCTGTTGTTGTATTCCTTATCGCGGTCACCAAATGTGGAGCTGTAGAGAAGCGATAGGATAGGAAAAAGGAAGGGTGTTACGTTTCGTGCTGGGCCTGCTAGTGGACTCATCAGTGCGGCTACCTAGCAGGCCCTGCCTTAGGTTCGTTGTTCCTCCGTGGAAGGCTGCTGTTGTTGTATTCCTTATCGCGGTCACCAAATGTGGAGCTGTAGAGAAGCGATAGGATAGGAAAAAGGAAGGGTGTTGCGTTTCGTGCTGGGCCTGCTAGTGGACTCATCAGTAAGGCTACCTAGCAGGCCCCCTGCCTTAGACGTTGGGATATTGGAAGGAAGATTAAAGGCGGTATATGTATGGACGAGGTAGTTGGAGCGAGTAGTTTCGAGAATGTCCTATTTCGTATGTCCCTCTAGTGGTGGATGCAGCAGGAGAGCCGCCACACCGTCTTTAACTTTCCCTCCAATATCTCAACGTCTAAGGCAGGGCCTGCTAGGTAGCCTTTTACGGATGAGTCCACTAGCAGGCCCAGGACGAAACGCAGCAACGCCCTTCCTTTTTCCTATCCTATCCCCCTCTCTACAGCTCCACAGTACGATTACTCAAAGTATCATACTTCATGATACTTTTGCTATTATTCGACTGTACCATTTTCGATATAAAATTAGACGCGAACTTTCCCTTCAACGCGAATACGAGTCGCGCATTTCAACTGATTTTCAAACCGAGCGAATGAACGACGTTGACACTGTCTTCCGTTCCATTCATTCGCTCTATTCGAACGTAGTCTAACGTAGTCGTTTCTTAAGCACAAATAAGTATACCTTCGTCGTCGATAGTAGCGAAGTTAAACCAATATCCGAGGTGTACAATGTCATCCAATATGATTAAAAGTTCGTTATACGGCTGATGATAAAAAGGTGGGGAAAAGACCTTAACTCGTATAACTAGATTGATGATAATTCAATGAAACTTTTTACGAAGGAATAAAGCACTAAAGGTGGGGGCTGCTTAAGAATTTCCAGCGAGCCGTAAACGTATCGTCAACGGGTTAAAGGGAATACAATGCATTCGGTGCGATGAATCACGAGTTTAGTGGCGACATTTAGCGCGGAAATTCTGCTAAGATAATCCGAACGTAGGAATTCATTAAGATTTCCACTCGATAATCCACAGCGGCCGCTTGTGCTGTCGCTGGAGCAACTCTCGCGATTTATTGCCGATCGCACTTTAAGGGCTTAGCATCGCACATCCAACGCGATACCCCGGCTAGCTTTTACGATTTTAGATATTTCTCCGGCAATAAGCAGCTGGGAAAATCTGCGAATCACTCGCAGCAATGCGTTTAACGAGCGTATCGCGTGTCGTATCTCGTCTTTGCTCGTAACTTTTCGTTCCATCGTACGCTACCGATAGAAACTTTCCAAGCATTAGCATTTTTTTTTTTAAACACTTTTTTGTTATCAGGTGGCGGAAAAAGTTCGACATTTTAGCGAACTACGTTGATTCTTTCGAATGTAGGTTTATTTAATTTAATATATTTATTTTTTTATATTTTAAATCATTTGAATTATTTATTTACAATGTAAAGTATTGTCGCAGTGTTCTTGTAACGTTTCTATTGCTACAGTAGTTTTGGCGAACGATATAAAAGTTAGATTTGAATGCGAAGCGTTATCCAAAAGTACCTTTAGAATGTCGAATGAGAATATCTGTCAAACGCCGTGTTCGTTAGTAAAATAGAGGTGAAAAGAATAAAAATTGAAACGAGAACGAACGAAGATAATGGAAATAAAGAACAGATTAGAAAAGGGTAAAGCAGAAAGGGAAAGAAATAAAGTGAATGTAAGCGTTTCTATAGTCTGTTTTGGATAACACTATATTATATTTCTGAGGGAAAAAACAGATGATTTATTCTACTACATGATTTGTGTTTGCACATGATTTGTATTTGTACATATTTGTACATGTTAGTACATATTTGTACATATTTGTACATGTTAGTACATATTTGTACATATTTGTACATGTTAGTACATGTTTGTACATATTTGTACATGTTTGTACATACTTGTACATGTTTGTACATACTTGTACATGTTTGTACATACTTGTACATGTTTGTACATACTTGTACATATTTGTACATACTTGTACATATTTGTACATATTTGTACATGTTAGTACATGTTTGTACATATTTGTACATGTTAGTACATGTTTGTACATATTTGTACATGTTTGTACATACTTTTACATGTTTGTACATACTTGTACATGTTTGTACATACTTGTACATGTTTGTACATACTTGTACATGTTTGTACATACTTGTACATGTTTGTACATACTTGTACATGTTTGTACATACTTGTACATATTTGTACATACTTGTACATATTTGTACATATTTGTACATGTTAGTACATGTTTGTACATATTTGTACATGTTAGTACATGTTTGTACATATTTGTACATGTTAGTACATGTTTGTACATGTTTGTACATACTTGTACATGTTTGTACATACTTGTACATGTTTGTACATACTTGTACATGTCTGTACATACTTGTACATGTTTGTACATATTTCTACGTGTTTGTATATACTTGTACATGTTTGTACATATTTGTACTTTAACTATTAATTTCTATTTCTGTGTTTCATTTTTCCTCGTTATAAACGATCGTAATAAATTACGATTATTGAGAATCTAAAGTTTAAACACAAACTCTGTTAGGTTATTATTTAAATAAATTCATTATCACTGTCGCGGTAAATAGTCTCATTATTTATACAAGCTATTATTTACCTAAGTATCGAGAGTTTCGAATCGTAAAAGTGATATTTTTCGAGTTTCGGGAAATGGAAACTTTTCGAATTTCCAAGGGTTTCCAGTTTCTCACCCATAATTTTAATACTTGTAGCATCGACCAAGTACAGGATAGATCTTATATAGAATGTAGATTTAGTCTAGAATAATTCTACAGTGTTTTTAAAACAGTGGGCAATTATAAATAAACATAGTCTGACATATAATTGATTTGTAAAATCCTGGTTTATAACAAAGCGTACAGAAGTATATCTTCATGCTATTCCAATTCTATCGTTTAATCTACTATTTATTATTATTAATTCTATCGTTTAATGGTCGATTTGAATATAATTCTTAAAATAATCACTCTAAATCGCAAAGAGCGTAAAAAACCACTTCTTTTTACTGCAACTCAAATTTCAGTTTAAAATTTACGATGCTTCCTATAAATGGATGAATCTATCCTGCAAGTAGTCAATGCTTATGCTACTTGTACGCTTTGCGTTGGTATTGCACGTGGATATCGTGGCTCGGTAAACTATTTCAGTGTGTTCGCGCAAGACAACGTTAAGACCGTGGCACTGTCAAATTATTTAATTCAACTCGCCAAGAGGACAGTCGAAGATGCGGGAAAATTTGTTTGCGCGTTTCCTTTTATGAAAAGGAAATTGCTGCTTTTTTTCTCTATTCCTATACATGGTCCCGTAATAAAATCCTTCCTTCCTCTCCTTCGTTCGTGTTTATGCTTGCAGATAGTATGTTTATGCGAATTTTATATACCACTAAAAGGTTCGTAAGATATGTACGAGAGAGCTTTCCAACCAGTTTCGTGCTTAAGATATGGAAATTGCTTTACTTCCCCTAAGTGATCCACTTTTTCTTGCTCCTTACAATTAACGTACCCTTACGCGAATTTTTAATAATCTTCGTTCCTCTGCAAGTGTTGTGTTTTACGACTGGGCGGTGCTTAATCTAAGCTATTAATTATTTTTATTCGCGCGATACGCATTAATGGGAATTTTGTGTTAAGTGGAAATAAAAATTGAATGAAAATAAAAGTTACTTAAAAGTTTTGGTGAATTGATTTTGATGAATAAAAATTTGCGGGTAAAGTTGTGGAATATTTAGAAATGCTCTACTGTAATAATAAATAATATAGTAAATAGTAGTATAATCAATAATAATGTATAGTAGATTAATGGAAATACTGGAAATATCGTATTAAGTGGAAATAAAAATTGAATGGAAATAAATGTTACTTAAAAGTTTTGGTGAATTAATTCTGATGAATAACAATTTGCGGGTAAAGTTGTGGAATATTTAGAAATGCTCTACTATAATAATAAATAATATAGTAAATAGTAGTATAATCAATAATAATGTATAGTAGATTAATGGAAATACTGGAAATATCGTATTAAGTGGAAATAAAAATTGAATGGAAATAAATGTTACTTAAAAGTTTTGGTGAATTAATTCTGATGAATAACAATTTGCGGGTGAAGTTGTGGAATATTTAGAAATGCTCTACTGTAATAATAAATAATATAGTAAATAGTAGTATAATCAATAATAATGTATAGTAGATTAATGGAAATACTGGAAATATCGTATTAAGTGGAAATAAAAATTGAATGGAAATAAATGTTACTTAAAAGTATTGGTGAATTAATTCTGATGAATAACAATTTGCGGGTAAAGTTGTGGAATATTTAGAAATGCTCTACTGTAATAATAAATAATATAGTAAATAGTAGTATAATCAATAATAATGTATAGTAGATTAATGGAAATACTGAAAATAAAAATTGAATGGAAATAAATGTTACTTAAAAGTTTTGGTGAATTGATTTTGATGAATAAAAATTTGCGGGTAAAGTTGTGGAATATTTAGAAATGCTCTACTATAATAATAAATAATATAGTAAATAGTAGTATAATCAATAATAATGTATAGTAGATTAATGGAAATACTGGAAATAAGAATTGAATGGAAATAAATGTTACTTAAAAGTATTGGTGAATTAATTCTGATGAATAAAAATTTTCGGGTAAAGTTGTGGAATATTTAGAAATGCTCTACTATAATAATAAATAATATAGTAAATAGTAGTATAATCAATAATAATGTACGATAGATTAATGGAAATACTGGAAATATCGTATTGACTGGAAATAAAAATTCTATTGGTGGTTTTCTCGTTACTAACAATTAGATTCGTCTTTGGTGAATTAATTCTGATAAATAAAAATTTCCAATAGAGTTGTGGAATATTTACAAATGTCCTACTATAATAAATAACGTAATATACAGTAGTATACTAGTAGTAGATGAATAGAAACACTGAAATAAGGTTTTAATGTTCTTACTGCGTGAAATCAATCGAATTTTTGCACTCGCGTAACGATGCAACACATCGTAATTAATTTGCGAACAAAACTTGTGCGTATCTAATTTTAGTAATTTGGTCTGTTTTAGGAGTTGCTTCGACCTTTTTCACGGTCCACCATTACGTTCTTCCTATGCTTCTTCGAGGTGGTGAGCAAATTAAACAACTTCTAACCATTTACACTTACAATGCACTCGATTGATTGCGTTCGACAATTACGTTTAATAACCAAACTTCACGCGCACAATGCGCATCGCAACAATGTCGATTTTAGTAAACGCAGTAATTGGTTCGAAACAAAAAGGTAGCTGCACCTGGCGTACCGAGAGTAACGTAAAATGTAAAATAACGCGAACAATTTGCGTTTGCAAATATTTCTCTTTACACGTTATTCCGTTTCGTATAATTATTTTTTTATTAATGAGACACAATGGCATCGTTGCGTTCAACCCTTAAAGTACGAAGCTCATTTCTGACACATAAACAATGAAGTAACCAAATATTCGGTAAAATAATATTTCGTTTATATTCCCTGGTATTTTAGTATTCTACATAATTGTATTCTACATAATTGAATTCCCCGTATGAGAAGCTCGCCTTTTTCTCGTGAAATATAGTAGATGTACCACATACTGCCACTTTAAGGTTCGCGCGTAACTTTATTTAACTATTTTAGAACATATTTTACATAAAGATCGTTCCAGTTTCAAGTATAATATTGTTCAACGTCTCTTTTATTTATGAACATTTCTTTCCATATGTTCAATACAATAAATTCATCACCACGTAATTGAAAATGTATAACAAAGTCCAGCGTCTTTCGTACTGTCACTTGAAAGCTTTTCATTTAAATAGAAACACGTTTTTGCGTATATTAACACGTTAATTTGTGTAACAGATGTAAGATATATGTGGCGGCTCTCCTGTACCCACCACTAGAGGGACATACGAAATAGACTTTCTCGAAAGTACTCGCTCCAACTACCTCGTCCATATATATACCGCCTTTAACCTTCCTTCCAATATTCCAAGTCTAAGGCAGGGCCTTGCTAGGTAGTCTTACTGATGAGTCCACTAGCAGGACCAGGACGAAACGCAACACCCTTTCTTTTTCCCATTCTATCCCCCCTCGACAGCTCCACATATCGTTGGCAATTTTTACTTAACTTTCCTTCCAAATTCCCAACGTCTAAGGCAGGGCCTGCTAGGTAGCCGCACTGATGAGTCCACTAGCAGGCCCAGGACGAAACGCAACACCCTTCCTTTTTCCTATCCTATCCCCTCTCTACATTTCCACACATCTTTCTCTTGTGGCGGCTCTCCTGTACCCACCACTAGAAGGACATACGAAATAGACTTTCTCGAAAGTACTCGCTCCAACTACACCTCGTCCATATATATACCGCCTTTAACCTTCCTTCCAATATTCCAAGTCTAAGGCAGGGCCTTGCTCTAGGTAGCCTTACTGATGAGTCCACTAGCAGGCGCAGGACGAAACGCAACACCCTTCCTTTTCCTATTCTATCCCCTCTCTACAGCTCCACAATATATAATAGAAATCGCGCCTTACTGAATAATGACAAGATTACTTTACAATTATATACATATTTACTTTACAATTATATCGGTCACATTTCAATGTTCAACATCACGTTTACCTCTTAATATTTATTTCCAAATATTAATTGTAAACGAATATACGATGTCTTATGCGTTGTTGCGTAAATCGAAGTGCAAATTTGGTATGAAAATTCTTTTACTTACGATTTCTTTGTACGTTACTTTGCTATTAAATGAACGAATTAAAATAGCAGTTATAGGAACAGTGACAGTACGTGGATTATTTACCCTAATCTCGATAAAATATACGCCATATATTAGATCGTTGCACTTTGAAACGTGGCAGCTTAATACTTTCCAGAAACACTTAATAGCATCTCGGTGAATCTTCCGGGCGCGTGATTCGCAATTTATTACTTCGAGCGGCGTAGCGATACAGCTGCTTTGATTAAACGTCAAATTACCGTGATTGCGACATAAATTGGGACATTAGAATCGGCGATTAATCAGAGTGACGGGGTCGACGCGTTTTCCCCGTCGTCGTCCGCCCCTCTAACTTCGATTTCAACCCTTCCAGATTAGGAACAACGCGCTAACGGCAACTTCGCGTCGCCGCTTTTCCTCGTTACGATTTTCTTTCGCCGTTGAAAAACGCGTCCCGCGAAACTTTCCGCGTACCAATTTTCACTCGAACAATTGCGAACAGTTGCATCTGGTATTAATTAAGCGTCGAGTTAAATGCAGCTCTTTCTTGCTTCGAATTACTCGGATCGTTATTTAAATTAATGTTAATTAATGCAGAGTGACGCGTACCGTTTGCCGTGGCACGAATAAATCGTCGTTTACACGGCGAGCACGCGACGCGCTTGGTCCAGTTTCGTGAACGTTTCGGTTTCTTCTTAAACCCCTTGCGGACGAGTGTCGACAAATAGTCGCCTAATCATTTTTTGGCTTTCCGAACCCGTGTCGACTTTTAAAGCAGAGAACTTAACGTAATGAATACTTAACGCAATAATAAACATTTGAAATGGTTAGTAATTATATGGTTTGGAACTCGAAAGCCTGAAAATTCAAAGACGTAGAATTCAAAACTAAAGTACTCTCCCATAGGTGTTATTACGTCTCGTCCGCAAAGGGTTAACCCCTTGCCTCGCAACCACGAGTAACGCTTACGGTAAAATTTATGATCCAAGTAGAGTAAATATACGTGGTATTTGTAAGAGATTTCGATGCGATTCCTTTAAACTTCTCTTAAGTATTTCAAAATTAGTAGAACGAATACGCGTAACGGTATAATAATATTTCTTTATTTTGCTGCTGCTGGAAAACTAGAAGAGGGAATTGTTTTCGTTAGTGTGCTTAGGTAAAGAGAAATTCGCGAGGCAAGGAGTGAAATCGTCTCGAACCTCTTATCGCTAGACTTATGGCTATCTTTGTATATTTGAAAGAAATTTGAACACGTGAAAAGATAGAGAATGCAAATGGTATTGAAAAGTATTAAAGATATTGATAGTAGGATAGAAATTATAATATTTAGAGGGTGAAACAACCTTCAATTTAGATTCTATTTCTTCAAATTTAGGTTTGATACGAATTCCAATATTAGGTTTGACACGAATACCATAAAAAATGCACGATATGAATTCGCATAAAAATCCGCAGTCTACTCAATCGATAAGAACCATTCGCCTCTTTACATATTCGCCAAAATTCCAATAAATATGCTTTCGAACGCGTTACTAAAATCATCGAAACATTTTACGTAATAAAAGTTTCATCGTAAGTAGTTGTTCAAGCTTCAAAAGAAAGATGATCATTTCTCCATCTTCCATACGAATACGCGTAATTAACATAAACATCTTCGCATTGCGAATGAAAATTCTGTACTCGTCAAAGGGTTGTTAATTCTATTTACAAAGAGTCTAAGTTTGCGTATAGATCCTTAGTCCACTTTATCAGCCCGCAGAAATTGTTCCTTTTTCATCGCTGGATTCACTTCCGTTCGGCGATATTTCATTCTCGGTAACGGCGACGCTATCGGCGAGCTCAGCAGAAGCAGATCTCGAAAAAAATCCATAGGACCCGCGCGATCTATTGCCTTTAACATGCCATTAAAGGCGGACGTGATTTCCATTTCGATGCAAATCGCGCGTAATTACGGCCGATGATGAATGACGACGACAGAGTATCGAGCCACGCCGCCCGTAGCCAATCCATTCGAATGGAGTCGCTTATAATTCGCGAATGAGAACAAAACGAAACTTGTCCCCGATCTGTGCTACGCCCTCCATTCGGTGCGATTTTTTTTTTCGTTCACTCTTCCAACGTCGAGCTTCGGTTCGAGCCTACGCTCAGCTTCTTCACCTTTAAGTTTCCCATTAATCTTCCCTCGCTCGCTTCCGCTCTCTCGATTCGCACCACTGATCCACATATTTCCCCATCGCGTCGATGCACGCCGCTTTTCGCCCGTCCCTACTCGCCCCATCGTAAACGCGTGCACACGTTGTCGTACGCCGATGTTTACGCTGGCCCGTGTTGCTAGACGTTAATTAGGAACAGGATTCGGTAACTTTGAAGCTTCGATTAATCTTACGGCGGCGCCTCGTTTGCTGCAACGCGTGTTCCACTGGCGAAGTGAAAACAAAGAGTGGGAATAAATTGTTATTATTATTATTGTGTTCATAAGCTTCTAGGCGGCACAATGCCCGAAGCTTTGCTGTTCCGAGGCGTTTGCCTATACCAGCGATGAAAGGGTGCGTATCACAAATTGTGGGGGATAGTTGCGTTCCTTTTCTAGTTGCATACTGCTCCTGATGATCCTTAATTGGCGAAGGGGCGGTTTTTCCAAGACCCGCCGTATCAAAGATCTACATACGTGACCCTTCGCAGTAGTTTCTTGCTTCAACACCTGCGGCTTACGGGCGAAAGCCTCGGCTCCGCACAGCCAGCCTCAAGGCTCAGTTGGCTGATAGTCACAATCAATCTAGTTGCATACTTGATACGTATATTGGTCACGTTTCAATGTTCAACGGCACATTGACCTCCTAATATTTATCTGCAAACATCAAGTGTAAACGAATATGCAATGTCTACGTGTTGTTACGTAAATCGAAGTCGAAATATAGTACGAAAATTTGTTTGCTCGCGATTCTTTGCACGTTACTTCGATATTAACCCGCTGCCTTGTAACAACGAGTTACACTAGTAAAGTGGTGCAGACTACAGTCTACGTGCATTAGAAACACAGCGTACCGTTTCCAAAGTTTAATTTTCAACCATTTCGCTACGGTGAATTTTAATGAAAAAAATATGCCGAAGTCGTTGGAATACTGAGTTGCCGTGCATTGAATTCGTAGTTTCCTTCTAACTCGTTCCCATTCTTTAGGTAACAAAAACGTGCAAGTGTTTCAGGATGCCAACAGCGTCTTTAATTACCTGAATGAATTAGTAGAAGTGATCAACAACGCGTTACATACGAATTCTTTGACCGCCTATAGGCGCCAATAGTAACGAAAGGGTTAATTGTAATTACATTAATTGTAATTACATTAATTGTAATTACAGTTTCGATATTGGAAAAGACTATTAAGCACAAATTACGTATAATATTTTACACTGTTTTGCGTTCGACGCAATGTTAAAGTAGACAATATCTAACGTCCCAATGAGTAATATTCGAAACATTCGTAGGGCAAGGGGTCGAATAAACGAATTCGCGCGGCAGTTACAGGATCGGTGACAAGTACGTGGATCGTTTAGCGTAGTTTGGTCGGGGTCGCGCGACTCTGTGTCGTGGAGGCCGCGAATGAAGAACGAAAAGCGACAGCGGCGCTTCTAATTAAAGCCGTACACGCTCAAAGATGTCACCGGGAAAACTGATTAACTGTAATTGGGGCTGCGCGAACGCCCGAAGGGCCTGTACACTGTTTTGACAGTCGGTATATCGTTCGCCAACATCGGATGACCCCGCTGCGCCAGCAGCAGGCTACACAGGTGGTCGCTGGATTATCCTTGCATCGTACGCGAAACGCGCTGATAAAAGTGGAGGGATTGAAATTCGCCGGGCTCATCCCGTCCTCGGATTATGCCGGCCGGCAAATTTCACCTTTCTCCGTGCCCTCTTTCTTCTTCCCACGCTTCTTTTTTTTTCCTACTCCCCACTCTGCTACGCCTTCTCCATCTTTTCTCTCTTGAAACTTATTATACGCGTACGGTAGGCGAAAACTCTTCTCGCGCGGCGACTTTCGAATGCTGATTCGGAATTCCGCGAAAACGTGTACGGCGCGCCGCGGGGATAGAGGAGAATGGTAAGAAATAAAGCGTCAAAGCTGGTAATTTCTCGATTGAAACGTTCTTCTGCTGTGGCACGCGAATGCGAGCTGGGCGGAAGGTATATTTTTCAGCGCGATGGGAAGATTATCCTTTCGGAGACGTGCGATGTACTGATACTAGTTCCTTTTTATTCTTACTGTTGAATATTTATTTGCTAAATAAATACAACAGAGTTTTAACCTAAGTATGTATTTAATTAATGTAGTTGTACAAAACGAAAATGCTGTTCTTAGTTTGACGGGTTTCTGCTAACTGACTAAGACTCGGAAAAAAGCCGAGACGCTCAGGGGGTGCAATAAAAGAGTGTCCTCCTCAGGTAGTACTGACCTTTGCAAGGGAGGGGACAGCATCAATGGATACAAATTTTCATTAAAAATACATGCATGCAATGCTTATTCTCAACACTTACTATAAATTATAATTATAAATATTATTCGGAATGGAAAGAATTATTTATTTTTGCGATTATCGTATATTAGTCTCTGGATACTTCGAAAGAATTATGTATTAATCTCTGGAGAATTCTAAAGAATTGTATATGAATCACTGGAGACTTCTAAAGAATTGTATATGAATCTTTGGGGACTTCTATAGAATTATATATTAATCTCTGTATCTCATAAATAGTGGATTAAATTAGTAGCATAATGGAGATTTATTTCTTGCTGAAATAAAGAAATCCGTTGTATTTACACGAGAGGAACGAAAAACCGCGTCGTCGTTGAAGATTTAAACCGTTTCGTAAAACAACGAGTCACACCCTATGATTTATACGTGTTCTTTGGGATCCCAAGACATCGTTACGTGTTCTAAATAATTTAGGTTCCGAGGTGGTACGAAATTCGGCCGTTCCTTTTAACATCCTCCTTCGCGTGTAACGCGTGTACGCGCGCGTATCTCGATTGTGTAAACGTTTATTCGATAATAATTGTCGCGGCAGCCGGATGCAGATTTCCTATGCAAATGAACCGTTTTGCATCGAACGTTTTGGGAGCCACTTGAATGCGGTTGCGGCTCCCCTGATCTCCCGATACGCGGCTTTACGAGTTTGTTATAAACGCGGTGTTGGTTATTTGTTGAGGTTTGTGATAGGATTTTGGGACTCGTTTTGGATTATCTTGATTACCGTTCGCTATTGTCCCGGAGGTTGTTTTATTCGATTATTATTGGCGGCGTGGGATAAGGAAAGTTGTTTATAATTAGTTCTGCGGCTCGTATTGGTTGATTGAAGCGTGGTATTATTTGACCTGTCCGGGTTTGCGACGATTAATTGGTGCTTCGGCGCGAAATCGCGTAAACCTACTTTTTCGCGTTACTCGGCGTACGGGTAAATATGAAATTTAAAATGAAAACGTATTAATAGTAATAGGGTCTGTTAATCGACGTTGACTTCAATTTCTCGGTTCAAATATCGCCGTATGACTAGAAAATTAGAAACAATATAACGAAGAGGCGACTATTCACTGACATCGTCTGCAAAGTGTTAAATCTCAGTTACAGAAGTGTTTATCTAATTAGCGTATAATCGTCTGAAACTTCACATCATTTCCTTCTTTCATTTTCTGTGTATACGTGCTTGGTGTCGTTCGTATTTATCTTATTACTTTCTTTTTCAAAGTGAGCTCTTTTCGCCGTTAATAAATAAATAAATCACATTCCTTTCGTTAAATCGCGTAAATCCGTGGCCGCGTCCAAGTGCAAATTCTCAATTGCAAGCTTTTTCATTCGATCTTTTTGAACTATGGCCGGCTTTCAGGCACGACAAAACGGAAAGGCTCCTTTGGCGACGCCTCGGTGTCGTTTAATTCCCTCGGAGCGGGGCGAAAAGAAATTCGTTTGGAAGAGAAGCGGGTCACAAAGGGTGCGTGGAGTTTCCGCGGACGAATTAACGGCGAGGTAAAATATGACTAACGAAGAAGCACATTCAGTCATTCGGACGCTTAACTTCGCTGATTAACATCCAAATGAAAGCCTTCAATTCCGAACCGCCGCCGGAAGCCGTTACATAACGAGTTCTCCGAGACGCGCGAGACCGAGGTTCATTGAAATGCTGATGATCTTCGGCCGTCAGACACGTTCGGAAAGCTAAAACGAAACTTGCAAACGTCTAACAGCGTTCGAAGTTGCATCGTACGACGAAATGAAAAACGTACCCTTATCGTCAACTTTTCTTTCGTCAAGTTTGAAGTGGCGATTTGTAAAGGATAAAATCGAAAAGAGTTCGTAACAAAATCCAATGCTCTGCAATAAAAAGAAAAGAAGAACAAGAAAATAATTATGCAAGACGAAAGAAATCTCGAAGACCCGTTACATACATACGATATTGTTAAACGTCGTCTTCAGCAAAGTTTATAATATCTTCATTTACACCACTAACTGCTACAAATTTATTCAGCTTAGGTTTATCATTTCTTTCCTCTCATTCGAAATCATTCGTAGTTTGATCGCTATCGATATCGTCACTGTCAGAAGTCGTCGCAATGATACGTCTTGGTTTTAAAGGGCTGACTACTTCTTCGCCACTGTCAGAGTCGCTAACTTCATCTCCAACATTATACGTAACTTTACCAGCTACTAATAATTTAATCTGTTTGTTGCCACTATTATTCGCTCGCTATGCGAATGCGCGCATACGTGCGCTAATGATGCAAATGGTTTACTAATCCATCGAACGTCTTGTCCTACAATTTTTACCGTCTTCCAACTTGAAGTACCGCAAAACGAATACGATTATCGAAAGGAAGAAGTTCTCATTATGGTTCTCTTAAGAAGAGTCACGCAAAAAAAGAATCTTAGAATCCATTGGATTCTGGTGGCTGTTGCAGTTTGAAAGATCCACGAGTTTCACTCGAAACTGGAAAAGTTTCGCCAACTCCTATAAATTTCGATGCCTTCTTCACAGATGGGCCGAAGAACTGTTCTCGCTGCTTTCAGCATAGAACTCTCTCAAAGATTACTCTCCTCTTTGTCGTTGTTTCGCGGGTACACGGATCGACGTTCGCCGACCGAACAAAAAAAGGAAAAAAAAAGGAAAAACGTGGAAAACGAGACTTTTGCGGCAGAATATTACGGGGAACGTCGCGGTGTAGGACTGTGCGTCGGGGTGCTTTCCCCTGGAACTTACCAGGCCACGTTTCGTACGCGAGCGAGTCGATCGATTTTCTTTACGAGGGTTGATTCACGTGCTCGCCCAAGCGACGTAGGGCGGGAATCCACGGCGTTTAAAGCTGAACAACAGTGTAATCCAAAACGCTGTGTGCCGCGGCTAGACGAATCACAGGGACAGGCTTGATTTTCGATCGCGAGAACCTGTTGGATTTACACCCGAACAACGTTACACACTGCCTCGCACTGTAGCCGATCTTCCAACACTTCACTGAGAAACTGTCGAACCTCGCCTCTTTTTTTATATATTTCACTGGAACACACAGTGGAAAGGGGACTTTCGTGCGACGACTAAAACGATTCCAATGCACTCGAAGCGGGCGCGGCTGCACTTTTTGTTTCCTCCACGAACGCCCAGCACCTTTTTTACTCCAAATCCCCCTCCACCGTCGGCCACTAATTAGCTAGTAGACTCGGCAAACTCGTTGCTCGCAAATACAGCGGTTAATTATTCATCGCGTCGCCCGGATCCATTTATTCATCCCTTCCGATTCGAACGAGACGCGATACGCTCGCGATAGATAATCACCGCTGCCAGAGACGTTTCGTACGCAAGCCACTCCACTTGCGTTGCGAGAACGAATCCACCTTTATGTTGCCAGAACAAAACCCACGTGACAATGTTTCCCGTGACTCGCAGCACCGAAAGAACTCGAGGAATTGGCCAGGTTCACCCCGACACCCCTAAGATCCGCGCCGTACACACTCGCGGAGACCGTGGACGGTTAACCTTCCACCGCCCAGCCGAGATTCACTTTAGACCTGGCTCTCGTTGGCGAAACACCTCCCTTCGTCCCGTTTACACCCCACTCCGTAGGTCCGCGCCCGTAGCAACCCCTAGAACGATGCCAACCGGCGTCCTTCTCACGAGGACGTTTCTCCGGAGTGTCGATCGACCCTGCCACATGGACACCTAACCTCTAATTCCGAAGGACAGCCTCGCGCGTATACTCTCGTCCTCCGCGCTCGGACACGTGCGTCTCTCTTCGGCAGCTTCCTCTTCGGGATCCTTGCCCCGTTTAAACGAACCGTCACGCCAGAAACTGCCTCGCCGGAATCTTGCCCCCAGCCTCTCTCGACAACCGAACAAACGAGACGCGCGAGCTTTAAGAGCGCGCGCGCTGTCCACCACCACCGACACCAATTCCACGGCGGCACTTCTAGGGAACGCGGTGCTTCGTTTCGGGGCAGGAAAAGTTCGCGACAGGACCCCCTAGCGAACTCGACGGCAGCGTCGCTCGTTCCGGAACGAACGACGCCCTGTTGTCGTCGCGGCACGGGGTGAACGCACGACTTTGCGGATGACGATCCTCGCCCTCCACCACCCAGAAACTACCTTCCGTCGCTACTGCCACCGCCACCACCGCCTCTTCTGCCCTCACTACCTCCGCCGCCACCACCACCGCCAGCATCGCCCACCTCCACCGCTTTTCACAACCACCTCCACTTCCTCCTCCACCAATACACCGAGCAACTTCGCCCAGCGCGCACACACAGCCCCGCTCCGTGCCTCTCTGTCCTATCCGTGTTGCGAATATTACCAATGCCGAGATTTCTCGTCGGCAAATCCTGCCCTACTGCTACTATCGCTACCCGAGTACTATCCACTTGGAAGCGTAGCAACATCAACGCGTTTCGTATTAACGCTAATGTTGCAACTCCGGTGGGCGCGTACGGGTCGCGGATCGGTGTGTTACGGGATAGGCCGGGGGTTGTTGCGGGATTATGTAGCGATACGTTGCTACAACTGCGCGGCGAGGTTGTTTAAATTTGCTATCCGTCAGCCGGTGCAACTGCGGCTGTTGTTGCCCCGTCAACGGGGGTGATGAACGAGAATAGCCGAGCGTTTCTGAAAATTCTATTACGCGTGTCCAACGGGACCTAATAGGGATCGTTAGTTGTCTCCCGAAGCACGGTAACATTTGTCATCTCTCCGCGTCGACTATTTTTCTCGGCCACCTCTGGCGACCGATAAAACAGGACTCCGACCGTAGGTTGGAATTAACCTAACCCTGGTCCAACCAGGGTGCAACCCTTCCGCTGGTTCCTTGTATTACATAGGGACCCTACGAACACCGGCGACCCGAACGAGATCGCAAGCGGTGCACCTTTTAAACGTGGTTAACACGCGCACACTTCCCCATCGAACGTTGTACGATACCGTAGCCCCGACATCGACACCTACATCGTAGATCGTACGAGAGCAGCCTCCGTGGCGCACAAAGGAGAGCTTCCTAACACGCAGGCGACGTCCCTCGTGGCAACGAGCAGATCCTGCCGTGCGATTCTCAGCCAGTGGTTCTCCTCGCGCAGGTCAGAATCCCCGTGACGGTTGACAAGAATATAGGCGACGAGGGTGGTGTGCAGAGAGTTATCCTGCTCGCTCCCTTGGCGGTTCTCTCGGTGTGTTTACGGGGCGTCTCGACGCAGGCGCCACCACGGGGTTGGGTGGTCACGCTTCGAAGTACCGACGTCGATCGAATCCCCAATTGGGTGGGAGATGTTGGGCACCTGGGGGATGTTGGGGCGCGAGAGGCTTGCCTCGAGGTTAGGGGAAAACGGCGAACCCTCCGCGCTGGTAGACTAGCCTGCACGGGGCTCCGATAACACCGCCGCGACGCGGTTACGCGCGTCCTTTGTGAATGGTAACAAAGCCGCGGCGATTCGTCACCGGAGGAGAGAAGGTCGACTTTCGTCTTTCCACGGTTTACCGCCCACTTCGGCCAACCCGATGACCCACTTCGCTCGGCTCCGTTCGAATGTTTCGATTAAGCGGAGGTGCACCGTTGACGAACGTCCGCGGTTGCCTCGACGATGTCGCCCTTTTAAGCTCCATTTATATGAAACGTTCGGATACGTTCTGTTTCCGACGAATGCAGTCGACGAACAGAAGATAGACATACGTACGTACGTTGTGTACCGCTCTTCTTTTCGTCAACTGTATTCGTTCGACGCGAAACGGGCGCTTGAACGGATAACGTGAATCGACCTTTGGTTGGAATCGATTAGGAATTTGAAGGGTTCTTTTGAACGATTGGTTTTTCGAAGATTCGAGATTTTAACCCTGCAACGTTGGAATTGTTATTTAGATCGCTGGATCAGAGTGACTAGATTTCGTCGCAAAAGTTTGTAGTTTGAGTACGTTGTATTATGCTTCCTTCGTTCTCAGTGATGTACGGAGTACCTTTAGCAAAATGGAAAATGAGGAGCAGAAAATGGAACAGGAATACGAATTGTTGTTGATTATAGTGCAATGGAACGCAAAGTTGACGAGATCGAGACATATTTGGTTCGTTAAAGGGTTCATGAATTTCCTTTGAGAAAGCTTCACTGCTCGAGTAATGTAATTATTTGAAACTTGTCGCGTAACTTCGATTAATTATTTTTTAAGGTATTTAAGATGGGAATAGTGTCAGTTTGATATATTTTTATACGTTGAATACGACGAGTTAATTGCAAATTCTTTGAAAATGTAAAACGAAGTTCAATGTCTCTAATAATGTCACTCGAAGAGTTACTCGAGTGGAAATGATTCTTACATATATTAGCAATTAACAGAATTACACAATTATTACTATAATCGCGTGTAACAACGCCATTACATATATTAGCAGGAGCGATGATATTCTTAGCAAACCAATTTGTTTCGTATTAACCTGCTGTAGTAGCAAAAATGTTTCCTATATAGATGAGAAAATAGCAAACGAGAAGTGTTGTTATAGAGATAACAATACAATTATCGAATGCAATTTCTTTGTTCGAATTTCTGCGAAATTTGACGAAGTTGGTTTACTGTAACTTCATGTTAATTAGTTAAAGTTGTCGAAGGCTCTGTCAAACATGATGGCTTTAGTAGGATCCCATGGGGCTCGCTTATTAATCTTCTATACAAGATAGGAGGCTGTTGTGGTATCCAACATTGGAAATTACAGACTTTGGAAACTTCTTGATTAAAGTAAAACAAAATCCTGGTTGAAACTTACCTTGCACGCCAAACTTGTTTTCGTTTGTTTACAAGCTCTTACAAGCTCTGTACAAATTATAGCAGCGGGATATTCGTATAATATGTAAAAGAAAATATCGAAAGTAGACAGGAATGTTACGATCTTTAAAATATAAAGCAAATCTCCGTTAAGAATCGCAGCATCATTTCTTCGGATGCATTTGCAGATTTAACCTTGATCATCTAAACTTTTCATTGGCGAATCTAAAAGCGTGGAATGAAATTTAGCAAATTCGTATCGGCAAATGATATCTTTCCCCGTTATCAAATTCACAGCTTCGACGACGTATTTCGGTTTCCAATTTACCGATAATACGAGTTTCGCGCAGTCCCGTGTACGTATATATTTAGATGCAAATGCAATACCGAGCGTTAGAATACATTGACAGAGTGCAATAGAGCGGGTGCATTGTATTATGCATATAAAAATAAGAAAGCTATCACGTTTCTCGATGCGATCGTATTGGCTTTTTCTTTTGAAGAGGAGAGAAAACCATTCCGCAGCCTCTTTTACATAAACGGTTGCAGGAAAATATTTTCTCCGTTTACAAGCCGAGGCGAAAGTACCCTTTAACGTGTCCTTGCGACGAGAAGCTAATTTGCATACGTGAATCAAAAAACGATACAGTGGCCAGAAAATGGTATTTGCACGTGATCGCATTTTTCAATGACGCGTCCTTTGTTCAGGTTTAACGTTTCGTTTTTACGATCCCAAATTTTGACTGCCTCGTATGGGAAACGTTGCAATTAGGTTTTATTGGAATAATATTACTCAGCAGATGCAAAAATGTATGTTTACGTTGAGAAGCACTGCTTATTAAACAACAGGGCTAGCTCGGTCACTGAAGCCGATGGTCCTTTGACCGTATCAGATCTAAGGGTCTGGTGCAATAAACATATGGAAGGCCTGTGGCCGTCTTTTCTAAATATCGGCGCCAGTTTTTCCACGCGCGTACTTTCAAGAGCGTTCGAAGCGTTTGTGGAGCTGTAGAGAGGGGATAGAATAGGAAAAGGAAGGGTGTTGCGTTTCGTCCTGGGCCTGCTAGTGGACTCATCAGTGCGGCTACCTAGCAGGCCCTGCCTTAGACTTGGGATATTGGAAGGAAGGTTAAAGGCGGTATATATATGGACGAGGTAGTTGGAGCGAGTACTTTCGAGAATGTCCTATTTTGTATGTCCCTCTAGTGGTGGGTGCAGGAGAGCCGCCACACGTTCATTCCTTGCTCTTTCGCAGCTGAGTAAAGACGTATTCCTCTAGCCTTTGAAATCAAATAAAATCACTCCGTTAAAATTAAAATCGAGCATTCTTACTCAACTCACAACCCCAATATTCCATCAGGTTTTGAATTAATCCTTCGACGAGTAGAGAATTATGTGTTACAGTACAAAAATGTGTATATGTATATTTTATCGCGCGTGTTGACATGGAAAATTAGAAACATAATGGAGATAATAATGGAACATTGTACGTGAGGGAAGATGGGAAAAGGGAAAATTGGGAAAGCTATTAGACGAAAATGGGAAACGACTGGCGGAACTAAAAATGATAGTAGAGAAAATGGGCAAAGAGAAAGTAGAAATTTGAGTAGAGAGAAAAGACTAGAGTGAGAAGAAAAGCCAAAGTTAAGATGCTTGGGATTGTAAACATAAGATAAAGTCTATACAACGCTGAATGCAATGGATAAGAATGCAGCTAGTAATGGTAAAAGTAATTATTACAAAATAAGTTAAGCTATGAGTTCGTGGCAACCAGAAAGATAGCACGCATTAAAATAAGCTAAGTTACGAGATAATTGTCGAATTGTATTGCATCGACCTAACGTGTATGTCTTTCACCCACATTACATTGCCGAGCGACGGAGCGAGAGTCCACCCTGTAAATGGTCTGTCGAAGGCCGGGGGGGAGCGTGGACAAGTAGGGATGACATACCTGCGTTTTTAATAATGAACATGGTGTGCGAGTTTACCTGAAGTTAGTTCCTAAAACGAGACGAACCGAGTCGGAAGGTTCTCCAATAAATAGCGATCGACATTTCTAACTGCATTTTTAGTTTGTCTTTCACGATTCTGCCTATTTCCCGGGCCCTTTTTGGTTGTATTCCTTTTTTGATTCAACAATAATTATAAGTAGAAAGATAGTAATTACCGAATAAGACCAGGACAAGGAAACTGAAATGTTACGGAATATATTTATAGGGATTCGGAATCCATTCAAAGCCGAAAGGCAAGGATTATAATAAACAGACAATAATGGAACATTGTAAAAGCTGGATCAAAAATATTTAACCATATTCGTATGACCATATTTATTAATGGGTTAATTTGTATACTTAATAGTGGCGTATCAATACTTGTTGCAGACACTGCTTGCACATAATTATCAGTTTATTGAATAGTGTCGCGTGTATCATTTGTTTTGGTGACTCTGCCATAACACCCGCAATCTGTTTATTATATATTCGATCAATATTTATATAGGATCAACCATTATTTTCTTACAATGATTCATCGAAGTATTTGAACACTTGTCGTAAGAAACTTTTATTAATATAATGCTTGCGTTGTTCAACACTTCTTGAAATATCCGTGGTCCAATTATTATCAGCATCGTAGCGAAATACAGCTGCTGTGATTATATTTGTAAAATTCGAAACAAATCTCTCATTGCAAGTACTTAAACGTTTCACAACGATCAGATGAATGTTTAAACGGTTAATTATTTCATTAATAAGCAACGATATTTAATACGAGCATCTTCGGCGTTATTTAACGGTATTGTGAGAGATAGAGGCACGAATGCTGGGATAATGGGTTGTCGAAGAGTAGAGATGACGTTGGCCAGGGCCGCCTTCGGCAACCCTGCCATCAATCAAGGAGAAGAGTCCCAACATTCGTAGCCCGCAGGACAGAGCGAGGGCTGTCGCGGCGCCGTGCGTGACCTGGCCACTTCCACCCCCTCGCAAGGGTGACGCAAGCCAGTCCCAAGCTTGGGACCGCGCGTGGTTTTTCTGAGGAAGAGAGGGGACGGACACCCTGTTTTAAGAACGGGGAAACGGAGCGAGAGGGAATTCCCTTTTTGTACGGAGAAGTGTGGTGACGGCGAAGCGCGAAATAAAGCACTTATTTCTTCCGAAATTGTCTAAGTAATCCCGGCCCCTATCCTTACAGTATAGAATTTGCTAATTCCAATCGTTGTTTCCTTTCAATGCCGCCTGGAAACGGGAGAAGCTAAAATTTGTCGAGTTGTAAGAGGTTTCGAGTTGTCGAAGTTTCCAAGGAAGAAATATTTAGCGTTACGAAAACGCGATTTACGAGAGATAGAGACGCGGCAACTGTCGTCTTATGTTTCCCAGCATTCATTTGTTTGACAAATTATGACGCATGCATAGCCATAACTGCGAGTTATAGAGGCAGCCACGATAAAAGTGTGATTTATAGAGGTGAACTTATAGTTGCAGAGATACGCGTGTTCTAAATTCAACTTGCAACAGTACAAAAAAAGATGCGTCTAAATATGCGGCGAATAATTCGAGTCGAAGTAAGTTTTATTTCCAATTTGCAGACGTTTTTATACGCTTGTTATCATACACTGGCTCGCGAGATTATTCGAACGCTATATAGCGTTCCCTTAACATATATTAAGGGAATTCCCCTAATTTGTAAGTTTGATTTTAACGAAAGTTCCTCTGCATAATAGTGCGCATATGGAACAACGTTTTTGCTCACAGGAAATTTCTTTAATTAGGTGAAATCTTACTTGCACGAGGAATATTTGTATCGCAACTTTAACTCGTTAACAAAACGCTACTTTACTATGTCCTAAAGTCATTTCGATCAATATATTTGTTTATTCAGCAACTATATTGTTAGGGTATGAATGAATGTACTTCAGACATGTGATTAAATACACGTATTTGTTTTTATTGGTACCGCGATCCTAACGTTTGCAACGTAAACACTTTAAACACCTGATCGATTAAAGTCGTATCAGGTGTGTAATCGAAGAAAATTGTATATGTTACGGAGTGTGCGATTAATACGGGCATTATTTATAATATCTAGCCATTATGAACACTGAGAAGCTTATACAAATATTAAACTTTGTAAGAAAATCTTAATAAGATAAAAAGTAATCGTAGTATTCGAAAACAAAAGACGATCTTTTGACTGAAAAACGATCTGCCCAACTTCGATCGATACAATTCTGCGCCTGAAAAATCGACGAAAATTGTGCAGAAGAAAATCATTCACCGTTTATCACCGCATTGCAACGCAAATCTACTTAACGAAGAGACGTTTACGCGTCTACTACTGCGATCGATAAAAGATTATATTCCGCATTGTAGATCGGTAAAGTCACGAGCCACTTAGCCACTAGATCGATTCTAGAATTTCCCCCCTCCCTAAAACTCGACGAGAACTTCTAAAAGCTCTAACGAACATTGAAACTCGATAAAGAGGGAAAGAGGTGGGAGAAAAAAGAAAGAAATGCGGACGTGGATCGGTAAATTAATATAAAAAAAACAAGAAGGAAACAAATATAGAAAGAGGCAAATGCAGGCGCAGGCGGTCTAGTGACAGAGGGAATCAAGCACTGAGATCGCGTTTCCCTTTGTTTATTCGTCCTTTGTTTATTCATTCGCTCGCTCTTTTCAGGTTTGCCTACTAATGGAAGAGCAGTTGAGAGTGTGTCAGTGGAACAGGTCGATGTTCCGTCCGCCGGGTCTGAATTCAATCCATAGTTCGTTGCCATAATAAAAAGAAAAAGGAGAAAAGACACACGCTCAGACATGCACACACGCGCACACACGCGACACGCGCACGTACACGTGAAATGCGGTTTTATTTGGTTGGCAACGCGACCAGCAGAAGGAGAAATCATTTCCACAATATGACCTGCATGCCAAGAGTTTCGCTTGAACTGTATTCGCTTGAACTGGGCGCGATCCATCATTCCCCACGTATCCTGGTTTATCTTCCCCATGAACCCCATTATACCGCCATGATCGAGTTCCTAACATATTTTTCGGGGATAAGAAACGGCCAAGTCGCCCATCGGAGGCCTTGAAAGTGGTCGATGTTTGATGAGCACATATATCAAACTTCTGTGCCAATAGCGCGGGCTGAAGTTATGTATTAGGTTAGGGTTAGATTGTTTGCCAGCAGGTTGCTCTCTTCCTTTAATTAAATCGAGCGGCTTTATTATTTCGTGCTTCGTTTCATTAGGTGACAGGACGATGTTTAACCTGTTGTGTTCTATCGTACAATTCTTTGAGTATTATGCTTACGTATGTCAGCTATTATTAATAGTTCACGGTTCTCACTTTTGTTCGAAATATCGGAATACTCTATGTAATTTTGTGTTTCGAAAGCATTAATCGTTTGCACTCTGAAACTATTTTAATATGATCTACGGGTAACTCGAATACATTTTTCTGGATCTTATGAGAATTTACCGTTATTCCGTACTTCGGAAATGGGAAGAGTAGTCTTTAACTTGCTTCGTTTCGAGAAAGAAATAGAGATTGATTTGGTAGAAACGAATGAAAATTTTAAATCTTGAATTACGAGAAAATTTATGTATGTCGTCGTAGCAGCGCCAACAGAGTGCAAAGGGTTAATCTTCTCAGGTGAAATTAAAGTTAAAACAAAGATAGCATTGCATCGTAAATTTATCTTTAACGAATCTATCAAAGATTGGCGAACATCAAATGAAAGAATCTTAAACCTTAACTTTCGCTCGAGTTCGCGCGTGTTTCAATAACGAAGTCAACGAAGTGCGAAAAGTTATCTTTGCCCCTCTGTTAACGTTTATACGAATGATAGCGTGGAATTTAAATTAGCTGGAATTGAATATATTTTTGTTAATCGTACGTCATTGAAGATTGGCTTTCAGAAGCAAAATTTCAAAGCGGAATAGATGGCAGCGAGCGATTAAAAAATTCGTCGTCGATAAATTTCGTAACCAAAGAAGATAATACATAATTTCGGTACACGCGTTTCTGTTAATGCTTGTTTAATCGTATTACGTTCAATTGAAACGGTATTTAGATTATCGATATATAACAGTGACCCTTTCAATTATAATGCAACGCGTTCGAGGAGCGTACTTGTAGTATAATAAATTATATTTGATCACTGCTCGTTTACGCACATTTTCATTAGAGTCCATTCGATTCTAAACTATGCTCTATACTGAATAATCTTCGTTACTGTAAATTGTACGAATAGCGTTCGAGTATAATACAATTTCGAATAACATAGTGGGTACACAATTGCAATAAACGAAGAATGGAAATAAGGAAACCTGAAGGTGGCTTTTTTCCAAAATTTCTTTAATAATTCATTAGTTAGGAATTATATTTATATAAGTGACAAAATTGGTACACAAGAGGGGAATTGTCATCCGGAGTAATTAATACAGCTTCTATAATTGTTAATATAAAAAGGTAACATTGCATATGCCGATAAACAATGAGTTATCCTATTTTCAATTCTAATCCTATACACCTGAGAAAATAAAGAGTACGCAAAAATAAGGAACGGAGTTTACTTTGTTTCTTGAGTTTTGTCGAAAATTTCTTTAATAATTCTTTAGATAAGAACGATATTTATAAGTGACAAAATTGGTACACAAGAGGGGAATTGTCATCAGGAGTAATTAATACAACTTTTATAATTGTTAATATAAAAAGGTAACATTGCATATGCCGATAAACAATGAGTTATCCTATTTTCAATTCTAATCCTATACACCTCGGAAAATAAAGAGTACGCAAAAATAAGGAACGGAGTTTACTTTGTTTCTTGAGTTTCGTCGAAAATTTCTTTAATAATTCTCTCGACAAGAATGATATTTATATAAGTGACAAAATTGGTACACAAGAGGGGAATTATCATCAGGAGTAATTAATACAGCTTCTATAATTGTTAATATAAAAAGGTAACATTGCATATGCCGATAAACAATGAGTTATCCTATTTTCAATTCTAATCCTATACACCTCGGAAAATAAAGAGTACGCAAAAATAAGGAACGGAGTTTACTATGTTTCTTGAGTTTTGTCGAAAATGCGTTTAACAATTCTTTAGATAAGAACGATGTTTATAAGTGACAAAATTCGTACACAAGAGGGGAATTGTCATCAGGAGTATTGGAAATGGGTTATGAAATAATGGAGCAGTTTATATCTATTAGTCTCACTTTATTAATACGGCTTTAAAAAGCACGTCTGACTGTTTCTATTTTATGAAAGCGAATGGGACGAACACCAAAAAGGTTAGCGTCAGCTTTTTATTGACGAGGCTGTTTATATCTTTGCCTGGCGACGAAGTCACTTGTCTTCGTATAATGAAAATACATCTTTCTATCGCCAAATTTAGTCTATCTAATAAGGGAACGTTGGGCATTATTGCTATTATCTAGCTTAGCATTAGTAATAATTCAACAAGGAGTAATTAATACAGTTTTTATAATTGGTAATATAAAAAGATAACATTGCATATGCCGATAAACAATGAGTTATCCTATTTTCAATTCTAATCCTATACACCTGGGAAAACAAAAATGGAACGAAGTTTACTTTGTTTCTTAAGTTTTGTCGATAAGTGTATCTCGATTTCCGCTCACTCCCGCAGCTCGACGCTAACGAACTGTTCCCTGTTGATATTAACGAGCGTACCACTGAAATTGCACCCGCTACAAGTGTCTGTCAGGTATCATCGACTAAGAGTCGGTTATTGCTCCTCGATTTACGAGCCCCTTTCGGGGATCGCGAGTTTCGCGAAGAGAAGAGAAGGGAAAGGGGTCGGTAACCCTGAATCGTCGGCTGTTCCACGCGGCTGCGTTGGTCTGGAGTGCAGCTCTTAGCTCGGAGGTAAAAGGGCTAGGGAATCTTTTTCAGTGGAAGAGCACCAAGAAGGGAGACATAGATATATATATATACACGTCAACTTGCCCTAGACCTTCGTTGCCAACGCTTTACTTAGCCCTGAGCTTGCAATTCCGCGTCCCCATTACAATATCTCGGATCGCATAGCCCTCCGGCTAGTTGAGCACCGGTGACCCACCCTTTTTTTTTTTACCATCGTGTTTCCTTCTTCGAGTGTCCTCTCCTCTTTTCTTTTCCTCTTCGCTCGCCTCTCGAATCTACGATTCCCTCCCTCGTGCACTTCTCCTGCGCTACTCTCCCTCGACTGCTTTTCTCTCCACTCGTATCCACGCGCCGCGATACGGGTTCGAACAATGTGGGTTATTACAGAGGGAAGAAAAGCGGGCTGCGGTGGCTGGCTGTTGAAACGAGCGTTGCGCGACGACTGTTTTCGAAACTGCGTTCGGTGTTTAATGCAAACGTGTTGTCTCTGACGGATGATGATTTTACCTTTCGCTTTGTGCCATAGGGGCACTGCGAGAGATACTTTCGAGGGGTCGCTTCGTTTGCTTTTCGGTCGACGACAGTTTTCTCCCTACGCTTTTAAGGCGAGATGGACACACGCGCGCGAGCCACGGGGTTAATTTCTGTTTTTGTGGTTGGCGATGGGTTGCGAGGCGAGGCGTTGCTTGAATAGACGCGACGGTTAGGTGCGGTGAAATATGGACAGCGGAGAGATCGTTGCTAGAGATGACGTTTTCAAGAGCTTCGAAATTTATCCCTTAAAGTTTCACGAATCGCAAGTATTAGTTTTATCGTAAAGTAGTTTATGTCGACTTCGATTGGACGCAACGATACGAATACGTAGAAAAATTCATTCGGCCTCTCGTCGACTTTTTAGCTACGTATAATTTATAATTGTACAAAGCTTTACGCTTCGTATAATTTATAATTGTGCGAAGCTTTAGGCTTCGTATAATTTATAATTGTGCGAAGCATTACGCTTCTTATAATTTATAATTGTGCGAAGCATTACGCTTCTTATAATTTATAATTGTACGAAGCTTTACGCTTCTTGTGGTTGAGGAATTAATGGACATAGTTAAATAAATAGTTGCTCAATATTTCCTTTTTATACTTGGTTTAGAACGATTAAAGATGCTATCAGAATTTTATCTAGACGCTTTCGTTCTTCTCACTGATTAATTTGCCCCTCGTACAAATTGCTATTTTTCTATTTCAATGCTGCGCCGAGTGCAAACCACTGAAATAACATACGCAGCTTCTATTTAATAGTCTTCGGTCTTACAAATTAAAGTTGTAAGTAGAATTAAAGTTAAAGTTGATTAAAAAACACGGTACGTTTTTATTGTATTTAAATCACACTTTGCATTCGTCGTTACACGGCAAAGTGTTAACAGAATTCGCGTTTTAGTATAAAATTCTTTTCTTACAAAATTCTTTTCTTACAAAATTCTTTTCTTACAAAATTCGACGTTTCTCTGTACAAAACTTGACTTAAAACTAACTTTCACGTATCGACGAAACTTCCACAATGTTTACGCTTAATTAAAGATCGACTTTGTTCCATATTAGTGCTATGAATAACGCAACAATTAACAAACCTGACTATTGCAACAGCATCGCGATCGAATAACCAACAATTCGACTAACAAAAGAAAATGCTTTTCGCCTCCGTCGTTGCAAAGATCGTTAGAATATAACGAAACGGAAACCATAATTTAACGTACATTTGCGAGAGATCAAATACAATTGTAGCAAAAGGATTAACTTTATAGCGTGACTATTCGTTCGATTATTAACAAAAAATTCGCGTTAGGAAATCGACGAGACGCGACGGTGCGATAAATTACACGGGAAATATTTTCCGCGTCATCATTTAAGATGAGCAGTTTAAGTGGCTATGATATCGTGAATCAGCCATAAAGTTTTCCAGCTAGTTGAACGCGAAATTCCTTCGGTATGTTCGAAGGGGTGGTGGGCATCCCTTTTCATTTCTCTTTATCGCTTTTTAGTCCGCCCGTCTTCCTGCAGTCGCTTATGGCATTTCCTTGTACTGCAGTTTCCACTCTTATATTGCAACGGGACAATCGAGACGTTCTCTTGCTCGATTCGAGAACCGAGCTATTGTTTCAATTCCAGTAAACGTTCCTTTCGTCCTCGCAAAAAAGATTTTTCTCTTCGCTTCTGAAGTTTCCGGCTACTTAGCGTACGCTACTAAATCAATTATCTTTCTTCCGATTATTGTTACCCTTTAGGCAGCGCTTTCGATTTTTTTAAGGGATGAAAAGGTACAACTTTTCCCCTTTCCGCAGCACTTAACGATTGAAATGTTCACAAAAGCTATAAAAGCATGTTAGAATTACCACTGAATCGTACTATTAAAATAATTCTGGAGTGCAAGTGGTGAATAATGCCGCGGAAAGCTTAAATTTAGTCGTCTTAACGGCAAACGTTCGCAGCGATTAATACCAATTCCTGTTGTTCATTCTGTTGAGTACGCGTTTTCTATTTTTGACATTCTAATAGTGAAACCAGTACGTCGTACGCCGACTTAACTTTGTGCGACTGATTGGATGTGGACTGTATTTAATGTTTTACTTCAGCGAACATAAGTGGAATGTTTATTAAACGGATTCGGTCTTACTCGTCAGCGGCGAGTGTCTACAATCACGTCTGTGTACAGTGCAGAGATGACTTGTTGGCGAGCGTCCTACAAGCTGAACGGCACAGGGGCAAGGGGAGCAATTCGCTCGCACCGCCCATTAGCCAGTAGAAAGTCTTTCTTCCGGATTCTTAGATGCTACATGCATAGTAGTAGGTCCTTCATATTCGCTAAGGATTCGCGAGAACGGACCCTCCCAGGTATCTTCTTGAAGATTTCCCCACATCCTCGCGAAAAAAAAAATTAGGTTTACGCCAATGTGATTCAGTTGTAGTTCCAGGTCGTCCTATCTCACTCAACCTCCACGTGTTTTGTTTCGCGTTCTTTGTCACGCAGTGGACTTGTGTCGTGACCGATACAGCCAATGACGATAATACGTCTGACCGAAGGTGTCGCTAATATGCGACAGCCAATCGGTTTGCCTCGCCAACAAGTCATCTCTGCACTGTACTCCGTCTCGTTTGTCTCGCTTGAAAATTGTTGTACATCTCCCGTCTCTGGATATTGCGTGGGCTTTTATATAAGCTTTGGGTAGGCGTGTGGAAAAATTGAAAGTCAGCCTTATTCGTAGCCTTCCAAGGTAGTGGGCGCGTACGACCAATTTTCTTCGAGTGGGACTAACTTCCCCTCAACTCGTGATCCTAGAGGGGTTGCCGATTGCAGCCCCCGAGTGACCCACGCAAGGGTCCCGAGCGTTCTTGTCGCTGACCCTAGCGAGTAATAAAACCAAGGATCACCTCGACTTCTGGCAAACAGATGTAAAGTTAAAACTATTGTAAATCTACAAAAACTGGCAAAACGTGCCGAAGCAACTGCGACTAAAATTAGTGAAGTAACGGGTTCCTTGGGCTTTTATTCCTGCTAGGGTACAAATAATCAGGGTTCAAATGTGCCTCGCAGGAGGTTTCGTTAATAGCCATCCTAAAGCAATTTCGCTACGCGACACATTCGTTTCTATTTCTGCGCGTGGATGGAAAATTTCGACGGAAAAATTGCGCGGCTGTCGGTTGAACAATGCCGCGGAAGGCGTAAAATTTTGGCCGCCTTAACGGCGAACGATTCGTTGCTTTGTAGCCGGAGAAATGGGATATCGAAGATACTCGGCTAATGGGAATTTGGAATGGCGCGAAGGCGGAATGAAAGGGAGGATTTCCGCGCAAATCCGGGCGTCCGTGACGAGCGGACAGTGGAAAGTGTCTCGAAGTGTTAAACCGAGTGTCGATATTAATACCCTGGCCGAAATCCGTATCGAGAAAGAGGGAGACCCGACCTCGTTTCCGGTGCTCGTTGAAACCGCCGACCGCTTCAATGCGCTCGAGAGGACGAAAATTCTAGCCGGGGTCCCCCTCGCGAAACCGAGAGAGAAATCTTCTCCGGCAGAGAAGAATAACGCGTCTCGCGTGGGATACGGAAAACTCGTTATGGCCGGAAGTACGCTCTCGTTTCGCGAACTTATCGCGAGAACATTTTGCCGGCCAAAATTCACCGTATTCCAACCTTCGTTCTTCGGCTGATTTTAACACTTCTGTGGGAATTTCGAGGATATAAAGCGGGCAACAAAATTACATTCCTTAACTGATTTTAACACTTTCGCGGGAATTTGGACGACGGTAAAGTGGATGGAAATAAAGAAAGGGCTAAAAGTGGCAGAATTTAAGCTACCAGGAATAAACAATTTCGTCCTTCGTCAAAGTATTATTCGTTAACGAAATATCTAAAGGTTAAACTCGTTCTGTACGTGTATCGTATTATTCTATATGAATTAACGATGTCTTTGGTTTAATATTTTAAAGTTCCACTCATTATTCATTATAAAATATTCGTCACGAAAACTACTAGTCTATTATCGTACAATTATTTCCTAAATTTCTAAGTTTGGGTTAGATTATCTAATCTATATGGATTAACGATGTCTTTGGTTTAATATTTTAATGTTATATTCATTATTGATTATAAAATATTCGTCACGAAGACTACTAGTCTATTATTGTACAATTATTTCTAAGATTTCTAAGTTTGGGTTAGGTTATCTAATATATATGGATTAACAATGTCTTTGGTTTAATATTTTAAAGTTCCACACATTATTCATTATAAAATATTGGTCACGAAGACTACTAGTCTATTATTGTACAATTATTTCTACGATTTCTAAGTTTGGGTTAGGTTATCTAATATATATGGATTAACGATGTCTTTCGTTTAATATTTTAAAGTTCCACACATTATTCATTATAAAATATTGGTCACGAAGACTACTAGTCTATTATCGTACAATTATTTCTAAGATTTCTAAGTTTGGGTTAGGTTATCTAATCTATATGGATTAACGATGTCTTTCGTTTAATATTTTAAAGTTATATTCATCATTGATTATAAAATATTCGTCACGAGGACTACTAGTCTATTATCGTACAATTATTTCTAAGATTTCTAGGTTTGGGTTAGGTTATCTAATCTATATGGATTAACGATGTCTTTGGTTTAATATTTTATAATTCTATTCATCATTGATTATAAAGTATTGGTCACGAAAACTACTAGTCTGTTATCGTACAATTATTTCTAAGATTTCTAGGTTTCCAAAGATTTTATAAATCTTGTTATGGAGTGTTCTTTAAATGTACGTTTAAACGATCAAGGATAGGTTACCCCATAATAAGGGTGTCTGACGACAAGACATTTATCCAATAAAGATAGAAATTAAGTTTATACCAAGTTAGATTTATACCAACTATCATTGACCAAATTTTAATCTAATTTTCGCGTTTCTTATTATTAACTTTGGTGGTTGATTTTACCCCCTAAATATGAAAACTTAATGAAAGAATCATTTTTTGATTCTCTACAACATAGCAGAGAACCAAAGCAATTGGAGGATGCTTAAAAGCTGTTGCTTATCAATCAAACAATGAATTCCTTTACATCAACTTCGAAACGAAACATCGTTACCACACCCTCTCTCTCTGTAATTCCTTTCGCGATTATTTTTCAACTCGGGTAGCGAGCTTCCAGCCGGAAAATCCTACTTCCGGTACACCACGACGAGACAGGAACTCGTTCCTTCCTGAACACCGGCGCAAGTTCGTAAGAAAGTCTAGGCTGCTGGTTTCTGTTCCGTCACGGCAACCTCGTTAGTTTCGCTTCGTGTGATTGATTAATTGATTAACTCGCGAGCTCCACCAGTTTCTCGTTGTTTTCTTTAACAGTTTTCGTAAGTGAACATGGTACGTAGGTTTCGCGTTCGACTTCAATCGACGAACGTGAGAAAGTAAGCCTTCTACAGTGCATTTCGTTTATTTCTGATTCGAACTTTACAATATAGAAGTGTGGATGAAAATGAGACTTGTTTCATTTAAATTTTGTTAAATTAAAATGAACCTTGTTTCATTTCAATTTTGTTACATTAAACTGAACCTTGCTTCATTTAAATTTTGTTAAATTAAACTGAACCTTGTTTCATTTAAATTTTGTTAAATTAAACTGAACCTTGTTTCATTTTAATTTTGTTAGATTAAACTGAAACTTGTTTCATTTAAATTTTGTTAAATTATCGTGTGGTTCGTATTGGTAGAATTCCGCGTATGCTACCAATAGTATATGGTCAAAAATGGTCTTTATTAAATCTCGATAGAGGTCCCATTTAGAACGCAACGAAACGCGGCATATTCTACGTTGAATATTTTCCAATCGTACTCCTGTAAAAAAGATAAAAAGGGGACCAAAATTTTGGCTGCAACTCTTATCTAAAACCTACGCGTTCGTTCGATGAACCCTTTGCGGACGAGAACTAGTAACACTTGTGAGAGTATCTTTAGTTTTGAATTCCACGACTTTGAGTTTTCACGCTTTCGAGTTGCAAACCATTTCATTTCCAACGATTTCAAATGTTTATTATTACTTTAAGTATTCATTGCATTAAGTTTCGTGCTTTAATAGTCGACACGGTTTCGGAAAGCCAAAAAAGTGATTAGGCGATTATTTGTCGACGCTCGTCCGCAAAGTGTTAACTCGTATTTGGCCAGAAAAGGCGAGTTTCGCAACGACGCACAGTGGGGTATTTGCCCGGAAAAGCCGGACATTAGACGATTTTAAAAATCGTACCTAAACCATACAATTTGTATTTCTTGAGGTAGTTAAATGTGTGAGGAACATTGTATTGTAGGGAGACTAGGAAGAGGGAAATGTCAGGATCCGAAATTACTTCCAAGTCCTCCTCTTATGAATAGATATATATATTTCTACGTGTACAATTGAACGAGGATCAATGGTCGCACGGCTTGCTCGAGGGCCAGCCGTTCGCCTTCGTGCTTACGCTGTGACTGCCAGAAATCGCTCTGGCTTGCACCCCCTAAATTCAAGGGTGCCGGCCTTCGTCGCCTGGCCGCGAGTCCCGCTATTGTTTTGACTTGTCTACGACCGACGAGTGACAACCTACAGGCCCAAGCACATGGTCGGCTGGGTTTTCTCCGACCTCGTGCCTTCATGGGCTCCAAGTGTTTCAAAAGCCTACAGTATCAACATTTTTTTCCTCATTTTTTTATTCATAAAACACTGTACATCATCGAAAGTTAAGAGTTTTTACGACGCGCGTTGCTACTTTCACTAGTCCCTGAAACATCGTTCACTTGTTATTGATTTTTAACTGTTTCAAATAAATTATATAGATTTTTGTTTTATAGAAGTGATTTAGATAAGCATATACTGTACTGTTAAACAGGTTTTACTTGTGCATCATGTATATTTTTCTAATTATTAATATTTAAAAATGTTGCGACGTACTCGTTTTGTGTTGTAGTTTCGAGCACTTCGCTTCCCGAAGTGCGAATTAACGCAATCAGGATAGTTGTAATTTTCTGAATGATTGTGCACTGGTGCATGCACTGTGTTGGTTAATGTATGTAATGAATGTCTCTTGAACTGTGATGTTCGGTGGTTTGTGAGTGACTAACTTTGGACGACTCCTGTCCCGACCGATGAAGCCGATCGCGGAGTCTCGGATCCTCTTAATGACTCGCTGATTGGTGCCCTTGCATTTTTGACAGTTACCAATCAGCGAGCCTAATATGAATTTCGACACACCTCTTTGCGCCCTCAGCGCGTTCGTTTGGAGAGGGCTGCCGAAGTGTGTTGTGGGGGTGACGACGTTTCACAACGTCGCGGAAATTCCTCCAGCTAGCCGACCCTTGGATATGTTTTACCGTTAGAAACAGATGTCGACTGTCCTTTAGAATTTCCCGGTTTATGATACGGCCATGGTTATTGAGAGGCGAAAGAAGCGACCCGCTAATACTCATTAACTGAGTTGTAGCTTGTTTTCCTTCGCCAGGATGTATTGTGAATCTAAAGCAAGCTAGCTGTAACGAAAAGGTCCATTATCTCAAAAATAACCCTCGGTGCGCGTCCGCACCATAAACCGCGTTGGCAATGGTTCTCAACAAAGTCCTAATGGTATATTTCTCGGAGGGGCTTTGGAGTTTCGCAGAAACAAAAAATAATCAATTATTCAGTAATTTTCTCAACGATTTGAAGACTTCGTTAAGTCGCGACGATGGGAAAGGTTCGCGAATAGCTGCGAAGCCGAGATCCGCGCTAAAGTTCTCCTGCGTTGCAGCGAGGCTACGCGATGGATGCAACTCCGTGAAAGCCCATCTTCTAATAAACTTGCCGCGGCGCAAAACGACGAGAACGACGCGAAACGGCCGGAGATTCCTCCTTCATCCACCCTTAACGTTACACGCTGATCGCGTGGCGACCGTCTACGCGCTAAAACTCCACATTCCTGCGCTAATATACACGCTTCGAAACGGTTGGCGTTCGCGCAGTGGCGCGGAAAGCCGGAAATTTTCCGGACAAAAGGAGCCCGGCGAAATGAAGTCGTCTAGGATCGGCTTTACGAACCTTTCGCTCTTTCCCCGAGGAAGTTGGGAATTAAGAGCGAGTTAAGGTGCAGCGATAACGCCGATAATGCCGCGCCCAAGCAGCAGAAAGGATGCCGACTGGTCGAGAGATATGGCGTGTCGATCGAGCCGCTGGCTTTTCATGGCGAACTTTTGCCTCCCCCTCCCCCTGCTTCTCTTTAATATCTCATTTTTTGATCCCCGACCGTCTTCGAGCGGGAAGTTTCGCGAATTACCGATAAGAAGTCCGGCGAGTTGAGAATTTAAGAGCGTTTGTATTATCGTAATGTTTGTTCTCGCGAACAAACGATTGTCTTTAGAAATATAGCGGCGGAGAAGGTTTGGAGTTTGAGATAGGATAGAAATAAGGGATGTGGTTTTTATGCAGGCTAGGATAGATGTTCCAATTACTGCCAGTGTTTATTACTGTGGAGCTGTAGAGAGGGGATAAAATAGGAAAAGGAAGGGTGTTGCGTTTCGTGCTGGGCCTGTTAGTGGACTCATCAGTAAGGCTACCTAGTAGGCTCTGGCCTTAGACACTGGGATATTGGAAGGTATTTTATTTTTGTCGAAGTACTATTGAGGAGGGGGGATAGGATAGGGAAAAGGAAGGGTGTTGCGTTTCGTGCTGGGCCTGCTAGTGAACTCATCAGTGTGGCTACATAGCAGGCCCTGCGTTAGACTTGGGATATTGGAAGGAAGGTTAAAGGCGGTATATATATGGACGAGGTAGTTGGAGCGAGTACTTTCGAGAAAGCCTATTTCGTATGTCCCTCTAGTGGTGGGTGCAGGAGAGCCGCCACATTACAATTGTCGCTTTAATTGTTTTATTTAATAGAGAAGTAACGTTATGAAGACGCGTGACCAAAAGAATTTAATTGATCTATTGTAGGAAGATAATGGGCAAAGGATGCGGATGGGCGTGTAGGATTCGGAGATGATCGTGGGGTTTACACAAGCCAGATCTCTACACAGTCTCTAAATAAAAGAATTATATCTATTAAACGCTATTCGTCTGGTTTACAGCTGTCCCGCTTCTATCTTACATCTGTCTTACCACTAACTTATTTTTCGCGTATCCGGCTTTTTTAAAGCGTCCTTCGCAAGGCGGACGTTCTTCCTCTCCACCAATCAGTGGATTTTTTTAACCCGTCTACGGCCTCTAACTATGGTGGGGCACCCTCCCCTAGGAGCCGTTCCCCCGTAATTTTTCGTAGGTGCCAGGATCTATGAGGTGGCCAAAATTTCCTTCCTCAAGTCGCTAAGGATTCGACCCCCTCATAAACCTGGTCACCGTTCCGGTCGGCTCGATCGTTACCCATGCCGGCTGTTATAAACCCCCGTAATGTTTATCTCCCTTTCCTGATTTTAGCCTACACTATTTTAGAATTTCTGGATCTCCTGGATAAATAACGATTTTCAAAGCAAGAAATTTTAATTAATTAATTTATTTATTTATTTATTTGTTTACGGGATAATAAACCCTTTACAGTACAAAGAAAATTTAGTTTCAACGATAATTTTAATTTTGTATTATAAGATTGGATGTTATTCAAGGAAAATTGTGTACAACATTCGAACGATTTGCATGTGACATGATACGAAAATAGTAGCGAATTAATGGTAGCCTAAGTAGGTACGAAAACAATAGTAGAGCAAGGGTTTAATGTTGAAACTCCAAAATTCACCAACGAATATATAATTTTAACGTTTCATTTCAAAGAATGTAATCCACATGTAGCATTGAAATCTTTTTATCCTCGATACTTCGTACATCGTTTAGCTATTAAACGAAACAATTAAACTGGCAGTTATTGGAACGTCCACCGTGCATAACGTAATACCAGCCTCATTTGTAACGTTGCTGAAAATGGTGGAAACTATTAATGCGGTTAAGAAGTGTAATTTTATGTCCGCCGGTGTTTTGTTTCGCTGCTGCTACGGCGAAATTCTCGTTCACGGTTCTAAAGCAGGACCGCACAAAGGCACATTAGACACAAAAGGCACGCGAGATAGCATAATCAGAGCTTTGTCCGTGGTCAGCGTGCGATATTTATTTTCATCGCGCAATTATTGTCGTAATTTCCCGGTTTCTAATGCGGAATATATTACCACACGCGTTCAAATCGCGCAACTTTCACGCGAAGCCATTTATACTCGTGCGTGTCGCATAAGCGGCCTTCGTCGCGTGATCAGCAACGCTTCTAACAACTGTCGCGTATTTTAATCAATGGAGCAACGAAAGAAACACAGACGTGAAGGTGTACCTTCACGATCGTCAAAGTTAGAATTTTTACACGCGTGAAATTCCAGTTTTCAAATTGATTATATCCCCGTACTTTGGTCGATGATTTCGCGTTTCATTTCGCTTCCTGTTTCGCCGAGGAAGATTCATCGAATACGCGTACATATGCACGTAAAATGCCTCTACCACGGTTAGCGTTAAATTCGCCTCGATAATCAACGAGCTCGCGAAGAAAACCTTCTTTTTAGCTCGCACCCCGAGCTACGCCACTGCACTTTCTCCCCCGCGCATTCGTGCACTCGCACGTCTACCGATCGCTTCGCGTAACGAGACGCGTGATGCGCGAGTACGCGGCGTGCATTCGCACGCGTTCGCTTTCTTTGTTTTCCCTCCGCGTACCGATGAAACTTTCTCCCGACAAGAGGGGTGTTGATACCGTTGCGCGAATATGCATACGCCTACTTGAATAACGATTCAATTAGGCCTGTCGTATCGTTCGGTGCACTTTAGCGCACTCGATACAACCCGATGCCGCACTACCGGAACTGTTCAGAGCTGCTACTAAAAATGTCACGACAAATTTTTCTTCCAACTTTGTTTTTAAACTTCGGTTCCCATCGTACGCGGAATTCTTCCTCGAATTTTAGTACAATAAAGCGGTTCCTGCCTTTCTTTTCTCAATGAGAAATATCAGATATCTCTGATTATGAGAAATGTTGAAACGTCACAATGAAACGTAAATATTTTTCTTACGAGTAGGTACGAAAAATGAATATGTTTTTTACGAGTACGTACGAAAAATGAATATTCTTCTTACGAATAGGTACGAAAAAAAGAATATTTATCTTACGAATAGGTACGAAAAATGAATATTTTTGTTACGAGTACGTACGAAAAATGAATATTTTTGTTACGAGTACGTACGAAAAATGAATATGTTTCTTACGAATACGCAAGAAAAATCTCAATATGGAAGCTACTGAATACGTCATTCGCAATTCTTAACCCTTTTCGGACGATGAATAATATCACTTAAAAGAGTACTTTGATTTTGAATTCCAAGCCTCGAAATTTCCAAGCTTTCGAATTCCAGTCCGACAAATTTCCAAAACTTTGAAGCATTTATTGACGATATTAATTTAAATGTCTCGCTTTAACAATAGACTTGCGCCCGCAAAGCTCAAAAAATGATTGGGCGGCTATTTGCAGACACTCGTCCGCAAAGGGTTAATTGCAAGACTGCTGCGTTACAGCAGCGAGGCTATTTCACGATCTTTCAATCGTCCCGCAGAAGTACTATCTTTTTGCTCGACGTTCCTTCTGAAACGCGTTGGCAAAGTTTATCGATTTCGATGTTGAACACCCTGTACATCTGGTCTTGCTTCGCCTCCGATCCCCAAGGACTCTGCTCCCCGCTGAAGTACATTGGTCTATCCAAGATACTTCCCGGGATAATAATTATTCCCACAGCGAGAACCGTCGCGTCGCGGACCTTTATGAAACAAGAATTCCTGTCGTCTTGCGGAGTAGTTTAGTTAGCAACGGTGGTCAAACTTCGGCAACGCGCGGCATTCGCTTTCCAGTCGACGATTAATTGTTCCCTGCGATAAACGTTGATGAAGTTCGTAAATACCTCGCCACTGTTCCCAATTATTCGCGTGCCACTCGATCGCGTTCGTTGTATCGTTATACGCCCGGTATCGTGTTCGTTTCTATTGCGTTAATTAAAGTCAACGTATAAACTGGTGAAAAGTACGTTTTTACCATTTGCGTATCTTTACGCGTGACATTTGAAATCTGTCAATTCGACGACGTTGTCTCTGTGTGAATCTAGTGTTAATCGATACATCGATGTATCGTAACAGTGCCAATAAAGCGCAAAAAGTGAATATTAATGTTGGGGTTATGCTTCCGAATGTAGTTTTTATTGAAACGAAATAAAATAAACGTTTAATAAGAGTAAAACTAAATACAAAGCTGGTTGATGTTTCCTTGCTGAGGGAACGCAGTGAAGTGACGAAAATCGCCTGCATGAACGTGCGGCTCGTGTACAACAATGGCCCAATGCCATAAAACGACGGTCAGGGAGGGAAAGCAAGAACCAAAAATGCACGCGAACTAATGTAGAAATTCAGCCTTCGCACGAAATGTGCAAAGGTCAGAAAGCATGCTGTCCCTCGTACACCCAGCTCCAGGTATGCCTATGCCTGCTAGTCTAAGAACAATCAAAATACCCAAACACAATTCAAAGTAAAATCAACAATTAATAATGGTAATGACGATACTTCGAGTTGCTATTTGTAAAGTTCAGTTTCTTTGTTATTCGTTCCTTGTTTCGGTAACTAAAATTATTCACGCGTTTAGTGAGGTTAATTTATTATAATGAATATAATATAATTTTAATTTCGTCGTAAACTCGTCGTTCGAATAGTCGAAGGAAGCGTGTTATATATGTAGGAAATAATCATTGGGTTAGAATAAACTAAATGGTTTTATTTACGTCACTGCTCACAATATCTCTCACTATACTCTCCGTTCGTCAACCTCTCACTCAGACTCGCTACAACTCTCTGCCCTGCGGCTGGAAAAACCTATTGCCTATGGCCACCCTCTCTCGTGCACCCCGTACCCCGCTACGCCCGTCACGATACTTTTCGTTGCGACACTCGAACCTTAGCCTAAACAGTCACTCGTCATTCACACTGTTCACTCGTCCCACTCATGCGACCACTCCGTTCACGCACACACCCCACATATATTTGAAAGTAGAATCGTCGAAGCAAAGATGATGTTCAAGTTTTATTATCGAAATCCAAAAGTTCTACAATATTTCAACTGACAACGAGTACACACGTTGCAAATTCCGCGTTTCGAAGCGAGCTAATTTATCCTATGAAAATTTGTTTGCGCCGTTTCTGTTCTACTTCGATGTTTAACGAAGGAATATTCTTCGTTTGTAGTTGGAGCTTAATATCGCCGAGCTTGTTAGAAAGTTTATAATTATTCTTAACAAAGCTGCTAAGGTACTGTCCCACTGGGAAAAATCAAATTTCCCGACTTCGAACTTCGACGTTTCTACCGTAGAATATTAAAAAAAAATTCCTAGCACAGTTGAAAGTTGCGAATAACTAATTAACGGAATCGACAGTTTTCTCTTCGAAGGCAGATTTTTCTTCGCTCTCGAACCGTGAAGTAATTTCCACGCTCGCCTTTGCGCTTCATTTAAATAGCTAACGCGTGTTCGTTGAATTCAACCTGTACACCGAGTCGATCGAGTTCCAGTGGAAACTTCGACTCTCCCAATCAAAACTATGTTGCAACGCATTATTCACCGAGAGGAGGGGGGTGGAAAAAATCACGCAACCCTTTCGCGACCCGCAATACCTGCGAGAGAAAGAAATAAAAAAAAAAAAAAAAAAAAAAGCGCACCTTCCAATTGAACCCCTGAGCGCAATATTGATTCGATCAATCAGCAAATTTGCCTCGATAAATTCGGGATTCGAGGGGGGAAAAAAGGAAATAAATCCACGAGCAATTAATTCCGAGTTAGACAAACGAAAATAGAATTTATTTCGTCGATTAAAACAACCCGTTGCCTTTCCCTATATTTCTCCCTCTTTTTTTCCCGACCTACGAATCAGATAGCGTAGATGTCCCACGTACTCTCGATGTCCCTGTAATCGTCACTTTAACTCGTTTATTTAGTAGCGAACGATTGTACGAAGAAACGAGGCTAACAAAATTTCGGTACTAAGTTTGGACTTCATTTTGGTGCGACAACGCATGGACGTTGCTTATTTGTTCATATTTAATATTCTTGTATTATATTATATCTTATAGTAGTAGCTTGTATTTGATAAGGTAAGAAAAGTGGCTACAACGAAGCGCAAACACCATAAAGATGCAAACCATGCCGTGGTACGAGTAGCGTAAGTAGTATAGGTCAGCGCTTGGTCAGACGCCTACTTATATTCGCCGACTTAGCATATTACTATCGTTGACATTACAATACAGTTGATTAGACGAATATTTCGGATCGAATGAACTTCATTTTTGTAGACGGTTGGCCCTTTTGCCTGCCCTTATACTTTGGGGCCTGCTGACAAGTTTATGGACGCGTGACTAACGGACCACCCTGACCTGCGTCACGCATGTCCTCAAGCGAGGAGCTTTCCTTTTTGGAAAGCAATCGAGAAGGCAGTTAGTTGCCGTTCCTCCTTAGAGTCACATCGCCTAGATAATAAACGTATTTAACCTGACTACGGACTTAGTTTTTATTTTAGTAGCCCTACATTTTGAACCTCGACTATACGTAACAACGGAATTCAATGTATTTGTATATCAAATTCCCGTTCAATCTAACTTAACTCTTCGAGGACAGGATTCAAAGAATTCTTGTCTAATTATTTAAACCAACCATCCATCGCTTATATTAAATCGAATTTCTTGCCTTGAAAATTAGCATACCTCCAAAAAGAATTAGGAAAAATTAATTGGCTATTTGTGACAGCCGTCCGCAAAGTTTTAATCTATTTTTCGAAACGAATCAAATTAAAGATAACTCTTCCCCTTTCCAAAATACGGAAGAACACTTTTTCTCGCGGGAAGCAGAAAAATGTGTTTATTTTAACGGTGAATTGTATTATTAAAACAGCGTTGCTGCGCATAGAATGAAGGTGCGGAAGTAATCGAGACGTCTACTCTAAAATAAAGTGTGCAACGCGTCGGTTTAACGCGTGCGTAAAGTCGGTAAACGTTTTTATTGCTTCATTCGACGACGATTAAACTGTGCGTCGCGAAACGCTCGCGGCGATAACGTAGCCGAGTGGACAGACCTGTCACCCTTCGCTGTGAGATCCACCCTCTCAAACAACTTGATAGTTTAGCTCTCGAAACGAGATTGTAAGACTTCTCCGCAAACGAATCTCATCGTTGGGCAAATAGACACAACCTGCTTAAGCTCACTGAACAGATTGCTCTTACTCCTGTCCACCGGCGTGTTCGCCTTTATTCCCTTTCGCTGCGTTTTTTTCTTTGCCTTCTTTTTCTTTTTTCTAGCTTATCTTTCGCGACGCGATTGCTCCGTTAAATTCCGTCGAACGTTTCTTCTTCCATTTGCATTATTCCCCGTCCCGTTTGACCGAATAAATTCTCCTGTAAATGCTTGCAGAGAACAGGGCGAATTTCGTATCGCGTAATTTTGTAATCGAGTAATACCTTGATTTATATTATCTCGATTTGCGCTCTTTCACGTTTACGTGACTTTTATCCGGGACGTTATTAGCTTGATTAAAATTCATTTATTCATTCAACGGGTTTATGAAATATTTTGAAGTCTCTAACGAATAGTTAAGTTTCTAAGCTTAAAGTATTTAAGTTTCGCGTCCACGTGCGTAATTTCGTTGAGATATTTAATATACAAGGTGTTCGCTATTTTAACAATCAAATTTTAGAAGGGTAATCTACGAGTAAAGTAAGCAGCAAGAATAAATAAGAACGGAATAGGAGAAAGATAAGGAAATAAGAAAAATGTAATAGGATTCGTTACAAGGTTATAGTAAAAAATTGTCTACACTTGTACATTATTACTTAATGTGTGAAGCTTCTTGAAAATGTTTAAATAGTCATTCTAAAGTAACTATCTCCTGTGTTTATGCACGCTTCGCATCGACCTAAAATTGAACTTATAACATTTGAATTTTTCTCAGGATTCTGCTGCATTTCAGCAAAATTGAATGATTAATTCGCTGAATTAGTTCTTCACGTGTATTCATACCTCTACTGTATTTCTTATCATAGTTTATTCTTATATTAATATCTCTATATTATACTTCTTCGTCGATAAAAATCCATAGGTGTAAGTTTAGGCGATTAGACGATCAATACGAAGCATATTAACAATTTCCAACAACCTTTCCACATTAAACGATAATATAAGTGTAGTATCGGAAATAGAAGGCCACCCTGTACATAGTTGTAAGCGCACCGTCAACCCTAGCTTTAAGTATAGTTTTAAGAGAAAGCTGCCCGCCACAGGAAGAAGGCCATAAAGGAGAAAGCGGGGCTTGAAGCGACGAAAAGCAGACGCGTCGCGGAAAACTCTCGCTGACCCTTCTAGGACCTGGCGACGCGGTCGCCCAAGTTTCGGCGGGCAAAACGTGAGAATGGTGGGAGTATAAGGGAACGAATGCCGGGGATGATTGGAAAAAGAACAGAACGGTGTCGATCGTGGAGAAGCGAGGAGCATTGTGTCGTATTGCGAAGAGTGTTGTAGTTGTAGTTGTGTAGGCTGCCGCGTGCCACTATTAATCATACAAATTTTTATATATAATATAACCTTATTCAGCCATAATTTAATTAATAAACCATAGTTACTACATAAGTATAGACAGATATTGACTTCTACTTGGATTTACAACGTAAGGGTTAAATTTGGCTATTTCCTATATATACGTAAGTTCTACGAACTTACGCGAAGTCTTTTTCGACTTACGTCGACCGTTTTGGAACCAATTAATACAAAATGCGACGTACCATTAATGTCCCATTAATTTAACCGATTAAACTGTTGCGATAACTGGCACGCGTACGCGGTTGTACGCGATACGCGAAGAAAGAAAAAAAAGATGACCAAAACGTTCATTTGGGAGGATCGGCGTAATTGCTGCCGTGGAAAAAGGAATAACACGCACAGTCGAACATTAATTACGAGTGGGCGAGCGAGTTAAACCACCGGCAGCGTTTCCTTTCGCGCGCGCGCCCTCGCCGCGTTTAAAAAAGAAAAAGAAAGAAAAAAAAACACGCCAAGCCAACTACTACTCTGTCATTTTCCCCGTAATTAAGCAACTTCTGTTCGTACCGATATTTTAATCGCCAGCAAAACGCTGCTTAACCCAGATTTCAACTGGAGCACGTTTCCACGCGTAGGACATGCTAAAAGTCAACGACGCGACGGCTAAAGAAAGAAAAAAAGAAAAAAGAAACGAGAGAGGGAGAGGAAAAAAAACACAAGCACGCGCGCACAAAGAGCGAGAACTCCTAAAAGAAAAGAAAGGGGGGAGGGGAAAGGGAACGTGCACCAATAGGTGTATCAAGGAAAAGAGAAGGCAGATGGGGAAAGAGAAAAGAAACGTTGCCGAATTTCGTTTCACTTTCAGCGGTGTGTTTGCCGAAGAAAGGGGCAAAGAAGAGGAACGAAAAGGGGGATGGAATGCCGCTGGAGGATTCAAACGACGAAACAAGTATCGCGTTGCAAAGTCTCGACGGCCGTAGACGCGCGCGACTCATTTTCGGAAGTGGTTCACTTTTTTATTATCCCCTTTTTTCCCCTCCCCCTCCTCTCCGAGTCCAGTGAAAATGCCGTTCAGGAGCGTATCCTCTCGATCCGACGCCATCGTCGTCGTGCGCCGATTAATCTCGATCGTTTCACTCTAATTCGTGGATACGGGAACGTTGAGAAAGCGTGGACGTATTTTCAATCACTTCTCTGATTTTTTTAACTTTATAATTAATTTAAGTTATCGACGAGTGACCTGTGAATATTTTGTACGCTTCAAGTACGCAACCTTCCTTAATTTAGTAATATAATTACAGGGAGTTGTTCGAATAACTTTTAGGGACTTTTTAAAAACAGTACAGGTATACTTTTTACAAATTTCGATCGAGAGTTTTAGCTTGGAAATTCGAGAATGTTATAGAAATGAAATACGGTAAATTTGTTTATACCGATAGAATTTTTGCAAGATAGAAAGTCGGATTAATTGATATCCTTGTGAATCGATAAATTAACCATTTGCGGACGAGAAGTAGTGACACTCGTGAGAGTACTTCAGTTTTGAATTCCGCGACTTTGAGTTTTCACGCTTATGAGTTCGAAACCATTTAATTCCCAACGATTTCAAATGTTTATTATTACGTTAAGTATTCATTGCATTAAGTTTCGTGCTTTAAAAGTCGACATGGGTTCGGAAAGCCAAAAAAATGATCAGGCGACTATTTGTCGACGCTCGTCCGCAAAGGGTTAATACTATTTCGTTTGCCAAACATATTTGGCTATTGTAGTCAATTCGTGATTTAAACACGTTTAGTTGCAAACTTCTCCTTATTGCTTACACTATTAATTATACTTCACTTATTCGGTAAACAGTATTATACTTAACAGCAAAATAAATGCGTGTTTAGTAAAGGGTTATCCAAAAGTACCTTTAGGATGTTGAATGAAAATATCTGTGAAACGCCATTCGTTTGTTAGTGTAGGAAGATAATGGCCAAAGGATGCGGATGGGCGCGTAGGATTCGGAGATGATCGTGGGTTTTACACAAGCCAGATCTCTACACAGTCTCTAAATAAAAGAATTATATCTATTTAACGCTATTCGTCTGGTTTACAGCTGTCCCGCTTCTATCTTACATCTGTCTTACCACTAACTTATTTTTCGCGTATCCGGCTTTTCAAAGCGTCCTTCGCAAGGCGGACGTTCTTCCCCTCCACCAATCAGTGGATTTTTTTAACCCGCCTACGGCCTCGAACTATGGTGGGGCACCCTCCCCTAGGAGCCGTTCCTCCGTAATTTTCGGTAGGTGCCAGGATCTATGAGGTGGCCAAAATTTCCTTCCTCAAGTCGCTAAGGATTCGACCCCCCTCATAAACCTGGTCACCGTTCCGGTCGGCTCGACCGTTACCCATACCGGCTGTTATAAACCCCCGTAATGTTTATCTCCCTTTCCTGATTTTAGCCTACATTAGTAAAATAGAGGTGAAGAGAATAAAAACTGAAAACGAGAAATAAAAATAAAGAACAGATTAGAAAAGGTTAAAGCATAAAGGGAAAGAAAAAAAGTGAAGATATGTGTTCCTATAGTCTATTTTGGATAAACCTATATATAGAATCTGTGGCGTTCCGCTACCGCAATTCCTTGTTTGAATTTTTACGGAGTCGTAAATTCCGCTAGCGCTCGATCGCGACGGTAAAACATAGGATGCCGACTTAGTTAAAATTAATTTCCTAAGCCTGGTTGATATGCAATGAATGAAGACCGAGAATTGTAACAACTAGTATATTTAACAGGTTCGTGTGATGTGAGTTACAAGTTGTATGCGTTCGCGTTTTCGCGTCCTTTTGGTTTCGTGTTGTCTAGTCTCGTCAAATCTTTAATCGAATCTCTCGGTGGAGTGGTGTGTTGGTCTTCTTAAACGTTCGGGATTGTCGTGATTGGTGGAATTTGATTTTTGGGGGTAGTTAACGCGGACTTGGATTGGTTGAACTATTGTGAGGGTGTGACGGTAAAAAGGAATGGAAGTGGCAGTGTTGGTGGTAGGAGATTGTTGCTAAAAATCGTATAGCTATTGTTCCAAAAGGGACCGAACAATTCTATTGTTGCGTCTCTGCAAACGCTCGGGACTGGCAATGTGGTGTCCAGACGTTCGGACCTGGAGTCCCAGTGGTTCTTGGGGTAAATTGCCCGGCTGTAACGAAGACGGTTGGCATCGCAATAAACTAATTCGGTCTTAGGGACCGAACAGAATCAATTGGCCATTCGATAAACAAGAAACTAACACTTTTTATCCTCTCCGCGTGTGAAATTATAATATTCATCGTGGTTTCAAATGGAGAGCGGTGGATTTTCAATGGGAAGATAAGGAAAAGTATAAGCGCGCGACGAAGAAGATAAAAGCGGCGCATTTTAATATGGAAAATAACCATCCGAAGCTAATACGCGTACGAAATGGAGGAGATCGCAGTAAGAAGAAAATGGTAAGGCACAGCTCGATTATTTTCATATTACGCTTTCCTTTGAGACGAGGAACGGTGCATGGGATTTGCTTTCTAATTAACGCTTACTGCGTCGGTTTTATTAAAATGTCGAAGCATCGCTCGATGCTTTGAGGGGGGAAAAAGCCCGCGGGAGAAAGTTTATGCAAATTAAACGGCATTGTCTTTTTTCCCTCCCCCGTTCAACATTGCGCAACGTCCTGCTTGAAGTTTTATGTAATGGGAATGAAAACGTTGCTTCCATTCGTTTATGGTTAACTTATAATTAGCTATTGTGAATCACTATTAAAAGTTTCTGTTAACTTGTAATTAAACGTGAATTTTTAAAAACGCTGAGCGACGGCGTTCGGAGAATGAGCTTGCTAATTAAATTCACAGTTAATTATGGATTTTTTTCGGGTTGGGGTAAATTTAGATACTCGAAATCCGGGTTATTGGAATATTTCGAATATTGTAATAATATTTTATATAGATATAAATATATATATATACAAATTTTATACTATAACAATATTGAGATACTCGATTATCCGAATTAATGAAAAAGTACGTATCTTCAATTAAGCTTTCCCCAAATTTCACATAAACTCGTTGATTATTGTAGCCACTGCAGTGGATGATACAAGAGGCGTTCAAAAGTTTCAGAAAATTAAGCGTAGGCTTGTCCAGCATTTAGTTAAACCGCGAAAACAATTTACTAATTACACCGAACGCTAATTCACTGCATCTATTGCTATACTAGTTATACTAAATGCCAATCCACTGCATTTGTCATTACCAATTGTTTCTTTCAACTAAAAGATATCTTTACAATGTTCATAGTTTCAGCCTAAAATTTGTCAAACTAACTTGCAATGTGAAACATTATTTTACAAAAATAATGCAAATAGTAGAAACATATTTTAACAAAAAGATTGCCCAATTTTTATATGTATACATATACTTCGTAGCGAAAGGGTTAAAAGAGTCCATTAATCTAAAACTTCGTGAATACGACGTTTCATATGCGAGCGCGTTTCGTAGCTAACGGATAAGAAGATTAATAATTTAAAGTTGCCGTAGGTAAGCGAAAGAAGCGAATGTAATTGGCGCGCCGCGTGGCAAGGGGGATCGGAAAATGGGGATCGTTAATCAATTAAGCTGAAAGCTAGTTTAATACATTTATCGATGGAGACAATCGTCGGAAGTAATGGATATAGCGGAAAAACACGGTACGCCGAGCGACTCGAATTACGAGACAAATGTTCGAGAAACGGCCGGCGAGAGATGAGTACAACTCATTCTCGGAAGTGCTACGTTTCTCGTCGGCTCCTCTTCCCTCCGTTGCCAGCCAGGACACGCAATTTAGAATGCATTTCTGTAATTCAAAATGCAAGGAAACTTCTCCTGAACTCGAGAAAAGAACGGAGAAAAAAGGAAACATCCGTGGTCTGAGAGTTAGCGAAAGGCACGCGGGATGCGTTGACAAAAACTTGCGTCCAATGCGTTGATGTCGTTTTCAAGCTAGTCGTTGCGGCGCGATAATAGAATCGTAAAGCCATCGGGTCTATTTTACTTCCTTTGAACAATTTGTAAGTGACCAACATTTGTTTCCCAAATGTATTGTGGGATTTTACTTTAGATGGTGGAGGGAAACGATTCGGGGTTCGATTGAATTAGTGAATGTTGCAGTAAAAACTATTGTTCGGGCCAGTTTGTAAGAGGTTTATGGCAAGGTTTGGAAGTACCGCTATTTTTGAGGATTCGTTAATTTAGTTTTTCTGCCATCTGGTCGACACTCGCCAGATGGTACGATTCCCGGATTTTACTCTTTGTCATAGCATTTGTATAGCTTTTAGTTTCTTTCGCATATTTTTCATTTGCCTCAATAGCTATTACCCTGTCGTAAACCTTCACGGCCTGAACAGTCTTCAAGAACCATGGGTCACCCAACGGTTTCCGCGGCCTATGCAAGGGGCAAGGAAACCGTCTTAGGTATTGACCAGATGTGTCGCCCACCCCCGTCAAAGTCTAACATTTCGCCCCTTGGAGAAATCCGCGACCCCTTCCTCAAGGAAACACGCCGAGAGCGTAAGGGAAGGTGTGTCTTTCCAAACTAGGCCCGCTGATTGGAACTGCTCAAAAATTGGAAGGAACCAATCAGTGGGAAATTGCAAACTCCAAGGGGGGGGGGGGCTGAGACAGTCTCGTAGTTATAGAAACTGTCGTCTAAAACAGTTGAACGAAAACAGTCATACAAAAGAGTCGGACGGAAAGAGTCGCATAGCAACTGTCGCGACGGAACATACATTAGCAGTTAATAACTTCGAAAAACATTTCAAAATACAGTCCACATTTCAGTCGCGAGCTCCGAACCGATTGAGAAACGGAACGCGACCCAACATTTTGGTCCTTCGAGCCGGATATTGTTTCGGCTTAGCAACATACATTTTCTCACTCCGGATATTTGTTCCGATTTGGTGACTTCGAAGTATTGACTTTGAACAGTGGATCAGTGTTGTGATCCTGAACTTGTAGTTCTGGTGTGTAGTGCCAATTTGTGGTTGCACATACAAAACAAATACATTGTGCTCCATTGCGGGAGACCTCGAACGAGAATCACTGGTCCGGAGAGCACTTCTACATAAACCAAGGAGCCTAAGACGTTCCCAAGCAGACAATAGCGGCCAGTCAGGTCAGAAGACGGCGTCTGGACAACATTCGACTACGGTGATCGACCGTCAAGTCAGGGAGGTTGAGGAGAGCATTTTCACCCCAGCAGCAGCAGAAGAGTGTTGCAGAGACGGCAGCGTCCAAGGACAACAGCAGCCAGATACAGCATTGTCGTATACTTCGTGTCGGTAAGTGCTAACGAGTCACTTTCCTTTCGTGTATTTCCTCCATCGAGTTTGCTTCGATCTCAATAGATATGACTCACCCCGCGGAGTCGAGTGATGTTAAGCTGTTGAAAAGACAGCGCGCTAATTCTAAAGCTCAAGTTACGCGTACATTATCATACTTAGAGGAACACCCAGACTCATCTATCGCGGCATTAGAGATACGACAATCTAAATTAGAACAAATGTTTAATACATTTTCGGAAGTACAAACAGCACTAGAGGCTACAGACGAAACTTCTGACCATTCATTGGAATGGGTATCATTTGAAGAACACTACTATAGAGCCGCGGAAATAATTAGCGAGCGATTAAAAGATTTGCGCGGTAATGGTGGACCCGTTCCTACGAATAGAATACTAGCAGATTCGCCGAGCACGGTAAAGTCAACCAGCACACTTTCGAGTAAAATCGAGATCAGGCCATTCGACGGCAACCCAATAGAATGGCATAGTTTCCATGATACTTTTAAGTCCTTAGTACACGATAACGAGGAGTTAATCGGTGTGCAAAAATTCCATCTTTTGAAAAATGCCCTTCGTGGAGAGGCGTCCGCAATAATTGAATCGTTGAACGCGACAGAAGGAAATTATTTGGTGGCTTGGGATTTGTTAAGAAAGCGATGTAATAAACCGAGGAAAATTATTAATGCCCATTTGAAACTTTTGTTCGATTTGCCAGAAATTACTCGCGACACACCGTCAAGCCTTAGACAATTAGCAGAGCAGGCCCAAGTGCACGTTAATGCCTTGCAGGCCGTAAATCAACCCACCGAGTACTGGGATACGATTTTGATACACCTAGTTTCAAGTAAATTAGATAAGAATACTCGTCGCTCGTGGGAGCGTACCTTAGAAGACGAGGAAATTCCTCAATTTCGGAAGTTGTTAGAATTTATTAATAAGCATGCACGGGGGGATGACCTGGGATTCGAGACTTTGAATCCATTTAAAGCACAAGGTGTACAGGATAGACTGCGTTCGAAAACACAAGTTCGTGGTCAGTCATACGTTGCGACAGATGAGCGGAAACAAGTTTGCGTCGTTTGCACGGGAAAACATCCAATTTACACGTGCACTAAATTTTTGCAATTATCGATTCGCGATCGTTTAAATGCCGTGAGGCGGACAAAGCTATGTTTAAATTGCCTGCGTCCAAATCATACTGTTGCCAATTGCCGATTAGGGAATTGTCGCAAATGCGAAAAGAAACACCATACACTACTGCATTTTCCGACCGAAACTCAAAACGTGACGAACAATAATCAACCTGCACCCACCCCTTCAACGTCCGCTAATACAGTCAAAACAGCTTTAACCGTTGCATATGATTCAGAGATATTACTTGGCACAGCTCAAATCACAATTTTAGACAAGTACAATAAGGAACACACATGTCGCGTACTACTCGATAGCGGTTCCCAAACACATTTTATTACAGATAGACTCGCGGAATTATTACAATTAGAGAAACACAAAATAGATCTTTCATTTTCCGGTTTAGGGCAGCTTAATACACATGCGAAGTACGTAGTCAAGACAGGTATAAAATCAAAGACCAGTCCCTTTAGAGCACAGGTAACATTTATTGCGTTACCATCGATTACGGGTAGGCTACCGTTACGACAGATCGACCTTAGTAATTTAGAATTACCCCGACACATAGAGTTAGCGGACCCAGATTTCCATATACCAGGCGAGATAGATGCACTCGTTGGGAATGCACTATTTTATAATTTATTAGAGACGGGTCAGATTAAATTAAACAAATCTTCAATCATATTGCAAAATACACAGGTAGGATGGATTGTTACCGGGGAGGTAGATAGCAAAAAACGGAATAATTCATGTAAGGCTAATAGATTTTGTCATTTTGCCATGTCCCTTGATACGCAAGTCAATCGTTTCTGGGCGATGGAAGAAATTCCTGAGCAAAAATTCTTATCCGCGGAAGAAAGGGAATGCGAAACCCATTTTGTAGAAAACACAACACGTAATGATCAAGGACGATATATAGTAAGGTTACCCTTCAATGATAGGCGCAGTCTTCTCGGCGACTCAAAGGCAATGGCCTTAAGGCGTTTCCACAATTTAGAGCGCAAATTGCAAATGAATATAGAATTAAAAAATCAGTATACAGACTTTTTAAAGGAATATTTAAAATTAGGGCACATGACGGAAGTAAAGGACGATAATAACCTGGGATATTACCTACCGCACCATGCAGTCGTAAAAGAATCAAGTTCAACCACAAAGGTTAGAGTAGTATTCGATGCTTCGGCAAAAAACTAGTTCCGGACCATCTTTGAATGACACACTATTAATCGGACCTACGATACAGGACACATTGTTTTCCATACTCCTTCGTTTTCGCCAATACACATTCGTTATTACAGCAGACGTGGAGAAAATGTTTAGGCAAATTATAGTGCATCCTGATGATAGGGATTACCAAAGGATTTTATGGCGAGATTCAATAAATGACGCGATTAGAACATTTAAATTGAACACGGTCACGTACGGTACCGCGTCTGCACCATTTTTGGCTACGCGTTCACTTAAACAGTTAGCTCTAGATGAGGCAGAAAAATTTCCCATAGCGTCAGAGATATTTTTAAAGGATTTTTATATCGACGATTTGCTAACCGGAGCCGATAATTTCGAAACCGCGCTAGAGATCAAAAATCAATGTATAGGGCTAGCTAATGCAGGAGGTCTCCATTTGCGACAGTGGGCCTCCAATGACACAAGACTGATCGCTGAGACGCAATCTAATACTCAACGAGCATCATTGTGCCTAGATCCAACAGAAGCAAAAAAAACGCTAGGGATTTATTGGAATACACTAGACGATAAAATTAGTTATACTTTCAAACAAAGGGCGACTGAGCATTCTCGCATGACCAAGAGAGTGCTTCTGTCGCACATCGCGCAATTGTTTGATCCCCTTGGTTTGCTCGGCCCGGTGATTATAAAGGCAAAGATAGTCATGCAACAATTATGGAAGTCGGCGATTGACTGGGATGATCTCGTTCCCCAGTCAATAAAACAAGCGTGGCTAGAGATAAAGGAGGAATTGTGTCTCTTAAACAATTTTACTGTGCCACGTCGAATCGCTATACACGAAGCAATAGGTTTAGAACTGCACGGGTTTAGTGATGCTAGCGAGAAAGCATATGGTGCGTGTTTATACATTCGCTCCACTAACAAGCTTAGACAACATGCAGTGCACTTATTATGTGCCAAATCAAGGGTTGCCCCTTTAAAGATTGTATCGCTACCGCGCCTCGAACTTTGCGCGGCCAGGCTCCTTGTACAGTTATACAAGGAAATTAGAAAGGCATTGTACCAAGTAAATTTTAAACAAATTAGATTCTGGTCCGACTCAACAATTACACTTCATTGGATCAAAACATCTCCGCACTTGCTCAAGACGTTTGTCGCGAATAGAGTCAGTGAGATACAAGCAGAGGTACATCCCGACATTTGGTTTCACGTTGCTACAGCAGATAACCCCGCAGATTTCGTTTCGCGAGGACAACTTCCTGCACAGCTCGTGCAAAATAATTTATGGAAATTCGGACCACATTGGTTATCTTTGAATCAATCGTATTGGCCAGTTAGCAATATAGAAACGATAGAAATACCGGAAAGAAGGCGTCCTGTGACACTAACCGCACACTTCAATCTAGATTTACTAAGAAGATACTCGTCGATTAATCATCTAAATAGAATTGTAGCATACATTTTTCGCTTTTATTACAATATAAAATGTAGGAACAAGAAAACATCAGGTCCATTAGTATGTTCGGAAATTCAAGAGGCACACCTTCGCGTCATTAAATTAGTTCAATTAGAAAGTTTTTCAACAGAATTAAAGAGTTTAGAAGACGGCAAGAGTATCAAGAAGAAGAGTAGACTAAACAATTTAAATCCATTCATTGATGACAAAGGTCTTATTAGGGTCGGCAGCAGGCTGAAACACGCTCAGCTCAGGTATAACTTGAAGCACCCCATAGTTTTACCGCATAAACACCACATCACGGAGCTAATAATTAGGCAGGTACACATAAATCAATTTCATTCGGGCGTACAAGCTACATTACACACAATAAGACATAAATATTGGCCGTTAGCCGGCAAAAGTATAGTCAAGCAAGTAATACACAACTGCATTAGCTGTAGTAGATACAACCCCAAGACACCACAATATATAATGGGGGATTTACCCAAAAATCGAGTCACACAAATGCGACCATTCGAGACCGTAGGCATTGATTATTGTGGGCCCTTCCTCACAAAGGAAAAGAAATTTAGAAATCAGAAGAAGTTGAAATGTTATGTCGTGGTTTTTGTCTGTTTTGCGACAAAGGCCACACATTTAGAGTTAGCTACCGACTTAACCACGGAATCGTGTCTAGGAGCACTTAAAAGATTCCTCGCGAGAAGAGGAAAACCGCGCCACATATATTCAGATAATGGCACTAATTTTATAGGCGCCAAGAATGAAATCGTGCAAGCTCAGGCGTTTCTATTGTCCAATGAATACGAAGATAAGTTTCGTCAGTTCCTAACACAAGAAAATATTGAATGGCATTTTTCTCCTCCTCGTTCTCCACACTTTGGTGGTCTCTGGGAGGCTGCCGTTAAATCTTTTAAAAGACATTTATACAAGACTGTAGGCGATGCCATATTCACATACGAGCAGTTTTACACTTTAATCGTTGAGATCGAAGCTATACTAAATTCGCGCCTCTTAACACCCTTATCCTCTGATCCCAACGACTTCCTTGCCTTATCACCCAGTCACTTCCTTATAGGTGATTCGTTGGCATGCTTACCGGAACACGATTTAATCGATATACAGACTAACAAACTGTCACTCTGGCAGCACATTCAAAAAATCAGGCAGCATTTTTGGAAAAGGTGGCAGACAGAATATTTACAGGAGTTGCATACCAGAAGCAAATGGCACACGGGAAATACTACAGGAATCAAGGAGGGCATCCTGGTGACAATCAAAGATGCCAATTCTCCACCACTCAAATGGCAGCTCGGACGAGTAGTCGCTGTTCACCCCGGAGAAGACAAGGTAGTCCGTGTGGTCACGGTTCGAACTCCGCACGGCACTTACAAGCGCGCGTTGAAGAATTTGGTACCGTTACCTATTGAGCCAGCTTAGTCTTCAATGAAAGTTAAATTTAAGAACACCTACACAAACATATATACTTGCACACAAACACGTGTACATAATACACAAAACTTTTGTAATACTTACACATATATCTTGGGTTGTAGTTGCCTATAATTACTCGTAGTTTTAGATCGCAGTATATTACACATACGTATTTCGATTTATACAGTTACATATTTTAGTCATAATAGCATAACGCCTATAACATACATAGCTTTAGTTTCTTATTAATTTTTTTGAACGTAGCCGTTCAAGGGGGCGGCATGTTCGGGCCAGTTTGTAAGAGGTTTATGGCAAGGTTTGGAAGTACCGCTATTTTTGAGGATTCGTTAATTTAGTTTTTCTGCCATCTGGTCGACACTCGCCAGATGGTACGATTCCCGGATTTTACTCTTTGTCATAGCATTTGTATAGCTTTTAGTTTCTTTCGCATATTTTTCATTTGCCTCAATAGCTATTACCCTGTCGTAAACCTTCACGGCCTGAACAGTCTTCAAGAACCATGGGTCACCCAACGGTTTCCGCGGCCTATGCAAGGGGCAAGGAAACCGTCTTAGGTATTGACCAGATGTGTCGCCCACCCCCGTCAAAGTCTAACATTTCGCCCCTTGGAGAAATCCGCGACCCCTTCCTCAAGGAAACACGCCGAGAGCGTAAGGGAAGGTGTGTCTTTCCAAACTAGGCCCGCTGATTGGAACTGCTCAAAAATTGGAAGGAACCAATCAGTGGGAAATTGCAAACTCCAAGGGGGGGGGGGGCTGAGACAGTCTCGTAGTTATAGAAACTGTCGTCTAAAACAGTTGAACGAAAACAGTCATACAAAAGAGTCGGACGGAAAGAGTCGCATAGCAACTGTCGCGACGGAACATACATTAGCAGTTAATAACTTCGAAAAACATTTCAAAATACAGTCCACATTTCAGTCGCGAGCTCCGAACCGATTGAGAAACGGAACGCGACCCAACAACTATATTTAATATAATGGATACTTAAGCTACAACGACGAGGCTACGACAAAACAAAAACGACAACTTTCTCCGATCGACGACGTACAACGACTGCCCTTCGCTCGGGTCTCTCTCGCCCCTCTCGCCTTCCTCGCCTTCGTCGCCTTCTCCTCTTTTCCGGGCTTTTCTCAAGAGGACTTTTCGTCGCTGGGCCCGAGAGGGGAAGCGCGTTACAACTTTCGCTTCGCTAGGCCTGCAGGCCCTTGACGCATCGCCGTGACCCTACCCTAAAGCACCTCATCCTAACTACACACACACACACACACACACAACCATGCATACCACTGTTTTCACTATTCTACAGTATAATTATTCTACCGAACCCTTTTTTCTTAATTTAGTTTGCCTTCGAAATCCAGCGACTTTATGACTTTATTACTTGCGAATCGTTTGCTCGACAAGCGATCTTCGCGCGCGTTTCATCTCAGTTCAATGATGACCTGAGGATGGACAAGAGGGCGGCTGCCTTCAATTTCTACCGATTTTTGTAAACCAATCCTCTCGCTCGCACCCAACAACATGCCCACTCCCAAGTCGCTGCAACCTCTTTGAAAACTTCACTTTTTTTGGAAGAGATCAGTTGTCAACGAGACGTTAGACAGTGAATACGGGGCAAAGAAAGTATAACTTCTTCCACGAGCAAACCTCGATCACTGGTCGATCAATTCACTCAATCAAGTGGACTGTTCCACGATCGAAGCAGTTCATACCGCGTTAAGTCACGGTACGACGCGACACTAGTGGATACAGTAATTCTTTGCTACTTCGATATTGTACGATGCACAATGCACCGTACAACTTAGTGTCACGGTATCGATGGGCTCGAAAACCCTCAAAATCGAAAAGGCAATCAGCCACGACAGTTAGTCTTCTAATCCATCGTAAACCTCCACTTAAACCATCCCTTAAAACTCCAGTCCGCGGCGCGTTGCGGGCCCCTCATAAAATTTTGGGGAAAAACCCGAGAAAATACCGCTTACCTCGCAATCCCTACTGCCAGTTTCCCTCCACCACCTCTTTCCTCCACCCTTGCCAATTTCCAGAATTCCTAATCCAATCGTCACGAAAAATTTCCCTCTTTTTGTATAGTTCCTCCTACATCCCCACCGATCCACCATAGACTCCTCCTGAGTGAAGTTGACCTTTTTTGGTGCAGAACTCTAGGACGACAGATTTAAGAAAGACACCATACAACGCACACACACCGTTTAAGCATCATCTGTCGAACGGTTAACTTTAAATAAATAAGTGTTGAGTTAGAATATTGTGTACATCCATCACATCACCTACTAAACGCGTACCTCACGACATTAATTTGCCGTCGAGCACACCGGTCAAAGATTCGTTAATTCCTTCCCGCGAAACGCGAGTTCTAAGACCGTACAGATATTATTGCGCGCGTCCTCTGGTCGCGTGAAAAAAATGATGTTGTTCTTTGTGTCGGAAGCGAACGACGAGAATCAGATCAAAAACGCAGAAGCAGCGGTAGCGAGAGGGGGCTGCGAGCAGGGGGGAAGACAAAAAAGCGTAAAAACGAGGAAGAGCGTGAAATGGAAAGAGAGAAGTGACACTGTTGGAGGAGGGGGTAGAAAGGAACAAGAAGAGCGTCAGAGAAAAAAAAAAGTACCGGCACCAGGGAGACGCATAATGGCAAAGGACTCAAACGAGGAGACAAGTGTCGTGCGACAAAGGGCCACCGGCAGGGGTTGCGCACGACTCATTTTCGGAAGTGGTTCATTTTTTATTATTTACGGCCTCGTGTACGCGGCCTCGCTACGCGCTAGACTTGTTTCCATCCCCGTTCCCCTCCGTGTAATCCAACCGGAGGGAAAAAGGAACGCTCGCGTACGTGCGAGGCTGCGTCTATGGAGAAGAACACGAGATCGAATGCGCGTTACGTTTGCAAAGATATCGTGGCGAGTAAAATAATGTCCGTATCTGTACCAATGAGATGAAAATGATACACGATCCTCTGATCCATCCGATGCTATCTCTCTAGATAGTATAAGATGCGACTGAAACGTATATTTTATTCGTATTCTGTACAGAAAATCGCGGAATGTTTCGAAACGTGCGCGTCTACAGGTTCGCATCATTTTTATTGCAAGTTAATCTTCGAGATCTCGACGATTACTCGGATGAAATAATCGTAGAGAGCGAAGACGAGTTAATTGTAGGATGGGAAAGAAGAGAATACTTTATAAAAGGGTGGAATGAAAAAAGAAGAAAGAAGGTCCTTTTGCGTGTCGCGCAGCGAGATTCGTCTAACATGGGCGTGACTGTGAAGAGGAGACGGTTGTGCTATCCAGTGTCGGCGAAGAAAGGTTAGGCAATTCAGGAAGCGCATTCTGCTATGGTTTTAAACGTCTAGGAGTTTGGAGGAGGAGAGGCGAAGGTGGGACGTGCAAGAGAAAAGCTTCTCCCTGGCGAAGGAAAGTTTGAAAAGTTGCCGGCCTGCTAGGACCTCGTGAACGACTTTTCATCTGGCTTTCGATCGCCTGGCCGTCGAACGGCTAAAGTGGCCAATTCTACGAAGTTTTGCCGAGGTAATTACCGGCCGCTGTAAGTGGGACAGCGAGCAACGGAGAAGAGACCCTTCCACCGATCTTATTGATATAGTTTTTCCTTGATGACCGTGATTAAAATTTAATTGGACCGGAAGGGAGGGTGCTCGATCTGCAGGATTAAAGCGTTTCGAGTTCTCGATCGATCGACTGTTCAATGGAAAGTGGCCGATAAGATTATCAGCGTGTGTGTTACGTTCTCCGAAAGATTTCAGTTTTTTCTTCTGTTTTTTTTTAAGTTTGTTAGCGATTCGAAATGAACTTTCCAATGCGTTGAAAGCGGAAAGAAAATTACGCGAATGTTGTAGGTAGATTATTTTAATTTAAATCCCGCGTGGATAGGATAGAGCACGAGGAGGTAGAAAAGTATGTCAACAATTAAATAAATGTTCGTTGAATAATAGAAGGAGATTAAAGTGTGCGATGCTTTCCACGTTAATTTCTTCGTTAGTAGATTGTAATAAATTCCACTTTAGCTGTAATTAAATTCAAACAAATTAAAGCAGTGTATGGTATTATGTAAAATAATGTAACTATTATACGAGGAATTAATTTACGAACGAGTGGTGTTCGTTTCACGTCGAACGATTAGACTATTCGCTTAATTATGTTCGCATTGAAGAAAGAATAATTGGTACGGAAGTAATGAACCTTTATACTGCTGAACGAATTGTTCCCCGGAACCTTTTGAAGTTCGCTAAACACTGAAATTCCCCGGTCCGAGAGAAACGCGGCATAATAACATCTTCACGGAACGAAGCTATCGATTTTAATATTATTTCACGTCAAACGGCGTTTTCAAAGGTTCAAGTAATCTTCGTAATAAAGCGGAGCCACCCAAAGGATTCAGACTGCATTTAAGACCGACTCAAACTACTTAAAAGATTATTTTTTTCTTTTCTCCTTTTTTTTCGGGTTTATTAAAAGATCACCAGCTCGCGGATTATTAAGCACTTTGAACGCCGGCATGATATTAAATTCGTCGCCTCATATTTATCGTCCTTTTTATTCGTCTTCGCTCAACAGTCGTTATTTCTCGTAGTAAAAGGTGGTGCAGTAATGGGCGATAATTGTTTACGATTCGTCTTCTATACGTCGTACAAACCGACGTGCTAAGTTACGATCATTATTAGTGGTGAAGCAACAACCCTTCGTTTAAATCTTATTTCTTTAATGCTACTTGTAACCCTTTGCCTCACGGTATCGAGTTACACTAGTGGTAGAAATTATACTCTTGTTGCGATAAAAATATATTCTATATCTTAAGAAATTTCGATATTAATTCTATCTGTAATTTCAATTTGTAAGGTTGAGTATCGTGAGCATAAATTACGTACAATATTTCATTGTTTTGCATTCGTAGCACTGTTAAAATCATAAATATTTAGGTAACGTTACTGTGACTACTCATTGAAAAATTCGTATTGCAAGGAATTAAATATATGAATTTGTATAAAGATCCGCAGACTAGTTGCTATACTTCTAAATGTTCCAATGAAATCTGAATTCTTCTCATTACAATTGTTTATATCCAATGTTCGAATTGCTAATATATTTATATAAAAATCACTACCATTTAAAGGGACAACTTTTCAAATGACAGTACGAAAAACATTGGACTTTGTTATATATTTTCAACGAATTGGTAATCAACACGTCGCAATTAGAACGCAAAGAAATCATCGTAAAGAAGAGAGACGTTGATTAACGTTTCGCTCGAAGCCGGAACGATTATTAAGTTAAACAATTTCTAAAATAATTCAACAAAGTTGCTTATAGCGACAAGCTTGTAATGACAATAATTGGGACGCGTATCCTACAAGTATAGCTGTCACAAAACTTATCGTTACGAACAAAGTAGACAAAGTCCAATTCGCCGAATTCTTAAGAAACTTCGACCGGGTAACAAAATAGATTGAAAATTGCATCCGACCTCGAAACAATATCCGCGATTTCACTGTCAATTTCGTTGCCGATATAACTCCCCGATACCCTCATAAAACGCCCAATTCCGTTTTAATTACTCGCTGACGGACAATCGAAAGCAGCGGAAGCTCGTTTTCTCGATCGACGTTAAACCTCTCTTCTCTTTATCCCGTGTTAAAAGGAACGCGTCTCGTATCCGTTAAGCTGAAACCGATCCGTTTGCAGTCGTCGTTAACCGAGACGCGGAGGATCCTGAAACGAGGGATCCAAGCTACCAAGAAACATTCCTCGGGGATAACCGCGAAATTACGATTACCTCCGTAAAAGTAACCGTGAAGTCTGGCCAAGGAGGTTTCCTAATTCCACTTAACGCTTTTACGACCGCGACTCGTCGTTACTATCCGCACTTGAAACATCTCTGGCATCGTAAGCGTCCAGTTTAACCCTTCCTCTGACGTATGATTATTTTATTACCCGTATATGCTGACGTGAAGCGAACGACAACACCTTTGACGTCTTCCTTACATCTCTCACTCAACTGATAAACACCAAAGTATTAATTATATACAAATACTGTTCCGCACGGAACAGAATTACATAAACTACCGAAACGTGACCATCACTGCATTTCAAATTAGCCGACCATCTCAAATTCGGAATTTATGATGGCATAAGATTTATACATTTATTGACCATCCATCACAATAGATGGAAAAAAGGGCACAACTCGCTGCCTGCGTCGCACGTGCAATGCAGGCACGGGTTTCCCTACTTTCACCGTGACCCTTGGCAGGGGGTCCAAGAAGTCGCTGGTCGGTAAGGCACGAGACATTTCAAAGTGCAAAATACCCCACCACCTCCGACGACAACCCGTCAGACTGGGGGACCAATCCAGTGATTGTACATTAACAAATATCCCTGATTGGTCTCTCAGTCGAAGCCACCAAAAAAGGACCATCCCTCCAAGATTTCCTCGCCGAATCCATGTAAAAGATTCGTCAGTTAACACGCAAAACCCAGAGGAGAAACATTATCCTTCCTCAAGAAGTTGTAAACACCTCCGACATTCCATAGTGACACACAACATCAAACAGTATTATTAAACATTTAAGTTATCACCACAAAGTCATAGCCAATCCACCCTTATACTCCCTATCTCCTGAAAAGGTCGTAGGGAAATACGCGAGCAACGGTGTCGATAAAAATCGAAGCGGGGATTTACGACCCCCGCCATACTCGGTTCTCTAGCATCCGCATGTAGCATCGCGGCCGCGTATTACGTAAAGAAACAAATACCATGGACCTACCATAATAAAGCAGTCTTCATTGCGAACACGAACCCTTATAACTATTCCTAAACTGATCAAAATTATCCTGATCCGTGCATCAGAAACACTTTCGAATTGTGAGCTGCCGCAGCGAAAGGGTTTCACATTACTTTCCCCAATTTTTGGCAATTAACGAAGCAACGATAACAGAAAAAAGGAACTCTATTTTCGTTGATCAGTCCTGTTTTCTTCTCCTCTACAAATTCCACCCACTTCTCGTCTTCCATCTAATCGTGAACATAATAGTTGAGTCACGAAATATGATTTGATCGTTTGGTGCTCGTTCGTCATAGTTTAGCGAAGCAACGAATGTTCGTAATGTGCCCGTCCTCGACGTATTTTTCACCTCCTTCCGACTGATCGTGATTAATCGGTAGCTTGGAACCCGAACGCTTGAAAGCAATAGAAACGGCGACGGGGCAAATGGAATATAAGGGGGCAGAATTAATTACCGAATGCACTCGTTGCAACTCTAGTTCACCGTCTTGAAAAAGATTATCCTGGTAGGATAGGGAAAGGTTTTCTTGCAATAACCATTAAGGAAATGGAAGGCGAAATTGCAATGGAATAAACATGTTGATTAAAAAGAACCGCGATCTTTAGATCGGATTTAAAAGTAAGCTTAGAAGATTACGACGTTGTGCTTGCAATGAAATAGTGGGTAAGATTAATCTCGCAGTTTTCGCTTCGTTTCTCGGACCTGTTTATCGCTTATAAATTATACTATTGTTATCTCTTCGTTTCCCCAATAGTCTAATCTGTACTGAGATCTCTCGAATAATTTATGATCGTTATAACGTAGAAATTTATGAATTATATTATACAAAAAGTCATAATACTCCAATTATACTATTATTGTTATTATTATTATTACTTGTAAATTAAATTACTTGTCGCGTATAAATTGCTACTGTAAACACTTTCTTACTTATTAGAATTGTTTCGTTTAACGAAGATAAATAGTAAAATCCAACGAATTTTTCAAGTGAAAATTTGTAAATGTATATATTACGAGGCGATGTAATGATCATTTGATAATGATGATTGACTTTGCAACGATTATGCGCGTTGATATTTCGAAAGTCAGCGGAAATTATACGAGCGAACGGTTCATCGGAAGTACACAATGTACTTTTGCATAAATCTGGCGTTAATTTGCGCGTCAATTAGTTGCAAGCATGCTATCTAAACGATTCGATGACGCAAATGTCAACGCCATTTATATAATATGATTGGAGAACGATAGCTAACGGTGCAGGCACTCGTACACGCGGTTGTTTCATTTATAAATGGGGTAGAAATAACGAGCTTAATTCGCGAAGGCTAATGAACAATAACCCAGTTGACCAATCAGCGGTTCATTAATTAACACCGCGTATAATAGGCGGTCTATTAATTTGCGCAGGTGTTGAAACGCTTGTCAAAACTAACTACACGCGCGTTAAGGCAATTCTTTTCCTTCCCCGATATTTCTCGTTAAATTCTCTATTGTTTATTTCGAAATATTAAATATAAACATGTACGCAATGTCCATTCGTTGTTGCGCAAAAATCGAGTCCAAAATTCGTCAAAATTCGTTCGCTATTAACCCTTTGCGGACGAACAAAATATTATTCGATAGTTTTAGCCTAATTGTTAACATTTTGCGGGCGATACTTAACGAATACTTGCATAACTATTAACAGCAACGTCTATTAATGGTATCGATTCAAATATCTTGCTTCAAAACTCGACTCGTGTCCAAGAGGTCACGGAAACTTGTGCAGTTCTTTGCGACACTCGTCCGCCAAGGGTTAAATAAAATAATTGAAATGACGATTATAGGAACATTGGCAGTGTGGCGGCTCTCCTGCACCCACCACTAGAGGGACATACGAAATAGGCTTTCTCGAAAGTACTCGCTCCAACTACCTCGTCCATATATATACCGCCTTTAACCTTCCTTCCAATATCCCAACGTCTAAGGCAGGGTCTGCTAGGTAGCCGCACTGATGAGTCCACTAGCAGGCCCAGCACGAAACGCAACACCCTTCCTTTCCCCTATCCTATCCCCCCTCCTCAATAGTACTTCGACAAAAATAAAATACCTTCCAGTATCCCAGTGTCTAAGGCCAGAGCCTACTATGTAGCCTTACTGATGAGTCCACTAACAGGCCCAGGACGAAACGCAACACCCTTCCTTTTTCCTATCCTATCCCCTCTCTACAGCTTCATATTTGGTGACCGCGACAAGGAATACAACAACAGCAGCCTTCCACGGAGGAACAACGAACCTAAGGCAGGGCCTGCTAGGTAGCCACACTGATGAGTCCACTAGCAGGCCCAGCACGAAACGCAACACCCTTCCTTTCCCCTATCCTATCCCCCCTCCTCAATAGTACTTCGACAAAAATAAAATACCTTCCAATATCCCAGTGTCTAAGGCCAGAGCCTACTAGGTAGCCTTACTGATGAGTCCACTAACAGGCCCAGGACGAAACGCAACACCCTTCCCTTTTCCTATCCTATCCCCTCTCTACAGCTTCATATTTGGTGACCGCGACAAGGAATACAACAACAGCAGCCTTCCACGGAGGAACAACGAACCTAAGGCAGGGCCTGCTAGGTAGCCACACTGATGAGTCCACTAGCAGGCCCAGCACGAAACGCAACACCCTTCCTTTTCCCTATCCTATCCCCCCTCCTCAATAGTACTTCGACAAAAATAAAATACCTTCCAATATCCCAGTGTCTAAGGCCAGAGCCTACTAGGTAGCCTTACTGATGAGTCCACTAACAGGCCCAGCACGAAACGCAACACCCTTCCTTTTTCCTATCCTATCCCCTCTCTACAGCTGCACATTTGGTGACCGCGACAAGGAATACAACAACAGCAGCCTTCCACGGAGGAACAACGAACCTAAGGCAGGGCCTGCTAGGTAGCCGCACTGATAAGTCCACTAGCAGGCCCAGGACGAAACGCAACACCCTTCCTTTTCCTATTCTCTCCCCTCTCTACAGCCCCACAGCAGTAATTGTGACATAGGTTAGACGTACCAATTATAATTAGTCACTTTAAGGTTCGCTATTTGATACTTTATTCAACTATTTGAAAAAGTATTTAACCTAAAAATCGTTGCAGTTCGGAGCATAATATTATTCAACGTCTCTTTTATTACTGAACATTTCTTTGTATGTTGAATGTAACGAATGAACTACGAATTAATTGAAAATGTACTTAGAAGAAAGTCCAATGTTTTTATTACTGTCACTAAAGAAACATTTCATTTCATCAAATCGTCTATGTGTATGTACTTTCTTATCGAATTAATATTCTACATTTCAATTTCTCCGAACGGTTCTGTATCATCGGTTTCTTACAAACGATTTCATTTGTTCGACTGAAAACCTAACGACCAGACTTTATGCATCGAACCAATAATGGAAGAAGTTGATTCCGCGATTTATTTCGACCGCGTTTGCGTTCGCCGGAAATAACCGAGATCCCGGGGACCTGAAATATTGCCATTACGACTGGGAATAGTATTCCAGCGGAACTGTGCTATTTCATTCGTTTCAAAAAAAATGCCACTTTCTTTATTCATGTTTACTTCTTTCGCGAGAAACTTCCAAAGCGACTAGGAGCTTGCGTTGCGTACAGTTAATTAATGACCACCTCCCGTTTTTAATTAACGCAGCTGGAATTTTAACTCGCAATTTTGTCTTACAATTTTTCCAACGAGAGAATTTCTCTCCCCTCTTCGCGTTACAAATTTTTGATTTCACTGTAACATTACTCGGTTAAATATTTTAAACGTGGGAATGGTTTTACGCAGAGGCGAGTTGAGTAATTTCTTTCTCGTTCCACGAAATACATTATAAAATTCTTTTGAAACTTTGACGTGGGAAATTGGTAACCAATTTAATCGTTAAGAGAAATAGTTTTCAAATCACGTGTGCAACGCGGTAAATGTGTTACGGGAAGCAATTTAATATAAATTGTTGGCTAGAAACGCATGATTTAAAGCGATTCTTCGTAATGAATAGAAACATTATAATGACGCTATGTTAATTAGCAATTTATCGTTATTAAACTGCAAAGAAATTACATATTTTTGCACGTATTTGGCAAACGAAATAGCGTCGAATTTTTAACTAACGATTATTACGTTCGATAGATTTATGAAAACTCGTGCACTTAACACTATTCATACCACGCTCGGTTAAATGACCGGTTTTAAAATATTTCGTTTAAGATTCTACATTCATTGTTATCGCTTTCGTCTACTTAACTTTATGACAATCCCTTTATTGTTTGCTTAATCAGTTTCACACATTTTGTTTTCCTTTTTCCCTTTTTTTTTTTTTCATTAGAATGATCTATTGAATAAATACGTGTGAAACGCCGGTACGAATAGTGTTAATACTCGTTAAGAGAACGACAAGGATTTTTAAAGCAACCTATTATAATTAAATCTACACAATTTGTATTAATTACAATTTATATAAAATCTACACAATTTATATAAAATCCACACAATTTATATAAAATCTATACAATTTGTATAAATTACAATTTATATAAAATCTACACAATTTATATAAAATCCACACAATTTATATAAAATCTATACAATTTGTATAAATTACATTTTATATAAAATCTACACAATTTGTATAAATTACAATTTAAATAAAATCTACACAATTTGTATAAATTACAATTTATATAAAATCTACACAATTTGTATAAATTACAATTTATATAAAATCTACACAATTTGTATAAATTACAATTTATATAAAATCCACACAATTTGTATAAATTACAATTTATATAAAATCTACACAATTTGTATAAATTACAATTTATATAAAATCCACACAATTTGTATAAATTACAATTTATATAAAATCTACACAATTTGTACAAATTACAATTTATATAAAATCTACCATATTTATATAAATTACAATTTATATAAAATCTACACAATTTATATAAAATCCACACAATTTATATAAAATCTACACAATTTGTATAAATTACAATTTATATAAAATCTACACTATTTACATAAATTACAATTTATATAAAATCTACCATATTTATACAAATCGCAATTTACATAAAAATCAACGTTATTCCTATAAATTAAAGCAGGTAATTAATTCGAGCTCACGTGAAGATTCGTGCAACGACCGAAACACAAAGTACACATTTCAATTCTTCTAAAATTGTCCCGCAGAACACTGATTCCTGTTTCTTTCGTCGCCAACAATCGTATTCAAATTCTACCAAAGCCGTTTCGCCAGAAATAGTAACACGCATCGCGAACTTCTTCATTTCACTTCTCATTTCCTGCTACTTTGTAGAGTTGTAATTTTACACGGCCAACACTCCGTTACGGCATCTAATTAAACATGGAAGGGGGGGGGGGGGGGGGAGAAAATTTTACAGAAATTCCCAGCACCACGGGAAATACTCGGCGGATGAAATTATCAGTATGACGGGAATCTACTTAAGCGTCGCAACGAAGAGAATTAATGGTTTGTAAATGGATCGCGGATCCATCTTCGTTCCCTTTTTACCGCATCGACCATGGCGCAACAAATTTTTACCGGCTACCATCATCCGTACGCTCCGGGGCGTAACATTAATTTTCGTGTCGCAATTATCCTGCTTCATTGCGGGGCGACGCTGTGTTTCGCCCGCGTAATACCATCGAGATCGCGCAGTTACGATAACAATCCTGTTTCGCGCGTCGCGAACACCGAGGAGATGTTCGCCGTCTTTCACCGCGACGAATAATAAGCGTAAAATGTTTACCGAACGCGAAGTCGAAAGCATCGTAGTGATTAATAAATTCAAGTGCAATATTCGTATTAACCCTTTGCGGACGAGAACTAGTAATAATACACTTGTGAGAGTATCTTTACTTTTGAATTCCACGACTTTGAGTTTTCACGCTTTCGAGTTCCAAACTGTAAGGTAGATCGGATGACTTCCGAGTGGTTAAATAAAAACTCAGTAGGGCGTTTTAAAACTCGATTTACTCTACTGACTGTTCGCTATGACAGCTCGTACAAGACTGCGTCTCCTTCGACAATTCGTTAGTTCTGAGGACGCCTTCGCCAGCATGGGTTGTTTCCAACCGACGCGACGATACGATTAGCCCAAAGAAACTACCCCTGAGAGGGGAAAGCGCGTTGACAAAACGCATATGGCCCACCTCGACCGCTTACCGATTTCGACATTTCTAACAAAACCATTTCATTTCCAACGATTTCAATATGTTTATTATTACGTATTATTAAGTATTCATCGCATTAAGTTTCGTGCTTTAATAGTCGACATGGGTTCGGAAAGCCGAAAAATGATTAGGTGACTATTTATCGACGCTGGTCCGCAAAGGGTTAAATATCACGCGTAAACTCGAGCCGTGAAAATAAATCTAGGGACGCGTGGATCTTCTAAAATTGCTTAACATTCGAATGGTTAAACGTACATGTTACAATCAAAGATGGTAAACACTCTCGTTCAGAGGTTCTGGGGTAAGTGCCGTGGGGTTCATCACGCTCCTCTTACCAGAAGGTACGTCACCTTCGCCACTCCGTGGCCAGATCCTTCGAGAACACCCTTATCGCCCTACACGCGCCACGCAGCACCATCACGTCAGGTCATCGGCCACGAGGCACGGTTCCTTCGACGATCCTCAAAAGAAGGGCATCGAACTCTAACCATAACATCCGCGACTCTTAGAATTCGTCGCGGTCCTAGCTATCGGTTACCACCGATCCTTTACCCGATGACAGACATAGATTTTCGACATCGGCCGCTTAAGACCCTTAAAGCATAAGTCGAAGCCCGAGGGTACAATGACCCTGACACGCGCATCACCCTTGCACACGGGTTGGCGCTAACATACAGGTATAATTTGACGACACGAGCTGCGAATAAATCGGTTAAAGTTACGGTAGCTTTCGATTGGATAAAATGCGGAATATCTTTGCGAAACGATGTCTTCAGCGAAAGAGATTGCTCGGTAACCGTGGCAACGACAGCGTTAAACGTACGAGAGTTACGATTTCCTGGGACAAGAATTATTATAATAAACACCGGACAAATGGGCCAGTAGTATGAAAATAAATTTTTCCTTCAAGTCCGCTGGTAGCGAGACGTAAATCAACGCGAAGCTGTAAAACTGCTGGAAGACTCGGGCGATAAAACTTCTACGTTCAGTTGCTTCGCTTTTCGCCCGAGATTAATAATACACGCGATGGGGGAACGCGGCTTAAGCGTCTCTGGTTTAATTAATCAAACGTTACTGTGCTCATCGTACAACTATTCGCGACTATTCCTGTAAATAATAAGTGCAAATAGTAAAGAGGAATTAAAGGGAAAAGGAAAATTACTGTGCAATAATATTGTACGATTTTCGCCACAGTTTTTCAAAGAAATGACGACAAAAAATTTCGCATCGAGACTTTCAAAACGTATACGGATAACGAATTCAAATGATCGCTTCTTGAGCATCCGTAAACCAACGGTTAACCCTTTGGTTTATGAATTTTTCGAAGCTTATTTGGTAGAACGTTGGCTATTTTCTATTGTAACATCGATTGGAATACAAAACACCAAAATGTTATACTCAATTTGACTTCAATAGTCCTCGATTTTACAGTCTTGAAAGTTGAAATTGAGTCGATTGAAGTGTACGAAAAAATGCGGCGTGTTTTCGTCGTAAGTTGAGCACGGGTTTACATCGCGAGTGTAACGCGTTATTATAAAGCACAAAGGGTTGGGTTAACGCGTACGCGTATCTCGTGCAACTAGACCATGGCGATAGAGCAAGTTGAACGAGGCGGAATTGGAGTAGCGGGCAAGTAGCAGCCACCTAGCAGCGAAACGTGTGTGCAAAGTTTATTATGATCCGGCATCGTATCCCGCGATTGCCAATTACGAACTTGATGCATCGCGTGAACTTCTCAAGACGCAATTACGCGAGGAGGTTCGGAATGAAAGATCGAATCGGCGGACGAGAGATAACGCGACGGAGATCGTAGATTTGTTTCGGAAAATTGTAGAATTGCACCGGATTTCGTTTCGAGAATCATTCGCCTTGTTAGGCGATTGCATCGCAATCGTTTCTCTTTCGTGGTAATATTTGAAGCCGTGATAAATAGCTGATAGATAAAAAGCTATGATAATATTTAAGGTAAATGTACCACGTATTTTTGCAGTGCTACGAACGAAACATCTCGCGTTACAATTTTGATGCCGCGACGCTGTGAACGAAATACATTGCGTCTGTCCTTCGGTGTTTACAAATTCGACACCGTGAGAGAAACCTACGTTTGACTTTGATTACAAGAGCAGTCTTCGCGCAACTGTCCGTGCGTGTGGTGCCTAGTACCTCGTGGCTCGACGAGTGAAAAATGAAATTACGAGTGATATGGTAGATGTAGCACCTAGCCACTTTAAGGTTCGCGCGTAACTTTATTTGAAACTATTTTAGAACGTCGTTAACGTAACTATCGTTTCAGTTTGGAGCATACGATTGTTCTAATAACTCTTTTATTTATGAATATTTTTTTTTATATGTTCAGTATAATAAATTCATTACTACGTAATTGGAAATGTACAACAAAGTCCACAGTCCTTCGTACTGTCACTCGAAAACTTTTCATTTAAATGGAAACACGTTTTACGTGTATTAACACGTCGGTTTGTGTAACAGATACAAGATATATGCAGTAAACGTCGCGCTTTATTAAATTATGACACGTTTCATACTTTATAATTTTATTGGTCACGTTTTAATGTCCAACAGCACATTTACATCCTAATATTTATTTATAAATATCAAGTGTAAATGAATATACAATGTCTGTGCGTTGTTGCGTAAACCAAAGTCCAAATTTCGTATGAAAGTTTGTTTACTTACGATTGTTTATACGTTACTTTGCTGTTAAATAAACGAATTCGAGTGACAGTTATAGGGAACAGTGTATACTATCGCATATACAGTCATCACAGTTTTCAATAGTTTACAGTATTTATAATTTACAGTCATTTCAATAGTTTACAGTATATACAGTCATTTACCGTATAATGAAAGTGTATGAGGGTTTAAAAAGTTCCGAGATAAAAAGGATCGACTTTATATTAACTTTATCGGTCGTTCTTTTTTTAACGATTAAACTTATAGTTGAATAGCTGATAATGAAAATGCGAAATGATAGATGGCACGTAATACCCGATGATAAACTGGAGTTATGAAAGATTTGCATTTAGAATGAGCTGCAGTGTCATTAGCTAATGCACAAGTTACTCGAGCAAGCTCGGATCGCTTGACAATTATTCATGAATTCGGTAAAACGGAGTGCAACTAGGGCAATCCTGTCCCTCGATTAGAAATTCTTTTGTACGTCGCAGTAAGCGCATAAATACCGCTTTAAAAAAATGTACAACCGTTAATACTTGGGAATCCAATCCGTTAACTGGACCATTTTTAGGGCTTTCAATAGTCGTAATTATTTCGTTTCTCACAGTAGAGACACTGAATCGTAACAGACAAGAAAAAAGACACGCGAGTTTGATAAATAAATAATGAAAATAGCGCAACGAAGTTACAATTGATCATTCAGGTGACATTAGTTAGGTTCATTTATCGTATTCGGTTAAAAACCAGCCACCCAACGTTTACTTAATTTCGACCTACTTCTCGATTTACACGCAGCGTGCAAGAACCATATTTTTCCATTCCCTCGTTAACACAATCGTCGCGCATCGCTGTGCGACAACAGGTACGATTTAAACAAAACATCCCGCGGGAACGCGAAAACCCAACAGAAACAGGAAACAAGAAAAAAAAATAGAAACCCGGGGAGAAAATAGAAATGGCAGAAAAGGATTGCTAAACCATTCAAGTTCTTTCCGCTCTCTTTTGCTCCCGAGGGAAATTCAATAGGAATAATCCTGTAATTGCCTGCCGCTGTTTCTATAATACATTCGAGTCCAGCTACTACCCTAGACGTCCCTAATAACTGTCAGTGTCCCTTTAACCGACACTTTAATTATTTTCGATTACGCACGGATAAACAATCGTATAAAGAAGCAACGCACGCCGAACGAAATATAATTGCTTCAAATAAAACTTTATATCTTCGAAATAGAACATTTAAAATGAAATAAATGATATATAAATAGTTGTATAATGATTAAAAATAAATGAAGAAAATATTTATAATATCGTTGACTGCCACGGTACTTTTTAGGATTCCGGTGTAAAAAGGTCAATTTAATTTAATCATATTATATTGCTACGAGATAACTCGTAGTTGGCGTCCTAGGCAAATAATCCAAACTACTAGTTATCTCGTAGTTGGCAGTCAACGTGTTAAAGTACGACTGCGTGTCTCTCTCTCTCTGTTCCGAAGCCAGAGGATATTTCTGACACTGATTAAACCTGTTCGCGCGCGTTACCATTTCGAAACGTCGTCTAGCAGTGAACGAGACGCGTGACTGTGAAAACCGGAAGCTGTCGAGTCGAGAGAGAGAGAGAGAGAGAGAGAAAGAGAGATAGAGATATCGTCGAATCATTTTCTAAAGTCGATCGATGACAGACCGTCCGGCTATATAACCAATGAACGGTTGCGTTAATAACGACGTCCTTGGGTAACGTTTATCTGATTTGTAACGATATCGAACAATGGCTCACACGTTCGAACAGCAACGCCGCCGCGCGTTTCACCGAACGAACGGTGTTAATAAACACAGTAAACGGAACAATGGAGAGTATTCGGGTTATTTATGGCCGCGTTCGCGTGAAATTTTTCACGTAAATTCGTTCTCGAATCCTGTCGCGGAGAGATCGAACGGCACGGGGCATTTTTCTTCGATTCGAATGTAGGTAAAATGATGCTGGGGATTTGATGTTAAAGCGATAAATGGTATGTAAGGTAGATCGGATGACTTCCGAGTGGTTAAATAAAAAAACTCAATAGGGCGTTTTAAAACTCGATTTACTCTACTGACTGTTCGCTGCGACAGCTCGTACAAGAGTGCGTCTCCTTCGACAATTCGTTAGTTCTGAGGACGCCTTCGCCAGCATGGGTTGTTTACAACCGACGATACGATTAGCCCGAAGAAACTACCCTTGAGAGGGGAAAGCGCGTTGACAAAACGCATATGGCCCACCTCGACCGCTTACCGATTTCGACATTTCTAACAGGTAACTTACGATTAAGGAAATCGGGGTCAATGTTATGGACTGAATTTCGGTGCGTAACCATTCGATCGCGGCGCGATATTGAAGTAACGATCACTGCTACGACGAATTGATATAATTGGAAATTTACGTACGGTTTACGTCTACAAATGGTAAAGGTATAGATTGGGAAATAATTAAGGTGAAGCGTGAAACGATGAAATGTACATTGCTGTTAGATTAAATCTTCGAGTATTGTGGTGCAATGGTAAGTTAGGAAATTAATCTGCATTGTATTGTATAGTATCTGCTAGACGTATAGCAATAAAGGGTTAATATTAATATTAAACAATATTAATCCTTTGCGAACGAGTGTCGGTAAATAGCCGCCGAAACCATTTCGATTTTCTCGATAAATATCCATTTTCAAAGCAAGGAATTTGAATCAGTGGCAGTAGTAAGCACTTTACATAATAATTGAGCGAAAATTCGTTAGGTGCTATTAAATTCTATCCGTAATGAACTCGTAATTGAGTGGAAATTTGTTAAACGTTATCTTTTCTCGTCCGCAAATGGTTAATATTAAACACGCGTTCATTTACTGACAAAAGTTAAGAACCAAAGTAGTCACTTATGAATTTTCGTATATAATAAACAAGTAAGTGTAGACTCGTAGGCTTAATTATATGGTCGCGTAGCGAGTGTTAGAGGGTAAGAGCCTGCCGTAGCAACAATAAAGCCCAAGGAACCAGTACTTGTTAATTTTGCAGCTGGTCAGCACGTGAACCCAAGATTTGGGATAGTTGTAATTTCGTTATTTTCGCATGTGATTTCAAAGTCGAGGCGATCCTTGGTTTTTATTGCTGGCTGCCGAGTTCCGGGTAGGTAACGGGAAAGGCCGAGTGACCGTTGACGGGGAAGTAGGAAATTCTAAGGGGCAACATACCTCTTAGTTCTCTCCATCGGGACTCTTCCCCACCATTCGAATAGTGAAAAATATAAAATGGTACGCCAGGCAACGAAAGGTCTGTCTGCGACTATCGCTCGTCGAAAGAATAAAGTAACGTTAAACGAATTGAATTGTATCTTCCTCGCCTCCCCGAGTTACGGTCTACATAAGTTCATCTACTTTTAATTCAAATCCACGTGTCTCAAAAGCGAGCAACGATATAAAGCTTCGCAAATACGTACCATGTCTCTTAACTTTTGTCACGAAGTGTATACATATATATTAATATTAAACAAAGGGTTAATATGAAGTAGTTGCACACGAAATTACCACAAAGTACATCCAAAAAAAGCACATCCAAAGTGCCAACATCAAAGCTGTGTAAAACGTGAAACGTTCGCCTGTAAATTAAAAGAGAAACAACGAACACCTAACACTGAAAAGTGTACGAAACCTCGACTGAGTTAACGCGAAACAACTTATACCTAACTTATAATTAAAAAAAGAAAAAAAGAAAAGGACTTTTGCCGTATCCACGGTGAAACGAAACGAATAAACGCAGACGTAGAAATTCGGCCGCGGGGCAGAATCGATTTCAAAGATTTCTCCGTTGCAACGGTATCCGGCCGGCATCGGGCAATTTCGATAATTCGAAACCGATGTCGCCGTTTCAATCGACGCACACCGATGCCGGGTAATAATTTTAGCGTGCCCGTTCGAAATTGCACGAAATTACAGCGCCGACATCAGTTATGTCTCTCTTTGGCTTTTCCCTCTTCCTTTGATCCTCCCCTCCCCCCCCCCCCCTCTCCGTTTATATTCTCCAACGTCGTTTTTTTAATGCCCCGCGTTGCATAATTGCGGTTTAATGAATCGACGGAAGCTAAAGCTACGCGCTCTCCTCGTTCGTTCGGTAACTTTTCCAATTCTGTCGCTCAGAGGTCGACTGCGAAGTTAAATAGAAAGCCAACTGGCAGCCTAGAACTTCCAGCTTTTGTATATTTTAACGCAATTGCTCCGGCGGCTGCGACCCGCCCCGTGAAGCAGAGGGAAAATCGAGAAACAGCTCGATTTTAACGTGTCCCGTCTTTCGATCGCGTGATTATTGCTCCTATAAAAGACGCAGTTCGAAGCGGATGAGACTTTAATGCTGTTGGATTATCATTTTAAATCCAACGCAAAAATAAACTTTGCATTGAGAGACACTTGGTCTGTAATAAAGGAAAGCCTTAAGTCTGTTACCAGAGTCATGGTCCTTTGGCCAATGTGGCTAAGGACCTGTGTGACACAGACACGTTGCAGACCCAGGACGTTTGTCGTATGACCAACTCATAGCCAACATAGATACCGCGGTATAAACATGATAGAATCATCCTGACACAAACATCCTTGTCATAGCTTCCAAGTTCCGGCCTTTCTAGCCTCCTATACCCGCTGACTCATCCCGTCCGCTGCACTTCGACCGTCCGCCGCCCATTGCACCTAAAATCACTCGCCCTCGTCTATATAAACTCTACGCATTTTGGCCTTCAGGTCAGATCTCTGTAGTTCGTAGTAACGTGCGGAACTTGCCGTTACATTTTACTAAACCTAAAGTAGGGATTATTTTAAAGTAAATCCCTCGTGTGTGGTTGTAAGGTGCGAGAAGGGAAAGAAAAAAGAAACTCAGCCTTTGCAATAACTGCTAGTTTATTACTAATACTGTTAACGCACAATCTGACAGAAAAAACTCTCGCTCTGCACTCGCAACGTCCTGTCGCACTCGACTCTTTTTCTCCACTCGCTCACCCACGCATTCTCTACCCTTGCACGCATTCATTCTTTCTCCTTATCTCTCTCTGCTTCTCTCACTCGTCTCAGACATTCGTAGAACCCAAACAGTCCCGTTCACACGAAACCTAGCGCGACCACGCAGTCTTCGACCACGCGTCAACTCAATCGCTCTATCCCAGACACTTCTCATTCGCGCCTCAGCCAATTTTACCCAAATACAACACCGTTCTCTCAGCAATCGCTCTGGTCCAACATTCACACGACATTCTGTCTTCCACACTAAAGTCTCTCGAATAAGTGTTGTTCTTAATCTCGCGACCCGGGATTCAACACGTTATTTTTCTTCTGAATTGGGCGCCAGATTTTCTACGTGCTTGAGAAAAGCCCTCACTTTCGGTTCGATCTTCGCAACGTTAAGACGTCCTTTCTCGTTACTAAATATAATCGTAGCATATAGAATAAACCGTATTTTGATTAACTTAACCCCGTATCCCAATAAATGCGAACTTGAATTATCTCCGCAAACGTGTTTCACAATTTCTTTTGTCGAAGGAAAAAGTTTGGAACGTGCAAAGCGGGGTTCCGGATGTGTGTTAGATTTTACGCGGCCGAAAGTTTTCTAGTCGTTGCGTTAGTTAAATAAAAGTAACGCTGAATGAGATTTACCGTGCATAAATATGAAGCTTGGAGGTTGCTGAATTTTACGATGTCGATAGAGCACGAATTATTTGGAAAAGGAATGGGAAATAATAGAGCAATGGGAACCATTCGTACGACTTACATTCGACTGTTCTTCGAGATCTTCAAGATTGTCGAAGCTAATTGAAAAATCGTGCGGATTGATTTGTGACGCGAGTTGTACGTATAAAAGCAATTATATCTGTTTCACGTGAGTAGCATGCTTATTACAGTTATATTATAACACTTATTATAGAAACGTGTAAACTTATTGTAACACTATTTAGATTTCCATAAGTAATTATTATGTGGTGTAGACAGATTTAGCATAGGTAATTATTATGCGATTTAAACAGGTTTTCCATATGTAATTATTATGTGATTCAAATAGATTTTCCATATGTAATTATTATGCGATTCAAACAGATTTTCCATGGGTAATTATTATGCGATTTAGTCGGATTTTCCATAGATAATTATTACGTAACTTAGCCAGAATTTGTAAATAGAATCTCGGATAATATGAACGCGTTTTCTAAAGAATTCGTTACTAGGATAATCAATTCATTGTTTATGCTGTTAATAATGTTCTCGAACTTCGTTCGTCTTCGAGCAGTTTCTCGAATCTTGGTAAAATCTGCAACTGAATTGAAAGGTAACGAAGAACTTGCTAACGAACTTGGTAATGGAACTTGTGCTCTTCTTAAAGAGGCTTTATGGTCAAACTTGTCCACGGAGTGGAATAATGGTTGTAAACTGATTTATACTTGTTAAAAGAGAAGTATTAAATTATTTCCCGGCCAGCTGCGCTCGTATATAATGTAATTTATTCTGCCAGTTTGCAGGGTAATGCCTTTCATTATCAATAATTTATAGCTAATACTTTTTTAATAACTTCTTCCATATTGCTGCCATTTATCATTAGAGAAACGAAGAATTAATTAATTTTAATCAGGAATGAGGAAGATTTGAAATAGCTCGTGACAAAATATTCAAAACTGTGAAGTAATTCTATAAGCAAATACTATTTGGAGATACATACTACTTTATCTAGTGTTTAAATCAAACACTGTTTCGAAATACTATTTCATACGGCGTTTAAATCGAATACTAATTGAAAATGTTATTCATTAAACGTTTAAATCGTGATAGGTTAATTCAATACATAGCATTTTCCATTTAGATTTTTATTTGAATATAGGATACAGTGGATTGAAAGCGGAAGACGAAAATTAAAAATCTATTTCTACGTGTGTGAAACGTGATAACGAAACACCATCTTGTGCAGCTGTAGAACGTTTATTTAACTGCACACTTTCTATTGGTAATGGGTATGGTCCTTCGAGCCGGATACCATATGGTGAAGCGGGAATGTTGAGTCCAGCTTCTGTTGCACACCAAATTACTTTTGTACAACTAATTTTGGTTTTTAATGGTTTACTACATAAATTGATTTATTTATTGTAAGATGTTACAAACTGTATTGACGTATAACTGCACAAGAATTGAAGAAGACACGAACGGTCGCGCACCAAAGACTCTCCGATGCGCAAGTCAATCGGCAAACATAAACACACTTCTTCATACTTACTTAAACTCAAAGTCGTGGAATTCAAAACTAAAGTACTCTCACGAGTGTCATTACTTCTCGTCCGCAAAGGGTTAATCAACCCTCTAAGAGTTATCTTCTACGCGTTGTCAATTCTTCCGGAATCCAACGCACATCCGTGACCCAGGTCAGGCCCCAAAATTGTCATCAGGCCCCAAAATTGTCATCAGGCCCCAAAGTATAAGGGCAGGCAAAAGGGCCAACCGTCTACATTTTCAATATTAAAAAAAAGAAGAAGAAGAAGAAGAAGAATTAAGGGTAGGAAAAGGAGAGGCGATGGCGTCTTCATTTTTCACAGGGCGTCACACTCGTTATTTCATGCTCGTTAACCCCGGGCATCGGGCAGCGGCCAGTTCGTAGCCCGGCCTGCCGCGTTGCTTTTTAATTAAAAAATTCTACCCTCTCCCGTAGACGGTAATTTGAATTCATAGGTGGCCGGCATTGTCCGGGGCAAACGGTTGCCGGTTCTACGGCAGCGGTTTTTAAAAGACGGTTTCGAGAGGAACGCGACAGAAGGAGGAGTCTAAGACACGTCCACGATAACGATAATTATCCTGCTACGTGCAGCGGCAGTTTCTCTTGGCCGATTTCGCCCGCGCGGCAGAAATGCCTGACATTTTTCCGTATCCGTGCGACGCCTTCTTCCTTTCCCTTCGCTTCCGGTTAGATAAGGGCGAGCTTTCGACTTCTCCGTCGAATTGTAAGAATCATTTTTGCAAACCTTTAACAGGTGGCATTCTTGTCGGGGGGAAATTACGATAAGGGAAAGCTACGAGTTCGCTGATGATAATTGGCTGAAATTTTCGATGGTTGAAATAGTATGCAGTGAAACTTTTAAGGGAAATTCGAGTTAATGGAAAGATATAATTAGGTTGTGGATTTTTATGCATTTATGAAATTTAAGCGGACGGAAAAGTGCAGAATACACTTGATATTACGAGAATATGTAAAACGTTAAAAGAAAAATAGAACTTCAAGGGTGGATCACGTTTAGTTTATTTTGTTTAGTTAATTTTATATTATAAGCGTGGATAGTTGCAGATATAGTTATATATATGGCTGTATATACATTATCCTAATGTTTGAGAAAGAAAAGAACAGCAGCTGGTCGAATAATGTAAAAAACAAATTTGTGCGATGGGTAATTGTTTCAAATTAATTTATAGAGATAAATCTATACATCTGTACATGTATACGTTTTATAAATTCAAACTTTTCACCATACCATAATACTTCAATACATAATACTTACTACATAATACCACAATATCAAATTGACGGTTTTCTTCGCGATAGAAAACTGCTCAGAACGGAAAAAACTATCTCCCCTATCAAATTGAATACAATTTAATCTATTCTACGATATTCTACTTCATCAATGTTCATTGGGAGTAAATATATAGCAGTATAATAACGTTATACAATGTTTAATCCAGTACAATATTATATTTAAATTGGTGGATATATTTGTAAGCTAGTCTATATTTGTTACGATCTAATACATTTTTAATACGAACGTGATAATACTTTTCTAGGAGAATTATTAGGCTCCAAATACACAGGGTGCCCCGTAACTAGTTGTACAAGCGAGTAGGGGATGATTCTACGCGAAAAATTGAATCGAAAATTTAGAATAAAATTTTTTCATACGACGCTTTATTTCCGAAAAGAATAAGTTTGAAAATTTGTCGAGTAATTCGGAAACTAAAGATCCTGTCCGATAAGCATGAGAAGAAAGTAAAATCGATGTAAGAGATATCATCGTGTTGACAACGTTTGTAAACATTGCAAGAAGCACGGAAGTATTCTTCTACTCGGAACAGTAAGATACTAAGATCCGTCGAAACTGAAGTTGGTACAAGTGCACGCGTACTCGACAAATTTTCAAACTTATTTCTTTCGAAAATAAAGCGTCGTATGTGTAGGAAAATAATGGCCGAAGGATGCGGATGGGCGTGTAGGATTCGGAGATGATCGTGGGTTTTACACAAGCCAGATCTACACAGTCTCTAAATAAAAGAATTATATCTATTTAACGCTATTCGTCTGGTTTACAGCTGTCCCGCTTCTATCTGACATCTGTCTTGCCACTAACTTATTTTTCGCGTATCCGGCTTTTTAAAGCGTCCTTCGCAAGGCGGACGTTCTTCCTCTCCACCAATCAGCGGATTTTTTTAACCCGCCTACGGCCTCGAACTATGGTGGGGCACCCTCCCCTAGGAGCCGTTCCCCCGTAATTTTCCGTAGGTGTCAGGATCTATGAGGTGGCCAAAATTCCCTTCCTCAAGTCGCTAAGGATTCGACCCCCTCGTAAACCTGGTCACCGTTCCGGTCGGCTCGACCGTTACCCATACCGGCTGTTATAAACCCCCGTAATGTTTATCTCCCTTTCCTGATTTTAGCCTACATATGAAAAAATGTTATTCTAAATTTTCGATTCAATTTTTCACGTAGAATCACCCCTTACTCGCTTGTACGAGACACCCTGTATTTGCGATATAAACGACGAAAAACTTGCAATAGCAACGCTAAGCATTTTTGCATATGTATGCCTGTTTTTTAGCCTCGCTTTCTCTTCCGGTTAGATAAGAACTCAGCTGAAGTTCTCGTAAATTTCGGTCTAGAATTTTGCGCGAAATAATGTTACAATCCTTTGGCATGCATTCCCTGACGTCGAGACGGCGACAAGGAAGGTTTAACTTCGAAGAAAAATAAAAAATGTTACTTCTTGGATTTTTTTTAACTGCGACGTGCCTTTGAGAAAATTCTGGAAAAAATGCGGATTAATAATTAACGCGAAATGCAGCTGCGATAAAAGTGGAACGATAGTCACTTGATAATGTTGGTAGCAGGAATTTAATTACGATTCTGTTAATCTTCCACTGCGGAAGTTCCTCTGCGTTTCAAGCGTTTTAATTTGTAGCGGTGCTGTAACGATGAGCGATGGAGTAAATGGACCAGTTCTGCGCTCGGTATTAGCGTTGAAACATTTATAAAGACGGGGAAATGCTTTCTTTCTCTTTTTTTTCTTTTTTGCTTTATGGTTCGAGAAATGCGAAGAAATTGTTGTAAATTCTTCCGTTTCGCGATGATAACTTTTGCATTTCTTTTTTTAATTTTACAGTTTGTTGAATTACCCGTTATTAATTTAAGTTTTCGGTGACACGTCTCGATAACATTTATTCGTTTCTACTTTTATTCCTTTCAAATATTTTAAGTAGTTTGAGGGTAATATTAATATTCATAATAATATGTAATGTTAATATTTTAAAGGTTCGAAGGAGTACTTTAAACTACCGATCTTAAATTTTGCGGAAAACTGTTAAAAGTCTGTACTGGATTAAATGAAACTCGCAAAATGCCCGGCAATAGAACGCGATATATCGTCTGATTTGAACAAAATTACGAGTACGACAAACGCGTGATAAACAAGTTTGATCGAACGCGATGTAAGAATCGCAATAAATTTATACGCGTACGATAGATTCGTGAAATGAATTCGTGAAAGAATTCAGGATACGTTTAAACTGGATAAAAAAAAATTAACGCTCGGTTGAGAAGAGCGCGTAACGAAATAATTCGGTAAAACTGAGCGAAGAAAACATCGAAGTTAAAGCTGAATAAAATACCAACGCTACGATAACTCACATTGTTTTTTCTCCGTACAAATCCACGGTACTTTTTTTTTTCCACCGCTGCTACGGCGAACTTATTCGACGCGGAAAAAGTATTTTCAGTATTAATCGAAACGATTTAAACAAACGGATGAATTATATTGCACGGTTTCTTTGAGCGTTTCTCGCTCGATAGATGTATAGGCGAGAAAAAATCCTCTCGACTCGCTTCGTCTTGATCAAAAGCACAGTTAGCACAGTAATTCCCTCCATCTGCTCCCTCGACATCCTTCACGTTTCTTTCTGTAATTTGTCTACTTCGGATCGCGTGTCCTTTGCAAGCTATCGAACTGTCTCAACCTTCCAGCGAATTCTTATACGCGCATAATTTCACACCACCTAAGCGAATCTATTTACCTGTCCTCGACAGAGTTTCATAGGTGCTTCCGATATTTTTCACTTCTTTTCCTACTACGCTAAATATCCCGATTACTGCTCGATTCGTTTATTTAGTAGCGAAACGAGGAATCGTGACTTATAAGAGTATAGAAAAAGTATAGATTAACGCAAACGTAGTAATATAAATGTTCGCTCTCTCGATAATTCGTATTGAAGTTGCATAGATACTTCGAACACTGTCGCACACAAATCTCTCGGTTCACTAAAAGCGATCTCACACTCTTATTATTCTTGTTCTATTTCCTTATTGATACGCGCACTTATTTTACTCGACTATCCGAGGAACCACGATATTTGCATTCGACTCTAATGCCATCAGTCGAATTCCAACTACTCGTGAACCATTCGCACTGTTTCGCATCTTAGTATTCTATCTCTAGTGAAAACCATTCCGCAACATCTATCCACCTTTTCTATTGGATATCCAAGTTGTTGAAAGCTTGTGGTGCTCGTTCGCTGCGCACGGACGTTTCTTTGGAAACGCGTGGGTAGATAAACTGTTTTCGCAGTATTCGATTCTCCTTCCTCTCCGCTTTTGTTCCATCTTTCAAAGTTCTCCACGTCAGGCGTCTGAAGAATTTCCTTTTGTGGATATCCGCTATCCAATATGTTCGCCGCGTATTTCTCGTCGCGATACGGATTCAATAGCGGATACGATGTCACGTTGAGTAAAGATTCTCAGAAGAAGCTTTTAATGGCACGGTAATTTATCGTTAGATAGCAGCCTTGTTTATTTGGTTTCATTTCTTTTCGATAATCGTTAATGTAAAAATAATTCTTCACATTTAGCAATCGTATTCGAAACTTTAAACAGCAATGTGATCTTTCCTGCCTAAATGAAATTAAATTAATGGCTGCGGTATAAATAGAATAAAATATAAGGTAGCATAATAATATTAATATGAAAGAATTAATAAAATATATAACTGTTCATTGAAATATCTGCTGCTTCTTCATTTAACACTGTATACAATGCAAAACGTAATTCGTACTCGGTACTCCTTCATCCTATAACTAGAAGTTGTAGTTAGAATTGAAACTAAGGTTCGTTACACAAAAATACAGCCTTTTTTCTTTTGTTTTAATTAGACGATATTTAGCGCCACGAGATGAACTCGTCGTTACACTTCAAGTAGTTAAAAAACATAAAGCACGAACGTGAAAATAGTCGCTGTAGTCTTTCACTGTTTTTCCGTAGCAACTGTATCTATCGGACACGCGTACAATTTATCCAGTGAACGGAGAAAGAGAAAGCTAAAAAAAAAAGAAAAACGAAGGGAAAAAAGGGAACGCGAATTTGACTGATTCGGTTTTGAAAGGCGAGATCATTGCGTCGGAGTCGGGGCGTGTACTGGAAAAAGGAGTGAAAACGTTCTCGCGTGAATAGAGCCGGTGTTGGTCGCAGAATCATGCCTGTGTTGCGGTGTCTCAGAATTGGGTCGCGGCTCGTACATCGATTGCTGATTAACTCTTCCCTACGACGCGGCGGAACGTTCGTTCCCGTGTCCAGCTTTGACAAATCACGCGTGGAAAATCAATTTTCCATCGTGCACGTTCGATTCGGCAACGAGGACGAATAAAATTCGCGAATCGTACGCGACCAGGGTAGTTTTAACCGTTTCGCGGCACAAGCGTATCGCTGCCGCGAACCGTTCAACAATCGATTTCGCCCCTCCTGCGCTTCTCGTTGCTCTTTTGAATATTAATACAGCCGACATTGTCGCGAATTCGATCGTAGCTCGTTAACGAAACGGTGTAATGGTCGCGACGGTGGCAACCAATGAACGATGATACGTGAATTTTGAGGGCTGTTTATTGTAATATCCGTGGCAAGGTTACTACTCGCGTTCAGTTTCTAGCGACTCGATTAGCCGCCTTCGATTTTTGTAAACAAGTGTAGGGATTATTTTAAAGTAAATCCCTCGTGTGTGGTTGTAAGGTGCGAGAAGGGAAAGAAAAAAGAAACTCAGCCTTTGCAATAATTGCTAGTTTATTACTAATACTGTTAACGCACAATCTCACAGAAAAAAACTCTCGCTCTGCACTCGCAACGTCCTCTCGCACTCGACTCTATTTCTCGACTCCCTCACCCACGCATTCTCTACCCTTGCACGCATTCATTCTTTCTCCTTATCTCTCTCTGCTTCTCTCACTCGTCTCAGACATTCGTAGAACCCAAACAGTCCCGTTCACACGAAACCTAGCGCGACCACGCACTCTTCGACCACGCGTCAACTCAATCGCTCTATTCCAAACACTTCTCATTCACGCCTCAGCCAATCTTACCCAAATACAACACTGTTCGCTCAGCAATCGCTCTGGTCCAAACATTCACACGACATTCTGTCTTCCACACAAGGTTTTCGCGTTTTCACGGTGACTGTTTTTCGGAATAGTGGGAGAAATATTTTGATTCGATTTTTGCGAGGATTTCCTTTTCTTTGCGACGAAGTCGACGAAGTCTTTTTCTTGTGCGGCACAGTAGAATTCTGTTTATCGAAAGTAATGTACAGAGTTGTTGGATTCCGAGCGAAGGGAATTGACAACACCGTTTTTAGAGAAACTCTTAAAGGTTTTTATTTCGTGCAACTATGGTCTGCACTCTGGCAGTGAATACTCAATTCTGTCGCGTTCGCAAGTATTTCCGAGCTTTCATGTTGTGTTTTTAAGGATGAGTAATGGTAAGGACAGCGGTCATGGGAGAGGGTGACTAAGGAAAGGTACGGAGTACAGGATGACTAGGAACTGCGATTAGGGTGTTTGTCGGATGAATTTGGTTTAGGATGCGTCTATGGTGTTTACAGTGTGAGTGGTCGTGTTGGTCATCCAACAGAGTGAGAGTGAAAAGTATACGCATAAAAATGTAGTTGAGTTATAGTTCTAGGATAGTTGAGTTATAGGGTAATGATAATCTGATCGCGCTATAGCAAATAAATCAGTGTTGTGTAATAATAATAGAATCGTAGTATTGCTTATGAAAAGTGCATTATATTGTAGTATAATTGTGGTTCAATTTACGGTAAACTAAATATGCTCTAATCTTACTTTTGTAAATTAAATACTAAGTTTTGGCTCTCGTTACATTTTTTATATTTTACCCGCATTAACCGTTTGCGGACGAGTGTCTGCAAATAATCGCCACTTTCCTGGTTTTTGTTGACGCACGTTTACCATTAAAGCAGAAAGTTTAAATTAATATCGTTGATAAACGCTTCAAAGTTTTGGGAATTTGTTGACCTGGAATTCGTAAGGCTTGGAATTCAAAGTCAAAATACTCTTTTAAGTTTTATTATTCGTCGTCGGCAAAGGGTTAATCCAAATTCTTTTTAAACGTCTATCGCCTAGCTATTCGAAGGAATCAATATTCTACGCCGGTCGAGCGTTTTTCAACGGTATTGTGACTTTCACGGGGCTTCGGAATTTTTCGAAAACTTGCTACCGTCTCTTGCTTTCTCCTTTAATATCGTTGTTCGCGTCTCGGTGGAAATAATGTGTCCGAGACGGGATGCATTGCGGTTCTGTAATTGGACACCACTAATGCACCCCAACCTCGTTTGTCGAACGTGAAAGGAATGGAGAGGAGAAAAATAGGAGGGAAAGATCTGGGATCGTCTTAAGAAAGAGTCGAGGAAAGTAAAGAAAGATGGAAGAGAGAAGGGAAGAAGAAAACGAAACGGGGGAGGGGAAAAAACTACAAGTCGATGCGGAAGGCACCTTTATTTAGTTTATTCGTTCATCCGATCTGTTTCCCCCTTTGCTTCGCTACTTTCTTCTCAGCTCGTCTGTTTTTCGTTTCCCTGTTTCGCTCTTTATTTACTAAATACTCCAATCTCTGTTCGATAATGCAAACGGAAACGTTAGCTTTGAAATTCAAACTTTTCTTCGCCCTTAACTTAATTAGTTTCTCGTCCGTGAAATTGTTCATAATAATTACCCATTCATCCGTATTTTACTTTCTGCTTGATTTACGAGCTTGTCGCTCTGTATACGTTTCGATTACAGCGTAATGTTCAATTGCTGAAGTGGAACTTGGAAAATGTTGAGATAAATGAGTGACTTTTGATATGTGTAGCAGTTAAGGGTTAAACCTTTTTCTGAAAACAAATTCGATTAATATCGAGTGTACCAATAAATAATCCACATTTCTTTTTAATTCGGTACTTGTCTTTAGCAATATTATTAGGTCGTTGCATATGAATGGCCGATTATATATAGTCCAAAGTTTTTTTTGGCTATTAAGATAATATTATAAGTGACGCTCTCTTTATAAATGTAATTATCATTATAAATATAAATTTATTAATATAAATGCGAAGCTTGAAGCTTGCTGAATTTAACGTTACTAATATATCATCAATGGAGACGGGTTGGAGGTGATGAAGAAGATTCAGCGGGGAAGGAAAAAGGAAAATCGAAGAAGAGGAAAACGTGCATGTTGAAAGGAAGCTGCCAGAGAGGGGGAGAGGGGAAGCGATGGAAAAACAAGGAAAATAAAGAAGAAGTAGAAACACAAAACAATACCAAACGAAAAGCAATATAGAGTACAGAATTACAAGAGCATATAAAGTACATAAAGTAGTTAATAAGATGTAAATATTAATGACTAAGGATAGAGTAGGAATTAGTTATAGAAATAGAAATGGAAATAAGAAAACGTATGTAAGCATTGTAAACAAGAGGTCATCCTAAGCCGTATAGGCAGGGATTAAATAAAATAATAATAATAATAATAATATATCATCAATGGCTTCGAGAAGAAATGGCAGACGGTAAAAATAATCTGAATCATAAACTCAAGCGATAATGCAACGAGTTCATCTTCATTATTTAACATCATTTATGCGCGAATAGATATGATCCGCGAATGAACAATTCGACGTCAGTTTGACAAATTTCCCGTTGAAAATAGTAGCTTGCTTATGTATATCCATACGCCTAATATTTCCCTTAATATTCCCTTGCTTCTTTCGATTTCCTGCCACGCTTCCGCCAACTTTCGGATGCAGTCGCGAAAGATTGAAATTAGTTTGAAGGAAACCAAGTCGTGTCGAGCCGAGGCTAAAACTTTTGCGCAAGTACATCCAACGTACAAGCTTCAAAAGCATACACCGATACGCTAACTCCCCTCTCTGAGTCGACGCGTTCAATCCTCCAACTCTTCACTCCTCTTTCCTCTTCTTTTAATTTCCAAGCTCCGGAGTTTTGTGTTTTTTTTTTTTTTTTTTGATCAGCTCGCCGTTCCCTCTCCAGTTCCGTTCACCTTTCCGCGCCGCTGTGTCCGTTTTTTGTCCAACTAGACGCGCCGGAAACCGCTAGGAACCGCGTCAGTCGATATTCTTCGGCATCGCGCGCGCGCGCGCGACGCCGTCGCCGTCGCCGTCTTTCATATTTCATTCCTTCCGGTGGGACCAACGTTCCTCCTGCGGCTTTGTCTTCCCGTTTGTCGTCGTCGGTTCCCATAATTCTCTGCTTCGTCGCGGACACACACAGACTTTTCTTCTTCTTCTTCTTCTCCTCCTCCTTGTCGTCTGTCGTTTTATTATCTTCCCGATGCGACGAATCCCTCTCTCTTTCTCTCTCTTTCTCTAACTTTTCCTCTTCGTTTCAGTAATTTTCTCTTTCGTTTTTGCGCTTCGTCATCTGGCCTTCGTGTATTTTCTGCCGTTGCTCTTGTTGTTTTCAACGTGGACCCATTGGATTTCGTATTATTTCCTACGCGTAGCAACGTTTCTCTGTTCCACCACGTTCCCTATTTGTCCCCTGCGGCCCATTATCCTTTTCCCAGCCGTTTCTTCCGTCTCCGATACGCGTACCCGCGTATATAACATCGTTGTCCTCCCTACCTCCCCCTCTAACCCCTGCCACGTTTCGCTTTCTCATTTTCCGCGTTTCATACCCGGAACCGACCCCTTGCCTAAGTTTTCCGACTTCAAACGCGCAGGAAATAGTCGTTAGACGAGTTAGACCGGGGGGGTTAAGTTTGCCGGCGGAAATTGCGTTTGCAGTTTGTTAGGGATTAACACAGAGTCAGCGTTTAATAACGGAGGGATAGATGTTATTCGGAGACTCGGTGGAAAAGTGCCAACAAGTATTATTATATGTTTGTTATTACCGTAACGAAAAACAGAGGAATTTCTTTCCTTTCTTTTTTTTTTAATTTATTTATTTAACGTCGCATTGATGACGCAGCATGTTAGGAATTAAAATAGAGTTCAGGTTTAATAATAAGCATAAGTGTTATTCGGAGACTCGGTAGAAAAGTGCCAACAAGTATTATTATATATTTGTTATTATCGTAACGAAAAACAGAGGAATTTCTTTCCTTTCTTTTTGTTTAATTTATTTATTTAACGTCGCTTCGACGACGCAGCATGTTAGGAATTAAAATAGAGTTCAGGTTTAATAATAAGGATAAGTGTTATTCGGAGACTCGGTAGAAAAGTGCCAACAAGTATTATTATATATTTGTTATTATCGTAACGAAAAACAGAGGAATTTCTTTCCTTTCTTTTTGTTTAATTTATTTATTTAACGTCGCATTGATGACGCAGCGTGTTAGGAATTAAAATAGAGTTCAGGTTTAATAATAAGCATAAGTGTTATTCGGAGACTCGGTAGAAAAGTGCCAACAAGTATTATTATATATTTGTTATTATCGTAACGAAAAACAGAGGAATTTCTTTCCTTTCTTTTTGTTTAATTTATTTATTTAACGTCGCATTGATGACGCAGCGTGTTAGGAATTAAAATAGAGTTCAGGTTTAATAATAAGGATAAGTGTTATTCGGAGACTCGGTAGAAAAGTGCCAACAAGTATTATTATATATTTATTATTATCGTAACAAAAAACAGAGGAATTTCGTTCCTTTCTTTTTTTTTAATTTATTTATTTAACGTCGCATTGATGACGCAGCGTGTTAGGAATTAAAATAGAGTTCAGGTTTAATAATAAGCATAAGTGTTATTTGGAGACTCGGTAGAAAAGTGCCAACAAGTATTATTATATGTTTGTTATTATCGTAACAAAAAACAAAGGAATTTCTTTCCTTTCTTTTTGTTTAATTTATTTATTTAACGTCGCATTGATGACGCAGCATGTTGGGGTTTAAGATAGAGTTTGGGTTTAATAATAAGGATAAGTGTTATTTGGAGACTCGGTAGAAAAGTGCCAACAAGTATTATTATATATTTGTTATTATCGTAACAAAAAATAGAGGAATTTGTTTCACTTTTTTTATTTATTTTACATCGCACTAGGAAAGGTAATTGAAAAAGCTCACGAGGGAATAACGCGCAGTTACTCTTTCTTATCGGTTATTTTCCATGTTGAATCTTCTAACTAATTTCGTAATTTTTTACCGAGTCAATCTTTAGAATAAATTCTTCCAAGCAACTTGATTAACTGTGAGCGTATTCTAAGTATTGTAAACACATCGTAATATATTGCAAGTATATTGTAAATATCGTAAATATATCGTAATGTATTGCAATAAATTGTACAATTAATGTAGTCTAAATTTGGCTACTACGAAATGATAAATCGTAATTATCGTTTGACGAAGCAATTTAACGATCCAACTATTTTTGTTGGAGCATCAAAGCATTGTACGTAATTTGTATTCAATGTATTTAATCTGAGCTTTATAGGAGAACCGAAGCGAAAATTGCAGTTAAAATTAGACGCTGTTGCGATATTTGTTATTAAAACATTATTCCAATTACCGTTACGTAAATATCCTACTTAAGTAATGGAATCCGTCTGTGTTGAATCTAAACGAGAATCCAGCGCTACGATTGTGATTCATTATTATAAGAGCGAAGGGTTAATTGCTCACTGAAATACACAATTAAACAAGAATACGTAATTTTCCGTGAAAACACGATATTCTATATCTGAACGATTACTTTTTCGAATAATTTCCTACGATAATATTATACGCAATAATACTCAGACCTGTTACAAGGTACAACGAAACGTGTTCGTTCATTCAGCCTCATTTTCTTTCTTTGCAAATTATATTACCAAGTTTCTGCGAAAATTTCCTCGAACCAGGAGAACGTCGCGAATTCGAAAGAAAAGAGGATAAAAGTGAACGCGGTGAAACAAGTCGAGTTTTCTCCCGTGCAATTTTCAATCGTATCGCCCGGCTTTTTTTCGAAATCGTCGCGGGAAATTTCGCAGAAATTAATTTGTCGGAAGGGAAAGGAAGTAGCCGGGGGAAAATTAAAAGGCACGGCATTCCGTTTGCACGATTTGACACGAGGTAAGAGAGATTCGCTCGGAGGCCGCGGTATCTCGAGTTCGTAGTTCACCTTATCGCTAAATTGCCTCCCGTTCGTTGCGTTCAATCTTTGCGGGATTGAAACTCCCTTTACCTCCTCGGTGACTTTGCACCAGGTGTGCCGATTAATTTCCCAACGACCGCCACCTTTGCCGAGAAAATATCGAGTGGCGAGTTTCACCCTTGCCTTTATCGACGTATAATATTCAAGCTAGGGGTAGATGTGGCACGTACTGCCGCTTTAACCTTGTCGCGTAACTTTATGCAACTATTTCAGAAGCTATTTAACCTACAGATTGGCTCCGGTTCGGTGTATAATATTCTTCGACGTCTCCCTTTATTCGTGAACATTTCTTTACACGGTGGAATGTAATGAATCAGTTGCATTCATTATTTTTGAATATACTTCATTGTTAGTGTAGGAAGATTGTTTGTGTTAGATAATGTAGCTCGTGTGCACTGACATGCTGAGCCAGGTGAAAAATAATTTTGGTGTTGCTGAGTTCACCTTCGTGACTGCCTTTATTTTTTGTGTTCTGTCGTGTCGTTACAAAGTTTGCTTTCTTAAAGTTATCTTATATTCTACTCGATATATTTATATACAGATTCGTGAGCGTGAGGGCGTGTCTTTAATTTCAAGGAGTGAAGGTGGGAAAGTGTGTCTGTCCAATGAGATGAAAGAATTTGTCGGGGGTTGAAATCTATGATTTTGCAGTCACGTCTTCTGGGGAAGGTCCGATACGTCAAGCAGGTATCGTCGGTCGGGGACAATTTACCGTTATGGAGTTCGTAGTCGTCCTGTCTGCTAATGGCTTTTTTATGATATGTCTATTTGCTTTGTGTAAGAAGTCGGTAATGAGTGGTGTTGGATTTTTTCGGTACAAAGATTTTTACGGGTATAAAGTTTGTTGTCTCCGGCTATAAGTTTTTATCCTCGAAAATATTAAGGGACAGGTCAATAAATAAATACGATGTTTCCTAGCCTTAACAAAGATAATACAGAATTAAATTTTCATTGAATACACAATGTCCTATCATGAATTTTCATTAATCTTGTTGTTTGTCTTCTTCTTCAATTGTATCTGGTATCAGTTTCGTTACGTGGAAGAGATTTGATTCTGATTTATTACGTTCGGTATCTATTCTGTATACTGAGTTTGATAATTTTTCTATAACTTGATAAGGTCCAATCCTCAACTCGTCTAACTTTTTCCTGTTCAATTTATTGCCATTTGCCAAAGGATGCGGATGGGCGTGTAGGATTCGGCGATGATCGTGGGTTTTACACAAGCCAGATTTCTACACAGTCTCTAAATAAAAGAATTATATCTATTTAACGCTATTCGTCTGGTTTACAGCTGTCCCGCTTCTATCTTACATCTGTCTTACCACTAACTTATTTTTCGCGTATCCGGCTTTTTAAAGCGTCCTTCGCAAGGCGGACGTTCTTCCTCTCCACCAATCAGTGGATTTTTTAACCCGCCTACGGCCTCGAACTATGGTGGGGCACCCTCCCCTAGGAGCCGTTCCCCCGTAATTTTCCGTAGGTGCCAGGATCTATGAGGTGGCCAAAATTTCCTTCCTCAAGTCGCTAAGGATTCGACCCCCTCGTAAACCTGGTCACCGTTCCGGTCGGCTCGATCGTTACCTATGCCGGCTGTTATAAACCCCCGTTATGTTTATCTCCCTTTCCTGATTTTAGCCTACATTAGGTTGATTGAAAATACACAAGAAAGTCCAATGTTCTTATTGAAAGGTTGGCATTTAAATAGAAACACGTTTCGCGTATATGAGGAATTCAATTTGTGTAACAGATATAAGGTGTATAGTAAACAAATCGCGTTCATTGAATTATGACACGTGTCGTACTTTATAATTACATTGGTGACGTTTTAATGTTTAACAGCGTATTTACCTCTTAATATTTACTTTCACGTGTTAATCCTTTCGCTACGAAAAACGCGTATGTACGTCCTCGAAGCATGGATAATCGTTTGTTAAAACACACCGACGTTTTCTGTTTAATCGTAACAGAATTTCTATTATCGTTAGTATATAATACACTTTAATTAACAATACCAAATAGCTAAATATTTGCATGCGTGCCATTTCTAAATTAATACAGACTATTCTAATTCGTGAATCCGAAACGAGTTTCAAATCTGCAAATGCAGATTTATCGTATTTAATTCGCGTGTGTTTTGTAAATATCCATCATCTTTATTTCATCCGTACGAAACAAGTAAACTTCAATCGTGGATGCTTCCATTATTAACGATCTATTTCTTCCGCTAAACCGTACTTAATCGCATTCGTTATTTTCGCCTTGCAATCTTTCGATTACCCGATCGATCATTCATCCCCCTTAACCCAAACCATAAACGATCCGCCGTTAATCCAGCGAACCCCCGAAGAATGCTGAAATGCATCGACCATTCGGCTGACAGAGAGTAAAGCCTCTTCGGTTTAACCAAGAAAATAGTGTAACGGCGCAATCTAGAAGAAACGAAGCGAACTTTCGAGGATCAGCGATCCACTCTCTGTTCAGCAGCGTTTCATCGTCGAGCCTCTGGAATAATAGATTCAATTCCTTACGTACCCTCTTTCACCCTTACTCCCCTTCCCCTTCTCCACTATTTCCCTTCAGTTTCAAGCTAACGTCTTCGCCTCGAAACGAAAGTTTGGTCGGATTATCGTGCTTTGCCGAGAAGAGATCGAGAAGCAACCGTCTCGTAGCGAATGCCACTTCGAGGTAATCGAGAATCGGCGACTCTATCTCGAATTGCAGCGTCTTCTAGAGAGGAGTGTAAACTTGTCCGGGGTTTGACCTCGGCTATGACGAGCAACTGCTCGTGGAACGGCGGATGAACAGAGCTATAGACCATCGATAAGACGCACCGCAAGGCGAAATGGGATAATGGGACTCGAATGGAAATGGAACGAACGAAGACGGGAGGACGTTTTCGTAGCCCGTGCGATTGAAATACGATGAATCTTCGTTTCGATAGAGAGTAATTAAAGAAACCTAGCTTCAAGACCATTGCTTAGGGAATAATTTATGCTAAAAAATAATATATAATATATAAGAAATGTATAGAGTAATAAATGAAAAGAAATAAAGGAAAAAGTGAATAGATAATAAATAAAAAATATATAATACATAATATATAAGAGAGTTAATACACATACGTGTTCTTATTTAAGAAACCTAACTTAAAAGCCATTACTTATGGAATAATTTATACTAAAAACTAATATATACTATATAAGAAATATATAGATTAATAAATGAAAAGAAATAAAGGAAAAAATGAATAAATAATGAATTAGAAGTATATAATATATAATATATAAGAAAGTTAATACACATACGTGTTCTTATTTAAGAAACCTAACTTAAAAGCCATTACTTATGGAATAATTTATACTAAAAACTAATATATACTATATAAGAAATATATAGATTAATAAATGAAAAGAAATAAAGGAAAAAATGAATAAATAATGAATTAAAAGTATATAATATATAATAGATAAGAAAGTTAATACACATACGTGTTCTTATTGAAGAAACCTAACTTAAAAGCCATTACTTATGGAATAATTTATACTAAAAACTAATATATAATATATAGGAGAGCTAATACACATATGTGTTTTTATTGAAGAAACTTAACTTAAAAGCCATTACTTATGGAATAATTTATACTAAAAACTAATATATAATATATAGGAGAGCTAATACACATATGTGTTTTTATTTAAGAAACCTAACTTAAAAGCCATTACTTATGGAATAATTTATACTAAAAACTAATATATAATATATGAAACAATATATAGAATAATAAATAAAAAGAAATAAAGGAAAAAGTGAATAGATAATTAATAAGAAATATATAATACATAATATATGAGAGAGTTAATACACATATGTGTTCTTATTTGTAAAATACGCGAAGCATACATACGTGTTATTCAATTTATACGGTAACTAAAAACACGTGTGTAGAGTCTCCTAACAGCAAAACAAAACTTTCTCCCCACGTTTCGTATCTTTATCAACGGTCTATCGTCGTACGCGTTTGTATCAACACTCTGATAGTTGCCCAAGATCATCGTCGTAAGCCAAACATTTACGGCCTTGGTCGGTGACCGAGGGTCTTTTCAAAACACCGCTTTCGCCAAAACAAGAGTCGAGTATTAATTCGCGGACTTCTGTGTTTATTCGCAGAAAGCCGGCGGTGTTCCACCGGTACGACTTTGTCGACTCGTGTTCAGTAGTTCGGCGGATAGTGCGCGAGAAACATGTCCGAAACGTGTCCCGAAGTATTATACTTCGCGAGCGTACGATCGCGCGCGAGAGGACTATGGAAGCTGCAGGAAATTACATCTGGTGTTACGTCGTTCTGCTACGTTACAACAGGTTAGTCAGCGACGATCTCATCTTAACTCGATTAAAACGATTGAACGGTTAGTAGTTACGTTAAGGACCGCGTATATCTTTTCAATGGAGCATTTTTCAGGCACAAGTTTGTAGGAATTTTGTTCATTAACGCGTAGTATAGGATTATTCAAAATAGACTACCTTCATTTTTTTCTTTCCCTTTCTGCTTTACCCTTTTCTGATCTGTTCTTTATTTCTATTATCTTCGTTCGTTCTCGTTTTCAATTTGTATTCTTTTCACCACTATTTTACTAACAAACGTGGCGTTTGACAAATATTCTCATTCAACATCCTAAAGGTACTTTTGGATATGTATATATTCGATGAAGCACGCGTATGAGGGGAAGCAATCTTCCATTTATCGAGCAAAGGAAGATTATTGTACGCGAGAAGGGGGAAAATTGAATGTGTTAGGTGGATAGGTGGGTAACGTGGTATTAAAAGGAGATCACCAACCCCTCGGATTCCCCTTGAAAATTTCCATTTCTCCCGAACATAATATGTTAAAGCCGGAAGTGGGTGTGATTTGTCTACTCAACGATACGACAGCTCCTTTCGTACCAGAGATCCTTTTCTTGTCGCTTCGAGTAACATCTCTACCGAGGATATGTACGAGATACGAAAATATCGAAAGAAATTCTCGATTCAACGTTTCCACGTATCCGTTCTTATCAGTCCCTTTCTTACGTTTCAATCCATAATATATACGCTAGTGATTACGAAACTGGTGTACGCGTATTTCGTTTCGTGATGTTTAGATCTTTTTCGTTCGAGTGCGTTCAAAAATATTTCCCAACCGCGGGACGAAATATTATATTTGTGTATTTTAATAGAAGGATTAAGTATGTTTACGTTCCGTTTTCATCGTCTTCTTGGATTCGTGTTCCTTTGTAATGCAACTTAGATTTTCAAGCTGCTATTATATATATTGTAGTATCATAGTTTTGTAGGACTTTAGTTTTAAGAACAGCAAGAGTGTCGTAAAAGAGAGACATCGCCAGCAAGGGTTTTTCTTTGGCGAAATGCGGGCAGAATTGTAAAGAGAGTCAAGAATATTGTTACGAGTCGAGAGAGAGATTAGTTGCGTTTTAGTTTAGACACAGTATTGAAACCTTATATAATCTTTAATCCTAATAAATTATATATATATATTGTTGGATTCCGGGTCGCGAAATCGAGTGAACAACACTTTTTACAATCTACTCAAGAGGTTTTATTAAGACGCTTGGTGATGTACAAACGTTTGCAGCGGAATCTTTACGCGAGTGCCGACAAGAATAGTAATCCCCGATTTACCGAAATTGAGGTCTATATATACAATCTTACAAACTAGAAAAAATAACGTGGAAGGGATTGGGGAAGGGATACCGTGGAAAGGACTAGGGCAAAGGTTTTCGGTGACTAACTATTGTACTAGCATGGATGAGTTGACTGATTGTGAATAATACCGGTGATGTACTATTTGCAAGGGATTCGAGCCACTAGGTGTTAGCTGCTCGCGATTACCGCAAGGGTGATCGAGCCTTGTAGGTGGTTTGCACGAATGTGCCGACGATGAAACAATGTTACTCGAAGGACCACCCGAAGAATCGGGAAACGAATTAAGGCAATGTGTGTAATCACTCTGCTAGCGGTTGTACAAGTACACTGCTACGAATCGAGCAAGTGTTTCTATGCTAACTAACTTTTCCTAGGTCTAGTGAGGTTGGTGTCTAATTTTCAACTGACTTGGTCTTATGAAATTATGTTCGACGCCGTCTCGGCATAGTCGCCTTGACGGGGGCGAATACTCCTATTGGTTGCAAGAGGGGTCCAAGATTGTGGAAGGGAGTGGAAAGTTTCCGCCCTTCTTGGGCCCCTCCACTGACGAATATTTAACAACAAATTCGGCGCGTTGGCGACCCTTGACCGTGGCAGGTAATAAAGTCAGGAAGCGCGTTAACCTGATAGAGATAACGGGCTAGAAATTGAAAAATGCTAATACCTGGAAGCTAACTGTGAACAAAGAGCGAGAAACTACGGCAAAAATCGCGGGTCTTTATGGCTTCATGAGTTTACGGCTGCCACGGAACACTTTTTGGAATTCCGAAGGGACGGTTATAAGCCGCGACGGGACGAAGGTTTTATTGCTGCTTGAAAAACAAACTAAAATCTATACAAATCCTAAGGTCTATGGTAGGCCTTAACACTAGGTATACAACAATATATATATATATATATATTCTTATACCAAACGCTACAATATTATACGCACTCGTTTCGTGCGTGAAAACGGTATCGAATTTCTTGAAAAGTAACGCGTAAGAGGGTCTCTCTCTATTCGTATCCTCGTAGGAACGAACGGGATCGATCGATCGAATTTATTCAAGAAACGGTCGAGTCACGGGGAAAATATCGAAGGATAGGGCCCGGGGCTTTAGCCGGTAACAAATAATAGATCGCGCCGCGATGATCGAGAGAGAATGATTTATCTTCGGTGAATCACGGGCCAACCTAGAGGAAAGAATAATGACGGGACGCTTACCTTGCCGGAGACCCTAGAGTTGCATAAGAGAACGCCGGCAGCGTGGATTCTGTATTCCTTGTCGAGCTGCTCGTGTTGTCCTTGAATTTTCCTACCGACAAAATCAACGGAAAACGTCGCGTTAATATAGACTTCCTTTTTTTAGTTTCATTAACGCAGCGAGAAATATGGTTTTAAAATGGCAAACGATATGATATCTATTTCCAATGATATTGAAGGGATAGGTTTCTATCTGCGTATTCACGCGAATGATAACCACAGATGTCGGTGGGTATATGTGTAAGTCTTTTATTTGTTGTCTTTCGCGAGTCGAGTCGTAGGCGACGGTTTTCTCAAGACTGACTAACTCGTCATTTCGGTCGTCCGTCTGTTTTTTGCTTTTGCCCTGATTGGTCAGCTACATATTTCGGTGTTTGCCAATCAGGGCTCTTTTCTCTTTTTTCACCGCCTCTTCCTTGCGCCCTTAGCGCGTTTCATTAGGAAGGGCAAGGTGAATAGGTGGGGGTGTCTTGTCGCTTCGTAGATTTGGCAGCGCAGCGGAATTTCCATCAGGTACCGTTATTCTACCTCGCTTGGTCGCGGGCCTCTGGGCCTTGTACCGAGTCCCTTCTGGAAATCCCTGGTTTATGACGCCCGCATGTCGCTATTCAGGCAGTTCTTGAAAGGGCTACTTAGAGACATACGCGTTGAAAGAAAGTAAAAGGTTTCCTCAAAAATAGCTTTACCGGCGCGCGAGTCATAAACCATGCTAGCCGTTTGCACGCCAAATGTTGCTTTTGTTTGTACGGCCAGCCGCTACAATATGATATCTTATTTGGAACACTACTTGTCCTGCGATTATTTTATCATCGTATTTGTAAACTGAGAGAAAAGACCAGGTTGGAGTTAGATTTATTAAAATTTTGATTTTCACTTATCCGCGCATTAAACCGTACTTCGTATCGCTACTCGAGAAGGTATAAAATTAGATTGGGGAAGTTTCAGTTCTCGGGAAATGTTTTATTTCTGCCGGGGCGTCTGAAAGCATAAAAGTTTACGAAAACTTCTTGGCGGGAATATAAACTTTTAAGTTGGCCTTCCCTTATACCGCGACTTTTAAACTCCTTTTCGTTTTACTCGAATACAGCTTTTCTTATTCAAATAACGACTCATCAACGAAAGAACTCCCCCGGGCTAACAAAATCGTAGTATCTTTTATTGAACCGTTAACAAGTATCATTCTGATCTTCGCGATACTTTCGTATACCTTATCTTCGTTCCTTCGTATCTTTTCATTTGATACTATTCTTGAAAATGTTTACCTTGCAATAAAAACTCCGTCTTTGATAGTTTTCATTGGCTACCAGAAAAAGTTCGCGCGATTTTGCTATCAGAAATGTATTCGAATCGAATTTCGCGAAACTAGTATAAAATCTAGTATAGTGTAATTAATTCATTACATTGAACGTTTAAAAAAGTGTTCATAAATGAAAGAGACGTTAGACAATGTTGTGCTCGAAAACTAGAACGATGTTTATATTAAATAAGTTCGGAAATAGTTAAATAAAGTTACGCGATAATTGGTACATCTATCCTAATTATAATTGTCAACTTCGGCTACGAGTTTCGTTTCGAAATGAAACTCCGCGACGCGCGAATAACTTTGGTGAATTTTTTCTAGCCAAATTTGAGCTGAAGAAAATTACTCGGTCACCTATACAAATATCTGCTTAAACGCTACGCTTCTCAGAGCACAAGAAGTTCATTTGTAGGCGAGCACACAACCGGTTAATTCGCCTCGGTATATTTCATTCACAGCTTTAATTCGCTTATTAGATCGCTCCAGAGCTTGTGCTTAATTCGCGCCTTTGCAAGCTGCTCGCTTGCGCAAAATGGCGGTGCGGAGCTCATGGCGTTGCGTTCGCCTTTCGTTGAAAACTTACTTTTCCAGAACGAAGAAACGGGAAAATTCGCCGATAGAAAATAGTCGAAAACTTGAAGTTCAATTGACGTTTTATCTTATTAGTTAGAAATTAATCCTTTAACTTCGGTATCTCGTATCGACCATACATTTACGCGCGGTAACGTGAACTACTTGTCTAATTAATTTCTTATTGTTAGCTTAGCAGTTTAAAATCGAGCTACTGCGGAAGACGAGTATTTGGAAACGTTCTCGATATACGAGAAACAAATATTTGTTTGTTTTCTTGTGTATTGGAGAACAGTCGCAGAAACCTGCCAAAAATGTATCGTTAAAAATTTCTATTATTTGTTTTATTCGTATTATTTTTATTATTCGTATTATTTGTATTATTTCTATTATTTGTATTATTTCTAGTATTTCTACTATTTTTACTATTTCTGTTATTGGTATTATTAGTGTTATTTGTATTATTTCTACTATTTTTACTATTTCTACTATTTCTATTATTGGTATTATTGATGTTATTTGTTTAATTGTATTATTTCTACTATTTCTACTACTTCTATTATTGGTATTATTGGTGTTATTTGTTTATTTGTATTATTTCTACTATTTCTACTATTTCTACTATTTCTACTATTTCTACTATTTTTACTATTTCTATTATTGGTATTATTGGTATTATTTGTATTATTCGTATTATTTCTACTATTTCTACTATTTCTACTATTTTTACTATTTCTACTATTTCTATTATTGGTATTATTAGTGTTATTTGTATTATTTGTATTATTTCTACTATTTCTACTATTTTTGCTACTTCTATTATTGGTATTATTGGTGTTATTTGTTTATTTGTATTATTTCTACTATTTCTACTATTTTTACTATTTATACTATTTCTATTATTGGTATTACTGGTATTATTTGTATTATTTCTACTATTTCTACTATTTCTACTATTTCTACTATTTCTACTACTTCTATTATTGGTATTATTGGTGTTATTTGTTTATTTGTATTATTTCTACTATTTTTACTATTTATACTACTTCTATTATTGGTATTATTGGTGTTATTTGTTTATTTGTATTATTTCTACTATTTCTACTATTTCTACTATTTCTACTATTTTTACTATTTCTATTATTGGTATTATTGGTATTATTTGTATTATTTGTATTATTTCTACTATTTCTACTATTTTTATTATTTCTACTATTTCTATTATTGGTATTATTGGTGTTATTTGTTTATTTGTATTATTTCTACTATTTCTACTATTTTTACTATTTATACTATTTCTATTATTGGTATTATTGGTGTTATTTGTATTATTTCTACTATTTCTACTATTTCTACTATTTCTACTACTTCTATTATTGGTATTATTGGTGTTATTTGTTTATTTGTATTATTTCTACTATTTCTACTATTTCTACTATTTTTACTATTTCTACTATTTCTATTATTGGTATTATTGGTGTTATTTGTTTATTTGTATTATTTCTACTATTTCTGCTATTTCTACTATTTCTATTATTGGTATTATTGGTGTTATTTGTATTATTTCTACTATTTCTACTATTTCTACTATTTCTACTACTCCTATTATTGGTGTTATTTGTTTATTTGTATTATTTCTACTATTTCTACTATTTCTATTATTGGTATTATTTGTATTATTCGTATTATTCGTATTACTTGTATTATTTCGATTATTCCTATCGTTTCTACTATTTCTATTATCATTTCCGCTTAAGTAATTCCACGCGTTCGAATGAATAAACGAACGGAGGCGAAGTAGAATCGAGACGACAAATTTTTCCAAACGCCTTCCACCGGCCGCGGTGATTTACGAATCGAGGAACTTTCACGAATGGACGAACGTCGTTTCTCCGAGGGAAAAGTTCGGCAATTACGTGCGAGCAAACAATCTTACAAATTCATGGCGCGAACCAGTCGACGCGACGGTTCTTCTCTTGAACGTTTCGGGGCTAAAAGGGTACCATCGAAATTGAATACTTACGTTCTTCTCGTTTTTCGGCCACTTTCAAAGCCTTCCCATTCTTTCCTTTAGAAATTTCATTAGATTTAGCCTTCCAAAAAAGCACTCTGACGTTAGAAAATTAACGAAAGTCAATATTTCCTTAACACTCTATTTACTAGAAGTCTATTGTTCAATTTTTTTTTCTGAGTCGCTTATAAATTGACTTTTATTTCTTCTTTCTACTTTGTTTTTCAAAAGTCTTGTACACATATTATTAGGTGGTTGCATACGAAATGATTTTAAGTAGCTTACAATCCTTTAACCACTGGTGAATTAAAAGAAGCTTTTCTTCATTCTTTTCTTTTTTGTCTTTCATTAGTGGTACAAAATTTCGTCCATCTTTCGCGTTATTGAATAAACCCATATTTAAAGGAACTCGTGTTAGCTTCAATTTTAAAGTACGCAGTAAATAAGCTTTTCAAACGATCTCTAACATCATCGAACTATTATGTCACATTTCGAAGCTTTATTCCTAAACGAAAAAAAAAAAAAACACGTATTTTCCAGCGTCACGTTTTCTATTATATTTCGCGTTTCGCGCGTTAATCGCGCGCGGCTGGAAATGTGACGTACGCGTTGTCATTGCGAGTACACGCGGGAATAAAGTGAGAAAATCTAGATTGTTTAGGGATTTCGAGTAAACCCCGTGGATGAACCACGTAAGGACAGTGATATATGACTGTTGAAGAGGACAGGGTGGCTGATTTTATTCGTTCAATCTTCCGACGTACAATGACGCTGTCATGGTGTTCCCTGTTAAATTGATTAGGATAGCAGTGGCCTCTCTTTGATCGTGGTACGAGTAAATTACGAACCGTCGTACAAATTGTAAATCAAGGTAACGTTATGATCTGACGCGGATAAAAACGTAAACGAAGATTTCTGAGAATGAGAAAATAATAGAACGATACTGATTAATCATTATGGGGTAATCTCGACCATAGAGACAAGAAATATTGTCAAATTAGAAGGAGTCACATTTTGGTTGCATTATTATGTCATCGCTAAAGGGTTAAATAAAAGTGATAGCTTTACAAAACGGAGTATTCGATAATAATAATAATAATTATGTATTTCGCGTATAACGTGCTACGATTTGCACGTTGTTATTACTGGACGGTGGATTTCGATGCATTTGTACATAATTGAAAAGTGTAAACAAACGAGTAAAGCGTACAGTACGTAGAAATATAGAAGATATCGAAGGAGAAGTGCAATTTATACCGGGACTGCTGGTGCTTATGCGTTTCTGGGAAATTTGAACGTGTCAAGCATAACGAGTCACGCTTGTTCGACGATTTACGGGCGCAGTATTAGTAGTAGATTGTAGTTAACAAAAAAATAGTATTAGTAGTATTAGCAGTAAAGTAGTAAAACGGACAGTATTACGGGTACAGTTTAATTTGCACCATTATCTTAGCTTTGTCTTACAAGATCGAGAACCGTAAAATAAACAACGTGCCTACCAATATTCGTAACGATTTGTAGCTGATGTAATAGGAAAACAACGATCAACTAAAGCAACGATCTGAACATTCGTGAGTAATAACTGTATTCGCATAATAATTTTGCATACCGTTGGTAGAAAGCGAGAGACGCTTAACTCTTTGCGGACGAGTGTCGCAAATAGACGCCCAAGTTTTTGGTTTCTTGGACATAATATCAATTTTTAGAGCAGCAAATGTAACTTAACATTATTCAAAGACGCTGCTGTTAATGATTATGCAAGAATTTATTAAATCCCTTTCTCGAAAGGTTAATAATTCAACGAAAATTAGATTAGTATTATATTGCCCCGTCCGCAAAGGGTTAAAACGCGTTGTACAGTAAAAATTAGGCGCCAGTCGTTGCGAGACGTGTAATAAGTACTATGTATCCGACGATTCGTGGAATTAGGATCGGGTGACAGACTGTGATCACAAAACGTGCATTTGAAATGCAATAGCTGTTAGATAAACCTTCCTTAAACAATGTGATAAAATAATTGTAGGGCAAGGGGTTAAGCAGTACATTATACTTGTGGCGGCACTCCTGCACCCACCACTAGAGGGACATACGAAATAGGCTTTCTCGAAAGTACTCGCTCCAACTACCTCGTCCATATATATACCGCCTTTAACTTTCCTTCCAATATCCCAACGTCTAAAGCAGGGCCTGCTAGGACCCCCTGAACTCTATTAAAAATGAATTTGTATTGTAATGTGCCATACCCTACAGATGTAAATACCCTATACTGTTTTTAAACCTTAGTTTAAAAACATAGCCAAAATAATACTGTAGCAATAAGTGCAATGATCAATCCACGAAAACAAACAGATTGCGAGTGCTCTATGCCAGAGCCACTAATCTAGATTTAAGTACCTAGTGTGTAACTCCTCGGAAAACTATTTGTGCGTTTTTATAGTTTGTTGAACCCCCTTGTATATATTTTGTTTTTATCATCGACACAATAAACGCTCGTTAAAAAAAAGAAAGAAAAGGGCCTGCTAGGTAGCCGCACTGATGAGTCCACTAGCAGGCCCAGGACGAAACGCAACACCCTTCCTTTTTCCTATCATATCCCCTCTCTACAGCTCCACATTTGGTGACCGCGACAAGGAATACAACAACAGCAGCCTTCCACGGAGGAACAACGAACCTAAGGCAGGGCCTGCTAGGTAGCCGCACTGATGAGTCCACTAGCAGGCCCAGCACGAAACGCAACACCCTTCCTTTTTCCTATCCTATCCCCTCTCTACAGCTCCACACATCTTTCTCTTGTGATGGCTCTCCTGCACCTACCACTAGAGGGACAAACGAAATAGGACTTTCTCGAAAGCACTCGCTTCAACTACCTCGTCCATATATATACCGCCTCTAACCTTTCTTCCAATATCCCAACGTCTAAGGCAGGGCCTGCTAGGTAGCCTTACTGATGAGTCCACTAGCAGGCCCAGCACGAAACGCAACACCCTTCCTTTTTCCTATCATATCCCCTCTCTACAGCTCCCACATACTTAATGTAATACGCGAATTTATAGAAACTATCGAAAGCAAAACCATGCATGGGGAAAGGAGAAGTCGCAAAAAAAAAAAACGAGGCACGGTGCTCCCTTGGAGTTTCTCGTTCGCGTCTCCGTTCCCCTCCCATCGCAATTTCTCTCAGCGCCCTAACCTCGAACACAGGGGATCGTCAATTATTCCATTGTTCCTCGCGCGTGTTCCCCGGATGGAAACGCGAAGCAGGTCGAGGTTCGAGACGCGTAATTGGGGAACGTCGCGTCGCGTAGGAAACGGGCGAAACTTCGCGAAACGAGACGGCGGCGGCAGCCATACTCGTAAATTCGTCGCCGCTCGTATAATCGACGAGGTGCAAAACGCCTCCGGCTTTCGTAAACAGCACCGAAACACGCCGTGCGAGAAGCTGTGCAAACACCGACCACCGGATGAGGGGACGAAGAAAAAAAAAAAAACAAAAATGCGCAGCTTTACATATCGCTGACTACGAAGCTTTTCCTCCTCGAGGTGTTGCCGTAACGCTCGAGACGCTACGGCCGGAAGCGTCTCCAGAAAGCAGACGCGAACCACCTAATTTTTTCGCGATTCCCCGAATCCCTGTTGTGCACCCGTTAACGCGACTTTTCGGCGAATGGATTTACCGTCGAGGTAACCGGAGAATTTCGCGACGAGAATTTCGAATTTAAGCGCCAGAGAATTTCGGGTGCATCGGATAATGATTGCGTTATGGGTGTTAGGGGGTGAATTCATTGAAATAGGTGTTACGAAGGTAGTGGTAGTTGTACCGACTCAAATCTTACCCTTTTTATTTAGTAACACTTTGACGGCACTACTGTAGCCAAACTAATGTACTACAACGTTTTTAATAGATGTATGTAGCTGTGATGTGCAATTTTAATAATTATTTTATTAACAAAATATAGTTCATTTGTTCGCAATGCTTTAGATACAAAACTCGCGTTGGATGGTAGTTGGTTGATTATCTTGTTTTGACTGTCGACTGACGGAGAGGTGCGTGGTATTTAAGGAGAGTTTGTTAGTGGTGGGGTAGCGTAGACAAAATTACCTGCATCGACCGGGCATGCCTTGGACAGAGTCGCAAGTGAACTCGCGCCTTATGGATACAGCCGATGACAGGCTTAGGGCTATTGTATGTATTTCTATGATTCGGGCGACGGCACGGTCGGCACGCGATTGACCATCGTTGAAGGTACTGGAATCCCCAAGCTCATTACATGGCCTGGGGATATTACGACTAATAAATTCATCGATCATACGGATCTAGTAAACATGGCTGTAAAAACGTTTAGGGCAGATTTTTAGAATATCATTGTTTTATCGATGGGTTGTTAGAATTCTTGGAAAAGAAAAAGTAGGACTGGACTGCTGGTATATCCGTGGGTTCTATGAGTTTACTTTCGCATTACAGTGCAAATTGCCCGTCTTTGTTCAGTGAGACTGAACAGCAGTGGTGGGACAAATTCGGAGACGTACTGTGACGGCAACGTCAAGGCCATTTTTTACATTTTTCCTATTCTCTCGGAAACTTTCACTTTCACTTCCCGTCTTCAGTTTTCCTCGCGGTTTCGCGCGAGCCTGGACAATGTCCACCAACATTTGGCGGCCAGGCCCGCGCGATCCTTAACCGACTACCTCCGAAATTTTACCCGCGTTTCTTCACTTTCTCTTTTATTACCTCCTTCCGTCTTCCTTAGGTTTTCCCCCGTTTTTCCAGCTTTTCTTTCCTTGTTCAATTCTAACGCTGTCCTTCTTTTCACCAAACTTTTTTAAGGACTTGCAAGTCCAGCCGCGAGAGAGTCTTGTTTCGACTTCCATGCTTCATAGTTGAGTCAGTGCGTTTTGACGTTGCCCCCACGTCGCGTCAAGTAAAAAATAAAAACTTCTAAAAAGTAAGAACGCTTCAACCATTACTACCACCGCGCACCCCTTCAGTACTTATAAATACGTATCGATTCGCGAATACCTTGACATGGTATGAAACGCGTATCGCGAAATAATTTGTACGTGGTATTGGTAAAATGTGTGTTTGAAATCGTGTTATGAAGTATCGATGGAATATAATTACGCGGTGTGCAATGGAGATATCACGAAGGACAAAGGAAACTGTATATCAGCGATGATGAATAAATTGCTGTACGTGTTTAACTAATTTCAGTAGCCAAAATATAGAATACTTTTCTAAATCATGGCAACACGAATCTGTGAATTAATTTGTCGAGATTATCGACGAATTTCATTGTAAATAATAAGTATGATAGAAATGATATAATCGATATTAACATTAGGTTTACGGACGTGTTTCGTGTATAATTCGACAGGCTTCCGGAAAAATACGTATACTGCGTATAAATATTCGAAAGTAGAAACGTGAGGATGAAGAGAATGAATTAGAATACATATTCGTACCATTGTATTAATTAAAGTTAACATAAAGTACTGACAAATAATATTTGTGGTCTCTATAATTTTAGATATGAAATTTGTACGACGTCAACGTGACGCGTTCCGTAAACTTAGTGTTAAAGGATAAAAGTTTGATCATCGCTGGTTTATGTTCGTACATAATTTCGCGATACAGATATTGTTTGAATCTTATTCTGGTCATCGTAATTATATTCTAATAGGTATTAAACATAATACACGTGCAACGTATCTATACGATAATTCCTAATTGTTTCAGTATAATTGTTGCATCGTATCTTCGTGAGATTAATATGAAAATATTGATTCCAAATATAAACGTATCAAAAGTATCAAACATGAATCAGTCCCATTGTTAGGCATAATACAATGATACGCATAATACAATTGATACGTATCGATACAATAATCCCTAATTGTTTCAATACAATTGTTGCAACGTGTCTTGATGAAGTTGGCACGTAAATATTATTTCGAATATTAATATAAACACGTATCAATGGTATCAAACGTGTCCTTAGTCCCATCGCTAAATATAATACAATTATATGTATAATACAATTGATACGTATCGATACGATAATCCCTAATTGTTCCAATACAATTGTTGCAACGTGTCTCGATGAGATTGATACGTAAATATTGATTCTAAATATAAACGTATCAAAAGCATGAAACATGTGTCTCAGTCCCATCGCTAAATATAATACAATTATATATATATATAATACAATTGATACGTATCGATACGATAATACCTAATTGTTCCAATACAATTGTTGCAACGTGTCATGAAATTGATACTTAAATATTGATTCTAACTACAAATGTGTCAGTGGTATCAAACATATCTCAGTGCCATCGAACATATCTCAGTGCCATCGAACATATCTCAGTGCCATCGCTACCCGCACTGTACTCTCAATGTTGGCCCACAAAGGAACAAAGGTTATCGTCGCGCTAAAAGGGTTAACTGAACTCCCGAAATCCGTCGAAACTAAATCTTGCGCGAACGTCGGGTGGCGAAATAACCCGGGCGTGACAGCGTAATGGTAGACGTGGAATTCATTAATTCGCGAGCGCGTATTTTACGCGCTACGAGAGGCGCAGCGCGGAAGTTGGCAGTTTCGGCATCGACTTGAACTTCCCGGATGACTCGCGCCGGAAGCTACGGGTGAAACTGCGTAATTCCACGGGTAGTTTTTGATCAAATTGTTAGTCCGCCGGAGGACAGGCGTTAATAAATCTTGAACGAGTTAATCCTCCCTCCCGTTTTCGTCGGCTGTTTCGGCTTTGACAAGGGAGGGGTTAAAACTACGTAGCCCGGTGTTGGTGGTACGGGTCCGGTGCCAACTTTGCGAAATATATTATTCGAAAGCTGCCGCTTTCGGGAGAATGGATGTTTCCTTAGCCGAGTTTTTACGTCGCGCCGGTGCGCGCGGTTGTGGCTCGTTTCGATAGCTCGCGGAGCAACGCGACGTTTCGCGGTTTCAGGCTTTCGGGGATTTCCAGGGAACGACGCGTGACCGGGAAAAGCTTTCGCCGCGATTATTTTATTTCCGATCGCCCGTCCTTCGCTAATCTTTTTGTTACGCGGTTTCAATTTCTTTTTTTCCTTTTTTTTTTTAACTCGCGTGTACGCGATTCGTTCTCGCTGAAACGAGTTTTCTACGCCGGGGGAAAATGGAATCGCTGATCCTTCGGCTTTTTATGTCGCGCTACACCGGCGAAGTATTATTTATTTGACCTGTATTTTTTTTTATGGCATGCGGGTGGAAAATGGGAGGTCGTTGATTAAAGTTAATCAGCGTGGAACACGGTATAGCGGAAGTTTCGCGTAATTAATCGTTTCGTTGGAGCAGCCTAAAATTGGAAAGCAGAAGTATAAAAGAATGGTCGCTACGATTAACCCTTTGCGGACGAGCGTCGACAAATAGTCGCCTGATCATTTTTTGGCTTTCCGAAACCACGTCGACTTGTAAAGCGCAGAACTTAATGCAACGAATACTTAACGTAATAATAAACGTTTGAAATCGTTGGAAATGAAATGGTTTCGAACTGAAAAGCGTGAAAACTCAAAGTCGTGGAATTCAAAACTTAAAGTACTCTCTCAAGTGTCATTAATTCTCGTCCGCAAAGGGTTAATATAGGGATAGTATAATTACAATTATTTAGATGCTCTGCTATTTGCGCTAACTTTTGTACGTTATCTCGCGCCTCGTCGTGTCGATCTTTCGTTTCTCGTGTAATTCCCATTAGCCATTGAAATCCTCGAATATTTTTATTTACTTCAATATTAAAATCGATAATTTAAACTTGTATAGAGTAGATGTACCACGTACTGCCATTTTAAGGGTCGCGCGTAACTTTATTTAATTATTTTAGAACGTATTTCACATAAAGATCGTTCCAGTTTCGAGCGTAATATTGTTCAATGTCTCTTTTATTTATGAACATTTTTTTCTATATGTTCAATATAGTAAATTCATAACTACGTGATTGAAAATGTATAATGAAGTTCAATGTCCTTATTATAGTGTCACATGACTTTTCATTTAACAGACAACTTTTCATTTAAATAGATACACGGTTTACATATATTAACAATTTAGTTTGTGAAACAAATATAAGATGTATAGTAAACGAATCGTCTTACTGAATTTAGACACGTTTTATACTTTATAATTATATTGGTAACGTTTCAATGTTCAACAGCACATTTACCTCCTAATGTATATTTATAAATATTAAGTGTAAACGAATATAAAATATCTATGTATTTTTATTTGAAGCGAAGTCCAAATTTAGTATGAAACTTTGTTCACTTACGATTCTTTATACGTTACTTTGATATTAAATAAACGAATTGAAGTAGCGGTTATAGGAACAGTGATAGTCATGTATAGGTAATGTTTGTTCTGTAAGAAATTCGCTGTACGATGAAGTGTGGATCGATTCTACTTACGATATGGCGTGCAGCAACTCCTGCCGCTGTTTTTCTTTAACTTTCACGCTTCCGCCTTCTTCGAGCGCGATTTGCAATTCTCTCTGAAGTACCGCTAGCTTTCTGCGTTCACCTTCCAGAAGCAAGGAAGTAACCTGCAATACAGAGAACACGAAGCATTGATTAAGAATGGTTGAACATTCGAATGTAAGTGCAGATTTTAGAAACGATTGTAGCAAGTATACATACAGGAATTTGTCCCGTTTTAAATTCGCTGTTAAAAAAATAAAAAGAATAAAAGTGGAAGTTAAAGAACAATAGTTTATTTCAAGTATTTGTTCTCTAAGTTACCTACGCGAGGAAAGGATACTTTCTACGAACGATAAATTATCTGTTTCTCCTGTTAAAAATAATCGCTACAATATTGATATAGTATACAGAAAAAAATGATTTGGGAAAAAGGATTGCAGCAATCTTCTTGGAAACGGGAAAATTATAAAAGTATCTGTGTAGAATCTGTGTACAAGTTGGTAGCGGTTAGAAATGAAACTAAATTTAGCCATGGCATGACAAGGAAATATAGGATAGTTTATTATAAATAAACTATAGGATTATTTGGATATTCATGTTGCACTCGTTGATGGATAGTTGATCTTGTACTTCGGCTGTGTTCGAACATCTCCTATAGCAAAATTTCTCGGCGTTTAGTAGGTCAATTTCAATGCTCCTTGGCTTAAATTAAAGGGGAAAGTCCCGGAAATATTATGTTACAGTCTTTTGCAACTACCCCTTGCAGTTCCTTTCTTATAAACAAATACGATAATATTCCTGGGACCTTTCAACAGCAGGATAATATTACTGGGGCCTTTCACTTTAATTCAAGCCAAGGGGCATAGAAATCGGACGTCTTGTAGCTGAGAAATTAATATTTTTCTTCGGATACTTTCTAAGTAATCTACCATGACGCGATATATTTGTTTATAACAAATGAACTGCAAGGGTTAGGTACAAAAGGCTGTAGAATAATATTACTGGGACCTTTTCCTTTAATACAAGCCAAGGGGCATAGAAATCGGACGTCATGTAGCTGAGAAATTAATATTTTTCTTCGGACACTTTCTAAGTAATCTACCATGACGCGATATATTTGTTTATAACAAATGAACTGCAGGGGCCAGTAGCATAATACTGTAGGATAATATTCTTGGGTCCTTCCCCTTTAATTTGAGCCACGGTTGATCAAATTTGGACCTCTAGAAGTCGAGATCTAATTATTTTTACACGTGTATGTTTGGGCATACGACGACCGGGGCCTCTCGTAATGGTCCGTCACTTTTCTAATCTTATCGAGAAGAACGCCTTGACGCATCACACGAATTTGTTTATAATTTACGAACCGACACTAGCATCCGATTAAAACCAACTGATTATTGATCACGGCACCACGTTCTTTCATTTATGACTGATTTCGTTGGAAACAAACGATTAGAAGCTGAGATCTAAGCACTTTTCTAATCGCATCGAGAATGGTTCCTTGACGCGTCCTACGAATTTCTTTATGTTTTAAGAACCGATGCACGTATCCGATCGTATCCAATACGTTATACCGTTCTTATTTTTACAATATTTCGTCTTCGTATTGTAGCTTTGTATTTGCACGGAGTAGAAGGTACCTATTTCACCGATAGAATGGCGATTTCTATCGTCATTGCCCTTTCTTAGTGAATAATGTTAGATCTATTCCGTACCTCGTCCGTGAATCCGGTTTGCAACGCCGCAATTTACCCGCAGACAGTACGAATGCACCAGCGATCGAAAATAACAGAATCTGCATACAGTTCTCCTTTTTACCGGTAACCAGTTACGAATCTCAATCGATTGTACACCATCGGACGATACGGAAACGTGAGCCGCACGAAAGCAGCGTAGAAAATTAATTAAAGAAAACGATCTAATGGTCCGGGCAAAGTTAATGCCGCTCAATTATTAAAAATCTTATCAATTCGCGATTCACTTCCGAGCTTAAACGTCTTATTAACCCATTCGCACCGTGCAATTATAAATAATGATTGACTTATCGTTAGGACAGTGTTCCTATTTAGATGAAAAGTTTTCGAGTGACAGAGTAATAAGAACATTCGACTTTGTTGTATATCTTCAATTTATTACATTGAACGTATAAAAAAAGATGTTCATAAGTAAAAGAGCTGTTGAACAATACTATGCTTCAAACTGAAACGATCTTTACGTTAACGACGTTCTAAAATAGTTAAATAAAATGTTATGCGTGAACTTTAAAGTATATATATATATATAGAACCATTACTTTGCTATTAAATAAACGAATTCATTGTGTCAATTATAGAAACGTTGACGGTATGTACGTGGGACATTTACCCCTATATTTCGTGTACGGTGGAATATAGGAGCAGGTTGAAATCTCTTGCAGGTTTATCGAGCACAAAAGAAGGGCTCAGCGAGCGTGGCGGGCGCAAAATTTGCTTTCCTGTTTAGTTCGGATAACGATCTCTCTCGGTGGCCGGTTTCTCGCTCGTGTTCCTCTTCTAGGCGCATGCAACGCGTGCACGGCGATGCACCGGGTGTAGGTGCATCCACGTGTGTACGCGCGTGTACGGCCGCGTATGTTACTGGAATACGTGGAACCCGCATAGATATATCCGAGCAGATACGGGAACGAACCACGTTAAGACCGCGAACGCGAATTTTTAAGACACTGCAACTTTACCTGCATGCGAACGCGCCGCTTCTAATTGCTTGTAACCGCCGAACTTCCTACGATCGTATCGCTCACCGTTCCGGGATTACGTAACTCTTGCGACGAATCAAAATTGGCCGGGTTTATTTATTTATTAAAAGGGAATTAACCTTTTTCGTGGGAGAAGAAAAGGAAAGACAGTGGTGAATTAATGCAACGAAGAGTATCGCAAATAAGTCTATAATATAGACTTGTATATAGATACTATAGACTTATAGTCTATAAGAATCGAAGAAATCTAACTGTTGATATTTGTTTACATTAATGAAGATTAATGAAAAGTTTGCGGAGCTATGATGAGGGGGAAAAATGGGGAAAAGGAAGGGTGTTGCGTTTTGTCCTGGGCCTGCTAGTGGACTCATCAGTGCGGCTACCTAGCAGGCCCTGCCTTAGACGTTGGGAATTTGGAAGGAAAGTTAAGTAAAAATTGCCAACGATATGTGGAGCTGTGGAGGGGGGATAGAATAGGGAAAAGGAAGGGTGTTGCATTTCGTCCTGGGCCTGCTAGTGGACTCATCAGTGCGGCTACCTAGCAGGCCCTGCCTTAGACGTTGGGAATTTGGAAGGAAAGTTAAGTAAAAATTGCCAACGATATGTGGAGCTGTCGAGGGGGGATAGAATGGGAAAAAGGAAGGGTGTTGCGTTTCGTTGTGGGCCTGCTAGTGGACTCATCAGTGCGGCTACCTAGCAGGCCCTGCCTTAGGTTCGTTGTTCCTCCGTGGAAGGCTGCTGTTGTTGTATTCCTTGTCGCGGTCACCAAATGTGGAGCTGTAGAGAAGGGATATGATAGGGAAAAGGAAGGGTGTTGCGTTTCGTCCTGGGCCTGCTAGTGGACTCATCAGTAAGGCTACCTAGCAGGCCCTGCCATAGACGTTGGGATATTGGAAGGAAGGTTAAAGGCGGTATATATGTATAGGGACGAGGTAGTTGGACCGTGTGCTTTCGAGGAAGTCCTATTTCGTATGTCCCTCTAGTGGTAGGTGCAGGAGAGCCGCCACAAGAGAAAGATGTATCGAATTATATTATATAGAATTCAGAAACACAAACCGAATTGCTAATATCCACCTTAACGTAAACCTTATCCTTAAATAAGACACCGACACTCTATAAGCACTCTACTAAATAAATACATTAACCAATGTTTGTTGTAAATACATTAACCAATGTTTCTTGAAATGATAGTCGATCACTTATTGGTACGCCTAATACTTAAATTAGGATATTAATTTAAATTAGGAACGAATTTATCGGGATCCTAATTTCTGACGAAACGTATACTCATTGCAAACGAGAGGAAAGATAAAGAATTCGATGTTTCGAAAGTTACTAGTATTTCCAGAGTTTCGAGAATTTTGAAGCCTGACACGGTTTCGGATTCGAATTTCACCATCGATCGATGGAAGCATAACTAATTTGCAAACGGATAAACGCTGCACTGTTTGCAAACGGCAATGCGTGGAAAATTAAAGCCAACTTCGCCGTAACGAAAGGGTTAACTAACTTAAGATCTGCGAGCATCGTAGTAGAACGATTGCATCGCAATTTCCGATCACCGTACGACACGCTATACACATTTTCCACGCTTACTCAAAAACGGAAATTGCGGGATTGTTTCGAAAACGACTGGAAAAATATAGCGAAACCTTTATTCGCTTATTAAACCTTTGACGTACGATAACGAGTCCCAATCGTGACGCGAATTACGGTGTTGTTTCCATAAAAAAGGGATTCTATTGTATTTGCGGCAACGTTAAATTTTAACTTCATTTTTGGTTTCGATCCATACGATTGTGAATAGTTAATTAAAAATTTGTTGGATTCCGGGAGAATTGACAACGCGTAGAAGATAACTCTTAGAGGGTTTATTAATATGGGTACTGCACTCGACTATTGAATACGAAAATCTGTCGGTTCTATGATTTTGCGGGCTTTTAATCCTTTGCAGACGAGTGTCGACAAATAGTCGCCTAATCATTTTCTTGGCTTTCTGAACCTATGTCGACTTTTAAAGCAGAAAACTGAACGTAATGAATACTTAACGCAATAATAAACATTTGAAATCGTTGGGAATTATATGCTTTTGGAACTCGAAAGCCTGAAAATTCAAAGACGTAGAATTCGAAACTAAAGTACTCCCATAGGTGTTATTACTTCTCGTCCGCAAACGGTTAAGTACTCTGGTTGGGGGTGACTAATAGTAAGGACAGTGGTCGAGGAAGAGGGTGACTAAGGAAAGGTACGGAGTACAGAATGACTTGGAACTGAGATTAGGTTGTTTATCGGATGAATTTGGTTTAGGATGAGTCTATGGTGTTTACAGTGCGAGTGGTCGAGTTGGTTATCCAACAATTAGTTACATATTATCTTGTTCCGTCCGCAAAGGGTTAATAAAGCCTGTTGGGTCGTGCTATTCTTGATTCTCCTCGAAGTAGGCACGGTAGTTCTCACTTGGTTGTGACAACAGGAATCGGTTTGATTTACTATTGAGTGACTCGGTTGATTTTGATAGTAACAGTGTCACGCGGACTGGTTTATTTCTTTTTTCGTTCTGCTTGTCTTACATGTTCGTGTGTCTTATATACTAATTTTGAGAGCTACGAAGTCGCCGTCGTGGCCAATCAGGGACGTGGTTGCCCTTTCACGGTGGTGGGGTGGTCAAACAGTCCACCCTCCCAGGTAGGTAGTGGATTCCAAAAAGGACAAGTCCACACGGCGCACAGATGTGCGTTTATGATGGTCGGATCACTGTTATACCTGGCCTAAGTGGCTGAAGTTTGAGGTTGAGGACGCGACAAAGCCTCTAAGAGTTATCTTCCACGTGTTGTCAAAATTCTCCCGGAATCCAACAACATGTATCGAATACTTTGCATGCAACGATGTACAGAACTAGGGAATAACTTACGTGGCCTGTATCACTAATAAGAAAAAAATGGCATGGCAAAGGGGTTAATTTATGAACCTGTACAACGTGTAAAATAGAGAATAAGGTGGTGAAATTGCGCGCAAGGCGAGTCGACGACGAACCAACGATACGATGTCGTTTGTTACAGTTAGGAAACGCTTGCTTCAGCCGGTAATCCGCGTAACTTTATCTCGTCACATCAAATATTCAACGTCGAGTGGATCGAAGAGCTGTTATCAGTTGCAGCAGCGCGATAGCGCGAGATATCGACTGGCAAACTTGTTAATATATAACTTCCTCCATTTGATTGCGTACAGATCTTGTTTAACACTAGGTTTACGGAACCCGCCACGTTCACGCGTTTCAGATTTCATACATAAAACGTATAGAGACTATAAATATTATTTTTCAGTGCTTCATGTTAACTTTAATTGATACGATGGTATGGATATGTATTCTACGTGATTCTCTTCATCATCACGCTTCTACGTTCGAATACTTATATGCGGTGTACGTATTTATCCGGAAGCCCGTTGAATTATACGCGTAAAGTTCGTAAAACCTAGTGTTAAGAATGAAGTGCCGTACGAATCGAGATCAATGTTCGATTATTTATATTGTGGAGCTGTGGAGAGGGGATAGAATGGGAAAAGGAATGATGTTGCGTTTCGTCTTGGGTTTGCTAGTGGACTCAACATTAACCCTTTGCGGACGAGAAGTAGTAACACTTGTGAGAGTACTTTACTTTTTAATTCCACGACTTTGAGTTTTCACGCTTTTCAGTTCGAAACCATTTCATTTCCAACGATTTCAAATGTTTATTATTACGTTAAGTATTCATTGCATTAAGCTTTGCGCTTTAATAGTCGGCATGGGTTCGGAAAACCAACAAATCATTGGGCGATTATTTGTCGACGCAAAGGGTTAAGGCTACCTAGCAGGCCCTGCCTTAGACGTTGGGATTTTAAAAGGAAGATTAACCCTTTGCGGACGAGAAGTAATAACACCTATGGGAGTACTTTAGTTTTGAATTCTACGTATTTGAATTTTCAACCTTTCGAGTTCCAAACCATACAATTCCTAACGATTTCAAATGTTTATTATTGCGTTAAGTATTCATTACGTTCAGTTTTCTGCTTTAAAAGTCGACATAGGTTCAGAAAGCGAAAAAATGATCAGGCGACTATTTGTCGACACTCGTCCGCAAAGGGTTAAAGGCAGTATATACATATATGGACGAGGTAGTTTGAGCGAGTGCTTTCGAGAAAGTCCTATTTCGTATGTCCCTCTAGTGGTAGGTGCAGGAGAGCCGCCACAATGTCACGCGACGCGAATTACGTACGCTTTGCGCGAAAATAAACTGCCGGAGGATATTTCTCGTGTTGTATTCCGCTGAGGTTGTTGGTTTATTATATGTAATAATGTTGTATTCCGCTGAGGTTGTCAGTTTATTATATATAATAAGTTACAACGTCGAGCGAAATAAAGACGAAGTTCACCGTATAGCAGAGTGTCCTCGCGTTTTACAAGCGTAGTCACGCGACCTAAGACGGTTCGGACTGTGTTCTGTTCTTGTCAAGGGAGAACTGTGTTTTTGGAGACTCGGAAAATAGATAGGGTAGGGGTTCGCTTGGGTTCAATGGTCGTCAAGGGATGAGGTAACAGGATCGAGGTTCGGTGATGACTAACTAGGATGAAATCATCGGCTATCGAAGGAAGGATTTTGGAATATTTACCGCTGGAGTTTGGTTTATCGTGTTCGAAGGAGGATGAGAAATTGTCTTAACTAAAAATAATATATTGCTAATGATTACGTTGGCATACAACAATAAGTACAACGTTGAGCGAAATAAAGACGAAGTTCACCGTATACCAGAGTGTATTCGCGTTTTACAAGCGTAGTCGCGCGTCCTAAGACAGTTCGGACTGTGTTCTGTTCTTGTCAAGGGAAAACTGTGTTTTTGGAGACTCGGAAAATAGATAGGTAGGGGTTCGCTTGGGTTCAATGGTCGTTAAGGGATGAGGTAACAGGATCGAGGTTCGGTGATGACTAACTAGGATGAAATCATCGGCTATCGAAGGAAGGATTTTGGAATATTTACCGCTGGAGTTTGGTTTATCGTGTTTGAAGGAGGATGAGAAGGCCGCGTTGTCTTAACTAAAAATAATATAGTACTAATGATTACGTTGGCATACAACAATAAGTACAACGTCGAGCGAAATAAAGACGAAGTTCACCGTATAGCAGAGTGTCCTCGCGTTTTACAAGCGTAGTCGCGCGTCCTAAGACAGTTCGGACTGTGTTCTGTTCTTGTCAAGGGAAAACTGTGTTTTTGGAGACTCGGAAAATAGATAGGGTAGGGGTTCGCTTGGGTTCAATGGTCGTTAAGGGATGAGGTAACAGGATCGAGGTTCGGTGATGACTAACTAGGATGAAATCATCGGCTATCGAAGGAAGGATTTTGGAATGTTTGCCGCTGGAGTTTGGTTCATCGTGTTCGAAGGAGGACGAGAAAGCCGCGTTGTCTTAACTAAAAATAATACAGCAGTAATGATTACGTTGGCATACAACACTCGCTGAGGCCTCTATTGCGATTACCCCGACAGTTGAGTGACGTTACGCGGCTGTGCAGTTTATTAAAGATATAATTCGCGGCGTTGCCCGTAACAGAGTTCCCTTTCTTCCCCCAACTAACAAGGATGTCCGATTACGACAGACAGGATAATAGCTCAACGCTTCGTAATCGGTTTTCAGTATCGTGGCTATCTTTAATAAGAAGGGCTTAGCCGGTGGGAATTGCGCAAGCTTCTATTTCGTCAGACATCCTGTCGAATCATACGAGCATGTCGAAATATACTGAATTCCGAAAAAAGAAATAAAAAAATAGTAGAAAAACGGTCGGAAGAACAAACCACGATGCAAATGCACCGCGAAGTTCGATCGAATTTCATTAAATCGTTGCTGCGAAAATGGCGAAGAAATGCTTCGACCTCGTTCGCGATTTCGAACGATACGCTTCTGGATCGTTTAAAAAAGCAAACGAAGAAAAATCAGTCCGTTATTGCGAGCAGAGTGATAAAAAGATGCTGATTCTGGCTGGGCAAAAACGATTCTTTTCGGATACTTTAATACTGGTAATTTTGCGCGAATATTGATTATAAATCGTTAGGATTTACTCGTTCTAATCTTTATGAATCTATATACATTTATTAGGGCATATTTAAGATCGATAATTAGCAAATATTTATGTAAAGCATAGAAATATTTGTACCTATATTATTTCTATATTAATATCTGTGTTATTAACACTAGGTTTACGGAACTCAGTTCAGATATACTTAAAATTGTAGAGACCATAAATATTATTTTTCAGTACTTTATGTTAACTTTAATTAATAGAATGGTATGAATATGTATTCTAAGTGATTCTTTTCATCCTCAACCTTCTGATTTCGAATATTTATATGCATTATACGTATTTTTCCGGAAGCCTGTCAAATTATGCACGCAACGTCCGTAAACCTAGTGTTAAAGTTCGTACCTATATTATTTTTATATTAATACCTGTGTTATTGAGATCTATGCCTATATTATTTCTGTATTTCTATATTAATCTACGCTTTTAGTTTCCAATTCCAATGTGTCGGCGGCGAAAAGGTGAACTCTATCACGTCACTGGCATCATTTTTAAAGGTTAAAAACGACGCGGATGACATGATAAGTTTAAACAAGAATGTAAAGAATCTCATTCGACTTCTGGAGGACATTAATGTATGTCCGAACCTCTAAACAATCGCGCGTAAATATGTTTAATGGTCACTCGTAACCAAAGATGCGAACGCGACCTTAAATAAACGAACAAAAAAAAAAGAAGTATCTACGATTTGTAACGCTTTAAAATTTAATACGCGTGTATTTTTTTCTGTAAGAGTTCACTGTTACGATCGCCGATTATTCGGCCGTTAATGGATGCTAATTTGGGTTGAATTTTTGCGCACTTAAGTGAGATATAATAACACGGTATTAACTGTTTTGCGAAATGGCGTTTAATCGAACGGACGGTAAAGAAAAAAAGGGGGGGTAAAGGAGACAGGGCAAAAAGTACTCGGCTGGATTTCGTAATTTCTTTCGGTGCCGGTGCATAGCGTATCGGTCGCACCATTATTCGGTTATGCTTCCACGATCCCGAAATCGTTTTCACTTTTACGCTAAACGCGGTGCATTACCATAAGCATTGCGATTATAATTATTAGTCAGCGTCACGATTCACTTGCTGTCCTCTTTCGAACCATCTCGCGGTTTCTTGGTCGATAAATTATAACTGTTTTCTAATACCTTTTCGAACGACAAGACTCATCCTTAAATCGGTATTATAGAAACGTTGAATCCTTGATATAAAGTACTACGAATCGTTTCTTTACTTAACGTTAGTTGCCAATTTTAGTGGATACGTTACGTTGAAACAGCGTTGATCTACTTGCTGCTTTTTGATACGATAAAAAAAGGTGAATATTGCAAACGCACGTCGAAGAAGTTGACGAGAAATTACTGGCAATATTAAAATTTTGTTATATTCGCGTAAGTACATTGAATGAATTCTTTCGAAACCGAATATAAATGAATTTATCACGATGTAAACTAAACTTGATAGCAGTCAATTTTTCTCTAATAATTTACTTTTCTCTAATCATTTTTCCGCGTATGTAAACAATTTCTATCAATTGTTTTGCATTTCCTTAAAAACTCAGATATATAAATACATTCGGCGCACTTCACCACAAGTAAATCTTGAACCGAACACTGTTAACAAGTGTTTTCCAAGGATTTCTCGTTGCTATCCGGTGATAGGAAATATATGAAGTTATCGTAATATTTAAACCAACACAACTTATTTCCACACGGATTCCAACAACATACGAATACTTTGAATACCTTAAATAACTTAAGTCCTATGCATCGATAATGGAAAAATGGTGTGGCAAAGAGGTTAACCCGTTGACCCTCGAATTTTTTAAGGATCATACTTTGTAACATTAACTATTTATTATTATAATATTCCATTGCACGCACAGCACTGAACTGTTACGTGTGTGGAGCTGTGGAGAGGGGATATGATAGGAAAAAGGAAGGGTGTTGCATTTCGTCCTGGGCCTGCTAGTGGACTCATCAGTGCGGCTACCTAGCAGGCCCTGCCTTAGACGTTGGGAATTTGGAAGGAAAGTTAAGTAAAAATTGCCAACGATATGTGGAGCTGTCGAGGGGGGATAGAATGGGGAAAAAGGAAGGTTGTTGCGTTTCGTGCTGGGCCTGCTAGTGGACTCATCAGTGCGGCTACCTAGCAGGCCCTGCCTCAGGTTCGTTGTTCCTCCGTGGAAGGCTGCTGTTGTTGTATTCCTTGTCGCGGTCACCAAATGTGGAGCTGTAGAGAGGGGATATGATAGGAAAAAGGAAGGGTGTTGCATTTCGTCCTGGGCCTGCTAGTGGACTCATCAGTAAGGCTACCTAGCAGGCCCTGCCTTAGGTTCGTTGTTCCTCTGTGGAAGGCTGCTGTTGTTGTATTCCTTGTCGCGGTCACCAAATGTGGAGCTGTAGAGAGGGGATATGATAGGAAAAAGGAAGGGTGTTGGCGTTTCGTCCTGGGCCTGCTAGTGGACTCATCAGTGCGGCTACCTAGCAGGCCCTGCCTTAGGTTCGTTGTTCCTCCGTGGAAGGCTGCTGTTGTTGTATTCCTTGTCGCGGTCACCAAATGTGGAGCTGTAGAGAGGGGATATGTTAGGAAAAAGGAAGGGTGTTGGCGTTTCGTCCTGGGCCTGCTAATGGACTCATCACAGTAAGGCTACCTAGCAGGCCCTGCCTTAGACGTTGGCATATTGGAAGGAAAGTTAACCCTTTGCGGACGACGAATAATAAAACTTAAAAGAGTATTTTCACTTTGAATTCCAATCCTTACGAGCTTCTAAGCTTACGAATTCCAGGACAACAAATTCCCAAAACTTTGAAGCGTTTATCAACGATATTAATTTAAACTTTCTGCTTGAACAGTAAACGTGCGTCCACAAAAATCAGGAAAGTGGCGATTATTTGCAGACACTCGTCCGCAAAGTGTTAAAGGCGGTATGTATATGGACGAGGTAGTTGGAGCGAGTACTTTCGAGAAAGTCCTAATTTCGTATGTCCCTCTAGTGGTGGGTGCAGGAGAGCCGCCACACGTGTAACTCGTACCAGATAATCATTAACTTTATTAACTAAAATCATTGTTGCAGTTGAAATCAAAGTTTATCGCAAATACGGGGTGCATTGTTATTGCGTTTAAAGCACGATATACAGTTGCTGGCAAAATTGAGCGTACACCTATGTTGCCGACGAAAAATAGTTAAAATGTGAATATACACGCGCATATTGAAAAGTAGAAACACACACAATATATATGTATTTCATTCGCATATTTTAACGGACAGTAGGTGCAAAATTCCTGAACGAAAATAAGTTATTTATACGTACTTAATAGAAAACGTAAAGGTGTAACTTTTTCGCTGACACAAACGTTGTCGTACTCATCGATATTTTCACTATTATAGAGATACGATACATGTACATTACTATTTCGTTAACCACCTTTAATCCTCGTGGCATAAAGTTAATTAATTTTATGTAAAGAAGGTAAAATATTGTCCGCCTTCTTCTTGTAACTTCATTTCGAAATCTTCTCCATTCGTAAACGTATAATTGATTTATTTTCGATTTCAATTTGTGTGGACTACACGAATTACACAATTTGCGGATTACAATTGAGCGTACGCTGAATTTTGTTAGTAACTGTACATACCGCGAGTGTGACTCGTTATTATAAGGCACAAGGGGTTTAATGCTCGAAAGCGAACTAAACTGAAGCGAGCTACGCATTATAGCCGTATAGGCGATTTAATGAACTCGTGACTGGATATTACGGCCGGTTTACACGGCGGCGATTAAAACGGCCAGGTCCATCCGATCGCGACACGATGTCGTCCGCTAGCCGAGCATTAAGTCCCGTGTCGTTTATAATGAGCCGCGCCACGATTAATTAGGCTCGCGCCATATTGCCGAGCAATTAATAAAGCCTCATCGGTGATTACGATGGAAGGCAAGGGGGGAAAGGTTTTATACAAGGGCACACCGGTATCTTCTCCGCCGATCAAATTACATTAGAACGGCCACAATGGGCCTGCCATCACATAACATCTGTTTGTTCGATAATTCATGAGCCCCGTCGCGAAACATTCTGCTGCTCCCCCGGCTTCGTGCTTTTATTTTCTTCCTCTAGGAAGAACGTTCGTTCTTCTTTTAGGCTTTCGTTTTTTTTTCTTCGTTTATTTATTTAGTTTCTATTTTTTTGTTTGTTTTTGTTTTTGGTTCAGTGAATGTTTGAAGCGACGTATGTGAAAGGGATTCGCGTGGAATTTTACCCTTTGCGAACTAGGAGTAATATTTAGTGGGACAAAATATATGTAAGGGTGTATTTTGGATTTCAATTGAGAGTCGTCGAATTTTAGAGATTTTTAATTTCAAGCTTATAAACTGTTAAGCCTTCAAATTTAAAATTTAGGGCTTTCGGGTTCCAAGCCTTTAGATTTCGTAGCTTTCGAGTTCGAAACCTTCAAGTTCCAAGCTTGTGAATTTTCAAGCTTTCGAGTCCCAAGTTTGTAAATTTTAAAGCTTTCGATTTCCAAGCCTTTAAATTTCAAAGCTTTCGAATTCCAAGCCTTCAACTTTCAAATTTTTCGAGTCCCAAGCGTGTAAATTTTAAAGCTTTCGAATTCCAAGCCTTTAAATTGCAGAGCTTTCAAATTTAAACCTTTCATGTTCCAAGCTTGTAAATTTTAAAACCTTCGAGTTCCAAGCTTGTAAATTTTAAAGCCTTCAAGTTCCAAGCTTGTGAATTTCCAAGCTTTCGAATTCCAAGCCTTTAAATTTTAAAGCCTTCGAGTTCCAAGCTTGTAAATTTTAAAGCTTTCGACTTCCAAGCCTTTAAATTTCAAAGCTTTCGAGTCCCAAGCATAGAAATTTTAAAGCTTTCGAATTGGAAGCCTTTAAATTTCAGAGATTTCAAATTTAAACCTTTCGAGTTACAAGCTTGTCAATTTTAAAGCCTTCAAGTTTCAAGCTTGTAAATTTTAAAGCTTTCGAGTATCAACACTTTAGATTTCATAGGTTTCGAGTTCGAAACCTTCGAATTTGAAAACCTTCAAGTTCCAAGCTTGTGAATTTTCAAGCTTTCGAATTCCAAGCCTTTAAATTTCAAAGCTTTCGTGCACCAAGCTTGTAATTTTTAAAGCTATTGAATTCCAAGCCTTTAAATTTCATAGCTTTCGAATTCCAAGCCTTTAAATTTCATAGCTTTCGAATTGGAAGCCTTTAAATTTCAGAGCTTTGAAATGTAAACCTTTTGTGTTCAAAGCTTGTAAATTTTAAAGCCTACTAGTTCCAAGCTTGTAAATTTCAAAGCTTTCGTGCACCAAGCTTATAAATTTTAAAGCTATTGAATTCCAAGCCTTTAAATTTCATAGCTTTCGAATTCCAAGCCTTTAAACTTCATAGCTTTCGAATTGGAAGCCTTTAAATTTCAGAGCTTTCAAATGTAAACCTTTTGTGTTCAAAGCTTGTAAATTTTAAAGCCTACTAGTTCCAAGCTTGTAAATTTTAAAGCTTTCGAGTTCCAAGCCTTCAGATTTTATAGCTTTCGAATTCGAAACGTTCAAATTTAAGAACCTTCAAGTCCCAAGCTTGTAAATTTTAAGGATTTCGAGTCCCAAGTTTGTAAATTTTAAAGCTTTCGAATTCCAAGACTTTGAATTTCATAGCTTTCGAATTCCAAGCCTTTAAATTTCATTGCTTTCGAATTGGAAGCCTTTAAATTTCAGAGCTTTCAAATTTAAACCTTTCGAGTTCCAAGCTTGTAAATTTTAAAGCCTTCTATTTCCAAGCTTGTAAGTTTTAAACCTTTCGAGTTTCAAGCCTTCAGATTTTATAGCTTTCGAATTCGAAACCTTCAAATTTAAGAACCTTCAAGTTCCAAGCTTGTCAATTTTAAAGGTTTCGAATTCCAAGACTTTAAATTTCAAAGCTTTCGAATTCCAAGCCTTCAAATTTCAAAGCTTTCGAGTTCCAAGCGTATAAATTTTAAAGCTTTCGAATTCCAAGCCTTTAAATTGCAGAGCTTTCAAATTTAAACCTTTCATGTTCCAAGCTTGTAAATTTTAAAACCCTCGAGTTCCAAGCTTGTAAATTTTAAAGCTTTCGAGTTTCAAGCCTTCAGATTTTATAGCTTTCGAATTCGAAACCTTCAAGTTCCAAGCTTGTCAATTTTAAAGGTTTCGAATTCCAAGCGTATAAATTTTAAAGCTTTCGAATTCCAAGCCTTTAAATTGCAGAGCTTTCAAATTTAAACCTTTCATGTTCCAAGCTTGTAAATTTTAAAACCCTCGAGTTCCAAGCTTGTAAATTTTAAAGCTTTCGAGTTCCAAGCCTTCAGATTTTATAGCTTTCGAATTCTAAACCTTCAAATTTAAAAACGTTCTGGTTCCATGCTTGTAAATTTTAAAGCTTTCGTATTTCAAGCCTTTAAATTGCAAAGCGTTGAAATTTCATTCGCAATCGATTATCATTAACTGGTTATTATTTTGGCGAATAAGTTATTGAAACTAAGTAGCTGAAAAACGTGCAAATCGCACGAGGTTAATCCAGTCGATTTTATAGGATTACAGAAAAGTTGATAGTACGTTGAAATGAAAGAACTAACGTAGAAAACAGCGTGTATCTAATCTTACGATCCGAATAAAACTGAATCGTTCCATGGCAGCGGATTATTAAGAAATCGTCGGAGAAAGGCCGAGATTATGGCAAAAAGCTAAATTACGCGGCTTCATTTATCCGAGATTATATTACGGGAAAAAAACACGCAATAAATAACCAAACTTCCTTCGCAATAGCATTACAATTTAATGACGATAAAAACCATCATCGCGAAAGATGGAAAGAGTTACGTATACAAAATTAATACACAACGTTGAATAAAATAAGTAAAACTGCAAAATTTTCTTTGCCATTCTATTATTTTATTTAATCGAAACGATTTCTGTATCTTAATATTTGCAATCCTTTGAGCTTCTGAAATTTTAAACCTTCAAATTTTTTAGCCTTTAAATTTCCGCGTTATTAAATATCTGGTAAAAATACTAAAATTGATTAAATGCATGAGGAAAGAATTTTTATAGACGTAGACGTAGACGTAAACTTTATTGTTTTTCCAAAGAATTACAAGTGAATTCCGTCTTCTTACATAACTTCCCCTTTTTTCTACACGACGGTTACTATTACAATACAAGCTATACAAAATAAATAATAATTAACAGTAAACCAAAATAATATACTAACTCTTTTTTACAATTTACGTCAGAGTTGGGCATTTAGGAATATAATAGAATATAATAACGAATATAATAATATTATGTTTCGAATAAAATTCTTTCGAATAAATCCTTCGAATAAAATTTCAACTAAACTATTTGAAGAATCTTCGAAGAAGTATAAATGAAACGTACTTGAAGTAAGGAAATAACCAAAGTTAAAGAAACGTAACAACATTTTCTCGCCTCTGTAAATATTGTAGTTTAATTCCAATAACATCTCCCATAAAATGTTACTCACAAAATTCATTCTAAATAAGATTATTATTATTGTTTCTTCACACTTCATACTTCACACGCTTAAACACTTCTCTGGTCTTTTCAGCTGTTTAACGGGTTCTTTACCAAGTCATATGCTTGTCCTTTATTCTTGTTGCACGATTTTACTGACTATTGTTACTTTTTTCATACCTGTGTGTAATTTTGGGTGTAAATCTATTGTTGTTAGGTTTTGTAGGCATTTCTTCGATGCGATGCCTATTGTAGATATGGCGATAGATACTTATATGGGTACTATTATTATTATTACTATTACTATTATTAGTATTGTTACTATTATTATTGTTACTATTATTATTATTAATATTACTATTACTATTATTAGTATTGTTACTATTATTATTGTTACTATTATTATTATTATTACTGTTACTATTATTATTGTTACTCTTATTATTATTATTACTATTACTATTATCAGTATTGTTACTGTGGCGGCTCTCCTGCACCCACCACTGGAGGGACATACGAGATAGACTTTCTCGAAAGTACTCGCTCCAACTACCTCGTCCATATATATACCGCCTTTAACTTCCCTTCCAATATCCCAAGTCTAAGGCAGGGCCTGCTAGGTAGCCGCACTGATGAGTTCACTAGCAGGCCCAGGACGAAACGCAACACCCTTCCTTTTTCCTATCCTACCCCTCTCTACAGCTCCACAGTTACTATTATTGTTGCTATTATTATTACTATTACTATTATTAGTATTGTTACTATTATTATTATTACTATTATTATCATTATTACTGTTACTATTATTATTGTTACTCTTATTATTATTACTATTACTATTATCAGTATTGTTACTGTGGCGGCTCTCCTGCACCCACCACTGGAGGGACATACGAAATAGGCTTTCTCGAAAGTACTCGCTCCAACTACCTCGTCCATATGTATACCGCCTTTAACCTTCCTTCCAATATCCCAACGTCTAAGGCAGGGCCTGCTAGGTAGCCTTACTGATGAGTCCACTAGCAGGCCCAGGACGAAACGCAACACCCTTCCTTTTCCTATTCTATCCCCTCTCTACAGCACCACACATCTTTCTCTTGTGGCGGCTCTCCTGCACCCGCCACTAGAGGGACATACGAAATAGGCTTTCTCGAAAGTACTCGCTCCAACTACCTCGTCCATATATATACCGCCTTTAACTTCCCTTCCAATATCCCAAGTCTAAGGCAGGGCCTGCTAGGTAGCCTTACTGATGAGTCCACTAGCAGGCCCAGGGCGAAACGCAACACCCTTCCTTTTCCTATTCTATCCCCTCTCTACAGCACCACACATCTTTCTCTTGTGGCGGCTCTCCTGCACCCGCCACTAGAGGGACATACGAAATAGGACATTCTCGAAAGTACTCGCTCCAACTACCTCGTCCATATGTATACCGCCTTTAACTTCCCTTCCAATATCCCAACGTCTAAGGCAGGGCATCCTAGGACCCTCTGAACTCTATTAAAAATTAATTTGTATTGTAATGTGCCATACCCTACAGATGTAAATACCCTATACTGTTTAAACCTTAGTTTAAGAACATAGCCAAAATAATACTGTAGCAATATTAAGTGCAATGACGAATCCACGAAAACAAACAGATTGCGAGTGCTCTATGCCAGAGCCACTAATCTAGATTTAAGTACCTAGTGTAACTCCTCGGAAAACTATTTGTGCGTTTTTATAGTCTGTTGAACCCCCTTGTATATATTTTGTTTTTATCATCGGCACAATAAACGCTCGTTAAAAAAAAGGGCCTGCTAGGTAGCCGCACTGATGAGTCCACTAGTAGGCCCAGCACGAAACGCAACACCCTTCCTTTTTCCTATCCTATCCCCTCTCTACAGCTCCACAGTTACTATTATTATTGTTACTATTACTATTATCAGTATTGTTACTATTATTATTGTTACTATTATTATTATTGTTACTGTTATTATTACTATTATACACAGGTAAAACAAGCTTTTGGTGTATGCATAAATTAACGCAACAATTTATTCGAATAAAATACGCCCAACACCGAATTCACGTTCTTCGTCTACGTAGAATCGTACGCGAAAGTTAAAACGGCTGAAAAGAAGAAGATCACAGGGGGTAACATTGCGAAACGATTGTTACGCGTATTGAAGCGTGTGCGATAGATGGAAAATAAATGCTGGACGCAACGATCGTGAAGGAAATCGGATGAAAATGATTCGCGGGCGGCCCGGTACGACTTCAATCCGTTGAATTACGTTCCTATGATTGCGCGCGACCGAGCTTTCCAATTTCGACCACGTTTTGGTCGACGGAATCGATAGAAGAGAAAGGTGGCGCCTTTCTAAAGCGGGCGATCGATACCGTTCGATTAAAATCGATCGCAGGAAACCGGAAGCGAAAATGTGTCAACGCGATAATGTTACGCGACGTTTTTTTTCTTCTTCTTCTTTTTTTTCCACTTCGAGTGGAGATATTTTATTACCTTTCTCCGTTCATCGCTGTAACGGAATAAATAATCGTGCAAGAGTTGAAGTAGCGTTAATAGGCGAGCTGCAAAATAGTGGGACGATTTCTTGGAAATAGATAAAGTTGTTGGATAAGGGGGAAATGGAAAATGTGAAAAGTAAAAAAATGTGTCGAATAACGTTTGCCGTTTATCATTGATGATGCGTGTCGTGGAAAGTTGGAATGACAAGGATGCATGTGGCGTAAAGAGAATGTATGCCAGTGAAGCGATTTTAAATTAGAAAATTCTTTTGCCTGTATGAAGAATTAAATTTACTTTTTCTTCACTTCTCCCGATTTAACGTTACGCAATAAGGATTAAGTGAAACTCCGAACAATGGACGGAGAAATGGTATTCGCGCGCTGTTGCATTTTTGTTTTAATTCGTTTATCCAGCGTTTCGTCGGTTTGTAGAGTAAAAACGTAGGTAATGTGGAACTTTGTAAAAAAACGATAATTTAATAGCAGATTTAGTGAGTTCCTTATAGATATAGCGACGATTGCGCGTGAGTCGAAAATCGTTTATTGATTACGCGAGAAAGGGTTAAGATTCGCAAGATAAATGGAGGATCCTAAATCTCCTTGATCTAGATCAGAGTTTCGCGAGCTATTGGAGAATTCGTCACCTTCGTCGCTACATTTATGCATTTAAAATAAATTGAAATATGCTAGAAGGCGCGAAAGCCACATTGCAGAAATATACATACTACTTAAAACAAAGTTTAAATTATTACATTTCAAGGGTGAAACGATCCTATACTTATCATAGATTCCATAGATTCTTTAATCTTGTTAACAGAACTACGAACTAGTATAAAGATCCGCAGTCTATTAATCGTCAATATTCAAAATCAACTCTTTATTCATTTATTCATTTTATTTATTCGTGGTATAAAAAGAAACCTATTAATAAAGAAGGTGATACTATTATAGAATAATAATGAACAAAACCACCGTTATTTTTCATACAAGCGGTCATTTTTCTTTCGCCAAAGAGACGTCAGAATTTTTAACGTTTAGAATGGAATAATGGATTGAAAAATAGTGATCTAGATCGAATAGATCTAGGAAGGGTGAACGACGGAGAAAGGCGAAAGACGGCGGAATCGACGGATGAAATAAGGAAGAGAGTGCAATGGACTTTCCTCGATCGTTTCGGTTTCAGGTAGCTGTTTGTTCTAGCAGAACCGACACCGGTTTTCTGGGTCGCGCCTCTCACTGGCCTATACTTCGTGCGTCTTTTAGCAAAAGTGACTATTGAATTCGCTGGTAGGCACCTTGCCCGGTGAATGGGCTATCGTGGTTCCGGATCGAATTTGTTTCTGACCTCGGCAAAGATATACCCCACCATCTATTCGCGTTCGATAGCCTTGCTGAAACCGTTGACTAATCGTGCACGCGTACAGGATAGTCTATCCATTTATGGGAAACATCGTAAATATCAAACTGAAATTCGGCGTGCGAATAATCGGCGTACAAATCTGTGTTTCTAAAGGATTAACCAAAATATAGCTACATTAACAGCTACCTGAGTTTCGCTATAATTTGGAGAAATAGCTTAAACTAGTCGTCGTTGGATTGCATGGTTGAATGTACGGATAATTATTGTTCCTTGTTAACTTTGTTGATTATCGGCGATGGTTAGTATTTTGGAAATGAAAACTGTGGCGAGGCAAAGGTAAAATAACAAAAATTCAATGTAAAAGGTTATCCAAAGTAGATCTACCTTTACTTTTTTTTCTTTCCCTTTCTGCTTCACCCTTTTCTAATCTGTGTTTTATTCCTATTATCTTCGTACCTTCTCGTTTTCAATTTTTAATCTTTTCACTTCTATTCGATTGACAAACGTGGCGTTTGACGAATATTCTCATTCAACATTTTAAAAGTACTTTTGGAGAACCCTTTAGTAATGGTGTTATGAAAGTAATGAGAATAATATTGATCAGATATGCAACGATAGTGTATTAAATTCACCTCCTAAAAGAAACAAAATTCGTCACGTGGAAATTATTTATAAATCGCCGTATCAAAAATTCTATTTTGGCGTCTATTGAACGTCGACTCTAATATCATTGCAGCTACAATTCTTTTTATAGTTCATAACAAATTTAATACGGAATCGTATCAACCCTTGCTCCTAAAGAAGAGAGAAACAATGTTTATTATTGGAGAATTATAGTACATCTTCGGAACGAACAATTTCTACAATTCCATGTGTCAAACTTGAACTCCAATTTTATGAAAATAGTAAAAGGGTTATCCAAAATAGACTATAGGAACACTTACCTTGACTATTTTTCTTTCCCTTTCTGCTTTACCCTTTTCTAATCTGTATTTTATTCCTATTATCTTCGTACCTTCTCGTTTTTAATTTTTATTCTTTTCACTTCTATTCGATTGACAAACGTGGCGTTTGACGGATATTCTTATTCAACATCTTAAAGGTACTTTTGGATAACCCTATACGTTACGATCCATAAATATTTCGACTATTAAACCTTTGCACTCGAAAGACTCTCAGTCTTCGATATTTTTCTCCGTCTCCATGCTTTATATACTTATTGTAAAATAAGTTTATCTTCCATTGCTATTTGTAAATTTCGTGTCTCTACTTCAACTATTCGCGTCTATTAATTTCCCATAAGATTGGATATCTTTGTACCTTTTTGGTACTTTTGAGATCAAATTGGAACTTTTCAGCCCTTATATACCCTACTTTTCGCCCCTTATTACCATTGATACGATGGTAACGAAGTAAATAAGAGTTTGATAATAATTACCTCGAGCTGCACGCCAAAAAGATCTCGCGATCTTCCGGGTCTTGAAGTTTCTAACTCCTGCATTTCGGCTTCTCTCTCTGCTAGTCCCATTTCTTCTAAATATCTGAAACACGCGAAACAATTACTATTAGATTTACCATCAATTCCTTGTCTCTCTATGGAATAACTTTAAACATTATTTGGGATTATTTAACGCAACAAAACGTGAAATTTTTGCTGCATTCTTGTTGAAGTATAATTGCTGCAAATGCAGTGGCAAGAAATACGCGCGAAATCATTAAAATGTGAGAAATACGTATTCAGTGGTGATTAAAAGCTTGCAAACTCGTATACGCTCGGATTAAATCTACGCAGACTTTAATAGTACGTAAAAGAATCATGAAATTGTACTTTGGAGATCTGCGTTGGTCTCTCGCGTTGCAACGTGCGAGTAATGAGTTAATGACTAGACTATTAGACCAGACTTTCATACGTTTGTACGAAATTTGTGCTATGCGAGAAAATGCGCGTTTTATGCATACTACGCAACACTATGAATCTGAATCTCCATTCAAATTCTACATCTTTAATCACACCTGTAAAAATATGAATTTGAATAAAAATCGTGACCATCAATCTTCTGTGATCGTAAGTAAAGATTCCGATTGTAATATAAGTTGAATCGTAAAATATAGCCGATAGATCATTGAAAAAAGTTGCCCACGCGTAGGTTTCGAGATTCGAGGATCGTAAGGTTAAATGGTTAAATGGAACAACGTGCGAGTTTTGTACACATTGTTCTACGCTGCGAGTGGCCGTGAATCATGCACGAAGCAACGAGAGAACAATCCCGTGTGCTTCTAGGTGCAATTAAACGTCTCTAAACGTTGCGTACCCGAGCACGGTAACAAATCAAGTTACCTTTTTTTTTTTTTTCCCCTCCCCTTTCTTTCTCCGCCCAAACGTTCGTTGTCCCTCTTTCTCTCTCTCTCCGGCGTTTTTTTATTTCATTACGAAGGCCGAGCTTAATGCAATTAGACGAAGATTGCCACGCGGCGAAAACAACGCGAAAACAACACAATGCGTCTCGCTGGAACAATGGATGCACTTGGCGTTTCTCGTATATACGAGCATCAGCCTTAACGATACCGCCGACAGCGAGATTATTCGGTAATTATTCGTAATTAATTCTGCCAGTGACGTTCGAACGGTACGACGACGCCGCGTCCCATTGTCTAATGCTTTCGATGTATTGTTTTCGTTGCGACCGAATTCATCCGATGTTTGTTTATTTATTTATTTATTTATTTATTTATTGGTAAGGAAAGCCTTTGGCGAACGTAGGAGGCAACAGAAGATAATAGGCAGTAAAATGCAACGATATAATGTAATAAAAGGAAAGTAAGTAAGTTGTAATAATAATAGGCAGTAAAATACAACGATATAATGTAATAAAAGGAAAGTAAGTAAGTTGTAATAATAATAGGCAGTAAAATATAACGATAGAATGTAATAAAAGGACGGGAAGTAAGTTGTAATAATAATATAAATAATAATAATAAATAAAAATATATATATATATATGGACGCAAGAAGAAAATAAACGATGTCTATTCTTGATTAGACAGAATACGGAATACAGAATACAGAGGAAGATTAAGACGATCTTTTCTAATAAATTCGCGTGCAAATATTGTTCCTGATATCTAATATATTGCTTAATTTAATTGTTGCATTTTACGCGACGCGTTTCTAAGTAAAATAGAATGTTATGGATAGCTACGCTTTTCTTTAGATTCCATAATATGCACGATTAATAAAATACGCGATAACTAAAGTATATTCAAAATGGAGTAGAAAATAATACGTGTAACGTGGCGTTTTACGAAGGAAAGTAACAAAACTTTCAAAATGAAAGGTATACGAATAGTGTGAATAATAATGAATGGATCGACAATATTATTGTCAAACTATTTAATCAATACTATTATGGATAAATATAAATGAATGGATCGACAGTATTATTGTCAAACTATTTAATCAATATTATTATAAGTAAATATAAATGAATGGATCGACAGTATTATTGTCAAACTATTTAATCATTACTTTTATGAATAAATATAAATGAATGGATCGACAGTATTATTGTCAAACTATTTAATCAATATTATTATGGATAAATATAAATGAATGGATCGACAGTATTATTGTCAAACTATTTAATCAATATTATTATAAGTAAATATAAATGAATGGATCGACAGTATTATTGTCAAACTATTTAATCAATATTATTATAAGTAAATATAAATGAATGGATCGACAGTATTATTGTCAAACTATTTAATCAATATTATTATTAATAAATATAAATGAATGGATCGACAGTATTATTGTCAAACTATTTAATCAATACTATTATGGATAATAATGAACGAATGGATCGACAGTATTATTGTCAAACTATTTAATCAATATTATTATGAATAAATATAAATGAATGGATCGACAGTATTATTGTCAAACTATTTAATCAATATTATTATAGATAAATATAAATGAATGGATTAACAGTATTATTGTCAAACTGTTTAATCAATATTATTGCGAATAATAACGAAGGAATCGACAATATCTATCAATATTATATTATTGCGAATAATAACGAATGGATCGACAATATTATTATCGAACTACTTGATCAATATTATCGTCAATAATATTAATCGCGTGCAGCGGTCTTTAGAATAAAGAAAATTCAGGGTGACGCGAATTAGAAGCCTCACGATAAGAAAGTGACTCGCGTCGAATAAAATCCTACAATTTACAAAGCAATAATAACTGAATCTTGGAAACGTTATCGACAAAGTAGCAGTCCAACAAACATTTCGATAAATCTTTCACGAACGTTACACCGCAACACTTTTTCGCTACTATTATTTCACTCGTTAATATCAAGTTTATCTACGGTACGTACGTACGCAAAGGTGAATGACTGCTTTCGATCGCACGATTTTACGGGCTCTATTTCGTCCAAGCGAAATGTCAAACCGACACGTTCGTGAACGTTCGCCGTGCGTCATCGATTTCGTCACAACCGGTAGATACAGGTAATTAAATTCTTTTTTTTCTTTTTGCATGCAAGTTTCGCCGTCTGTGTTTACTATCATTTCGCTACGAATCGCCGCCGAGATCGTTCTAACGATCGTGGAATTATAAAAGCTAGCTTCTTAATCGCAAGTGAACCATCTACTATCATTAGCCTTGCCCCTCATCTAACGCGCGCGATGCGCTTATTATATTGAAATGAAGCGCGCCGTAAGTCGCTTTTTCCACCTTTCTCAGCTGCTTCTGACGAAACGCGTACGATTGCGTAATAAAGGAGAAGAAGAGTGAACGACTCTCGCGTACATTTGTCGGATATTCTTTCTTTCCTTGCTAACTTCACTTCAATCTTATTGGAGTGAATTTCGAACGCTCGAAAGTGAACTGAAATTGGAAAGCAATGATGTTGCGTGAATTTGACACGGAGTTTCGCAAGGAAGAAGAAACATTACTTCCTGGCCGCACCCTACTCTTGTAAGCTCGACGAATGCTAGAGAAACGGAGCAGAGTTAACCAACTCTTTTGCTACGTTTTAAACATTGAGAAAACGTTTTCGATACACGGAGGATGCGAATTTTTATTAACATAGAAACCGGCGTACGAGTGTAAATATTTTCGCGTTCTGTATCATTAATTATATAGAAATAGCGATATATACAGTCTGCTAGTAAAAATAATACTGTGCTGTGGTAGAAATATTCGTTCCATTTTAATAAAGCCCAATTTTGCCCAATTTTCGACAGCGTTTATATATGTACGACTTTTGTAACGAAAGTATTGCGTTACGTTTCGATCGAAGCTTAGACTTTGATGGATTTCGTCGAATAGGAGGATTTGTTTGATGGAATACACCAAAGTTCTTTTACGTTGCACCTTTTTACACTGTTTCGATTAACACGATTCGTTCACAGTGTTGTATGCCAACGTAATCATTAGTACTATATTATTTTTAGTTAAGACAACGCGGCCTTCTCATCCTCTTTCAAACACGATAAACCAAAGCCCAGCAGCAAACATTCCAAAATCCTTCGATAGCTGATGATTTCATCCTAGTTAGTCACCTCCGAACCTCGATCCTGCTACCTCATCCCTTACTGACCATCGAACCCAAGATAACCCAACCCCTACCTCTCTGTTTTCCGAGTCTCCAAAATCACAGTTTTTCCCTTGACACGTTAGAACAGTCCGGACCGTCTTAGGACGCGCAACTACACTTGTAAAACGCGAATACACTCTGGTATACGTTAAACTTCGTCTTTATTTCGCTCGACGTTGTAACTTATTATATATAATAAACTGACAACCTCAGCGGAATACAACAACAGGTACACCGTCGATTTTTCTTCTAATTTGCTTTGATTTATTTACTTTGCACGCGTCGCTTTGCTACTTGCACATTTTTCCTTTCCTTTAGTACTAGGTTTGTTCAATAATGTATATATACATACGTCTAGTCAGTTTATGAAAGTATTCGCCCGTGTTAGATATCTGATAAACTTTATTCGTAATTACAGGTACATTATTAAAGAAGAAAGTAACTCGAAATCTATTTTTAACGCTTACGAAGAAGCTATTGGAAAATTATAATATCTCGCTAGTTTAAAATATACTGTGAGAATCAAAAGTAGATATACACTTCAAAATAATGAAATTCAGTGATATTATAGAATAACCAGAGTCTAATTACAATATCATACTTCATTCTTATTACAATATCGCTCGTGGTAAATAAATAAATTGAAAGTCTGAAATAAATCTGGATCCTGAATTCAAATTGTTGAAGAATGGAAGTTTGATGAAACGTTGAAAGTTTGTTGGAAAAGATACACGGTATATTGTTTAATCAGGTTTCCTTCTTACGCGTCTTTGAAATACGAGACAAATTTTCATATTTTAGGGATGATTACTTAGGAAAGAACAAAATTAAAAGTGATCGTTGGAACCGTATAGTGAAATGGTTCCAAGTGCCAGCAAAGAGAGAAAATAGCCAGAAACCTTTGAAAGAGATATTCTAGAGCCCGCGTGTGCATTGTGGAAGGAGCGAAGGTTAGAGGCGGAAGTAAAGGTGATCCGGAGGTGGCAACACTAACGGGATCACCGATACGGATCATTAGCGTCGACCGATGCACTCGCAAACGGTTCGACTGAAAGCGACCGCGAAATAGCTCGGGTCACAGGGTTGAGACCAAGTTCAGTATCCAGATGAAACCTGGATTAAGGTACATTTACCACGTACTGCCACCAAAAGAATAGAATAGCCACCAAAAGAACCATTTATGGTTCTCGCGTAACTTTAGTCAACTAATTTAGAACGTCGTTAACGTAAAGATCGCGTTCCACTTTGCAGCGTAATATTATTCAACAGATCTTCTTTAAGTAGTTTATTGTATCTCTCGTCTGGTCAACCTCTTTCAATCTCAATTCTATTAAATCTGTGATTTTAACGATGTCATTCCTTCGGAGCGCTTGACTTTTACACGCGCGTGAATTACGAATGAATTGAACAGTGCACGATTTCTATAAGATACCGCATGAAGTACGAAAGACGCGAATTAACGTTTCCTGTCGTCGATGCGTTAACCCTTTGCCTTGCGACAACGAGCTACGCTACGTGGCGCTAATTATAATGCAATTACAAGAAAACACACTCGCGCGTATTAACGAACTTTAATTTCAATCGTAATTGTAACTTTAGTTTGCAAGAACGAGGATTTCCTCCGAATACGAATTCTTTAGATTCCTTAGAATCCTTAACCCTACGAATATTTCACCGTTTCACATTTCACGCGGTGTAAAATAATGAATAGTGTTTGAAAAATGTATAAGCCAAAGGGTTAACCCTTTCGCTACGAAGGGACTTATATATACTATATATAGTCCTCAAAGATGGCGCAATTATTTCTTAAAAGTATCCATATAGTTTCAATATAGTGTAATATTGGTGCTCTTTTCACCAGTGCAATAATATTATACAGTAACCGATAATATCGAGCATCTAAATTTATATATTTGCCCGATTTTCGTATTCATAAAAATAATTCTTTATCTATGATTCTAATTTTCGCTTCCAAGGCACCGCAGCGAAAGGGTTAAGAGTGTTTTAATTTCATAGTCCCGTAGCGAATAGGTTGATACGGATAATAATATGGACGTTCCACTGTGTTTCGCTGCATCCCCGATTCGCGGCAGTGGTAATCTCGAAATCGAGTACGCCGCATCATCGTGGCGGAATTTTCTCGTTTCGTTTTCCACGCCGTGAGTCACCGTGACCGTTGTGTTGCAAGATCAGCCACCGTAGTTACGGCGGGATCGCAACACCGAGCGCATTAAAGCGATTTAGCGAAATTCCCGGGGGCCCTCTCTTCTCTCTGCCCATTTTTCTCTAGCTTTTTCCCCACTTATCTTCGTTACTCTTGCTTCGCTTCTATTTGCCTCGTTTCACCAAGGCTAGCGTTTATGTAAATGAAAGTTCGCCGGGATAATCGGCGTGACCACTTTTCGTTTAAAAATCTCTCCCTCTCTTTCTGTTCGTTCTTTTTCCCTTTTTGTTTTAAGTGCTGCCTTGGTTTCGCTATAATTTGGAGAAATAGCTTAAACTAGTCGTCGTTGGATTGCATGGTTGAATGTACGGATAATTATTGTTCCTTGTTAACTTTGTTGATTATCGACGATGGTTAGTATTTTGGAAATGAAAACTGTGGCGAGGCAAAGGTAAAATAGCAAAAATTCAATGTAAAAGGTTATCCAAAATAGATCTACCTTCACTGTTTTTTTCTTTCCCTTTCTGCTTTAACCTTTTCTGATCTGTTTCTTATTTCTATTATCTTCGTTCGTTCTCGTTTTCAATTTTTATTCTTTTCACCTCTATTTGATTGACAAACGTAGCGTTTGACGAATATTCTCATTCAACATTTTAAAAGTACTTTTGGATAACCCTTTAGTAATGGTGTTATGAAAGTAATGAGAATAATATTGATAAGATATGCAACGATAGTGTATTAAATTCACCTCCTAAAAGAAACAAAATTCGTCACGTGGAAATTATTTATAAATCGCCGTATCAAAAATTCTATTTTGGCGTCTATTGAACGTCGACTCTAATATCATTGCAGCTACAATTCTTTTTATAGTTCATAACAAATTTAATACGGAATCATATCACCCATGCTCCTAAAGAAGAGAGAAAAAAAGTTTATCACTGGAGAATTATAGTACATCTTCGGAACGAACAATTTCTACAATTCCATGTGTTAAACTTGAACTCCAATTTTATGGAAATAGAAAAAGGGTTATCCAAAGTAGACTATAGGAACACCTACCTTGACTATTTTTCTTTCCCTTTCTGCTTTACCCTTTTCTAATCTGTATTTTCTTCCTATTATCTTCGTTCGTTCTCATTTTCAATTTTTATTTCTTTCACCTCTATTCGATTGACAAACGTGGCGTTTGACGGATATTCTCATTCAACATTCTAAAGATACTTTTGGATAACCCTATACGTTACGATCCATAAATGTTCCGACTATTAAACCTTTGCAATCGAAAGACTCTCAGTCTTCGATATTTTTCTCCGTCTCCACGCTTTATATACTTATTGTAAAATAAGTTTATCTTCCATTGCTATTTGTAAATTTCGTGTCTCTACTTCAACTATTCGCGTCTATTAATTTTCCATGAGATTAGATATCTTTTTACCTGTCCAATAAATAAATAAATATATAAAATGAACGAGATTTGATACCTTTCGTGTGCAAAGGGTTAATGCAATCTGTATAATGCAGATAATAATTTTACCGCGTAATAAATGTAGTTCAAAAACGAATAATCTTCGCCAAATTGAATTTTATTCAAACCAACGATCGGTACGGTGTCCAAAGATTTAAGTTAGAGTGTACTTGTGAACCGCAATTGTTGGCATAGAATAAACGAGTGGATTTAGTATAAAAATGCTTTATTTCTCGCGTTACGGCTTAATGTAGATGATCGGTGCGCAATGGGGTAGTTTTTGCATATTTTGTCAGCATAATTTTAATTTAGCGTGTTCTTACCTTTATACCAACACACGAAATGATGTATCATTCGTTAGCCGCGAACGTTTATGCATTTACGGGCAATTTAAACGTGCAAAGAAGCACAGAATGCATGTAATATGCAAAAATACACGAGATATTCAACGTAATGCGTAAATTATTGTATTTCGATGGTGGCGCAACCCTCTTTTTAGGCTCCACTTTTTTTCCCCCAGTCTTATCAATAAAAATACGAGTTTACTTAATGATCCGCAATCTAATCGCAACGAATGCACGCAACTCGAAAACAGCTAAAACATGAAAAGTTGCGTAAAGCTCATTAACCCTTTCGCTGCGGCGGCTCGAAATTGAAAAACGTTTCCGGTGCATAGATCAGGATAATTTATATTAATTTACGAATGGTGTGCATGGAAATATTTACATATTTTGTACCATTAATTAAAGTGCAATGTAGAGTAACGATAATAAAAGTACCACTGTGATTTAAAAAAGAAAAAAGAGTATAGGTGTAGTTTGACAAATGATTGGCCAAGTTTTAGGGGCGTACATATATGTGTCCTTCGTAGCAAAAGGATTAAACTGTGACTTTACGATCCTTCGCGCGTTTAATCTGTCGTGAACCCGAAAGGTGGCAATTATACACGAAAACCGAACTTGGTTGAAAAACTCTTTATTATGTCAGCAGCCTTTTCGAAGTTGAGTTGTCGAATGTCGGACTGAATGTGCTGTGTTTTCGAGGATCCAGAAAAACTGTGGAAAAAAGGTTTGGGTGGAGAAAACTGTAGAGAGAGAGGAGGGGGTGTTATGGTTTTATTGGTGGTTGGGAGGATGGCGGAAGTGGCTAAGGGAAAGTTTAGGACCTAGGATGGGGGTGATTTATGGTTTGTAGGACCATGAGGCCCAAAAGTTGGTCTGTTCAATGTTTCGGAGAGGAAAAGTTTGGAAAAGGACTAGAGGATTAAATATGATAGAGAACGTTAAGTGTTTTGGGAGTATCTGACAAATCAGTAGAAGTTTAAGGCAACGAAATTTGCATCTCTGATTACTTAAAGTAGATACTGAATTCGTGAAAGAGTATAATAGTATATACATAAAAATCAGTTATATTAACCCTTTGCGGACGATGAATAGTAACACTTAAGAGAGTATTTTGATTATCAATTCCAAGCCTTTAAACTTTCCAACCTTTTGAATTCCAGACCGTTCCATTCCCAAAACTGTGTAACGTTTATTAACGATATTAATTATAAATTTTCTGCTTCAACATCAACGTGCATCCACTGAACCTAAAAAAATGATCAGACGGCTATTTGTAGACACTCATTCGCAAAGGGTGAATAAAGTTAATATAATAAGTTTACTGTGCCACTATTGCATCACCCTAAATATTCAAACGCTATTAAGTTACCGCTTGAAGCGCACAATATATAAGTTTGAACGCAACACAAATTTATATTAAACGTGCGCGTTGAACAATATATATATATATATATATATATATATATATATATATATATATACATAATAAGTAGCGTTTCTAAGGATTTATTAGAAGGACAAGTGAAACAACAATGGAATTCTTTCGAGTATGCGACCAACAAAATCAGGGTCTCTCTGTTCTCCTTTTTCTTTAACCTTTCTGGGCACAGGCAAGGTGAGTTTGTTCGTTAGAACATCAGCATGTGCTGTCAACTATAACAAGTTGAATCGTACATCGTCCCACTTTAACTATCATTGTCATTTTAAATTAAATTTGAATTTATATTAAATAAAGTTCGCAGAACGACGTCTACTTAATTCAAATAATTCTCGCATGATCCTGCATACTTTATTTTTACTATTAATTAATTAGTTTCGTTATTCTATGCACCTAAACGTTTTCAATTAACCAACTTCATTATTCTATACACATAAACGTTTCCAATTCTAGAATTTATTTATTTACTCCTTAATTACACTTCGAATTGATCCATTCGCAAATATGTTACAAATGTTTCATTTCTTTATTTACAACAATTAAGTATAAACGAATATGCAATGTCTACGCGTTGTCCAAATTCCGAACTTCGTTGTCGAAGTCCGAATTTGGTATGAAAATTACTTTACTCACGATTCTTCGTACGTTACTTTGCTGTTGAATAAAACGAATTCAAGTGGCGGTTATAGGAACGGTGACAGTACGTGGGTCATTTAGCTTATACCCGCCTTTTTTTTTCTATATCGCGCCGCGGTCAAGGGGTTGAAGTCACCCCTTTTTCCCCCGTCTTTCCGCGTAGATACGAGTTTCCATAAAAGCCCCGCAGCGTACGGTATCACGCTATCAATCAAATTCCCATCAGAATTCCTCAAAGTCCGTAATACTACTTGATACGCGATTCGCCACGCGTTTGTTTCTCGTGGAAGCTTGCAAAAGGGGGGGGTTAGGGAAAAGTGACGTTGACGCGCGAGCTCAAAACACCCGTTGCCACGACGCTCCGGAAGCGAGCAGGCCTCGTTATCGATTACAGGAAAAATTCTTTGTCATCAACGACCACGCGTTTATGTATGTATGTATGTATGTATGTATGTATGTGTAATATACTTACACGTACGCGGTATCAGGACGACGGTGCACATTTCCTTATCACTGCCACGTGTCAGCGAAACGCGTGTGTGTGGCCGTGGACGAAGTCGACGTTAGTTTGAACATCGATCCAAATGTCTCTCTTCTCTTTTCGAGGGGAGAATAATAATTAACCCTTTCCTATTACGATGTATAACTTTTCGGCTTCTAGACGATCGGTGAACGTTACTCGATACGATATCCGCGAAATCGGTTAACTTTGTAAAAATTTTTGAACATCGATCCAAATGTCTCTCTTCTCTTTTCGAGGGGAGAATAATAATTAACCCTTTCCTATTACGATGTATGACTTTTTGGCTTCTAGACGATCGGTGAATGCTGCTCGATACTATATCCGTGAAATCGGTTAACTTTGTAAAAGTTTTTGAACATCGATCCAAATGGTCTCTCTTCTCTTTTCGAGGGGAGAATAATAATTAACCCTTTCCTATTACGATGTATGACTTTTTTGCTTCTAGACGATCGGTAAACGTTACTCGATACGATATCCGCGAAATTGGTTAACTTTGTGAAACAAAGAGATGGGGAATTGATAAAATAGGTAGCTAAAACGATTGGCCGAATTAATCCCTTGTGCTAGAATTATTTTAGTACCAGTTTACGTTAGCATTAGCTGACTACTTACGTATACTGTATTTATGTCATCTCGCGTACAAATTGTTCGAATATTATGTGTTTATATTATTATAATTTATGTTATTATCTTATATATTAAATGTGTTTATATTATTATATTATAATTTATAATTTAATGTTATATTATTTGTTTAATAACCTCTAATGTTACAACCCAAAACCGAAATTAGGATTCGAGTTAAATTTCAACCTTAGAACTGTTGAATAATATAATGAATAATGTTGAATGTGTCCCGTAATGAAAAATTTTTTTCTCTATATTCTTCTAATTTTTTTTTTCTTTTTTATTTATTTATTTCCATACTTTCTTTAATCTTCTCGCGTATTTCTGGAGACTAGCAACTCGGGTTATATAATTTATACGCATTTATGTATAATATTATTCATACGGTTTATATTACATTTTTATCTCTATGTTATTAGAATGTGTTCCATTTTTCTTTCCCCGTAATCGGCCACTTTATCGAGTACTTTAACGAATAAATGGATAAATGTATAACTGGAATGGTAGGAAATAAATTCGATGAATGAACAACTATGTAACTATGCCCTGTATATTAATTTCCGCTATTCGTACGCTGGCCAGGCGAAGTTATTAAATGAGAAATGCAAAGGGTTAAAAGTTCCACCCTATTGTCCGCGGCATTTTAAATCTATTCCCTTTCTTTTCCTCCATCCTTCTTCGGGTCTTGTCGCGTAAACAGGCCGCGAAGCCATGCGTTCCCAGTCGCACACGATGGATAAATAATTAAAAGCAATAACAACCTGTCAGGTAGAATGCGGCTTGCGCGTTATTACGAGCTGCTCTATCTACCGGAAAAATCTCCACGAGTTCTATCGCGCCACCCTCGCTTCATTTCGCTCGCTTATCAACTTTTACTACGCGAAGACGTCACTGCTGGCTATTTCCATTCCCACTGAGATTTCGCGAAACTCACTTAACAGTCTTGTAGGAAAATTATAACGATTGCATCCTTTGCGTATCGAAGGAATATTTTCAAGCAATATTATATATATATATTGAAGGAATAGGAAGTTCTATTTGTAGACTCGTAGGCTTAATTATATGGTCGCGTAGCGAGTGTTAAAAGGTGAGAGCCTGCCATAGCAACAATAAAGCCCAAGGAACCAGTACTTGTTAATTTTGCAGCTGGTCAGCGCGTGAAGCCAAGATTTGGGATAGTTGTAATTTCGTTATTTTCGCATGTGATTTCAAAGTCGAGGCGATCCTTGGTTTTTATTGCTGGCTGCCGAGTTCCGGGTAGGTAACGGGATAGGCCGAGTGACCGTTGACGGGGAAGTAGGAAATTCTAAGGGGCAACATACCCCTTAGCTCTCTCCATCGGGACTCTTCCCCACCATTCGAATATTGAAAAATATAAAATGGCACACCAGGCAACGAAAGGTCTGTCTGCGTCTATCGCTCGTCGAAAGAATAAAGTAACGATAAACGAATTGAATTGTATCTTCCTCGCCTCCCCGAGTTCCGGTCTACATATTGTTTTCCAGTTTACTCGCAATTCACTTATTATTTATCATCTTCTTCTACTTGGATTTTAGACTTTCGCGGTCCATAGTATTACAAGTTAGACTTGTTCCGTAGGAACTTGGTCGTTTGGCTTCCGGATGTATCGGAGCACCTAGCTCTGAGGATGCAAACTGTAACGTTTGCGAAACGTCGGCGCAACGCTGAAGAAAGACGCGGCAACCATCCGGAAGCCAAACGACCAAGTTCCTACGGAACAAGTCTAACTTGTAATCTTCTTCTACTGTCAATGTAATTTATATCTGTGCCCAACTTTAACTCTTGCTATTTATAATTTATATTCTATTAATTGCTTTTATTCAATTTATATTATAGTATTATAACTATTTTATTTTAATGTACATAATGTACATAAAATATGCTGACACTAGCATATAGCGGAGTATCTTCAGCTTTAATCCATGAATAAACGAATAGAAGTACTCAGTTTGGTCAACCACTTGTAATAAGCTAAGTTCAACCGACGATGAGAGAAACCTCTTTGCCCTCCCTTATCCTTGTCAAACATTGCAAGTCTCTCATGACGATTACGATAATCGGATTCCGCGGAGCAATGAAATGTCCGTTTAAAAATACCATCGTCTACTTTATCGGTATTCGGAAATATTCGATTTCTGCTTTCGCTTGCCTCGTAGAAACTCGCGTGTGCATGCATATGCATATGCATGCATACGTGCGAAGCTCGGTATCGGAATGCCGCGTATCGATCGGTAAAGCACCGAATTTACAAGACGCTTAGGGGGCTCGGTTATCGCGATCCGTTGTCAGCGCGCGGAACTTCTAAGAAAATGTAGGAAGGTTAGTAGTAACAGCTAGGAATATTTATTCCAAGAATTACGGGAGCTATATTAGCGTGCACTCGTCCGGACAGGTTCCACGAAGGTGCATAGGCGGTTCGTATGCACGCGATGCAGTTCGTTACGTTAAAGCGGAGCATGTAAATGAGTCTCTATGCAGCCTCGCCTTTTTTTTTTTTTTTCCTCTCTTTTTTCTTTCTTTCTTCTCGCGATGCAGGGCAGAGCCTACGAAATACGGGGAGGGGAAAAAGAAAAGGAACAATCGGAATGCTGCCGAGCGTATTCTTTCTTTATCTAATTAACTTTTACACGACCCGAGTTCATTGTATTCGAAATGTAACTTCGCCGAAGGGGAAAGGCAAAACGAGGCTTTAAAGGAAGAATTAGCGTCCGCGGTAAATTATTTCAATGTTTGCGGATGAGTAGTTCTTTATCGTTCGGTGGTTAATTAATGGAACGTTTTATACGCGTTAAATAACATTAATAGAAGTTTAAGCGTCTATTAATAGATAAGGTAATAAGCGGTTCGTACGATTAGCGTGGTAAAGTGTGGTTGGCTCCGTTATTTAAATTTGCATAGAAGAAAGAGGAAGCGGTACATTAAAATTCTTGGTTATTTTTTCTTTTTTTTTTATTAATGATCTTAAGTGAAGCGTAACATGGTTATCGTGATGTCGTGTTTCGAAAATTATTCATTTGTAGACCGTAACTCGGGGAAGCGAGGAAGATACAATTCAATTCGTTTAACGTTACTTTATTCTTTCGACGAGCGATAGACGCAGACAGACCTTTCGTCGACCGGCGTACCATTTTATATTTTTCAATATTCGAATGGTGGGGAAGAGTCACGATGGAGAGAGCTAAGGGGTATGTTGCCCCTTAGAATTTCCTACTTCCCCGTCAACGGTCACTCGGCCTTTCCCGTTACCTACCCGGAACTCGGCAGCCAGCAATAAAAACCAAGGATCGCCTCGACTTTGAAATCACATGCGAAAATAACGAAATTACAACTATCCCAAATCTTGGGTTCACGCGCTGACCAGCTGCAAAATTAACAAGTACTGGTTCCTTGGGCTTTATTGTTGCTATGGCAGGCTCTCACCTTCTAACACTCGCTACGCGATCATATAATTAAGCCTACGAGTCTACACATTATTTAAAATCTTTCATTCTTCCCAGTGCAGACGTAACAAGGGAAATTGTATGAAATATAGTAGACATCATTCGTGCATCTATGAATGACGAATATTGCGGACAAAATTCCACTCGGCTAATACTTCCATAAAAGTAATGAATTTTTCGAAATCAACGCGTTTGAACATTTTAACATACACGTGTAGAGTAGTTTGATCCACAATATTTGAACAGCATTAAGTGCCTAAGGACTATCGTTGACAACTAAAAATACTGAAGCTTTTGAAGCACGAAATGCTATTATACTTTATGAGTATCAAAATCGTTTGAATCGTTACACACCTAAGAATTTAAATATGATCATGCATTAGTTTCTCTGTCCAGTCACAGTAATTTCATTCAATAAACGACGAATTTCTCTACCTTTGGCAAGTCATTCAAATCAAGTGTTCCATATTAAAATGAATAGAAGCATCGGAAAATCGCTAATGGTTACAAATCTGGAATACATTTTTTTGTAATAGATTCCAAACTATCGACGATCATTACGTCAACGACGTTCTAGAATAGTTAAATAAAATTACGCGCGATAACCTTAAAGTGGCAGTACTTGGTACATTTGTGCCCATAATAATGAAAGTGGTCTCAAATCATATATTTCTTGTTTCTAGATATAAGACCAATTTCATAATTAACGCTAAACGAATTCCATATAACATTGAACGAACAAGAACCACTCTTTACCGTTTCATTTTTCACGATATCGTAAAACCGTACGTCGGATTAATTTAGTGTAACCGTTTGCGGACGAGGGTCTGCAAATAGCCGCCTAATCATTTTTTGGTCTTCTGGACACGCGTCGATTTTTACAGGAAAATATTTCAATCAATATCGTTAATAAGTATTTTAAACGTTTGGAAATTTAGTGGCTTGGAATTGAATAAACGCTTGGAAGTTGAAAGGCTTTCAATTCGAAACCAAAATCTTCCTCAAGTGTTATTATTCCTCGTCCACTAAGGGTTAAAATAATGCGATGCGAAATAACTGATAAACTCGTTTCTTTTTTCTTTAAATTTTGACTTGTTTGTTGGAGACGACTTTCGTAATTACGGTCATATTTATCCTGAATCGTAGCGTGAAATTGAACGACGGAAAATGTCGAAAAGGATCGATCGATCCATCCTCGAAGGATTCAACGGTGCACGAGGATGAGTCATCCGCTTGAACTCGCGCGAAATGACTTCCTTCGGTGTACCTGGTAATGTTCCGTTTCGATGAGGAGGATCGGTGCTCGCTGCGCGGAATCGCGGTTGCTTCGCGTATCGAAATACATAATACGTACGTCCCGGATATTTCCAATCGACCGCACTCCCGACGCGACGTGCAAATTAACCCTTTGCGGACGAGTGTCGGAAATAATCGCCCAAGTTCTTCGGTGTTTTGGACATATAATAATTTTTGAAACGAGAAATTCAGCTTAAGATGATCGCTAATACGCCGCTGTTAATACGTGGACAAGTATTTCTTTAATAACGTCTTCAAAATATTAATAATCGAACGATAATTCGTTAAACATTATTTTGCTCCGTCCGCAAAGGGTTAAACGCGAAATTCGATTTGTTGGTTTGCAGGGCATATTGGTATCGGGGTCGCTGGAAATCGCCGGAAATCGTGCGCGGCTTGTCGAGCTTTGACGGACGGATCTCCGCGAAGGTGAGTAATTAAGAGATTATTAAACGGCTGTTAAGTGCAATTTTGCAACCGGTCAACAAGACGAGTTTTGCGAAAATTGCGTTAGGAAACTCGAGGAATGGGGAAATAAGCGTTTAAGTTTTTCTGCGCGCTTCTCCTTTATTTGAAAGTTAAATATTAGATTACTCGTAACGAGATAAGGATGCAAACGCGTAGAGAGATTAGGTAACAAGCGGGCTGTAGGTTGGAAGTATTCGTACAATTTTTCCGACTCGTTATTTTTCCTACGCTTCAGATGAGAGAAGATCCTTTTTTTTAACCAGATTCATTTACTGTGATATACATACTTTTGATGAAAGGCAATGAATCTCAAATTGTTTAGTAGATGTTATTAAATAATATAGTAGAAGTTATGATTATTTAAGAAACGATGTTGGATACTGGAAGTAACGTCAATTTTGTCATATTGGTATCGGTATTACTGAACCGACATGAAAGAGCAAAAAAAGAATCAATTGGAATGAAGACTAATTACTTTGCAACTATTACATAAATTTTATACTTCATTAAGTTACGTTCGAGAATCAGAAATTTGTCATACTTCAGCGTAGCTCCAATTTCTATACGTTCTATAATATATATATTTCTATAAATGATATTTCTATACACACATATATATATCTTGGATATTAATTTTACCGAATAGCATTTATCCTTCGAATCCTAATTCAAAACAGTATTTATTAGCGGATGTTATCGGATCCGTGAAGAACGCGACGTAAGTAAATCGATGAAACGAGAAAAGAGACTCTCTGCAAGGGATTACATTTAATCAATTACTGTCTTGCATGCATGCGAGTTTAAAGTATTATTAGAATTATATTAAATGACGAAAGATCAACAGTTTGCCGTTCGAAGCGATTCTGACACGCGTTAGAAAGAACACGTTTTGCTGAGAGTGAAAATGTGAGAACGATCCGCTTGCAAACGGCGGTCGATGAACGACACCTATGCACGGTGTGCGTAGAAAATAAGAGGGAAACGACAGAATTGTGTCCGACTTCTCGAACGAATCGGGGTCCAGTTTTCTGTGCCGTCGTGCTCGATTCCACTGCTGCGCCAGATACCTAATCCTCTCACCTGGTTGCCTCTCTGGATCACAGGTCAGATTTCATAGCGCATTTGCATGTTTCCTAGTTTCGTGTTCAAGCCTGCGTATCGTTTGCACGCCCTTCTTATTCCATCTACGGTGGACGCGTATGTACCACGTACTGCCACTTTAAGGCTCGCGCGTAACTTTATCCGACCATTTTAGAACGTACACTTGCCGACAAAAGTTACGAAACGTAGTAATCCGTTTCGATAGTTTTGTGTGCTCTTCATATTCCGAGGTAATATGGATTAGAATTAAAAATAGCGAAAAAATGATTAGGCGACTATTTGTCGACGCTCGTTCGGAAAGGGTTAAAGCTGCAATGTTGAACGTAAAGCCCGTCACCTTTATCAAGCTTCGCGTATCCAACGCGTGTGCCTGATGCTGCTTCTGCTTTCGTTCGTAATTAAGAATAATTAGACGGCGTGCCGCTAATGTAACTCACTAGGTGCGAGCGTATAATTACCAGCAAAAAGGCCACCAGAATGACCGAGCTTAATAAAGCATCTCATTATCCTTATCCTTCCCTTTCTCCTTTTTTCGCTGACTTTTTCTCGTCCGCTCTTTTATTTCCGGTGGGAATGGTCAGACTCGAGAAACCGCTTCAACGTGACCCTGCTCTCTTTTCTTCCGCTTTCAGATTTTTCGTTTTTATCCTACTCGCCGTTTTCTTTTGTTACTTTGCGCGTTGCTTTCCTTTTTCTTTTTCTTTTTTTGTTTGTTTTGGAAGATTATTGGGTGGAGTGAAATATTCGGGTAAATTTGTCATTGGCATTTGTTTTCGTAGTTTATTCTTGAGTTGATTTGGTGGTATGTTGATACGATGATCGAATTGTTAGGAACATTTCGATGATGATCGAATTGTCATGAACATTTCGAAATAATTACTTCTTTGATGTTCGAACAACTGCACTTAAAATGAAACTAGTTTTTTGTTAGAAAAAGTGTTGGGATGGTTTTGATAACGGTGCAAAAAGAATATTGTAACTTCCGTAAATTATTTCGAATTTTGTACGATAACAGAAATTTACGTGGTAGTAAAATTTATTCGATTACAACGTTGCATACGTAGCGTTAATTATTTACGTTACAGTGAGCAAAGTAGATTAATGTTACTTGGGAATTTCATAATGAGTTTCACGACTTCTTTTTCGTTGAGAGACTTTTTTAAAATATACACAGACTACTTATACCGATTCCATGAATACAAGATTCGATAATTTAAAGCAAAATCAATTAAATACAAAAGTTAAATTGCAATTAGAGATAAAATTTACTAAGCTTAGATAAACAGTTTGTAAATTTGCAATGAATCGAACCAATTATTTGAATACGAAACAAAAATGTCAGTCTTTTTACGCGTGTCAGTGTTAATCTTAACTTTAACTGTAAATTAATATCTACGTTTTATTTTTAATTTCCTTTTACATTCTATCCGGTTAAAGATATCGTCCTCGGAAAGTGAAAATAATATATTCATGACTTTAACGCAAGGGGACGATATTATATAAACCATAAAACATTCTACGAATAAGTGTGCAATTAATCAGTATGCGAATATTTTATCTAAAATGTTGATTAAACTCGCATTCGTAATATTTTCGCACGTTCCCCTATTCTTCTCCTTCGTCTTCATTTGCTTCTGGAATTAACTCGCGCAGCTTGTTAGGCACTTCCTTTGTTTTCTTCTACATTCAATCACGAATATGCAGCAAAAATGTAAACCCTGCTTGCCTGCTTATAATATAGAACCTCGAGACTACAATGAAATAGCTCGCGGAAAGGAAGCACGATATCAAAAGTGAACCTTTTTCGCGCGCATCTGGAAGTCAAATTTTGTTACCCGGTAAATCGAACGATTTCGTTCTAAATCTAGAATTAAAGCAAGCTTCTCGTTACCAAAAAACGTATCAAATGGGACTAGATTGCATTTGAATTTCAATTATCGTGGAATTTAGTCAACGTTTATACGAGCGGAAAATCTTTCGATGTGAACTCGTTCACGGAAATATGTGCGATTTGAAAACAACACGTGGTGCTTGTGAATTGTTCCGCGCGAAACGCAATGTAAATCTTTAGCTCGCTCGAATATTAAATTACTTCGCCATTAATTTATTATTAATGTAACGAGATTTAAGAATTATTATATGTAACGAGATTTAAGAATTATTATATGTAACGAGATTTAATTGAGTTGCAATATCAATCGTTAAGATGCTTTTCCAAGATTCTACTAACAGATCTTATTTGCGTTCGACAAATTATTTACATATTTACTTATGCGTCAGATTATAAAAGAAAAAATCAACAAGACATCTTGGCCAACTTGAAACCTAAATTAGCTCGAAAGCCACGAACATTAAAACGACATAAGTCCGTCAAACATTTTCAGCAAACCAATCTTCAATTTTCTCTTAATCTGTGTATCTTCTTTATTTCTCCATTAATCTTTTTGATTCTTGATATGAATCGTTTATGTAAGCAATGGGAACAGATTTCGACTACCGGATTCCAAAGTGGCCGAAGTATACCGAAGTGCATGAACTCTGTTTGTCACCGCTAACCCGAACACGACTCCGGGCTTCGGAGCAGGCGAACAAAAAACTGCATAACTGTGCAGCGCACGTGCCGGTCGAGAAGAACGATTAACATGACCGGTAACGGCAAGTGGGTCACGACTACGCTCGGATAAAGCTAAACGATCAAGAACGTCGACCGATCCGTGACCTAGACGCTCGACATTAGCTCTCCCCTTCTTTTTCTTCTTCTTCGTCTCCTTTTTTGTATCTTTCGATAGAAGGGAAGGTAGGAATATGAGACACCGTAATTTAGAACTATACAAAGAACCTGGTAGCATTTTAACGCAGTGGGATTCGGTTATTATAATCATGGTTGGCGTTGTCAGTCGACTGTACATATGTAGTTATCAATTGGCTTCAAAATATTCTATATAAAATTAGTTAATAATTCTTCTGTTATAATCAAACATTGGTTACTAATATCACGTGTGTTACACTTGGGAGCAAACGATGAGAATTATTAGTGAATTAGTACTAAATAAAGCCTGTCTTTAAGAATAATTCTGCTGTTAAAATCAAACTTTGGTTACTAATATCACGTGTGTTACACTTGGGAGCAAATGATGAGAATTATTAGTGAATTAGTACTAAATAAAGCCTGTCTTTAAGAATAATTCTGCTGTTACAATCAAACTTTGGTTACTAATATAACGTGTGTTATACTTGGGAGCGAACGATAAGAATCATTAGTGAATTAGTACTAAATAAAGCCTGTCTTTAAGAATAATTCTGCTGTTAAAATCAAACTTTGATTACTAATATCACGTGTGTTACACTTGGGAGCAAATGATGAGAATTATTAGTGAATTCGTACTAAATAAAGCCTGTCTTTAAGAATAATTCTGCTGTTACAATCAAACTTTGGTTACTATTATAACGTGTGTTATACTTGGGAGCGAACGATGAGAATCATTAGTGAATTAGTACTAAATAAAGCCTGTCTTTAAGAATAATTCTGCTGTTACAATCAAACTTTGGTTACTAATATCACGTGTGGTACATTTGGGAGCGAACGATAAGAATCATTAGTGAATTAGTACTAAGTAAAGCCTGTCTTTAAGAATAATTCTGCTGTTACAATCAAACTTTGGTTACTAATATCACGTGTGTTAAACTTGGGAGCAAATGATGAGAATTATTAGTGAATTCGTACTAAATAAAGCCTGTCTTTAAGAATAATTCTGCTGTTACAATCAAACTTTGGTTACTAATATCACGTGTGGTACACTTGGGAGCGAACGATAAGAATTATTAGTGAATTCGTACTAAATAAAGCCTGTCTTTAAGAATAATTCTGCTATTACAATCAAACTTTAGTTACTAATATCACGTGTGATACACTTGAGAGCGAACGATAAGAATTATTAGTGAATTCGTACTAAGTAAAGCCTATATTTAAGAATAATCCTCCTGTTAAAATCAAACTTTGGTTACTAATACAACGTGTGATACACTTGGGAGCAAATGATGAGAATTATTAGTGAATTCGTACTAAATAAAGCCTGTCTTTAAGAATAATTCTGCTGTTACAATCAAACTTTGGTTACTAATATAACGTGTGTTATACTTGGGAGCGAACGATAAGAATCATTAGTGAATTAGTACTAAATAAAGCCTGTCTTTAAGAATAATTCTGCTGTTAAAATCAAACTTTGATTACTAATATCACGTGTGTTACACTTGGGAGCAAATGATGAGAATAATTAGTGAATTCGTACTAAATAAAACCTGTCTTTAAGAATAATTCTGCTGTTAAAATCAAACTTTGATTACTAATATCACGTGTGATACACTTGGGAGCAAATGATGAGAATTATTAGTGAATTAGTACTAAATAAAGTCTATCTTTAAGAATGACTTTTTTAACCGAAGTATACTTGTTATTATTTATTTGAGCGTATGGCAAGAATTATTACAATATACGTAAATACATAGATATTATAACCGTTTGAATGTATGCAAATGTGATAACCAGACTACGAACGTTTGTGCAAATTAATATTCCTTTGTGTACGACTAAAAGAGTGAACTTTAATAACTATAGAGATCTGTTTAAATGTTCTAAAGGTGCGTCATTTTCATTTTGCTTTAAATATTTCGTACATTTTATATACCGTTTGAAACTTGTTCTTCCTTGCAAATATAAATTCGCCATAAATGCATAAAGATTCGCAGTCTAATTACATCTGCTTGTAATTAAATTAGTTCGATATTAAACATCTTTTATCCTCTGCATAACGTTATGAGCCGTTTATTCTTATCAAAAGTTGTAACTCATATTACGAGCATTCTATAAATGTTTGCACATTAACGTTCCCATAAATGCGTACAAATCTGCAATCTGCAATCTGCAATGTTGTAATAAATGAACAACGTTTAGTAAACGTGAGCCAAAGCGTTTAGTAGTCGTCGGCCATCTTGGCTCTCGAAAGGGTTAATAATTGCACGTAAAAGTATCGCAATAACAACGAAAGTATTCTATGAAACGAAGCAAGGAATCTTAGCGACGAGAAACTAATCGACGAACGATTTTAAAATGCAATACTTTGCGCGATCTACGCGCGCAAATGGTCACTCGTAAATGGTTCATCGTTCCCGTTCCAGGTATTATTTATAGTCACCCCGTTGTTGTATATTTTCGCGAAGGTTTATAGACCTCTTACACCCACGAGGATTTCACTGACGATCCATTATGTAAAGATTACGTCGAGGCGTCGCGACGTCGATCAATCGAAGCGAAGCTTAAGGCGTCGTTAAATGAGAACAAACTGTGTTGCAGAATTGTAGCGAAGCAATACAGTTTTACGCGCTATTGTTCGCCGTTTAGCGAACCCGGCGATAAATCCGAATCGTAATCGTGAAAAGGGCGTAGAATCGTGCGCAGTGGAATTTTAATTTATAATAAGATTTATTTTATCGGAAGGTGCGAAATGTGTTATTATAGTAGGTTAACAAGTGTTCGATATGGCGTAATCTGTTCTATGGTGAAATAATTTCTAGGTGAATTAACGTGGGTGTTGCGTGCGGAGGTTTTATTGTTGGAATACGCGTGCGTATGAATATATTTTTACGCGAATAACAGCGTGGCGCTGTGCAAGATGCGTTCCACGTGATTCGGAAAAATTGTAGCTTCAAGAGTTTAGAATTGATAATCCAAGATTCGACGCTGTAGCAGTCGATCCTTGAAAGTCGCGGCGCGACGTAACATTGTGTCGAGGGTCGACAGAAACGCTACACTCTTTCAGGGGTAAAATCAAAAACTGCCAAATCGCATAAAATGGAATGCCTTTTCGTTGGAGTTTCAGTTTACGTTCGATCACCGGACGAAATCAGTCGCATTATTAAAACTGTATCATCTAATACCACGTCAGTGTGAATTTATTCGGACAAAACCATTCTTGACAACTTCCCACCCTTTCAACACCAAAATAAGATCTGGAAGAAAGCGAAGGTAGAACAAAATTGACAAAAATACGCGACATCGAGGCATTTACAAACACAACCGAAAAAGAGAAAATAGGATCCTTAAACGTTGAAATAAAATAGGCAGTGTGGCGGCTCTCCTGCACCCACCACTAGAGGGACATACGAAATAGGCTTTCTCGAAAGTACTCGCTCCAACTACCTCGTCCATATATATACCACCTTTAACCTTCCTTCCAATATCCCAAGTCTAAGGCAAGGCCTGTTAGGTAGCCTTACTGATGAGTCCACTAGCAGGCCCAGCACGAAACGCAACACCCTTCCTTTTTCCTATCTTATCCCCTCTCTACAGCTCCACATTTGGTGACCGCGACAAGGAATACAACAACAGCAGCCTTCCACGGAGGAACAACGAACCTAAGGCAGGACCTGCTAGGTAGCCTTACTGATGAGTCCACTAGCAGGCCCAGGACGAAACGCAACACCTTTCCTTTTTCCTATCTTATCCCCTCTCTACAGCTCCACATTTGGTGACCGCGATAAGGAATACAACAACAGCAGCCTTCCACGGAGGAACAACGAACCTAAGGCAGGGCCTGCTAGGTAGCCTTACTGATGAGTCCACTATCAGGCCCAGGACGAAACGCAACACCCTTCCTTTTCCCTATTCTATCCCCTCTCTACAGCTCCACAGCAGTTCCATTCGATTCCACTTTAACAAATTTGAACAAAGTTGAATACAAAAGAACGTGATTATTCTATTATCCGATTACTTCTACCATACTTCAGTTTTGAATATTTCGTCGCAAACTAGCAACCTTATTAAAAACACCCTCCCTCCGTTTCTCGTAAACGAATCGTTGTGCGTTGAGAATGAGAAAGAATTTCGATTGCACGCGAAAAAGGCGAAAGGGGAAGGAAATAAAAGTAAAATGATACACGGAAGGAAAGGGGAAATAAATGTCATTAGCAGAAGCTAACTAAATGGGGTGTACGATACACGGGGTGGCGGTGATGAAAGGGAAGGGAATGAAGATTAAAAGTCACGTCATGTCACTGGTTCACCGTAATGGCGGTTACATGGTGAGCAAGCTCGGCTTTTCTGCCGTCTCGTTTCGTTAGTTTGGTACGGGGCCGTGGATTGGCCCGTCATTTAAATGCCAACGAACCCTCGAGACTGCTACGAGCATCCCCTGAAAACAGCCTCGCTCGCCGATAGGGGAAAGAACGGATAGAAGGGGCAGCTGTTGATAATTCGTAGAAATGCCAACTCCTCGCTCCTCGCTACGATAATGCAATTTATTTAATACAGTCTGTCCAACAAAAGCTCGGCCAAAAATATCCCCGCGAAAGTTAACAGTTAACACTTTGGCTTATAACACCGAGCTGCACTCGCGATTTAGTCTATGGACCACGTACAATTAAAACACGCGTGCATTTCGTAATAAATTTGAATTTATTCTATTTCAATTTGTAAGATCGCGAGATTGAGGATTATTACATAGGTAAGAATTGCGTATAATATTTCAATGTTTTGCAGTCGATGTAGTGTTACAGTGGGAAATAGTCAATATTTCAGTGGATAATCTTTGAAAAATTCGTAAGCCAAGGGGTTAATCTATTAGATTGGCCGAAAGATCTTTCCGTTTCCTTATGCGTGAATACAATGAAATATAATAAATATAAAATATAAAATAATGTAATTATGCGCAAGTAAAAATGCCTATCAGCTTTAAAATTGCGGAAGAAGTATAAAGGCAAATATTTTACTCAATTTTCTAGGATATAACATTGCAAAAATTGGCCGCGTTTAAATGGAAGAAAATAAGATGCGTTTTCGAAGCCGTGGATTGAATTGTTACTGCAAAAATAAGAGTGCAGCAGTGTAAGGCAGAAAACAATAGCTTGTATAATACTCAATGAACAGTGTCATTGTTCTTATCTATCATTGTTTTTATGCAAATATGGTTGCAAGATATTTGGCTATCGTAAAATAGTATCGCGATTCAAAAACGGTTTAGAAAGAAAGTAGAAGCTTGACAGCACAAGAGATAATGGATCTTTAATAATAATCTTTGATTAAATAGCGTAAATATTTGAAATGTGACAAACTTTAAATAAAGGAACGATGATTGCGTTGTTATTAATTCGCGTAACGTATCATTTGAAACGTCACATTTTTCGTAGCTTGAAACATGTTAAATAATATTATCATTCTATGCAGATTGAAATGCAGCTAGATTTGCGCATCGATTTTCCCTATTTATATACTCGCTGCTGCATATTAATGCTTGCGTTGCCCTCCTTAACTCAAATGTCTTATCTACCAATTATTCACTTTCGATGGTGTTTTAAACTACTTGAAATTCCACATATTTTCTCACTTTTTGCCCCAGCTGTTTTATATATATATATTATAGTAATACTAATTTTAAACTGCACGTTAAACTTTGAATATTTAAAACATTTCACGTACGAATGTTTGAACATATTAACCCTTTGCGGACGAGCGTCGGCAAATAGTCGCCTAATCATTTTTTGGCTTTCCGAAGCCATGTCGACTATTAAAGCACAAAACTCAATGCAATGAATAGTTAACGTAATAATAAACATTTGAAATCGTTGGAAATTAAATGGTTTGGAACTGAAAAGCGAGAAAACTCAAAGTCGTGAAATTAAAAAATAAAGTACTCTCACAAGTGTTACTACTTCTCGTCCGCAAAGGGTTAATAACGAGAATTAAGTTAAGAATTACGTTAAGGAACGCGACAGTTATTTCACTTGATTAAGGAACAGGAAACGCAAGCGTATAAATGTGAACTCAATTACTTTAAGAACTAATCCTTTTCGCGTTCTAAATTTACAAAAAAAAAAAAAAAAAAAGTAGCGACTTCAATGACACGTGAAAAGGCACGAAATTGATAAATGGAAATCGTTTCGTATTCTACGATAACCCTATCGTGCATTTTGCAAAGAGTGGCGCGTGACAGTGAAGGAAATTCAATTCCACGTCGAGATAAACAACTCCCGCCATAAATGAAGTATTGTTCACGAGGAAACGAGGAACGTTGCCAATTTTCGGTACATAAATCTTGCTAAAAGTTGACGGTTGTACTTCGCGTGATTTTATTCCACCGTATTGCGTCTACTGGTTGAAACGTACGCGTATAGCGAGTACCTGTTCGGATTTCGACTCGATGCGACTTGTCTTAACCAGGCAGCGAGCCAAACTTTTAAATCTTCGATGAATCATTGCCCGACAGTAATAATGGCGAGGAGATGATAGAAAGAAGACAATAAAAGTTTCGCAGCTTCTTGAAAAATAAGATCCGTCTTTGGAAGTCCATAATTTCGTCAAAGTGACGCGAAACGAAAATACATACACTTAAAGCGACGCAAGACGGTATTCAAAATTACTTTCGATGGGTTGGAATTTAATTTTTAGGTTCGTGAAACTTTGCGAGGTCTCTAAAACCTGATTGTAATCTTTATAATTGGACTGCGGATCTTTGTGCGTTTATGGGAAACTTTTTGGAAAAGATTTATAATACATATATAAAATTTATGGAAAATTTATAACCGTGTTCGTAAATTGTTACTCTTTCGAATATATGTATCTCTGACACGCTATAATTCGTTTGTCATCGACGAAGTAACATTTCTACGCATTTCAAGGCAATTTATTCGAAGATTCAACGGAGTTCGTTTTACGTAATCTCATCTTAACAAACCAAGAATCGTTCTCATTTGTAATTTCATATTTTATCAATTTTCCAGCCACTTTTGCTATCCTAATAGAAAACCGTGAACGATTGAAATGTAAAACTTACGCGCAGACTTTTCCCCAAATGGCTGTAAGCGAATACCAAACGCGTGACACGATGCGTATTTTTACCGCGATAATATCGCGTAGCTAATCAAATTCGTTACGCAATCCACCGTCCGAATGTTTATAGACTTATGTACACGGGCTACGAATGTTTACCCTTCGCGTGTCTTCTTATGCAATTCTGCGTCGCGACGTCGGCATCGAGCACAGACTGTCGCGCGGAATGAAATAATCAACAGACCTAACAAAATATTGTTGCAAGCTGGAGAGAGAGAGAGAGAGACGCTCGTCGAATTTCCTAACGAAGAAAAATCCCACGTGGTACGCGTACAGGTCGGATCAATATTGCTTTATGTTCGCAGGGTATAGCGACACCAGCGGGTGTACAGCTCGTTTTATTGCGGCATGTACACACACGTGAAAGGTACGACTTCCTCTTGCTTTACGAGGTGTCGATACCGCGCCCCGTGTAAACGTATATAAAGCCAGTTTACTCTTCTGTCGCGTACCTTCGGGCTTGTACGCGAAACATGTAAGGGAGTATACGTTGCGCGCTTAAAAACATCGGAATGGTTAACGTATTCTTTTCCAAACGCGATTCGTCCAGTAAAATTAATCAGATTGTATTTTGAATTTGTAATTTTCTGCTGCGATTTTCACCGCTTGGCGTAGGCTCAGGTCAGGCCATAAAAGCCATGGGTCCGCTGACCGTTCGGCGACACTATATATACCAACTGTTTTTCACCTTTTTCAGACAGTCTTGCGACAACCCTGTGCGTGTAACGCTTCTCACCGAAGGGTTTCACCTCCGTATTTTGTAACTCACTTTTTTTTATTAATAAACGTTTCTTTTCTGCAAACGATTGAGTCGATCTAATTTAAAGATCCTCAAGAAAATTGTTAAACGCTTATCATTGCTCTTACGAATTTTTTCGAAGAATTATTCACTGAAACGTTGGCTACTTTCTACTCGAATAGGAAACGTTGAAATATCAAACAATACAATTTTGCAGGGCGATTGTACAGATTAGAACGCGGAGTTTAATGAAGGGTTAAAAGCAATCGCAGTAACAAAGAATTAAGGGAAACGAAAGATGTAAATAAAAGAACGTATAAAGGGTTATGCAAAAGTATATTTAGGATGTTTACAAACGCCATGTTTGTTAGTAAAATTGAGGTGAAAAGAATAAAAATTGAAACGATATCGAACGAAGGTAATAGAAATAAAAAAACAGATTAGAAAAGGGTAAAGCAGAAAGGGAAAGAGAAAAAGTGAATATAAATGTTCCTATAGTCTATTTTGGATAACCCTTTATATCTGTCCATCGAATATAGCTAATTTTAAGTGAATAAAATAAGTAGAATCTGTTGATTACATCTAGCTTTACATTAGTAGCAGCACATCTACTTCCTAATTATTTTTCGTCTCCTTCATCCCCTTGATTCTTCATACGTTGCTTTGCTATTAAACAGATTTCTTTATTTGATTTCCGTATGGATCACAAGAGTTCCGTTACATATACACAACTTGCATATACATTTAAATATAAATGAACCAAAAATATAAACATAAGCATAATTATCCATACACTTAAAGTACAAAAGTTAAGAAACGTGGTGCGTATAAATTTGCGCAGCTTTATGTCGTCGCTCGCTTTTCATATACGTGGATTTGAAATGAAACTAGAAGAACTTATCGTTAATCGATGTACGTAATACTATATTTTTATGCTACTGTAAATTCTAAGCTAAATAAAGCTAAGTAAATGACTACTACTTTGTTCCTTAACTTTTGTATAAATCCAACCAATTTGCGTATAAATCCAACTTATGAATTAAAGAGATTAACATAATTAACAATCACTTCGCTGTTAAATAAAACAATTGAAGCGTCGGATGTAAGGACACTAACAGCGATTAGGACATCTACCCAATACCATTCGATACAATTTTATTGTCCCCGTTCGGCATTCGAAAAGAAGGTGACGACGCGTGGAACAGGGCAATTAAACGGCGAAGCAGAGGACGGGTTGCTCGAAGCTATGGCATTCTATCGAAAGCTCGTAAAATCAGCAGGAAGTCGTGGCTGCAATAAACTCGGCCGCTTCTTCCTCGGTACGTGTAGCCTGACAGGACAGCGAGCGTGACCCACGCGCGAAGTTCAAAAAGAAAAAAAAAAGAAACGCGGCGCGCGGAGGCTGTGTTTAGATAGCGGGCTTAGCAGCTCGTTTAACAGGCGAAAGGGAGAAGAAAAATCACGGTTCGTTTAGCGACACGAGGTTGTGTGTACCAGGCGACGGTGGTAGTCCGCGTTTTCAAGAGATCCTCTCCACGGCTCCGGAGACCGTGAGAAATTCGAGCTCGAGTGGCCGGGTCGATGATCCTCGAGAAACTCCTCGACAACCTTGAATCGGGGGGGGGAAAAAAAAGGGAAAAAGGTCTGCTTGCTTTGGTTGATGATACGAGACCGACGGAAAGTTGCGCTTCTGACAGGACGGTTTTTCGTGGCCAAGAGACAAAATGATCACGGCGAGGGAGAAAGTTTTTGTTGTTGCTCCGGTTGGTTAGTCGGTTAACGATCGCTGTGATTTGCGGTGTTTCGGAGGGACTAGGTGATTATCGGTAGAAATCGGTGACAGTTCGGAGAGGAAATTATAGTGACGGATGTAGAAGATTACTTTGGGCTACTTTAGGGATAATACGTTTAAACGCGTGGAGATCGCTTTTAATCCCTTTGCCCTAAAATAACGAGGTACACTCGTTCCGTGAACTGTGATACAGATTCGACAGAAATGCCTATCATTAACTATTAAGTTCAATTGGGACTCTAATTATGAGAAAAAAAATATTGGGACTCTTTGTATTATAAGATTAGAATGTTGTTAAATTAAAACGTGCCTGAAACATTCAAACTATTTATTCGTGACGTGCTATTGAAATAGTAGTCGACTAACTTTACCTTAAGTACCTAATAAAATAATCGTATGCCAAGGGGTTGATTTAGAAACACAAAATACAAAAAAGTGTTACGCTACCCTTGATAAAATATTTTCGATCGAAAATAATGGTACGAAAGTAATTAAAAATTGTAAAGGTTTTCGAGATGCAAAATGCTGTTGAATAAATATAGAAGCTAGTAGAGAATTCATAGACGACACGGTGGAAGCTTCGAGAAGTAACAAAGTCTTCTTCTGAAAGCAATTATACGTAGCCATGGAAGCATTGGAAAATATTAGGCAACGTAAATATTAACTAAACTAAAGTATTGCTTATCTTTACAGACTTCATTTCTTTCTAGGATTTCTGCTGATCAAATCTTGTTGAAAGCACGTTATCCTGTCTTACCAAAAGCTTTTTATCCCCAATATTTTAATATTTTTAGTAACTAACTTCGGTTGCTAACTCGACACGTTCTACTATTTTTAACAGTTATATTTTTATTATATTTTTAACAGTTCGTTCGATAAATTTCATTCCTTTTATCAAAACATTCCTCGCACTATTCTTGCGTTTCTTTGACTAATAGCCGCGTAGAATGCGTGTGTCTTTCCTTTAACAAAGTTTGAACCGTCGCAATTTTCTCATTCTGCTCGCGTCACTCTCCGGACAGTCGAGTTGACTTTTTCTCCGGCTCTCTACATGTTTTCAAGAACCAATAGCTCGCGGTTAAGCTTTTTTAATAAGCTCGCCAATAGTTTTTTCAAGAACCAATAGCTAATATTAATTCTTAGCGTTTTGTCTTCGCTTCGTTGTGTTCTTTCCTGTTTTTTCACATTCGCTGCGCGAAAAGGGTTAATACCTGTTTGCGAATAATTAATAATAACTCGTGGACGATCAGGAGAAGGACCGTGATCATTGCGAGTCGCGACGATCATCGGTCAGGGTTTCCCCGTGGTCGTTGACGACTTCGACGAGCAGGCATCGCGGTGCCCCGTCGCCGCATTGCTGGCGCAGCGCCCTGACCTCAAAACATCGTCGCGGATCGATAGAAAACTTCCTTCCTACCCTTCCTCTGTTGCACTCGCCGACCGGACTTCTCGCGGTAGCCTGCGAACCTCTGCGAGAAGATGAATATTGCGCTAATTGCAACGCGCCGAAGAAACTCGCCACTTTCAAATAACTCCTTTGCATTCGAGATTCTTCCAGTTAGGTACGACGTGTTAGGGTGATACGAGGAACGCGGTTAACTGTTTAGCTTCTTGCGTATGAAATGGCCGATTTTACGTAGCTCGAATCGTAGTATCAATGTATTAATGGTAACATTAAATGACGTTTTAACGTGCACGAATGTAAAAGGGCGCTTGTTGAGTTTCACGCTATCAGGTGAATCGTTAATCGTTTTGAAAGGTAATGGCAAGTAATGAATATAAAACGAGCTACATATTTACATACGTTTTTCGTCTCTTTAAGATTACTCTTTAAGATTAAAATTAAGATACGTGCAATTAGTGGATCGTAAGGTATTTTGAATACCTTAAAAAGTATCGGTAAACCGGTTACGCGTGAAAGTTCTACCGAATTACGTATCAAAATTCCTGCACTCTTTTAATTTACAAATTTAAATACCTAGCGGCCATAATAGTGGTCGACTTATTTTTCCTTGGTCCACTTCCGGGAACCGCAATGCAGAGAGAGACGCGGTTGCGAATAAATGCACTGCTGCAACGAAATCGTAACGTTTACCTTGACACGTGAACAAGTATCGCATTTTTTAATCGATCGTCTCGGACTAATCAACCTTATCGAATCACCGAATTATTATCCATAACCTATCGCAAAGGCAACCCTTTTAACGAGTATATCCTTGCGTCGCCACCTATAGGCTCTGACAAAACCGCCGAAATAAAAGGTAACAGCAACCCTCCGAAGCTGTTCAAATATTTCCCAACGGAGCCATGCAAATGGTAATGGTAGGGAAATTAAGACGCGAAAGAGCAAGCCTCTAATCGCCCCTATACTCGCTACGGGAACGCGTCGCACGCGTAGAAAGGACAAATACTGCTACAGGGGGAGAGGATTTCATCGTGAGGGGACAGGAACAGCTGGCGTTTAAAGGTGAATTTACGCGGCTTTTCGTTAGAAGCTGGCGTTGATTTGACAAAATTCCTTTTCCTCTTTTTACAATTTATTAACCCGTTGAATTCGTTGATATAATCTATCAATCCTTTGCGGACGGGACAATATAATATTAATCTAATTTTCGTTGAATTATTAACCATTTGAGAAATGATCGTCGCAACTCGCAATGATCACGGTCCTTCTTCTGATCGTTAACGAGTTATTATTATTTATTCGTAAACAGGTATTAACCCTTTTCGCGCAGCGAATGTGCAAAAACAGGAAAAAACACAACGAAGCGAAGACAAAACGCTAAGAATTAATATTAGCTATCGGTTCTTGGAAAAGCTATTGGCGAGCTTATTAGAAAAGCTTAACCGCGAGCTATTGGTTCTTGAAAACATGTAAAGAAATAAATTCTTGTCTAATTATCAACAGCAGCGTCTTTGAATGACGTTAAGTTAAATTTACTGCACTAAAAATTGATATTATGTCGAAGAAACCAAAAAACTTGGACGTCTATTTGCGACACTCGTCCGCAAAGGGTTAACCTATTGATTCGTATTGTTGTATGCCAACGTAATCATTAGTACTGTATTATTTTTAGTTAAGACAACGCGGCCTTCTCATTCTACTTCGAACACGATAAACCAAACTCCAGCAGCAAACATTCCAAAATCCTTCCTTCGATAGCCGATGATTTCATCCTAGTTAGTCATCTCCGAATCTCGATCCTGCTATTTCATCCCTTAACCGACGATCGAACCCAAGCGAACCCCTACGTCTCTGTTTTCCCAGTCTCCAAAAACACAGTTTTCCCTTGACAAGAACAGAACACAATCCGAACCGTCTTAGGACGCGCAACTACGCTTGTAAAACGCGAATACACTCTGCTATACAGTGAACTTCGTCTTTATTTCGCTCGACGTTGTATTTATTACATATAGTAAACCAACGATCTCAGCGGAATACAACAGTATACAACAATAATAAAACTGTGGCGGCTCTCCTGCACCTACCACTAGAGGGACATACGAAATAGGCTTTCTCGAAAGTACTCGCTCCAACTACCTCGTCCATATATATACCGCCTTTAACCTTCCTTCCAATATCCCAGGTCTAAGGCAGGGCCTGCTAGGTAGCCTTACTGATGAGTCCACTAGCAGGCCCAGGACGAAACGCAACACCCTTCCCTTTTCCTATTCTATCCCCTCTCTACAGCTCCACAAAACTAATTACGCGTTGAGTAGAAGCGCGTAAAAATCGCGTCAAACTAATCCGCGTGCAACAGTTTGAAACTTGACGTTGTTACTTCGAGGGACGACGTTTCGTATGCGCCAACCCGATAACTCGGAACGCTGGAAGAGTCTATATCGTAATCGTAACGGAAATCGATAAAGATTATACAATAAGGGGATGGTACGATCGAAGGCCTTTCAATCTGCAAAACAAATGTGGTAAAAAATAGAACGGTCTAATCATAGGATACGGATTGTGGCAACAATTCAAAGCAACCTCTTCCTGCAACGTGCTTCTTAACGTTAAACGCGCGTGTACGTCTCTACCATGGCGATTTGCGCGGCTTATAGTCCATAAGAGGCGATTGCTCCGTTGCTCGTAGACGAGTATTTAAGTACGTATCGTGCGTACACGTGTGTAGGACGCGGCCTACGTGGACGTGGACATGAATGACCGCACAGCATATGGCGTCCACGAGCACATCCCATACGGCGAATACTCTATCATTTTTTTCCCTTTTTTTTTTCTTTTCTTTTTCGCTACTTTTGTTTCTTTTCGATTCTCACCGACCATTATCTCGCTGCTTCTGTTAGAGCAGCTAGAGTACAGCCAGCCGCAAAAGTCTCCGTATACTTCTAAATTTCAAATGCAGTGGAATTATTATCGTAGACTTTCATTACGATCACTTTGGGAGTTGAAGTATTTGACAAGAGTAAACTGGCTGATAACGTTACGCAGAGGATAAATTAGTTTTATTGTTGAACAGATTTTATTCCTAGCAGTTGACTAAATGCCGATCTTTAATTATTAATGGAAACTTAGATTGGTAAAAGGAGCAGGTTTCATGTGATACATAGGAATATTGGTACAAGATAGGTAAAATACAAAAATTACAACATTTAGAGGGTCAAACAAATCTCTGTTAAAGACTATTCTTTCAAATTTACCCAAGAAGTGTTGTTGGATTCCGGGAGAATTGACAACACGTAAAAGATAACTCTTAGAAGCTTTATTAATACGGGTACTGCACTCGACTAGTAAATACTGAAATCTGACAGTTCTATGAATTGCGTGCTTTTAAGTACTGTTGTTGGGGGTGTCTAATGGTAAAGACAATGATCGAGGAGGAGGGTGACTAAGGAAAGGTACGGAGTAGAGGATGACTAGGAAAGGTACGGAATACAGGATGACTAGGAACTGAGATTAGGGTGTTTGTCAGATGCATTTGGTTTAGGATGAGTCTATGGTGTTTACAGTGCGAGTGGTCGTGTTGGTCATCCAACAATGGGATACGAATTTACATAAACATCCATCCTCAGTCCAGTTATCGCATTCGTACAAAAATTAATGACCATTAAATTATTCTTTTACAATTTTATATTTTACGTATTTTGATCCTTCCCATCCTCTTTCGATTATTCTAAATTATGCGTTCTAAATTACGTTAAGGGTAAAGAATTGGAAATACGTATAGTACGTAGACTTCTGCGACTGACTGTAGGTACGTACATACGTCCTGAGGAAGAACATGGGGGGATTGTGGTTAAGTAATGAGTTACTTTAAACCGGCCTTCTCTTTCCTTTTGCATGAAACGCGGTGTATCTCTATGGTAGCTCGCGATGGAAGTTTAAATATCGCTGACGAATCGAAAGTCTCTCGAGAGTTGTACCCTTCGAATCTTTCTTAACACGTTGAACGCGGTGCCGATTTTGCTCCGCTTTTCGTTCAAACGGCAACACAGCGGCGATCTCTCCGTATAAACACGAGTATACAAGTATAAACAGAAGATAACAGACACACGTAACGGTGACAACTTTGTTTCACTGCAGTTTCGGCTATGAAAATATTGCAACCAATTCAGGCTCATATAAAATATAAACTGAAGATAGAGAGATGAACAGTGGTAAAAAAGCGACCACCAAGAGACGATCAGTTAGAATAAAGACACGAAAGGCTAAAGACCATTTGAGTAGAGAAAAAGTATAGTTCATTGTTTCTGTGTGATATTCAGAGTCGTGTTGCATAAAGTCATTTTCACAGGGATTATTTTCGATAAAATTTGTTTTCCATAACACCGAAAATGTTGAGAGAAGAAGGAGATAGTTCACTGTCAGTCCAGGCGAACTGACGCCGCTTAAACGGAAAGTTCACCGTCAGTTCCCGTGGACTAACACCGCGCTTAACGTGTTAATGGACATTGCTGTTTTCCCCATACTCGCTCGACGATATTGTTCCGATAATCCGGTGTTTCGTTAGTCAATTTTACCGATAATCAAGAACCACCATTCTGATAATCGAGTTTTTAATGTACCATTGGAAGTGTCGTATAAAATGAATCAAACAAATGTGACGCATAATTATGCATAATTATAACGTATCCCGTTGAAGCGAGTAAAATCGGCGTAGCGATCATCGCGTTAAGAATGAAACTTACTTTGATCTCCGATTTTAGCTTTCTGTTGGAATTGCTGTATACCTAGTGACTCGAATCCCTTGCAAATAGTGCATCACCGGTATTACTCACAATCAGTCAACTCATCCATGCTAGTAACAATAGTTAGTCACCGAAAACCTTTGCCCTAGTCCTTTCCACAGTATACCTTCCCCAATCCCTTCCACGTTATTTTTCTAGTTTGTAAGATTGTATATATAGACGTCAATTTCAGAAAATCGGGGATTACTATTCTTGTCGGCACTCGCGTAAAGATTCCGCTGCAAACTTTTGTACATCACCGAGCGTCTTAATAAAACCTCTTGAGTAGATTTGAAAAAGGTGTTGTTCACTCGATTTCGCGACCCGGAATCCAACAGAATATTGCCTACAACATTCAAATCATTGTGACATCGTGTGAAAATAGCGATGAACTAACGCTAGCATAAACAATTGCTAATAAATAATATGTTGGATACCCCAAACCACATGCCGACCGTCTCGTCCTTTTCCTTCCCTTTACCCTATTGTCCACTGATTCCAACTTTTCTCTTCTGGCTTATATCACCCAAACATGTGTCCCATAAAATTTCCGTTAGCCTCAAAATTTCCCCAGGACCCTCTCTCAAGTTCTTCCCTCCACATCCACCCACCGCTCCTCTTTTCTAACCACCTCTCTTCCAAAGTCAACGTTTTCTTGGTCAGCACCATTTTTCGGCAGATTTTATCCGGACTCCACCGAGCGACTTTGTATACGAATAAGTATTGGATATGTTGAGGTATGCAGCAAGCGCAACGGGCAAAAATGAAGCGACACGTTGAGAGGGGATAGCCTAAACAAGATAAGGGTTTAGAAAGAAAAGAAAGATCCTTTTCTGTTTGGGACTGTTGGGCGCCGAGTGCCTTTTCGTTTTGCTATTCATTCCCTTTCTGTGTCTCTACAAGTCAAGACGTATTTTTACTAAACTCTCTCTCTCTCTCTTTTAAATAAAGAGAATTTATAAATATAAATGGGACATATTTTATTTAAATCCGCTATATAAACTAACAATAAGGAACCAGATGAAGGATTAACCTTGTATTTTAGTTGAGTAATAAACGTTATTGTTACCAACTCGAGCTAATCCTGACTCCGGTCTCCAACAAATAAATGGGTAACAATAAGTGGTTAAATCCCCCTTTATTTTCATACAGACCGCGATATATTTGAATTTCAAAGAAGTCTCCTATATAGAGTTGAAAATTGATCGATTTAACGTGGTATGGGCCGCACGCGAGACGTCACGCGACGCGGAAGAAAGTGCCGATAGAAAAGTGAGTCGATTTTATATATATATATATATAGGCATACTTAATGACAGAGCTAGCCGGCCGCAACGATTTTCATGACGTGTTCCATCGACGCGTTTCCTATATTTCCACTCGTCAATTACCCTCTGCTCGCAATAAACTGTTTCCTCGTGCGGACATGCAACGCGCCTCGTAAAGAGAAGTTTGCTAGAACAACACACGGACAAATCGCGCACGATGCTGATGCATAATTCAAGCAACGTTGGGATTAAAAGTTTTCCATGGGTATTTTTATGCTTATTATTGTAGTTGCACGCGTTCGAATGGGACAAATTTATTCGTGGATAGGCAACAAATCGTTATAGGCAAATGTTGCGTGTCGTTATTTTTGCGATAACTTTGAGTTGTTCGTATTCGAATAATTTATTGCGGTAAATTGGTATCGGTTGTTCGAGGATGGAATTGTATTAGATTGCAAAGATTTTAGCAGATATTTAACGGGAATGATACGGGAAATTTGGTGTTGGAAATGAATCGTTGAAGAATATTTGTTAATAGTTGCTACGGTTTATGATAACCGCTTGCTTTCTTAACCCTTTCGATTACAACAACGAACTACGCTCGTGATTCAGTGTATGGACCAATTACAATAAAAACATGCTGTATCTTCTGATCAATTTTAATTAATCGTATTCCAATTCGTAGGATTGTGAGATTCAGGATCACAGGCTACGAATTACGTGCAATATTTTAGTGCTTTGCATTCGATGTAGCGTTGTAATAAAGAATAGTCAAAATTTTAGTGAATAATCGTTGGAAAATTCGTAAGCCAAGGGATTAACTGCTGATGTTAACCCTTTCGTTATCAAAATTAAAAGTCTTACAGCAATAAGGAGGCAGCTCCACTTTCGCATAATTTGAGTAAATCAACAAAAAATAATTAAAAACGTAATACAATTTCAAACGTTCCATAAATTTACGGTCGACTAATATTCGTGTTAATAATCTTCTCACCTTTATATCTTTCTTATTGTTGCAATAAATATAGTTTTACTAATGAACCAAAGTATCCATTAAACAGATTTAAAAAAGAAGCAAATTTCACTGTAATTAGTATGCATGATAAACTGTGTGGTGCTGTAGAGAGGGGATAGAATAGGAAAAGGAAGGGTGTTGGCGTTTCGTCCTGGGCCTGCTAGTGGACTCATCAGTGCGGCTACCTAGCAAGGCCCTGCCTTAGGTTCGTTGTTCCTCCGTGGAAGGCTGCTGTTGTATTCCTTATCGCGGTCACCAAATGTGGAGCTGTAGAGAGGGGGTAGGATAGGAAAAGGAAGGGTGTTGCGTTTCGTGCTGGGCCTGCTAGTGGACTCATCAGTGCGGCTACCTAGTAGGCCCTGCCTTAGACTTGGGATATTGGAAGGAAGGTTAAAGGCGGTATATATATGGACGAGGTAGTTGGAGCGAGTACTTTCGAGAAAGCCTATTTCGTATGTCCCTCTAGTGGTGGGTGCAGGAGAGCCGCCACAACTGTAATGGATAATTTACTTAGATGTAATAATATTTTAATGTATACGATTGCATTTATATCCTATATCTCCTATCTTCCTCTTTCATATCTATTCCATTCTACAAATATATTCTGTGTATTCCATTTCGTATATATATTTTCTATATCCTGGTCTCAATTTATTACAAAACCACATCGTATTTGTTGCAATATTACCATACTTATACTTTACTTGTTCATTTATTTATTACTAGTTACGAACGAAAAAAGAAACCGTTGCAGCTTACAACTTAACGACAATACTTGTAACTAATTCTTTATTAAACCGTGTGCAAGATTATATTTGTGCACATGAACCAGGATAAATAACAAAACGCGTGTAAAAGAAACGGAATTGTCTCCTTATCGTTGTAAACGCAAACCGTTCGATTTCAATTTTGCAGTGCTACGAAGGAAACATCTGGCGTTACAAGTTTTATGCCGCGACGCTATGAACGAAATACATTGCGTATATCCTTCGATGTTTACAAATTCGACACCGTGAGAGAAACCTTGTACGTTCGACTTTGATTATAAGAGAGCAGTCTTCGCGCGACTGTCCGTGCGTATGGTGCCTAGTACCTCGTGGCTCGACGAGTGAAAAATGAAATTACGAGTGATAGGGTAGACGCAACACCTACCGCCACTTTAACGTTCGCCCGTAACTTTATTTAACTATTTTAGAAAATATTTAACGTAAAGATAGTTGCAGTTTGATGCATAGTATTGTTTAACGCCTCTTTTGTACGTCCAATGTAATGAATTCATTGCTACGTAATTGAAAATGTACAACAAAGTCAAGTGTCCTTCGTACCGTCACTCGAAAGCTTCTCGTTTAAATAGAAACACGTTTTACGTATATATTAGCACGTCGGTTTCGTGTAACAGATACAAGATATATATAGTAAACGTCGCGCCTTATCGAATGATGAACCGTTCCATGGTTTATAATTACATTGGTCACGTTTCAGTGTTCGCAACGGCACATTTGTCTCCTAATATTTCGTTATAGATATTAAGTGTAAACGTATATACAATATACAATGTTGTTACGTAAACCGAAGTCCAAATTTAGTATGAAAATTTGTTTACTTACGATTCTTTGCTATTAACCCGTTGCCGTAAAATTATTTAATTATCATCGTGTGTTAATGTTAGTTGACCACTGCTTTCGTATCGTATCAAATACAAATCATACGGATACTGTAAACAATTTTTATTTCACGCCTACTACTGATCTCGAAAAAACAGAGCTAAGATCAAAGTTCAAATCGCATTTCACCCCGAATATTATTCGTTTTCGTTTGAACGCGTGCACGAGTTCGTATCACGAGTGTAACTCGTTATCGTAGGCCAAGGGGTTGAATAAAACGAATTCGAGTAGCAGTTATATAGAAATAGCGACAGTGCGTGGCTGATTTACCCTAGTGGTGACGATATTTTTTCTATTTCATTTTTGTCCCGCGCCTGCGAAAGTCATCCGATCGTTGGGATAAAAAGCTGCAGCCCCGCGTTCCCCTGCGTTTTATCGTCATCGCGAAGAACCGAGCGGTTGATAAAATTCGAGCAGCCCGTGATCCGTTTCGTTCGGTCGGAAAAGCACCCAACAAAGCTTGATAATATTCTCGTGACCCGAGGCTGGTTAACGGGGAGCCCTTAGTTAGGTTGCTTATCGATCGGTGAACCGAGTCACGCCAACCAACCAACCAACCAACCGCCCTGAAACGCCTTTCAGGGCAATGTTGGCTTCGAACTTTTCTTTACTCCTTGCAATCTTCAACGAGCCCATCGGTGAACGTATGTACTTTCATTTCCACGATGGACTCCACGGTAATCGGACGGATTCGATGAAAGGGACTCTCGAAGTCTGAATAAAATATGCGAAACACGCGTGTTGAATTGGATCACCGGCAAGATACAAGCAGGAATAGGTACAAAACAAAACCTGTCGTCTTACGGGAGCATTTGTGTCACGCGGTCTGAAATACTGGTAACCTAAAAGAAATCTTCCCTTTTATTATTCGAATGGGAATGTATTTTAACCCCTTGCACTACGTTCTATGAATCACGATTGAAATCATTGAAATGATGAATTATGATTCGACAATACTGAATACTACTTACGCGCGTGATATTCAATTCGACCCCCAATTTTAGCTTCGCGTTACGGTATCGGAAGCTGTTAAATAGAAATAGCGCACAGGGTTTGATTAATTTGTACCGTAACGCGTTATAAAAACGATGATTAGCCAACATTAGCACGCGTAGACAGCGCAAAAGGATTAATGTTCATTCTTGCAAGCTTCGAAAAGCAGAAAACACGTATGACAGAAAAGTACATTGACGGATCTACTACCCTTGTACTTCGTCCGCGATAGAATAATCTTCGAAAGCTATAAGCTTAAAGCGGCAGTGATTGGATCCATCCATCCACTTCTACCATCCCCCGGAATCGGTGCCGGGAAATATTTAAGTGCGTCACAGAAATCCGTCCCCCGAAATACCTATTTTAACTCCGTTTCCTCCTTCTCTCCGTCTCCAAACGCTTTCACCCTCGCCTGACAGTGGTAAAAACTGCGCGAGGGAGAGGAACGATCCTGGGATATTCACCAGCCCTTTGCTCTTCCCTCTTCGATCAGTCTCCACGAAAAGATTCCGAGGGGAGTGTGGTTCCCCGGTTCGCGATGACCGTGTCGTGTTCGTTTCCGACTTTAGAGTCAAGTTTATAGGCGGCGGAGATACGGGATGGTCGGAGGGGTAGGTCACGCGAAGAATGGGCGGAGATTCCAAAAATAGGACCATTACCGATAAGACCTAACCGAGGCGCTCCCGTAGGTGGGCGCGCGGTATAGTGGCCGATGGCAGGTGATAAAGCGGTGGGGGGGGGGGTGAGTTAAGGGTGCTGGTTAGGTGATGAAGGCGTTGGGCGAATCGGTGAAACCGACGGAGAACCTTTCGAGCGAATTTACAACGCTGCATTGGGTAGATGTACTTATTGTCCTCGAAAAGAAGGCAGACGAGTGTTTACATCCTCGCTGGAGATATGGTTTACCGTGTTTCCTATCACCACAGTCATTCTTAGTTATTAACCCTTTGCGGACGAGAAGTAATGACACTCGCGAGAGTACTTTAGTTTTGAATTCCACAACTTTGAGCTTTCACGCTTTTCAGTTCGAAACCATCTAATTGCCAACGATTTCAAATGTTTATTATTACGTTAAGTATTCATTGCATTAAGTTTTGCGCTTTAACCCTTTGCGGACGATTGTCGACAAATAGTCGCCTAATCATTTTTTGCCTTTCTGAACCTATGTCGACTTTTAAGGCAGAAAACTGAACGTAATGAATACTTAACGCAATAATAAACATTTGGAATCGTTAGGAATTATATGGTTTGGAACTCGAAAGCCTGAAAATTCAAAGACGTAGAATTGAAAACTAAAGTACTCCCATAGGTGTTATTACTTCTCGTCCGCAAAGGGTTAATAGTCGACGTGGGTTCGGAAAGTCAAAAAATGATTAGGCGACTATATGTCGACGCTCGTCCGCAAAGGGTTAAACCTTTGCGGACGGGACAATATAATATTAATCTAATTTTCGTTGAATTATTGACCATTTGAGAAAGGGATTTAATAAATTCTTGTCTAATTATCAACAGCAGCGTCTTTGAATGACGTTAAGTTAATTTTGCTGCGCTAAAAATTGATATTATGTCGAAGAAACCACAAAACTTGGGCGACTATTTGCGACACTCGTCCGCAAAGGGTTAAACCTTTCGGTACGAGCGCTCTGCACGCCGTGACACTCCCGCTGTACGAGGCGCTGCTCCGAAAATGCACACGTAGCGTGTGATCAATCCTCTTTTGTATGAAGATTCTCCTAAGCGTTAAATAAGAACCGTGCTTAATAAAGCAATGTTTCTTTTAACAAGTGTCGTTTATAGTTTTAACCCTTTCGGTACGGAAGAGCTGGCCGCGGTTATACATTCGCTGTACGACAAAGTTTTTCGGGAATGCCGACCTTAGGCGGCGATCGTACCCAGAGAACGTTTCGTGGATGACGTCTATAGCCGGCGTTAGTACCGAAAGGGTTAAACCGCTGTCGATGTTTAACGTCTTCGGTTAATAGTGTAAATACGCGCGTACGGAGGCTAGGAGATTGTAATTAGAACGAGAATATAAATACTTGCGTGCCTTCTTGTCGAGGACGAATGGTACCACGCACTGCCACTTTAATCTTACCCGCGTAACATTATTTAACTGTTTTAGAAGTTATTTAACGTAAAGATCGTTCCAGTTTGAAGCATAATATTGTTTAACAGACCTCTTTTATTTATGAACATTTTTTTTATACGTTCGATAGAATAAATTCATTACTACGTACATTGGAAACGTATAACAAAGTCCACGGTCCATGTTCCAATTTCCAATTCTAAATTCCAAAGTTCATTTTCCATACGGATCGCGACGAAAGCAATATTAACGGACGAGCGTCGACAAATAGTCGCCTAATCACTTTTTGGCTTTCCGAACCCATGTCGACTTTTGAAGCACAAAACCTGATGCAATGAATACTTAACGTAACAATAAACATTTGAAATCGTTGGAAATTAAATGGTTTCGAACTCAAAAGCGTGAAAACTCGAATTCGTAGAATTCAAAACTAAAGTACTCTTACAAGTGTTATTACTTCTCGTCCGCAAACGGTTAAACCTTTGCAGAGAATTAGTAGCAACGCGCGCATTGTTTCGCGTAGAGTTTGCAAATAGTATTCATTTATCGATAATTCGGTGACATTTTTAATCTTAATCGGTTTCCCGGTATTTTTGAAGGTATCGAATATATCGGAATAAATATTGGAAACGATTTTCTTTTTTTAATGAGATTGAAACAGTGTCATTCTAAAGTACTCCGTGAAATTTTTGTTTACGATCCATTGATAGCTTGTAAATGGTAAATTCTGATATTTTATTCGCTACGAACGCTAAGATTTTTCGCGGCTTCGCTTGCTCGCTTCCTGGTTCCAGCCGTGTTACTTTCGAAACTTCGGGGCGCGCGATGATGACTTTGTAAAGAATATGAAATAAAAGGGTGAGATTGTACCCTGATATTACACACTCCCCAATCTCACGTTCTTCCTGTTTGAGAAGCTTAATTGGATAGAAGGGTGGCTCCGGGAGATTCCAGGCGTCGTTAGAATGACGCTTCCCGTGGAAGTGATTCTGGGGACAAAGGAGGAAGAGATATTGGTCGCGAGGCACGTGTGAAAGGCAGAGGTCGATAGCTTAAATTTGGCAGAGGCTGGAGGAGTTTCAGAAACAATGATGAGGTTGCGAAGAAGTGGATGGTAAGATCGTGTTTTAGATGTAGAGACTAGAAAAAGTACGAGTACGCTAGGAACCCTTGACTTCTATTAAAGGTATGATTTATTTTATATAATATATTACATGAATATATATATAATAATAATATTATAATATATATATATATAATATAATATAATATAATTTTGAGAAAATTAAATGTTATTATTTGGAATTAATTCATATCCGAGGAAGATAAAAATTTTAGAGAAAAATGTACGCAATTACTCAATGTAGTATACGATATTCTACAATATAAATTATACTATATTATATATATATTATATACACATATAATGTATATTATATGTTACATATTATATATTATATATTATATATTATATATTACATATTACATATTATATATTATATATTATATATTATATATTATATATTACATATTACATATTATATATTATATATTATATATTATATATTATATATTATATATTATTTATTATATATATTACATAATATTACATCATGTATATTGTGTAATGTTGTATACAACATAGAGTAGAGTTTCATACAATTTTTGTCTTCCTCGGAAGTGGATCCAAGTAATACCACTCCATTTTCTCGAAATAATCAGCAGCTTCGATTCGAGAAGCGATGCCTTCGAAACCCCGTCGAAGGTTTAACATTAGAATCAACAGAAATCGATGTCTACTTATGTAGACATATATCTAATACCAAAAGTAAAGTGTATTTTGTAATATACATACAAAGAACCAAAGCATACGTTGAGCACTCTGCTTCCATTTCTTTATTCATCTTTGTAAAAGCGTGAATTTGCACAAAGATCCTCATCCTATTATAGTTACCATAGCTATGAAAAACGTTTCATAACGCAAATAGTCAATCCTCTCATTTCCCACCCCAAAATACCAACTCCAAATCCCACTAATATTAACCAAATCATCGATTCTCTCCACTCTCGAAATCGATCTTCATCGATAACGGTGAACGTCGATATTCCAAGACACCAGAGAATCCTCCGTATAAATAAGTACAGCCTGGATTCGACCTTCGCGGAATTTCCGTCGCGTCGCGTCGCGAGGGATGGTTTCGCGAAAGGGCACGCACGGGCAGCGATTGAACGTCGATGGGTAAAGTCGGCTTGTAACGGAGTTGGGAACGCGCTCGACTTGGAAACGAAACGAGAAGCGGTTTGGAAGCGGGGTCGCGTTAAGGGCGGCGCAACCAAAAGAGGGGGGTGGTAGGAAAAAGGCACAAGAAAGACTTGAGCGGCGTTCTACGAGGGAATCGCGTGACTACTCACGGATCAATAGTTTGCTCTCCTATACGTGTGGCACGAGGAGTCGGGTTTGCACCGGGGCTCGGTTTAGGCGCCATCGTTCTACCAGAAGGGTCGCGGAGAACGAAAATCGGTGCTCGCGTCGAACCGCTTCCGGGGAACGTCTGCAAACTCCACCCGCCTGCATTACGCCGCGTCTACGCTTTAGGTTACGATGGACGCGCGTCGCGTTTTAACCCGTTAACTGACAGATTAAAATGCGGCGATCTCTTACAGGGAAATCGTCTTTATGCGGGGAAAATATGCAATCGAGGATACGACGGCCGGGAGCAAAAGCGTCGGAAGAATTTACTAGCGCCTGAAAGAAAGGGGATGGTTTTCGTAGCGATGTACGGTCGAATATTCGCGTAGTAATAGTGGCAAATTATAAACTATAAATCTAGTTGGACGGGTGGCGATTTGCGGTGTAATTCAAGTACTACGCGGCCCGGAAACGAGGGCGAAAATCGTGTACTCTCCTTGTGATTTCAACGTCTGCCGCGCGTTACACCGCCGCCGCGGCCAACACACAACCCTTATTATCGTTCGTAGGCGCGAGAAAGAGGTTCGAAGCGGAAAGGGCCGCGGCTTGAAGAGAGAAGGCGGAACGCGGTAGTACAGGCTATTCCGCCAGGCCAGTAATGGTAGGTCGTATCGATCGTAACGAAATGTTCCTGGAAACGTGACGAGCTTCGAGCTGCTTTCGCTTTGTCCATTTATCGGCCGCGTGACGTGCGTACGAGCTTGCGAGCTTACAAGCGCGCCTCTCGCCGGTAGTTTTATTATTATTCTGTTTATTCGCGGGACGAAGAAACCGTTGGTAAAGAGATTGATACAATTATTGGATATTAAACGTAACGAAGTACGGGACTGAACCGCGAGTAAAATCACAAGAAGATACAGAAGTAACGAACGTTTGAACGATAGAAACGAATGGTTAAAGGCGTCGATCAAACAATGCGCAGCGTTGGCACGAATGAACATTAATACGGGTTATAGAAGCCGCGATACGAAATGATTCAGAATGACGTAGCATTCTGGTGGGAACGTTATGTTTAAACATTTCATTGATATTCGGACACGAGATCGGATCATTAAATATCCTCCTAACGAAGACTAGGTCAGCTACTTTTCTGCGGTGTTCAAGCGTGGTCGAATTTAACCCTTTGGCTTATAACACCGAGCTACACTCGCGGTTTAATCTATGGACCACGTAGAATTAAAACATACTGTATTTCGTAATGAATTTGACTTTATTTTATTTCAATTTGTAAGATCGCGAGATTGAGGATTACTGGATAAGAATTGCGTATAATATTTCAGTGTTTTGCATTCGATGTAGTGTTATAGTAACAAATAGTCAAAATATTTCAGTGGATACGCTTTGAAAAATTCGTAAGCCAAGGGGTTAATTTGGTTAGCATATGTACTCGTAATTATGAGAATATCTAGGCATAGGATTACCACTATGATCAGCCGCCAAACGTAGAAATTTGCGTCGCGGTCTTTCAAGAATGTCGATGTAAATAGTTATCATAGTAAAAAGACCAGATTAGTTTTTAAAATCTGTCACAAGTTTGCAAGTTAGCCGCGTAAATTTCAAAGAAATTGTACAAAGACGTTAAGGGGGGAGACGCGTGTAAAATGTTAAAGCGAGAAGTGTTTTTCTTTTTCATTTTTTTTTTTTTTATATGATAAGACGTTGATGAAATTTTTCGCCACTTCTCGCAGATATATTCTTTAACATTTAAAGATACTAAGATTTTGCTTTCGTTGCACTCTATCGACTTTTAATGACATAATAGATGTTTTTGATCCGAGAAGTTTCGTGCTCAAAGGGTTGAAAAATGGAACCTAAAATTTGTTTTACCATCCAAGTATTGCAACGTCTATCTTCGCTTTAAATACTATTTTTCGTTTGTACTCTGATCGAAACAATCACGGACGATTGGACAATTTTGTGACTGAAACTGGTTTCAGGTGAAAAGATGAAAACGAATAGATGTTATGTAATATTATGAAACAAGTTACACTACAATTGAGCAGACTGTCATGAGTCGTTTAGTGTTATTCTTGTGCGTCGCTTTGGAACAGCTGCTGGACAAAAATGTTTTGAACCTTTCAATGTTCTCCAATGATTTAAGATGATTAAGCAGATGTGATAAATTCATCAATTTAAACGTAGAATCTAATTCTTCGGATTTCTTTTTTTCTATTTCTTTCTTATTGATTGCGTAACGTCATTACGTTCTTGCGAGTCATTCTCAGCTACCTAAAGCAGCTGCTTAACACCGGTGCATTCTATGACTGAGAATTAAGAATTACGTATTATGCTTCGAGGTTTCAATCAGGGTTCAAGTGAAATCTAAATTGAGAAAATCCGTGGATTTATTCGAAGGCAAAATTTCTATATAAAATTTCACTGGTGGATTAATGTCACTGTTATCGGAATCATAGCTTGATCGCGCGAAAACGATCACTTTCGTATTCGTCCATACTAAATTCATCGTCACTTTGCATTTAAACAATTGCATTTACACTCGTTACCAAAGTATTTAATTGCAACTTATTAATAATAATTAACGCGAAAGTTACACCTCGACATTTTCTCCTCCATCGTAATCAATTTGATACAAAATTTTCTATTTCAACTAATGAAAATATTGCGCGTGTTTTAACGCTCGCTGTCGTTAACCAAATTATTTAATAAGGTAAAGAGTCGTTGCGGAACAATCGCGTTTACACCCATTACCGAAGGATTTAATTCCAACTTATTAATAATAATTAACGCCAAAGTTGCACCGCGACATTGTCTCCTCCATCGTAATCAATTTGATACAAATTTTTCTATTTCAACTAATGAAAATATTGCGCGTGTTTTAACGCTCGCTGTCGTTAACCAAATTATTTAATAAGGTAAAGAGTCGTTGCGGAACAATCGCGTTTACACTCGTTACTAAAGTATTTAATTCCAACTTATTAATAATAATTAACGCGAAAGTTACACCTCGACATTTTCTCCTCCATCGTAATCAATTTGATACAAAATTTTCTATTTCAACTAATGAAAATATTGCGCGTGTTTTAACGCTCGCTGTCGTTAACCAAATTATTTAATAAGGTAAAGAGTCGTTGCGGAACAATCGCGTTTACACTCGTTACCAAAGTATTTAATTGCAACTTATTAATAATAATTAACGCGAAAGTTACACCTCGACATTGTCTCCTCCATCGTAATCAATTTGATACTAAATTTTCTATTTTAACTAATGAAATTATTGCGCGTGTTTTAACGCTCGCTGTCGTTAACCAAATTATTTAATAAGGTAAAGAGTCGTTGCGGAACAATCGCGTTTACACTCGTTACTAAAGTATTTAATTGCAAGAACCTTTTTCCTGTTCACCGCGCGAAGGTACACGGGGTTTCGCTAGATACATACGTTTATGGAAATGCGCCCGTTTTGCATGCGTATCCACGCACGTGGACGCACGCGAATAAATACATAAGGATGAGCAGGCGAATCGATAGCAAGCCTTTACCGAGAAAACGCCAAAAAGTCCATCAATCATTTGGTTTGCCGGCGGAATCGTGCGGCGCGCTTATATGCGTTGTATATATACCAAGACTTTCCATGTTTCTCGTCGCCGTCCGTCGGCGTCGTCGTCGCGTGTAGAAACGAACGCACACGTGAAAGCGGAGAGAATAAAGGGAGACTCAGTTGGAGGCAATTTATTTATGCTTCGCGACGAGAATCGATTGACTCGAAAGAGGAATGGATGACAATGCAAATGAAGGAAGCGCGAAGTCTCGTTTCCTATGGACTTTATTAAACCTTTCGCTACCCCTGCCGCATCGGAACTAAAAGCGTAGGTGATGACATTCGACGAAGCATAGGATAGACTTTTAATTCTTACACGGAGTAATTAGCATTTCAGCGTTACGTGAAACATTATTATAACGATTCGGAGTAGACGAACTCAACGAAACGAAGTTCTAACTAAATATTGTGCGACGTAGTTACTTTCGACGTATACGTGATCTCTGATGTATATATACTTGTGGACAAAATTCTAAAACACCTTGAAGATTTCTGAGATCACGGCTTAATCTTATATTTACATTAAAGAGCGAAGCAAGTGAAGTAAAACTATTTACCGTTAACCGATAGCTTCGTAAATTAAACGAGCATTCATTTGAATTAAAAGTAGCGCGATTTAACTTCGACAAAATTATAAGACACTAAAAAAGTATATTATAGATGACGAATCAAAAGTATGTTTTTTTCCTGGACATTAATAACGAGTAAACCTCCTTTTATTTTGTATTACTTCACGTATTCGATTTAGTAATCTTTCGTACGCGCATTCTTTTTTTTCTATAAATTTGGTCCTAGTCTGGTCAGTTGCGGACGTTACGTTTCCTATAAATGGCTAGTCTGTCCTGTAGTTAGTCAGTGGTGAAACTATCCGTCATTTGTTATCCAAATTAAATCCTGTGCGGAACGATAGAAACAGCGGTGTGTCGAAACCGGCGTGGAACGCGGAGCGAAGAAAAGGGGAAGGGGGAAGCGAATAAACCGGAAGTACGGCCGCGTGGTCGCGCAGTTCATTCAGACTCCGCTTCCAGGTTCCAGGCTAACCTCTACTCGCGCGTTCCTCTTCGTTCCGCGCAACGCTGCCGCCGCCGCGTTGTCCTTCTCTCGTTTTCTTCTTTTCCACCGTTGCCCCGTGTTCCATTGCTCGAACAATGGAACCACGATGCCGTAATGCACGCCAGAGGGTGATTAATAATTCCAGGAGTAGACCGAGGCACGAAATCCGAAACATTTCCGGTCGGATCGCGGCGCCGTCGCAGAGGCGGCCGTGTCCCTCGAAAAAAGGAGAAGAAAGAAACGAGTTTTCTTGTCCGCGTGGAACGACAAACGGTCGAACGGTATAATAACTTGGTCAGTCGAGCAATCAGTAGAGGTATAAATAAAGATTTCCAACATCTGTTAGAATTTGTAATAACTTGGTCGGTCGAATAATCGAGAAACGCGTAGGCAAAAATTACCAACACACTTTATTTTTAACGTTGCGTTTTACAGAAATTGGATTTGTATTTTTGAAAATTTCTGTGTGCCTGAATTTCTGTGTGGATTCGAGTTATGGTTTTTAATAGTGAGGGATCCTAATAAAAATATCGTGCCACATTCTGAGAAATTTGCTCGAAGGTACTTTTTTAATCTTCTCAGTAAAGGTACGATTTTACTCTTCTCGGTAAATAAAAGTGTTACAGCAAACGCGGAGAAATATACGTGGTCTTATATTATTACTCGCGGTTATTATTTCCTATTTTTATCTCGTTCGAATCATTGCATTGCGCGGAGTAACTTCGCTGTAAATTGTAGGTTTAGAATGTGCCAATCTTAAACATGTATACGTATATTTCAATACGTGTTATAACCAACGAAATTTTAGAACGAATTAATTCGTCGCAGAATACCCAACTGTACCCCCAAACGTTTCCTTTACACCGGTAAATTCTTCTTTTAATACCAACCAACTTTCGTCGCAAGCGTGTTTTGTTAAACTATTAACCCTTTGCGGACGAGTGTCTGCAAATAATCGCCACTTTCCTGCTTTTTGTTGACGCACGTTTACTGTTCAAGCAGAAAGTTCAAATTAATATCGTTGATAAACGCTTCAAAGTTTTGGAAATTTGTTGACCTGAAATTCGTAAGTTTAGAAATTCGTAAGGCTTGGAATTCAAAGTGAAAATACTCTTTCAAGTTTTATTATTCGTCGTCCGCAAAGGGTTAAAACTAAAATAAAATCGTCTTCTTGTACTTCAATTTTGAACCATTCACGTTCGCAAAATACTTCAAAACTCTGTAAAAATTAATCTCGGCCAAAACGTAGCACAATCGAACCTCGAGATTTCGAATCCCACGGGAAGATCTAAACTCTTCGAGTTATAGGTATATTGCGATCAATCCTTCCAACGAAATGGAAAGATTCGACATTGACGATAACCACAAAACCTCTGCGCACTCGATGAGAAATAATCGCGCGACTCTTATAATAATTGCACACGCGCATCCACGCGTGTACATACCCAAGCCGTGAAACAATGCGTGCGATTAAAATTCTTCCTCCGAAAGCCGTCGAGTTACTCGAAAACCAAGGCCAAGGTTAAACATAATAATAGCAACAATAAGTAGTTTTAATAGGCCAAGAGAGAGAGAGAGAGAGAGAGAGAGAGAGGTCTTCCAGCGCGTTTCACGAAATGGACATTTCGTTGTTAGTCACGCCCCAGACGGACAGAATCGTAAATTTACGGTTGGCGAGCCACGAGACGGAAACAAGGGGAGCATCAGGTGCAAGCGGAATTATGGACCCACCTGCCTTTGTACAAGCGATCCCCCCTATGTTACACATTTCTAGCCGACTCTAGCTATCTCGCGTAGGATAGGTTTTTTCCAAAAAAATGCTACTCGCGGTTAGCCAGCGTAACAACTGCGAACGATGCGTTGCTAGGCGAAGCGATACACCGGACGCTACGCAAGGTGAGATGCGTTAGGCTGTTTGAAAAGTTCGCAGCGATATTCGAAGAGCATTAAAAAACAGGGTAAATGACCCACGTCACTGTTCCTATAACCGCCACTTTCGTTCGGTTTATTTAATAGCGAAGTAACGTATAAAAGAATCGTAACTAAAGAACGTTTCATACCAAATTTGGACTTCGGTTTACGTAACAACGCGTGGACGTCGTATATTCGTGTACACTTAGTATTTATAAATGTATATTAGGAGGTGAATGTGCCGTTGAACGTGAAAACGTGACGAATATAATTGTAAAGTATAAAAATACGAATTTGCGTAAAGATCCGCGGTCTGTGTTTATTGATACGGAAGAAGGTGATGTTTTTGCAAAATTGTTCACTGCAATTGCGCGTGCGTATTTTTACGTAGTATTACACGTGGCAAGCGCAAATTGGTGAGCCATCGCGACAATTGGAATATAAAACGAATGCAACGAAACGCAAATACTCGCGTATTCAGCTATAAAAAGAAAACTCGATAACTAGTCTCGACCCTAGTTTACCCAAGCCACCCGCACCTCTATCTCGCATCTCATCGGAACACGAAAAATGTATGCGGGAAGTGACGTTCGTGCATCGCGTGTTTACTCACAAGATTATACCGCACAGCTAATACGACGTATATTAATATCGCAGAACTCCATAGCGCAGCTACACGTCAACCGAAAATCCTCCAATGTATGACTTTAGATGGGAAAAATTTCATCGCGATTCGAAAGTTTTCATTGAACTTTCCTGGTACTTCGAAATTTTCCACCCCAACACTTTTAGAACCGGAAGCTTGGACTTACGGCTTCGTAAAATCGTGTGACATCGTGTAATAATACATCATTGAATCGAAATGAAAACATTTCGTATCGAAATGTGTTACAAGTCTTTGAATTTTGAAGCGTCCTTCGTCTTTTTAAATCACTTCTTTACCCTTTTTTAATCTGTTTGCTTTTGTACGGTAGGCTGAAAGACCTAAGATGCTGAGAAAGGCAGACGACGCGTTGCAATTTTAACCCTTTGCAGACGAGAAATAATGACACTCGTGTGAGTACTTTAGTTTTGAATTCCACGACTTTGAGTTTTCACGCTTATGAGTTCCGAACCATTTAATTTCCAACGATTTCAAATGTTTATTATTACGTTAAGTATTCATTGCATTAAGTTTCGTGCTTTAAAAGTCGACATGGGTTCGGAAAGCCAAAAAATGATCAGGCGACTATTTGTCGACGCTCGTCCGCAAAGAGTTAAAGAAACAGCTACGACACGAAGTCTCGCATCCGGATAGCTTTCAAAGAGCTAAACACAATGGCTACGAGAACTTTATCGAGATGCCAAGCTATTTTCTACTTTAACGCTGCGTCGAATGCAAAACCCTAAAATATCGTACGCAATTTTTATTCCATAGTTTTCAATCGTACGAATTAAACTTCTGATTAGAACTAATCTTGAAGTTAATTAAAAAATGCTGTTCGTTCATAATATAATTAGACCATAAGTATGCACCACGAGCGTAACTCGTTGTATGACAAGGGTTTAATTTCGCCTCGAGTAATATTTGAGCCGTTATTTTTGCAACTGGTATAAGTCCACTTTTGGAACAAAAATGAGTTAATGGTAACTTTAGTAAGATATAGATATCCTCTTTTTATTCCCTTAAATATCTCGACGTATGAGAAAATGGACTTACACCACTTTCAAAAAAATAACGGCTCATTTATTAAACGCGAGAAACGTCTTCCGTTAACCCGTTGGCTTGCAATGACGAGTCGGGACACTCGTGGGCACGAATCGCGCGTAAATTCATTAAACGTAAGTTCTGTTCGCAATGCAGCAGTTACTTTTATTCTAGCTTAAGTAATCCCTTTGGAAGATTAAGAATAACTAAACGCAAATGTTAATATTTTTGATAAATATGATGACCGCGCGATCTGTCAATGATAACTTAAGTAAGTATATAGTAATTAGCAAATTGCAAGGAAACGGGTTAATCTACCGGATAAGAAAGATAGATCATCTTGAGCGATGAACGCGATTGCAGAAAGTTGCCGTTTTCCATCGATTGATCCGCGGGAGTTTCGCGCGACAGATAAGTGGTTCTCGGAAGCCCCCCCCTTTCGGCCGTTATCAGATCTCGAAGGGAAAGGCAATAAATTAGAAGGCGAAGGGACGAACGGTCGTAATTCATTGGCGGTTATCAAAAAGTCGCGCAGAAAGAGATAGAGCGAGCTGGTCGCGTGTCTGGGCACGTGGGAGGAGGTTAAGGACAGTCACGCGGGGCACGAAACAGTTAAAAATATCGTTCGTTGAACGAAACACGGATCGATCCCCGTGGACAAAGAAACGTGCTGGAAGTTAGTATAACTCGCTTCTCCGCGTCGATATATCTGGCTTTGACAAACTCGACAGTTTTGCTCCGGCAGATTTGACGACGTTAGGCTGCTTTCACACGGAAATATGCGCACGATTGTTACCGAATTAACTTGAATACGAAAGAAAGAACTAGGGTAGATATTATTCCAGTTATCGTCGCTTTCAGCTTATCGCTATAAGCAACTTCGTTTCATTATTTTAAAAGTTACTTAGCCTACGAATCATTCCGGTTTCAAGCCCGACGATCTCGTTAACGTCTCTTTTATTCTATCAATCGTTAAATTCGTTGGAAATACGGAACAATATTATAAACGCTTCTTTCGTTTCTCTCGGGAAGCATAAACTGAAAGTTCGTATTCGAGTCCCGGAAGCTCGATTAAAGATTGAACCACGAAACGACGATAAAAAAGAAGAAGAAGAAGAAGAAGAAACCGTGTTATTCGCGAGGTACAAGGAGCACAGTTGCTTCCGTGTGTTGTCATCATCTATCATTTTCCATGGACGTTGATAAGAATCTGTTCCGTAAAGTGGGCGGAGGGGGATGAATTAAGATCGGATTTAAACGCGTGCTTTATCTAGTATCTTAAAGAATTAGTATTTAAACCTGTTAATTATTCCAGGCCGTTGATTAGCATTATCTAAATGATTTTCGCAATCTAGAATCAACAAAGACAAAAACGTGGAAGTGTTCGCTGCTTTTCGTACAAAACCGTAACCGTGTAACTTTTATCGATAGAATCTTGCAAAAGGAAAAGAAACTTCCATAGTTTACGCGAATCTTCATTTTTTTTTCCTAAATTCGACCCACTTTCTTAACATTTACGCGTCAACGAATGTTTCTACTTTATAAACGCGACGCGAATAATAATTGTTATTGTTCGAAACAGGTGCGTGTTTGTGTAATAGTTATTTTGCACGTTTCGTCGTTGCGTTACATTGCGTTATATTCCGTTACAAAGTTAAGAATTCTGTTAAAACACTACACTTACAAATCGCGACATTTTACATTACTAAGAAGAATCGTATCGTCAAACGTTTCTAGCTTGGATTATTTTGTTGTCCCATTTATTGCGCGTAACCATTACTCATCGGCTCATGATGGCTTCCGGTTACACCTTTCATTTTAAACTATCTACATTAACCTATCGAACTATCAACCGTACAATAATTCACACATTTTCACTAGCTTGGTAGTTCTACCGTTAATAGCGTTCATTAATTTAAGCCTACGGTACCGTCCAAAGCGAAGCCATAATTAAGATAAAGGATCATAATGCTCCGAACAATCTAAACAAGTTCATCGTTCCCGTAAAAGCCGGCCGTGCTCGCGATGTCAACTCTGATTAATAGCGTCCATTAATTTAACCTATAATATCGTCAAGTAAAAAAAGAAGCGAATCAAAAACGTTGGACGGAACCATCCTAATTGTCGAAGCAGAGTCCACTCGAGCGGCGGACTTATAAAACGCCTATGTGTACGTTATATACCTGTTCCGTTCTTAAACCTTTTTCTTTTTCTGCCGTTGTGTTCGGTCCGCATGAACCGATTCGTTCACGTTCTCCGTTTATTGTGCGCAGAAGAACCGCATGAAAGGCAATTCCACAATGGGCAAACTGACGATCCGGTTGGATCTTTGAATAGAGCCGGTGTTCCCCCCGACCCCGTGCCTCGCGCCGCCCGTTCACCGACCGCGGCGAATACGACTTGGAATTAAATGTGGACGCCAATAGATCGCGAATATATAAGAGGCCACGTCATTTCCTATTTCCGGGTACGGGACGATCCGATACGATACGATACGGTTCGCGTAACGCTGAAACTGCATTGCGGCTTGTTTGGAATTCGGCCTCGTCTTCATTCTTTCACGAGTCCGAGCGCTGCAGGTGAACTGTTTTGTGGGTTAACAAAACGTAGAGCTTCGTTTGCTATTGCGGCAGGAAAATTGTTGAATTCTTTTCTTCGATTTTTACGGAGGGATGAAAGGAAATTTGTCGCGTTGAGTTTCAAGGCTTTGTCATTTTGTTGCACGTAAAGAAACGAAAAAATAACGAAACGTTGAAACCTTCGAAACTCGATGTCATCTTTTATAGCGCTATCTACGCGCGCGCGAACTTTAATTAAAATCAAGCTTACAGGCTAGGAGGAATAACGTGATACACACGTCGATTAGATCCACTGAAAACTGTGAGGTTTTAGAAAAGTCGAAAAGTACGCAGAATTAAGAAGAATTGTCACGAGTACGTTTTACTCATCGACGTTGAGAATTGTATCGAAATTAAATTGCTGTGTTTATCACAGGTACTCGCTAAATAATTGCACAAGTGCAAGTGATTAAACAGTCCAAATAGAAATAGTATTTTCTCCGATTAAGAACACCGTTATTTAACAAAAGCTACTGAAGCCAGGCTTAGATTGTGGTTTATAAAAACACACGTAGATTACTATAACGTTAAACCACACACGAGGTACAGAATAGACCGATCATCTTATGGAATTTCGCGTGTCGCACGGTGTAAAAGAACCTTTCGGAAGAATATATTTCGTTTCATTATCCGGCAAAGAATGCGAACACTTCCAAAGTATTTTAACACGCAACGCGTAAGACAACGTTACCCTACCCATACTGTGGGATCCGAATAGAATTATAACGTTAAGTTTAAGAGTATTTAGGTTTAAGTAATTTAAGACCGGGCCATGCGGGACGCGGATGGTTTGCAGGCGAGCGACGATGACCTGCGGAACCGCGTTCCAAGCATTCGAGGGTAGCCTTAGTTAAGCTAAGTGTATTGTTTAGGTTTCGGTGCGAATAAGAGAGAGAGAGAGAGAAAAAAAAAGTGGAATAGTTGGTGACAAGGGCAGCCGTCGAAGAAAAAGCGCGAAGTATGTTTTGAGAAGTCGAAGAGAGTAGAGACCTGAACGGAAGCATATAGCGTAGAACAGCGTGGCATTGAGTAGACGTATTTAGTATATTTAGCATAGCTTAGTTTACTGCGATTTCGTTTTAGTTAAATATATATATATATATAAGCAGTAAACTAAGCTACGCTACATGTATATATATATTATTACATTATATGCTACTTTGATTTTGCAAACCTTCCAATCCCACGATACATTTACTTTACGACTTCCACCTCGCGTAAATCAATCGCGAACGGAAAAGTAACGAAACATCCGTAAACGGGACCGCGCGAAACGTGGAAGAAACCTCCTCGGCATCTCCGGAGAGAAGAAAGGGTTAAACGTTAGCGTGATCCAAACGGTGGCGCATCGTTCGGGTTACACGTATCTCCGTTGGATCGATCCGTGGATCACGGCCGTGGATACGCGTGTGTTGGCCGTGTAATTTCGTGGATGCACGCACGGTAGTGGGTAGATTGAGCCGACTGCGACGCACCCAAGAACGCAGGTGGTGGCGTGCAGCGATAGGCGCGCGGCTTGGCCGAGCACCGGCGTGATCCATAATGGTGGCGGGTGGTGGTCTTGTGTACACGCGGGGCTGGCATGGCAACGGGGTCGATAAATAGCCCGGCACGGCACCGACTTCCGATTTCATCGTCGATGCCTGCCGTGCCACGCCGGTATCGCGGCCTGCGCTGGCATTTTCTCTCTCCGATCCCTGTAATTCGGCCCCTAACGTTATTGCTTCACCTTTACTTACGTATTTCGCCCGCCAAATATACGCGAACAGAGATTTCGCAGGTGATAATTTGTTCGTTCGTATATCGCACTCTTTTATTCCACTGTTATAGTTTATTTCTTTGCCATTGCATCGATGCCAAGCTTTAGTATAGCAGGTGATTTGCTCGCTTCCAAGTCGAACTAGAAATTGTAACGAAAGTATAATTTCTTTCGTCGTACAAATAAATATCTTGGCTGGTATTATTCTCTCTCTGATCCTTGTAATTCGGCTCCTAACGTTATTGCTTCTTCTGTATTTACGTATTTCGCCCACCAAATACATGCAACATATGTAAAGAGAAATTTTGCAGGTGATAATTTGTTCGTTGGTATATCGCACTCTTTTATTTTATTGTTATAGTTTATTTCTTTGCCATTGCATCGATGCCAAGCTTTAGTATAGCAGGTGATTTGCTCGCTTCCAAGACGAACTGGAAATTGTAACGAAAGTATAATTTCTTTCGTCGTACAAATAAATATCTTGGCTGGTATTATTCTCTCTCTGATCCTTGTAATTCGGCTCCTAACGTTATTGCTTCTTCTATATTTACGTATTTCGCCCACCAAATACATGCAACATATGTAAAGGGAGATTTTGTAGGTGATAATTTGTTCGTTGGTATATCGCACTCTTTTATTTTATTGTTATAGTTTATTTCTTTGCCATTGCATTGATACCAAGCTTGAGTATAATAGGTAATGATATAAATATGTGGAAATTGTAACGAAATTATAATTCCTGTTGTCGTAGAAGTAAACGAAATTCTGGTTGTAGGGTAGGTGTACCACGTACTGCCCCTTTAAGCTTCGCGCGTAACTTTATTCAACTATTTTAGAACGTGTTTAACCTAATGGTAATTCCGGTTTGGAGCACAACGTTATTTAACGTCTCTTTTATTTACGATAAATTTTTTCTGGTGCATTAATTCATTGAAAATATATAACAAAGTCCAATGTCCCTCGTACTGTCACTTGAAAAGTTTATGAAACACATTTACCTATGTCTCCCTATTTGTTTGGGATTACCGTGTAAGATTCTATTCTGTTGCATTCGCAATACTCAGAAGACAATTGCAGCTCAATTAAGGAAGCATTCAATTATCCTATTATTCTTTAGCACCTAGTAATTTCCCTTAATCCATTTTACGTTTCTGGTTCGTATTGAAAATTTGTATTACTAACACTTACGTCGTTCGTTACTTTAAATCCCACAATTACTTAGTACTAAAATATCATTATTATACTATACTAAAATATAGTATAAACCTATCGCTGCTTTAATCAATGTTATAAACGTAAACATAGCGAATAATTATTGACTTAACCTCGTCCTCTAAGTATTATGACGTGCACTTTGCTTCGGATGTTTTGCATACGTTTGCATAATGTATCCTGTGCTAGTCCTCTTAGCTAAAACGTCGTACCCACCAATTTTTTTTATTTTCCAAGGCAAAATGTTTCAAGCACCACATGTTTCCATCGTTTATCTACTCGAGCAGTCAAAATGACCGGCTACAAATTTACCGTAAAACTTGTATAAATATGGAGCAGGCGATTTTTCTTCGAATATTACGTGACTCTCTGTACAAAACATAAATGAAGCTGTATCGTGCTTAAATCGCGTGGACTTTGCAAATGTCTACCATTCTTATTTCATTGGTGCAACTAACTATACTTTAATCGCGGATGGTTCCAATATTAAACGAAATGAAAAGGAAAATAAAAATTCATAAGACTGTAGAAACAGCCTAATTTATTTGCTCCATTTTACAAACAATATCATTAATTAATAATCTCATTTTTTTAAATCTCAAAGAAAGTGTTTAGCTAAGAAAAATAATGTATATTTACATTTGCCATAAACACACCCTTAGTCCATTTATTACCAAGAGCAACGAAAATCTTACCAAACACGATTACTACGAACTCTACGAAATGTTGGATACCAACGTAATTTATATCGTAAAATTTTTTATTTTAATTTAATTGTTAACACCCAGTTAACAATCTTATGGCGGAAGGTGTTGTATGCCAACGTAATCATTAGTACTATATTATTTTTAGTTAAGACAACGCGGCCTTCTCATCCTCCTTCGAACACGATAAACCAAACCCCAGCAGCGAACATTCCAAAATCCTTCCTTCGATAGCTGATGATTTCATCTTAGTTAGTCATCACCGAACCTCGATCCTGTTACCTCATCCCTTAACGACCATTGAACCCAAGCAAACCCCTACCTATCTATTTTCCGAGTCTCCAAAAACACAGTTTTCCCTTGACAAGAACAGAACACAGTCCGAACCGTCTTAGGACGCGCGACTACGCTTGTAAAACGCGAGGACACTCTGCTATACGGTGAACTTCGTCTTTATTTCGCTCGACGTTGTACTTATTGTTGTATGCCAACGTAATCATTAATACTATATTATTTTTAGTTAAGACAACGCGGCTTTCTCGTCCTCCTTCGAACACGATGAACCAAACTCCAGCGGTAAATATTCCAAAATCCTTCATTCGATAGCTGATGATTTCATCCTAGTTAGTCACCTCCGAACCTCGATCTTGCTACCTCATCCCTTACTGACCATCGAACCCAAGATAACCCCTACGTCTCTATTTTCCGAGTCTCCAAAAACACAGTTTTCCCTCGACACGACAGAACACAATCCGAACCGTCTTAAGACGAGCAACTACGCTTGTAAAACGCGAATACACTCTGGTATACGTTAAACTTCGTCTTTATTTCGCTCGACGTTGTAACTTATTATATATAATAAACTGACAACCCTCAGCGGAATACAACAGAAAGTACGATCGTAATTTTCGATAAGATCGCTTCGATTTCTCATTCGTTAAAGTCTTTCTTAATCTCGTTGTAGTTCACGTTAAAGCGTATCGGGAAGATTACTCGTCGAATAAGCTAATTAATTGTATCGTAATTAAATATCGTATCCGGATAAAGGGAAAGAAATTCTTAACGAGATCGGCGCAAAATCGCAGCTGTCGTTTCCTTATCCTCTCAGCGTTTCTCAGAGAGTCGCGTGACATTTAATCCAAATCGTCAAAGCTAGGGAACAAAAAAGAAAAAAAAAAAAAAGGTACGTTAATTTCGCTTGGTAGCCCCCGCATTAGCAACCTGTCGCGATAGGGGCTCCTTATCTGCGGCAGGTGCGCGTCTCTCGGAAAATGTGAACGCTGCTTGTGCATAATGAAGTTCTGCCGCGCGCGCGCATTCCAAAGCATGCGGGTCGTGTTTCCTTTCCTCTGCATTAGGCGAACCCAGTCACAATTTAGGGATTTATTATTTTTCACACGTTTCCGTGGACGAGTCGAAAGTTTTTTTCAGGCGTACATACGGAGTCGTTCTTCTCATACGTAGATAGATACCTTATTATTATCCAGCGAAAAGTTTTCGGTCAAACGTAGAAACGTGGAACTAATCTAAAGAAGGAACAGTAAAATTGTTGGGATGCGAAATGCTGCTACGAAGATGTAGAAAAAGGAATGGGAAGATAATAATAATAGTAATAATACTTTATTAACAGACGTATATAAGTCCTTTGGTATCGGACAAAAAAGTATATAACAGCGCATGTTTGAATACGTATAAAAAGTAACGCCTTCGTTATTTTTGAATTCGAAGAAACCTTCGACACTTGAACGCGTTAAACGAAGAATTCTTAACCCTTTGCGGACGAGACGTAATAACACCTATGGGAGTACTTCAGTTTTGAATTCTACGTCTTTGAATTTTCAGGCTTTCGAGTTCCAAACCATATAATTACTAACGATTTCAAATGTTTATTATTGTGTTAAGTATTCATTACGTTGAGTTTTCTGCTTTAAAAGTCGAAATGGGTTCGGAAAGCCAAAAAATGATTAGGCGACTATTTGTCGACGCTCGTCCGCAAAGGGTTAAAAGGTTCTAAAGTATTACGGAAAAGAATCGATTTCGCGTCGATAGAAATTCGTTAACATACGTTAGTCGATTTAATATACAGTTAGTTAAGCCGAGAGATGCACGATAAGAGGCAATATAAGAAAGATCTAAGTTCCTAAGGAATCTTTTTGGAGTGTAAAACTTAGAAAGTTGAACCAGTGGCGGATAAACAATAATACGGTTAAGCAGTTTGTAGAAAAGCATATTGTCAGCAAAATATTAATTAGATAAAAATGACAATAGAATAAAATAAATGGGGAAAGGAAAAGAATAGAAGTAACTACTTTTTGGTAGTAAATGTACAAATTACTTCGTAGCGAAATAATAAAAAAAATAAAGTTCGTATAGAATTTTATAAGATTTAATAGTCTTCGGACAGATTGCAGGAACGAAAGTGATTTATTAACTACAAATTCGAAAGTAGATATGAAAAATGAAATTACAGAAACGTTGCCGATCTATTTATTAGATCGTATTGATTATAATACGTTAATAAAACGAGTTTCGAAAATTTCTAATATACGTCCTTATTTCAGACGCCTATTCGATTAAATTAGGAAATATCGTTCTTAGTTAACTGCTGACTATCGACTCAATTAAGCGCGCGTATAATTACTAATCGAATTAGTAGATAGTCGCTGGTTAACTATTTTTATTATGACGCTCTATCTTGAGAAACGAAGGATTGGAAAGGAGCAGAGGGAAATTAAAGTAACGGTGCATTAATTAAATTAGTTCTAATCGTTTATTTTATTTTACTTCTTACATACACTTATATTATTACTAGACTTCACGCATTTATGGCAAAATACGTGTTTCCGCGTAATACGTAAAAGTATACAAAATACACAAAGTGAAGTGGATATTAACCCTTTGCGGACGAGAAGTAATAACACCTATGGGAGTACTTTAGTTTTGAATTCTACGTCTTTGAATTTTCAGGCTTTCGAGTTCCAAACCATTATAATTCGTAACGATTTCAAATGTTCATTATTGCGTTAAGTATTCATTACGTTCAGTTTTCCGCTTTAAAAGTCGACATAGGTTCGGAAAGCCAAAAAATGATTAGGCGACTATTTGTCGACATTCGTCCGCAAAGGGTTAAAATACTTAGAGGGTGAAACAAATTCCCGCTAAAATTTTCCTCCTTTAAATGTATCTATGAAATTACAAATTTGCATAAGCAGTGAGTTACTTATTACATTATGTAGTATTTCATATTTTATATCTCGTTGCTGTTGCACTCAATATACGTGCAATTTACATATTTTCCTGTTGTACTTGTCAATTTTCAATCCTATTCATTTTATTTCAATTCGGCATCCAGCAATGTCACAGTCTTTTAAAAAATATTAGCTCTTAACGTATATTCGTCCCCGTTTCTCTATTATTTTCAAAATCATCGATTTGCTCCATTTTACAGACAGTATCATTAATTAATAATCTCATTTTTTTCAGATGCCAAAGAAAGTGTTTAGCTAAGAAAAATAGTGTATATTTACATTTGCCATAAATACACTTTTAGTCGATTCTATCTTTCTTGAATCTTCGTCTCCTTTTGAAAAGAACTTTTCTGTTGTAAGATTCTCGAGGTTTGAAAAGCAACGCGAGAAAACGGGACGAATATACGTTACAACGCTATGTATGTATTAAAATACATTAGATATCTAAGTAATAATAATTAATCTTTAATTTCCAGGTTCCGTCGATCAGCGTGAAACTGTGAAGATTTAAGAAACGAACAGTCAAATTCATTCGGGTTAGTTTACAACATCTCCACTTCCAATATATTAATCTATATTCCAAACGATATTTTTTTAATATCGTAAATATCGCGTGTTGAAGTATAAAAGTTTACGGAAGAAACAACATCGATTAATATTAAGCCATTAGGAGTTGAAGCTAGACTAAATCTTTTTATCGTAAAGCGTAAATCTAATCTAATCAAGCGCGTTGGCAATTAACGTCGTTATTCCCGCCGCAATGCGCGTTTAAAGTTGGAATGATCGATTCATTAATACGAATCGCCGATAGTTCGTTTAAGGAAGCGAACGAGAAACGTTGAGCAATTTATTGATCGTTGACGTCGCGAAAGGATCGTAAACCTTCTTCTCTTCATTAGCGCTGATCGGTCCTCGATTTTTTGCCGATCTAAATATTCCGATACGCGTTCGTAAATCTAAATACCATGACTAAAATAAACTTCGCTAGTTAACTATTAACTTTCCAGCACGAAATGATAAAAATTACGTTAGGATTAATATCGTGTTCAAGTGAATACCTATAGATTAAATTACAAATTATTATTATCAAATTAATCGCTTTGCAATTTTCCGTTCAGTTCTAGGTTAAGCATTAGATTGTTCCATAATTCCACATACTATTGGCAACTTCAATTTTCTTGTTACGAATTAGAATTGCCATGCATTGTAGGATATTAAATTAAAACCAGTTATTTGCTGTTTCAAATACAAGTCGTGTATCGCTTAATAAATTAGGTCTGAAGTGTTTCGGTTTCTTTGTCTATTTGACTATTTGGAATGCTTGGATCTTATATATATATATATGACGAAATATAAAACTTTATATATGTATATAGTTTTTTATTCCGTCATCTTTCTATGATTCCGCCACAAAATAATTATTTTCCGTTCAGGAAACGATACTTTTTCGCAGTCAAAGTAAAACGCAAACGATCGTAACCGAGAGTCGCCGAGCTAGAAAGCAAAACGCGGCGGTGTAAATGCAAAACTGTTATTGTTGGAAAGTAAACGAAGCAAATCGTCGCCGCGTAGAGAGAGAGAGATTCGAGAGCGTCGTATTTGTAACTGGTACACACGAAGTTGTAGTTAATCTCCGATCGACAACAAGAACGACACGCTCTACGGTGCAACCGTAAGGATGCATCGGCCAAGTGAATCTTCTCCGTTGCATCTCTACTTTCACCGATTAAAGCGAACACACAAACACACGCTCGAACGGTGTTCCTCCGGGTAACGATCCGTTTCGATATTCCCGACTCTCGAGATAGAGACGTTCGATGAATCTATGGGGCTACTTTGGCTACCTGTATTTCCCCGTGCCCGTAACACCGCTTCACTATTCGTGATTGACATGATCGTTAAGATCGTTAGGAGTCAACGAGAGACTCGAGCCGTGTTCAATCTTTTTTCCGATCCTTCGTTTGAAAAATGATCCGAGGATTATTACGTTTCCTTCGTATTCCGTGTGTATGTACAATAGTTGCCCGGTGTTTGACGAGCTGATCACAGTTAACGACGCCGGCTTTCGTAACAGCTAAATATAATAGAGTTGAATATTCTCTTTCGAAGAATTGTTAGACGAGGTGAAATTTGCATAATTTGGAGGATCACACACTGGCTTGTACTGTTACGTGTTTCACGACAAAACGTTTCATTTCAATCGTCATTACGAGTCGTCGTGATTATAATCAAACAGGCATCGAACACGATACGCGTTTCGTTACGTGTTTCAATAAATCTCGAATCGTTTGCGAACGTATCGTACGCGAAATTGATACGCGAATCAATTATTCGCAGGCCGAACAAATTAACTCCACTGTTTTATAATGTGTGTAAAATAGACGTTTGTTCCAAATGATCGTTAATCATTTTATACTAGTCGTGAAAAGGAATTAGGGTCCGGATACCGTCCCTGAGGGGTTGAATGGAAAGAACGTGGATGGGTGGATCCACGGTGAATCGGTATCCAGCAAGTGATGGCATTGCAAGATCCACGATTATACACTGCACATCTGTGAATTCTTCCAGTGCCAAGACCCGCCAGAACCTTTCCGGTGCCCTTGATCTTCGTTTCCTCCTCCGCTTTTCTCCTTCCTTCGGACGTCGATATATATATATATATTTCCCTTTCTCTTTCCCCTTTGTTTTACGGCGCAACGAGCGAGTAAGTAAGCGCTTACTCGCGTGTGTACGTGCTTCTTGCAACCGTGAACCGTTTCACGACTCGTATATATCGTTCCTTCTTCGATAAAGCGTTTTCCACCGTCTCTATCCTTTCTCGAACCGTTAAGTACATATTTCGTAGTATCGTACTGTAGCGCAAAAAGTACATTCACTTGCGTCATTAGCTGTACGCTCGCTTTCGTTAATGTTAGCCGGTTTTTGCGGTTAGACGAACGGCAATTGTGGATGGTAGATTTTGTTCGTTCGGAAATATCCGATGATACGATAGATGGAGATACGGTGATAATTACGTACTGTTAGATATAAAGAGTTTGTCCAAAATAGATTATAGAAACACCTACCTTCACGTTTTTCCTTTCCCTTTTTTGCTTTACCCATTTCTAATTATCTTCGTTCGTTCTTGTTTCAATTTTTATTCTTTTCACCTCTATTTTAGTAACAAACATGGCGTTTGACGGATATTCTCATTGAACATCCTAAAGGTACTTTTTGATAACTCTATACGTGTGAATTAATTCGGTACCTTTGCGTTGAACATCTTAAGGAATTGGTCGATTTAAAATCGCCATCTTTGTTTCGTAGAGGTAATTTGTCTACTACTCGCTGAACGAGGAAACGTGTTTTTATTTCTTTTAGTCGAAATATACATCTAATACGCGTAATGGTTTTATTGGATTCTGCGTCGTATATAAACGTCGAACGATTATTCTGCTTTGTATTGCAATTGCTTAGTAATTTAACAAAGTTAAAGGAATATGGAGGAACGAATAATATTTAATATACCCTTTGTGTCGCGAGATTAGCACAACTAAAATTAATGATCTTCTATACTTAAATTTGTAATTAATAAGGTAATCATTTTCACTGATCGGTAAATCGTCGCCGCCAACTCAAAACATTTCTTTAAAGATTCTTTACAATCTTTTCCTTAACTAGGGTTAAGGTTAAACTTTCTACCGACGATCCTAACGTGCTATTCTTTAATTTTATAGAGATTCTGATTCTATTACGACTAATGTCAGAAACTTAAATAAGAAAGAGACTCTACTTTATTACGACTGATATCGAAAACTTAAAAAAGAAAGGGATTCTAATTCTATTACGACTGATATCGAAAACTTAAAAAAGAAAGGGATTCTAATTTTATTACGACTGATATCGAAAATTTAAAAAAGAAAGGGATTCTAATTTTATTACGACTGATATCGAAAATTTAAAAAAGAAAGGGATTCTAATTTTATTACGACTGATATCGAAAATTTAAAAAAGAAAGGGATTCTAATTTTATTACGACTGATATCAAAAACTTAAAAAAGAAAGGGATTCTAATATTGTTACGACTGATATCGAAAACTTAAAAAAGAAAGGGATTCTAATATTGTTACGACTGATATCGAAAACTTAAAAAAGAAAGGGATTCTAATTTTATTACGACTGATATCGGAAACTTAAAAAAGGAAGGGATTCTAATTTTATTACGACGAATACGAAAAGCTTCAATTCAAATTAAATTCCCATCGCAATGCTAAATTAATCGTCTACGATTCTTCCCTTCCTCTACAATTCCCTTTATTCGTTGCAAAAGTTTAAATCGAAGAAACGAATGCTGGTAACGTTGATCCATTAGAATTGAAGTGTCGAAATCTAGATGAATTCGATGGGCGAAAACAGAAACAGAAACGGCGAGTCGAGATGTGTCGCGAGACAAATCGAGAGGAGAGGATTTTTTGTCGTGTGGGCGACAAAGATTTCGTAAGTGATTTGCGAAACGCGTTGACCCGCAGCATGTCGTCAGTCAGCTACGAATGATTTAGCCACCGGGGATCGAATCGATTATGAATTGAAAGTCAATGAGCCGATGCTGGCATGATTTCGCGGGATCGATCGTTATCGAACCTGCTACCACCGACCAATCCTTGAATAATCCGTCAAACGGTGAATCGTATCGCATTATGCATACGCACTCTGAATCGGTAGCGACGGCTGAAAAATAAAACCGTAGCTCTATTCCGAGCGGGCAAAACGTAAATTACAATAGTATACACGAGTATTTTGTTTTATTCTTGGCGCGAATATAGTCGGTTGCCTTGAACGTGTCGCGTTATATTTTTATCGTATTTCACGCGCAACACGTTTCTTAAATATCCGACGATTAGAGCTGAACCGCATCGTAATTTAGCTGTGTTCAAGTTCAGTTTGAAAAGTTTAATGTTTCGTTGCAGCTGAGAACCGATTAGACGAAGTAGTAGTTCGATAGGCAATTACGATTAACATACGAAGGAAATAAAAACATATATTACGTTGATACGAGTATCAGGATAAATCGTTGTCGCCATTCGACAAGCGGAAATTAAATCTAGGAATACGAAGCACGGTAAAATTATACGAATCTAATCGTTTCTTTCGATCGAACGTTAACTATAAATTAGAAATTCTATAAATTTAATTTGTACAAAATAACGTCGTGACGTGAAACAAGAATTAATAGGTATAAAGTTAATAGCTAGACAAAATCGAAATTTTGATTTCAAAGTACCGTAATGTTGTAATATTAAATTAAATTAAATTGTTCGAGGTACTATAATTATTTAACAAGAATTTATATATTGTAGAACAGTTGCTAAAGATTAAGACAAGTTACAGATGGATTTATTAAAGATAAGCTCTGAGTTTGCGATACAATGTTACTTTTATTTTAACTCTGGTCTCGCTTCGAAAGATCAAGGATCACTGAATACGAATCATGTAAAATATTTGAATACTTCGAACAAATGTGAGAACTGTGATCCGTTAATAACAGGTTACGTAAGTACAGTAGTCGAACGATTGTAGGACAAGGTGTTAAACAATGAAAGAATTGAAAGGTTAACAGTCACGCTAAATTCCATCCTAAAGTATTAAATATTAATTGAAATATTTGTAACGTCTCAACTGAGACGCGAAATATTGCACGGGTGATAAATACTAATTCGCGTTGCTATTAAACTTCGCCTTACCATTTCCGGTTTAATCCAATCCACTGGCATTGCTATTTATTATCATTGTTACGCTCTTTTTCCGAATTGATATTTAAATAAATAAACATATCAAAGTTCCTCTCGAGGGAGATTGTTAAAATACTCGTTACAATTTTTCCTCCGTCCAACGAAGACTAAAACTTTCCCCGATTAAATCCTTCGATCGTAGTTCACCGGAATGGAGATGAAGTTACGCAAATTGCTAATTGCCCGCGGTTGAATCGAGCAAAAAATTGTTAGCGAAGCAGACTGTGGCAAGGTGTGTGTATCGCGATCGGACCAGACAATCGATGCAATTATCACGACTGCGCAAAAAAAAAAAAAACCCGGCCGCAATAGCCGCGTTGGCGTTTATAGTGCATGACGAACGACAATAACGATTCACGATAAAGTCGCCGAAAGTTTTCCACCCATAGACGCGAAAATTCTCTTTCGTTTCCTGTTCCAACTTGTTCCGAGATCGATCGTCACTCGTTTCACTTCAATCTTATTTCAAACGTAAGATTTCGGATTTCAACCCTTTCCCTTACAATTTCTTCGCTATTGTTACATTGTACATAACGTATGATATATAGTTTATAATTTGCGTAAGTTATCGTTAAGATATTACGCTTCGTGTATTCAAATATTCTACTACGTAATTATTGTTTAGCGAATGTTAATCTTCCGAAGCGAAACTGAAGCTGGAATAAAAGGAAGACTGTGTTGGAAATAGAACGTAACTTTAATAAATCTGTCTCTCTGTGATTCGTGTCACTCGTGTGACTGACTAGTCATTGTAAACCAAAGGGTTAAGGAATATTTTGTAGTCTACTTTTCGCGTAATTATTATGTTTATTCAACCCTTATACTGTAAAAGCGGAGTCGTATTGATTAACACTAGGTTTACGAACGTTACGTGCATAATTTGACAGGCTTTTAGAAAAATACGTACTTATACTGCATATATGTAAATATTCGATATTAGAAGCGTGAGGATGAAGAGAATCACGTAGAATACATGTTCATACCATCGTATTAATTAAAGTTAACATAAAGTACTGATAAATAATATTTATGGTCTCTATAATTTTATGTATGAAATCTGAAATTCATTAACGTGACGAGTTTCGTAAACCTAGTGTTAAATCCATTCGATAAAAGATTGAACGATAAGAGCACGGCTATTAAATTGATTAGTGGTAGAATTTCCTTTTCTCTATTATTTCCGCCAAATAAATTAAAATCGGGTTTCAACTTAAAGCTTCAAATTTTAGTTCCTAACTTTGAGTAGTCATATTGTAGCTTCTTTCGAGTTTCTGATTCTAAGTTGCTGTAACTTAATACAACTAATTTCCTATAATTTACTATACCGGAACTAAACGTTTAATTTACCTGTAACTTTTTAACACGAATTTAATAACGTAAACTCTACAAATTAGGAAGCTTTAAAAATGAATACGCTTAGCAAGTAATTTTACTTGCCACCCGATTTATCGTAACTAATCGTAAGATTGAACGTTAAATTCACGTTTACGGGATAATTGAGAAGGATCGATTCGATCAATTTTTACTAGCGATGTTTCAGTGCCTTCATCCTTGCAGTTTCTTTTCTAGCGAAGCCAATTTCGCCACGATTCCAACCGCGATAAATCGAAACGCGTTGCGCAATATCCACGCCATACGAGCGAGGATTATCGCGAGAATCGACCAAAGCACAATGAACGAGGAAAATGCATTGCCACGGTGTACCGATAAAACTTTAAACAAAATTGATGGCGTTCAGAAGCTAGATGCAAAATACGAGTCTTCTGTGAACAATAAAGCCAAGCTCTTCGAATAGAGATACAGTCGAACATCGATAAATCGAAATGTTTAGGCTAGATGTCCCGATTACTGCCACTTTAAGCTTATCGCTTTAAGCAACTTCGTGTAATTATTTCAGAAATTATCGAACAGCTAATAATCGTTCCTATTTCGAGCACAACATTAGTTAACGTCTCTTTTATTTACGATAACTTTTCCGTACATTAATTCATTGAAAATATATAACAAAGTCCAATGTTTCTCGCACCGTCATTCGAAAAGTTGTCACTTAAATGGAAATGATCCTTACATATATATTAGCACGTCGTTTTGTATGACAAATAGAAGATAAATCGTAAACGCGTTGCTTTCATTGCATTATAAAAATTTCCGTACATTCTAACTTGCAGTACAACGTTAGTCGCGTTTTTATGTTCTTACGACACGTTCGCCTCCTGATATTTATTTTTAAATATTAAATATAAACGTATGTGCAACGTCCATGCGTTGTTACATCGGAGTGAAATGCAACTTTAGCGTTGGAATTTTGTTAGCCTCGATTTTTCGTGCATTCGTTCGCTATTAAATAAACGAATTCAAGCGATAATTATAGAGACACTGACAGTGATTGGGACATCTACCCTAATCGGTATTGATTTGTTCAACGATTCTCTCGCGTTTCGTTGCGTTTGTTTTCGTTTAGCCTTTAAACCCTTGCACATACGCACTTACACCCTTTAAAATAACGAGTCGCACTCGATCTATGGATTATAGTATGGATTCTACAATAAATCGGCATCATTAACGGTGAAATTAAATTCGAACTCTGACAACGCGTTAGCTTTGCATTACAATATTCGGGATCATTCGATAGTTACTCTAATAATAGGGTGAGAGGGTTGAAACTTACCCGAAAATGTATTACTTCGAAGACCTGTTTATTAACGTGTGACACACTGAATTTCATTTAGCGCTACTCTTACAATGCTTACTCTAATGTACCTTTTCGATAGAAAATTCGCCACGAACTTCCCCGACAACCCAAATAGATCTGCCTGTTACAGATCACGTGTATCGGGAACGATTAATTCGCCCATTATTTATAATTCCCATCGTTTCAAAAACGCTGTTGTTTCATTTCAGCAAAGAAACCAGGTAACCCTCCGATGATTCCATAAATGAATGAATAGTCTATCCCCCAGAGCTTCTCTTAACCCTTCGAAGCACACTGGTATTCAAAATATCCCCACCTTCTTTTTATACCCAACTTTCACGATGGAATACCTTCTTAAGCCCTCTTACAAAGTCTTGTGCCTCAAAGGGTTAAACCTATGGGTTCGCGACCCCGAAAGGGTTCGCGTAACAGATTTGGGGGCTCGCGAAGACTTCGACAATTGTCCGCGAAGAGTTTCAATCTTTAACGTCTATCCGTCAACTGCTCGAACATCAGCAAAGCAAGGATAACTTATGAAAAAGGGGTTAGACTCGAAACGATCCGAATCTTTATTTGTTTTACGTAGCCTCAGTATTCGTTCAAACTGGCGAGACAGTTTCGTTGGGAAAATGGGGTCTCTAAAAATGTTCCTCGACGAAAGGGGGTCACTTAATGATAAAGTTTAAGAAGCTCTGGTCCGTCGTACGTTCCGCCGATGGTTTTACTCGAATGCCGCACTGTAAATACCTGTGAGTACTTTGGAAGAACGATCGCGTGTAAACGAAATAAGAAACGGCTCACGGGCCGAGCGCGGCACACGAACTGAACACGAAAAACCGGCCGGACCCCATCGTGAAACTTCGGTACCGGTCGCCTGATGTCGTTCCGGCTTGCGCGATCTTCCGTTCGGTTCCGCTCGGTTCCGTTCAGTTCCACGGAAACCACGACACTGACGGCTGTCGAGTCACTCCTGCGCGCTTCCCTCTTTCTCGCCCCCATATTAGCATACTCTCTCTTTCTCGTCCACGTTTCTCCCCTCGATTCGACCACGTCTTCTTCCACCCTGTCTTTTCCTCTTCATCGTATGTACTCTTTTTTTTTTTCTTTATTAGTGTTATTATTATTATTATCGGAGACGAATAATATGATAGACTATCCGCATTCTTATGTGGAATCATCCGGGGTATTATTACTTTAGTATCAAATTGTGACATTACTAGCTTTTTAACCCTTTCGCTACTAAGAACGTGTACATATACGTCGATCACAGATCGCACGGCAATTGCTAAAGGCAAGGGGAAAATTGTTCGCGTAACGTGATATAGTTTTTGCTACCATTTGTACAACGATAATGCGGTACAATTAGTTATCGTGGAGTATCTGAATATTTATACTTACATGATTTTTATGTTTATAAATGCTACCGTTATCCACGCTGTTAATTTTTACTTCCAATCAGCAGTCGCGAAAGGGTTGACCCGTACGCTACGAAGGACGTATATATACGTCTCCAAAAATTGAACAATCATTTGTTAATTACATACCTATTGTTTCTCTAATGTACACGATTGCATTTAGCTTCATTCGTACGATAAAATTACAATCACAATTGACGATATAAAGCATCTGAATATTTACATATATCCGTATTAATAAATTCGTTATCGTATAAATAAGTTCTCGTGTTAATAAAAGCTGTTCTCTATCTATCGTTTCAGGAATGCGGTAGCGAAAGGGTTAACCAGTAATCAATTCACTGTATTCGACATACAAAAGAATGTTCGTAAATAAACACGACGTTGAACAACGTTATTGCCGAATTTTTACGTTAGACACGTTCTAAAATAGTTTCGAACAAAGTTACGCGACAACTTCGAGGTGGCAGTAATCGGTACACGTCTACCCTACGCCGATCAGTTTGCCTCGCCAACATTTCTGCACGGTACTCGACCTTACCACGATTATGTACTGCGTACTCTCCTCTTATCTCCCTTGTCCGTGTTTCTCAACCCTCCATTCTTTCCCCTCGATTCTTTCCTCACCTGGCTTCGATGCCCTCCGTCCCACTCCCTCTATTTCCTCCCTTTGCTTCCCTGTTTCGCACGACTTTCGGCCGCCAACGACTGACCGAGACTGACGAGCCGCCGCACCAGCGAGCGTGTCCGCGGGGGTGGCCGTTCGCCGCGACTGCGCCCCTTTTTTCGTTATAACCAACCCCCTCCAGCTGACCCTAGGGCATCACTGCTTCGTACGCGACAACACTACCTCGTACACCTTCTACGAACGCCACTAATTTCCTCGCCTTTTTTTTCTTTTTCTTTCATCCCCTCTAGCCGCCAGTAATTTGTCGCGTCGTTGCTGTTGCCGTTGCGAAATTGTTTAGAATCGCCATCCTTTCCTTGCGACGTAACTCTTCGTCTTGGCATAATTCGACTTTCGAAGGAGATCTTTGGGGTATTTTGTTGCGAAATGGTTTTATTACAGTGCAGTAGGGTTTTCGAATGTTTTTGGGATAGCAACGCACTTCACAAAAGATTCTTCTTATGGAGTAGACGTATTTGGGATATTTCTTTGTGAAAGGTTTTATTAATGTAGAGAAGGGCTTTCAAATATTTTTGGGGTAGCAACGCACTTTACAAACGATTCGTTTTTGGGATAGGTATATTTTGGGTATTTCCTTGTGAAAGGTTCTATTAATGTAGAGAAGGGTTTTCAAATGTTTGTGGGGTAACAACGCACTTTACAAAAGATTCTTCTCTTTGAGTAGCCGTATTTGAGATATTTCGTGCGAAAGGTTTTATTAATGTAGATCAAGGTTTTCAAATACTTTTACGGTTGCGATATACTTCATAGTAGATTCATTTTTGGGCATGCATACTTGAGGTATTTCGTTGCGAAAGATTTTATTAGTGTACAGCTGGGTTTTCAAATATTTTTGGGGTAACAACACACTTTACAAAAGATTCTTCTTTTGTAGTAGACGTATTTGGGATATTTCGTGCGAAAGGTTTTATTAATGTAGAGTAAGGTTTTCAAATACTTTTACGGTTGCGATATACTTCATAGTAGATTCATTTTTGGGCATGCATACTTGAGATATTTCGTTGTGAAAGGTTTTATTAGTGTACAGCTGGGTTTTCAAACATTTTTGGGGTAGCAACGCACTTTACAAACGATTCAGTTTTGGGATAGGTATATTTTGAGTATTTCCTTGTGAAAGGTTTTATTAATGTAAAGCAGGGTTTTCAAAATACTTTTGGGGTTGCGATGTACTTTAGAATAGATTCTTTTTTGGGGTGGGTATATTTTGGGTATTTCTTGCGGAAGGTTTTATTAATGTAAAGCAGGGGTTTCAAAATACTTTTGGGGTTGCGATGTACTTTAGAATAGATTCTTTTTTGGGGTGGGTATATTTTGGATATTCCTTGTGAAAGGTTTTATTAATGTAAAGCAGGGTTTTCAAAATGCTTTTAGGGTTGCTATGTACTTTAGAATAGATTCTTTTTTGGGGTGGGTATATTTGGAATATTTCTGTTCCGTTATGTATCGTTGTATATTTTCTTGTTATGGTTTAATCATTGGATACTAGGTTTAAATAACTAATAACGATAAGAAGTTTAAATGTAACGTACAATATGAAAACTGCAAGCCACCCAAAGCTGTATGGATCAGGAACAAGTAAATAAATAAAATAGTATTTGGAATATTGTATTTCTGCGAACCTAAACTTAGAAATCCACAGAAGGATTCAATTTAAAGAATAAGATGTTTTAAAATTCTTATCAAATTACTTCAGCCTATACAAGTTAACAAATTCATGTAAGTATAAATTGTATGGATAAATATTTACGCGATAAATTCAACAATTGTAATGGAAGAACGATAAATAGAAATTATGAGAAAGCCTGCGAATATCAAGAAAAATTCTAACACGCTAACAACGATATTAACTTTGTAGAAGTTCGCGGGCAAACTTCGCCTGCGAAATAAAGTGCGCAGAAGTGTTCGGAGTTATAATTTCCTGGAAACGATGTTCTTCGCAATACGCTTCGTTAGTAGAAGGTTTGATAAACGTTATTTTTGTGGAAACGACGTGGACAAATTAGTCCAGAGAGGGGAAGAAGTCACGCAGAAAAGAAATCGTTGCGTTCAAGCATTAATCGTCTTGTGTATTGTTGCCGGCCGAAGGAAAGCGCAAGATTTTCAAACGACAACAGCAGAGGGTTTCGTTAACTTCTGCTCCCGCGCATTATCTCGTAATTATCGAGGACATTTAACACGCAAACTTCCTGTAATACTCCGCGTTTTATCGTCGCGCAATTTATTCGAAAACTCACGGTGAATGTACTGCTGAACATTGAAACGTGACCAAATGTACTTATAAAGTACGGGACGTGTCATAATTCAGTAAACGCGTGACGTTTACTATGCATCTTATATCCGTCGCGCAGAACTGATCCGCTAATATACGTAAAACGTGTTTCTATTTAAATGACGTTTTCGATCGACAGTACGAGGGACATTGAACTTCGACACGTTGATGTGACGTGTTGATAGACATTTTCAATGACGTAGTAATTAATTCATTGTATTGAGCGTATCAACAAAATTGTTCATAAATAAAACGGACGTTATACTCCGAACTGGAACGATTCTTAGGTTCGATAGGTTCTAAAATAGTTAAGCAAAGTTACGCGCGAACCTTAACTACGTCTACCGAACGTGTAACGTTGTCAGCCGGGAGAATCGGCTGAAATTGAAACGAGCGTGAGGGAAAGAAAACATACGGGCAATTCGGGTCGAGCAAAACTGGAACGTCCACGTTCCACCCACGCGTCTTTATCCACGATCGATAGTAACACGTCGCTCGGACTGTGTACACCGCCTGGAATAATCAATACGCAGCGATATATCTGTAATAGGAGCGAAAGACAGCCGGCTGGGAAACGGTAGGGAGAAAAAAAAAAGAACGAACGGAAAAAGGAAAAAAAAGGGGGGAAACGAATACCGATGATAGATCGTTGATGGACAAGCGCACGAAACGCAGCTCGTCGTTCGAAAACAGGGGTTGCTCGTGGAGTAAAAATTGCGTGCACCTACTCGACGATATCGTGCTCGTTCATACGTTCCTTCTCATGCTTCTTTAAACAGGCTTCCTTCTTGTTGATTCAGCAACAGCGCAATATGGGGCGATACGAATTCTTTTTTAGCGTAAAGCAACCCCTTATTCTTTGCAATTCAACTACGTTACTTTATTTATCTATGTATTAGTTCAACTATGCAGTATTTTAATTTAACCATGTAACAATTTAACTAATGCGTTTTAACCCTTTGCGGACGAACGTCGACAAATAGTCGCCTAATCATTTTTTGGCTTTCCGAACCCATGTCGACTATTAAAGCACAGAACTTAATGCAATGAATACTTAACGTAATAATAAATATTTGAAATCGTTGGAAATGAAATGGTTTCGTACTGAAATGCGTGAAAACTCAATGTCGTGGAATTCAAAGCTTAAAGTACTCTCACAAGTGCCATTACCTCTCGTCCGCAAAGGGTTAATTGTGTTGCGAAATGTTCGAGGAATTGAAATTGAATAATTCGGTTCGATCGAATCGTTTTATTTGGCGCGGTTGCGTTGAAATTGTGGTTGATTACGATATGTTGAAACATTTAATTCGCGCAAACGAATGTTAATAGCCGGTGCGTCTTAATCGAATTAAATCGCGGTAACGAATTGCTAGCTAGTATAGCGAACACGCGGTACATTAATTGTTATATTCATTGTTACGGAGTGCTGCAGGGTATACGAAATATTAGGGGTAAATCTTCGACTAATTAATCAGAAGTCGTTATACTTTATTCCCCAGTTTTCGATAAATTCATTCTTTTATCGACGAATTAGTTGCCAAATTGATTCCAATTAAAATTACAGCGCGACTTCCAGGATTCTTTAAGAAAGTAACAAAAAATTATAACTCGAAAGTTGGAAATACTCGTAAAGTATTGGTGAAGTGTGAAACAAAGGTAATTAAAATTAATTAATCAATTCCATTGCGAATCGTGAGCATCGGAAAAGTAAATAAACTTACTCATCGAGGAACTTACAAACGTAGTAAATTCTTAGTGAAAAGCGTTTACTTTATACGTGTATAACAATTGTTACAAGTAGACTACGAAAAATATAGTAGATTTATGAGAAATATAAATATGCAAAAAAATGCAGATTGCGAGCAATATGTAGAAGCGTACGAAATAAAGTAAAGTAAGTAAAGTAAGTGTAAAGTAAAGGAAGTAAATCAATGTAAAGCACGCGTTGCAATAATTAGACGATGCAACGAAACTTTGCATAGGATTAGATTCCATTCTCTTACGTACGTTTATAAAAATGTTAATCTAGTTATATAGAAATATTAAACTCGCAAAGTTCACGTTTCCAAGCATCCATCGACCGACGATAAGTTTTACCGACTACGGGTAGACTCGTGACTAAATTTCTGTCTTTTTGTACTTTTATAGATGTTAATTACACTTCCAGTGCCTTTGAAAGATATCGTAGAGATAATATAACGATTGGAGGATAGGTTGCATGTTGTTTTCACAGATTATAGACGGATAAGTGTTTCCTAACGAAATATTACCGACTTACCCTCAACTACCCTTCTGGTACTGAATTAAAATCGATATGAGTTTAACAGGAAGAGAAAAATCAAAGAGTTACGAATGGTATTTTATTATTTAAAGTAGCTCCTCAAATTGCATTTAATTTCGTTCGAATTGATTTCGTTCATTTCGCGTTTCGTTATTTTAATATTTGTCCTGCGAATTAATAAAAGAAGACGTATTATAAATAATGTAAAGAAAGGTTCGATAAATGTGAAACTACGAAGGAATAAACATTGCAGCAATTTTAATATAATAGTTATTTGATTGAAGAGTGTTAACTCGAAATCCTCCACAAGAGGATAAGAATAAAAATAAAAAAAAGAGGATAATAAAAAATCTCAATAAATTGAAATAAAATTTATCGTTAGTTTGACTGTAATTACTTTTACGCAAATGCATTTTTACCTTTGCAACTCGAATTTGGAACAGGTGAATCTTTACGAGTCGAAGTTTACCTTTATAATTATTCGTATTTAACTTATTAAATGCAAACATCGCGTTTCGGTATAGAGACACGAAATTCCACGTTCCAAGCAATCTTTAAATTAATATAGCGTTAATTAAAACCTGCTCCCTCTTATAGCTGGAAGTCTCCCCTTCATTTTGAGCCACGTTTGATCAAAATCGCACTCCTAGAAGCCGAGATCTAAGCATTTTCACACGCAGGCACACGTGCATTCGACATATATATTTAAGAATGTTGTATCATCGCTGTACCTTGCATTACCTGTATTTTGTCAAGAAGTTTAAATAAATGCATATTTAAAGATAATTCGTTGTTCGAACAATTACTGACCCTTCTTGCGATACCAGAATGACCAATCCGAATCCTTTAAAGAGAAGTATCGCGGAGGAACTTGAATAAAAAAAGTTCCGAAGCGAGAAACTCTAAAAAAACAGTCCCGAACGCCATTAAATTATTAGCGACTTGGAAAGTTGAAAATCAAGGCACCAGGCAGTGGTGCAACTTATTGTTAGTTAGCCGAAAGCCGTAAAATCTCGACGGTTCCTGGGAAATGACGTCACTTCCGGGAATCGTCGAAATTCTTGGAAATGACGTCACACCCCTAAACTCGCGAACACCTCCTCGCAACTCATATTCTCCTGATACAAAGACCCGTGAATTTCTCGAAAAATTCGGAAACTTTGTATCGGGAGAATATAAGATGGCAGGAGGTCGCCGAAAGTTTACAGCTGTGACGTCGTTTCCAAGAATTTCGGCGATTCCAAGAAGTGACGTCAAATTCCAGGAACTGTCGAGTTTCTCTGGTTTTCGAATAAACTTTCGGCCAATTCGGTGACTTTGTATTAGGCAAATATGAAGTGCGAGGAGGTATCCAACGATCAGGGCAAGCTGACGTCATTTCCAAGAATTTTGGCGATTCTAGGAAGTGACGTCAAACTCCAGGAACTGTCGAGTTTCTCAAGTTTTCGACTAAAACTATGGCCAATTTGACTACTTTGTATTAGGAGAATATGAGGTGCGAGGAGGTATCCGGAGAACATGCTAAGTGACGTCATTTCCAAGAATTTTGGCGATTCTAGGAAATGACGTCAAATTCCAGGAACTGCAGAGTTTCTCTGGTTTTCGAATAAACTTTCGGCCAATTCGGTGACTTTGTATTAGGCAAGTATGAAGTGCGAGGAGGTATCCAACGATCAGGGCAAGCTGACGTCATTTCCAAGAATTTTGGCGATTCTAGGAAGTGACGTCAAACTCCAGGAACTGTCGAGTTTCTCAAGTTTTCGACTAAAACTATGGCCAATTTGACTACTTTGTATTAGGAGAATATGAGGTGCGAGGAGGTATCCGGAGAACATGCTAAGTGACGTCATTTCCAAGAATTTTGGCGATACTAGGAAATGACGTCAAATTCCAGAAACTGTCGACTTTCTCAGGTTTTCAAGTAAAATTTTGGCCAATTCGGTGACTTTGTAATAGGCGAATATGAGGTGCGAGGAGGTATCCGACGATCATTGCAGTATGACGTCATTTCCAAGAATTTTGGCGATTCCAAGAAGTGACGTCAAATTCCAGGAACTGCCGAGTTTCTCAGGTTTTCGAGTAAAACTTTGGCCAATTTGACTACTTTGTATTAGGCAAATATGAAGTGCGAGGAGGTATCCAACGATCAGGGCAAGATGACGTCATTTCCAAGAATTTTGGCGATTCCAAGAAGTGACGTCAAATTCCAGGAACTGCAGAGTTTCTCTGGTTTCGAGTAAAACTTTGGCCAATTTGACTACTTTGTATTAGGCGAATATGAAGTGCGAGGTGGTATCCGGAGAACATGCTAAATCACGTCATTTCCAGGAATTGCTGAACTATCAACGATTGACGAACTTGCAACTAATTCAATTCGGTTCGGGGCTATTCTTTAGAGTTTCTCGCTTTGGAACCTTTTTTTATTAAAGTTCCTCCACGATACTCTTTAAAGGATTCGGACGGGTTATTCTGGGATCGTTGCACGGGTTAATAATTATTTAAACAATGAATTATCTTTAACTATCTATTTATTTAAACTTTCTAATAAAGTATAAGTGTACAATAACATTGAAATATTCTTTCAAACCAAGTAACGCGACTTTGAGTTCATCTTTACGGACTATTGTCACAATCAAATTAATAATACGCCTTACAAACTAAACTTAAATAATTTATAATATATATACGCGTAAGTTAACGTCTGTCGAACAATTCTCTTCGAGTTGTTCCTTGTTCCCATTGTTCTCGTTGCTCTGTATCGAAGTAGATTCGGGTTAATCGTTGACCACTGCACCAAACGCGAACAAAAAGAAGAAGCATTTGAACATGTTGTATTCAATCAATAGTTCTTTCTTTAACGTATTTTTGAAGTGCTGGCAATACCCTGGAAAGAGTCTCTTCGACCGGTCGACAGATTTATGATGTTTGGGAAAACCCAAACTAATTGTCAAGTGGGCCTGCGAGCCACGTTTATGGGAGAGCGAAGCCTGGAGACCGAGGTCTGGAAGAGCGGAAAAAGAGGCAGTCGCTTCCCTGCCACGACTCGGCACAGTCAGCGTTCACTTTGGATTTGAAATAAAATAAAGAGTTTTTTTTCTTTTTGTGGTTACCGTTTACACAACTTTGTCGTTTTTTTATTTTTTCTGTATTCCGTTCCCTATCAAGAAAACAGAACAATCGTCGTGTGAAAATCGCATTCGAATATTCGTTCGGCGAAATTCACCGTAATTACATAAGGCTTTGGAATATTCATGTTAACAATATCTAGATCGAACCGATGATGAACGCGGCGATAAATTAAATCGGCTATTACACGGCTGTCAATTTAGCTTTGTTTAATGAAATGCGTGGAAAGCGTATCGCGCGCAAATATCGTTGCAATCAGACGCATTATTATCGTCTAACCCGTACCATATTATTACGCGTACACGAGCGAGTGGCAAGTGAAATGGAATAACCGCGCGACTTGCTGTGCGTGCCTTTGCGATGGTATAAACCTTACGCGTTTATAAAGTCCTTCGTCAGTTATTCATGAATGCGCGCTGAACTGGGCGCGAAATGAAAAACACGATAAATCTCTCGCAGCTTTCTCAGGCATACTCGTTAGCTCCGCTTAAAAGATCGCTAGACAAAGGTGATAACGCGCGCCGATCCATTGGAACTCTTTACGTAACTTCTTGCAAATTACAAAGGCGATCACAGATGTTGGAAAAGGGAGTGCAGCCGAGTAAATAATAATGACGGAAATCCGGGGAAAGATACGACTTGTTTGACCGTCGTCGATCGACTTAATCCAATTAGCGTTGCGTTCGCGAGAAAAACTGCGGTGAAAACACTATGTTTCGTGCGGCAGCTTCGATATGAGGCCGCCTACTCGACTCTTCAGAGGGCTCGAGGCAACTTCGAAGGAAATTTCGCGAGCGTTACTAGAGTAAGAAATAATCCCGGGATCGAAACACCACGGAGAAAAAAGTTTGTAGCCGGTGAACAACCCGAGTCACAATATTTCACGTCCGAGTCATTAGAATAGACGTCCGCGTGTGACTCCGAGAATAAGGCTCAAACCGCGAACTAACGACGAGTGACGCGAGTGGTGTTTAACAATATCGTTGTCGTCGTCTAAGTGAAGTGTAGTTGTATCCAACATAAAGAATATTGTTGCAAACTCAAACCTCCGTTTCACTGGATCAACCGATCGCGCTTATCCTGAATCTCCAAATCAGCTCGACTCGTCTTAGCTGAAGAGTCGAGTAGGCGGCCTCATATCGAAGCTGCCGCACGAAACACACTAAAAGTGCTAAAACATTGTGTTTCTCCTTCGATTTATCTGATTCTAGAGCTTCTATCGATTCTATTTCCCGGCTGTTAATTGTGCGGCTTATCGTTGGTAGAAAGTGGACGTGTTTTCAATGATTTACGTCCATCTCTTTGTTTACAACGAAATATACGTAAACCAAAAATTTCCCGAATGTTTACGTAGCTGTGTTAATGCGTGCAAAACTTCTTGTTAGACTTTAACAAAGTTACACTTTGTTAGATATTTTACGCATCTGTTAGGCCCTATAATTTAATATAATAACACCATAAGTGGGAATTACATCATGTGTACTTTTAGAAGCAACTTTATTCTTATAATCAGTGATGAAATGTCTTCTAACAAATCTCATTTGAGGTCATATGTTTTACGGGTTTTTGCATCGCTTCTATTCTTCTAAAGTACGCCCTGCAATAATAGGCCATCGTTTATCAGAAGCATACGTGTATCTTTATTGTAACTTACAATTAATACCATCTCTATTATCGTTCTTATATATAGGGTAATCATAACTCGAGGGAATGAAAAATTAAATTACAAGTTGCAGTGATATTAGCAATTGTAACGCTGATAAACAATTCGGTGTTAGTGATGAAAACGTGCCATTGTTCGAGTGAGAGAGAGAATTTTCAACGAAAGGCGATGGACGGTATTTACCTACAATTAATATTATTATTATTAGATTGCGGATTCTGTGTGCAATTATTGAAAATTTAACTGCGCAGAAACGTAATATAAGTATAGAAAATATTCAAAGTACAGTGCACGTTATAATATTCGGTAGGTGAATCCAATCTGTTGTATTTGCGTTCCATTTCTTTATTTTCATTTATATAAGTATAGGAACACCTATCTTCACTTTTTTTCTTTCCCTTTCTGCTTTACCCTTTTCTAATCTCTTCTTTATTTCTATTATCTTCGTTTGTTCTCGTTTCCAATTTTTATTCTTTTCGCCTCATGGCGTTTGACAGTTATTCTCATTCAACATCTTAAAGGTACTTTTGGATAACCCATTATTATACCACGATTATTCGGAGTATTCAGATGTTTATACTCATACCGTTTCCATATTAATAAAAATTGCTCTCATCCATGAATCGATAATACTCTCGATTGTTAAATGCCGTAGCGAAAGGGTTAAATGGCTTCTAAAATAATTAAATGAAGTTGCTTATAGCGATAAACTTAATTCCATTCGGAAAATAAGTCAAGCATTTAATTAAGGGTTAACGTTCGTCGCATGGTGCGAGTAAAATGAGCTTACAAAAGACCGCTTCTTGCGTTGTCTCGTTACTTTCCATCGGGTCTTATATGTACAGAAATTTCAAGTGCGCGGTTGAACTGATTGCGATTCTCTGTAAAGCAATTTCGCAAGCCCCGCGTATCTGTTCCGATATGGAACACGATTGATCAATATCGGTGCACGTAAACACCAGTAAGTAGCATCGAAATGAACGATGATCTTTTTCGCGTGTTCCTTTTTTCCTTTTCAAACACGTTTCGTTTTGCAAAACTTCGAAGGGAAGTCGACTAATTGTCCGTGTACGAATATAAAAGGGAATAAGTATACATCTTTTCTTTTTTTATCTTTTCATTTACCATCGTTGATTCGTAAGATTGAACGAAATTCGATTTCTGTATCGCGTATCGAGAATTTGTATACACGAAACTGATCGTTAACATAATCTTGAGACAATGGTGATTTAATATCTCTGTGCTTAAGTTCATCTTGAACCTTTGTCGTTTATAATCGCATTCAACTTTCAATCCAATCGGTAACGAATTCCTGTATAAGCGATTGCTTCGAATGGTGTGGGGAATCTACGCGTATTCGTGGCGCGTTGGCTGGTTTCTTTTCGCCCTTATTCAGATGTAAATGTGACGGACGCGACGTGAACTCTGCCGGTGAACCGCGCGATCTAGACGGCGGAAATCAAGTCGAATTCCGAGGGTACGTCGGGCGAATTTGCATCCTGCACTCGGAGCCGCTTAACGCGGCAGATCCCGAGGGAATTCAGCACCGTTACAGGCCGTGCGAACCACGATGATAAAGATAAAACCTATCCTCTGCTACAAAGAGAAACGAGCGAATGAAACGCTGCTCTCCGTTCAAGAACTCGAAAGCGTAGCGGTTTTTTTATTTTCTTTCTTACCGTGGAATCCGATTATTACAGGGTTGACGTCCCGATTACTGCCTCTTTAACCCCTCGCTTTATAATTTTCTTTACTGGCTACAAGTAGTTGCTTCAACTACTCACTGCTTCAACGCAGCTTGTAAAATGCAAAACGCTGTAAAACTGTGATTAATTTCTATTTAATGATCTTCGATCTTGCATATCGAAGCGGCGAACAAAGTTGAAAGTAAACTCGATTGCAAATGCGGTACCATTCTGTTTGTATTTAAAGGATAAATTCATCGCGAGTGGAACTCGTTGTTGTAAGGCAAACGGTTAAACTTATCGCTTCGAAGCAATTTCATCGAAGTATTTTAGAAGTTATGTAACTTAGAAATAATTCCAGTTCGGAGCGTAACATTAGTTAACTGCTCCTTTATTTACGAAGATTTTTTCATATATCGAGCATGATTTATTAATTGGACCGTTTATTTTGAAAGTGGTGTAAGTCCATTTTCTCTTGTTTCGAAAAAATTAAAGGTTAACATATCTGTTAATTAAAAAATTAAGGCAAATTATATGAAGTCTGGCAATGTTTCTACTGTTTTATCAATATGTAATTTGGTTGTATAAATTTCTTTTAGGCGTATTTTACTAAAATGATGTATACTTACGGGCTGCAAATGGACTTACATACCACTTTCAAAATTAGACAATTATAAAAATCGTTTAATTTCAATGTTGAAAAATCAAATATCACTTAAAATATACTTCATATTAATCCAATTTTCTTTACAAATAATGACACGATATATAAAATAGAAGTAGTATTTTAAATTTTACACGCTAATTACATTGTTAAAATTACAAGATATTGATAGTATTTACTTATGCTCTGCATGCGGCAGTGTTTCGAAATATGCATGATGCACCGGAGGTATATAAGGTAATAACTGCTCGATGTCTTTATATAAAGACATAGTAACTCTTGACACGTAATATAAAACAAATGTAAAATAACAGGGTACTGATCGGCAACTATCTGCTAAGCCACCTACCTCCGTTAATTGGACTTACACCACTTTCATAATCGATGATTATGCAATTTCATTTACCGACCAATTTTAAATTGTACAAAACATGGACATTTTTTAAGAAATTAAACACGGACTAGTTATACATAAAAAATTTACATCAAATTAAGCGTTAATTACGTGATATCTCATTTTTTTCAAAAATGGACTTACACCACTTTCAAAATAAACGGTCCAATTATTGATTAACTGAAAATATACGACAAAGTCCAAGGAAATGGTTGAAGATCGTCTTTAATGCTAATCTTCGCTACAGACATTTGCCTTACGTTTTTAACCCTTTCACTGCTTGGCCACTTGGAAGTGAAAACTAAAACCATAGACACTGAACACGTCTTATAAATATAAAACTCGGACAAGTATAAGATTTATATATAAAGATTTAACTGCTTCGCATCATTGATTATGATTTAATAAATTATCGCGCGAATGAAACCAGAAATAAAGCTACGCTATAAAGAAACAATACGGATGCTTTTGCGAAATAATTTGAAATCCAATTTAGAATTCGCAGCGAAGGGGTTAAGCGCGATTTAACCCTTTGCGAACGAATGTCTGCAAATAGCTGCCTAATCGTTTTCTTTTTTTTTTGGTTTTGTAAGTAAAATATTTAAATTAATATTGTTAGTGAACGCTTCAAAGTTTTGAGAATTTGATGGCTTCGAATTTGATAGCTAGGAATTTGAAAGCTCGGAACTTTGAAGGTTTGGAATTGAAAACAAAAATACTTTCTTAAGTGTTATTAGTCCTCGTCCGCAAAGGGTTAAATCTGTTAAAGAATGCGAAACTGTGGCACGCAGAAGCAGAAATCCTCTTCTTGCGGTTGGCTCGATGGAACAGAAGGATTCGAGCACGAGGAACGAAGAGGAAGAAGCAAAGGGATAAAGACGGGTAACGCATTTGCATAACAAGACGCCGATAAATCAATCTATTCGCGAAGAAGGGAATCACGACGCGACGTGTAGCACCGACGACGGGACGAACGTGATTTCGTTTCGTGGTTCGTTTCGGTCATTTTTGCGCAGGATCCGCGGTAATTGACAGCGAGATCATCGACTGAATATTCAGAGGATGGACGTAAAAGGGGAGAAAATACGAGAGTTACCAGCAGCGTGGAGTGAAATGCTAACGTCACTGGATACCGTTAAATGCATTATTCATAATAGTACACCTGTGTACGATACTATATTATAATTCAATTTATTCGGTTTGTCCGGAAAGCTCGTGCCGATTTTCTATCGTCGAATACGAGCATCGTAAGAGTAAGAGTGAATTTTAGGTATCACAGTATTAGCTCAACCTTTGTTTTCGTTACCTTATTGAATTTATAAATAAACATAGAGGTTTTAAGAGTCTTATTATTTCTTTTCTTCTGCTTACAGTAAAAACACTGGATCGTAACAGACGAGAAAAAAAGAGACACGTGATTTTGATAAATATATATGAAAAATAAAAATGGTGCAACGAGGTCAATAGTTGATTATTCAAGTGGCACTAATTGCTTCGCTTACACTGTAGGACTTTACCGTGTAAGATTCACGTGTTTGTAAAAAGCAAAACGAACACAATTCTCCACTTTCCTCGAGGATGACCGTGCACGCGCGCGAAAGTTGCTTTGCCCGAAGCATTTCACCCTGGGATTACGAAACTCGTCGAATCATCGTCGCTTAGACGGGAAAACGGTTCGATCGTTAACGTTTTCAAGCGAACACTGCCGGCGTAATGCCACGGTCATAAAACGCGAACTTTCGCGTTCAGTTGTTCCTTTCGCACGCATCTGCCGTGCAGAGGTGTGCAACGCGGAAACGTTTTGCTCTCCCTTGAATAGAACACCACCACCATGGGACTCGTATCCCCCGTCAGCTGGAGAAATTTCCAGCTACGCGTTCATTCATTTGTTTCGAGCACTTGTCTCACTTTCTACTCTTTTTTTTCTTATCTTCTCTAATGCAAGTTTTTCGGGTCAAGCAATCGCGTTACGTTGACCACAATTGAATTCTATTTCGATTCGCGCTGCACGGTAAAGAGATTCGTCTCGTTGAGCAATTCAATCGGATATCGTTGCGCGAATATGGTAAAACATGCTTCGCGCGGTTTATCCAGTTTCGTAATACGGGAATTTTGGTTTCTTTAGACTTCGCTAGTCACGCTTCGCAAAATTTCTTCCGAGTTAACTTAAAATTGAATATTGTGACATGACTTTCGTAAACGGTTGACTTTTGGACATTTTTTAAACGTCGGTTCTGCGAATATTTCAAGGTGCGTATAAAATTCGCGAAAGCATCTCCGAGTTTTCTTACAACTTTTCATGCTCGAGATGAAAGAAAATGGAGCTTGAACCGTAACGTACGTACCCGGCTGTAACTTCACTAATAATACGGTGGAGGGTTTGGGTTAGGTTTGAAAGTTACCCGAAAATGTTTCACTTCGAAGACCTATTTATTAACGTGTGACAAATTAAATTTCACTTAGTTAGTTAAAGGTACTCTTGCAACGCTTGTTCGATGATAAGAAAATCGGCGAGATATTCGAGTGAGATGACTTGAATGATAGAAAAACTTTCCGGACAACCTAATGCATTTAGTACATTGATAATACTACTTACGCATATTTGTTCATCTATTTGCGTAAACTAAAGAGCGTTTGAAGAGAGACGCTAGAAGATACGTTAAACGATCGAGCGTAGAGCGTAATACGGCTCGCAAGCAGGGTTTTACAGCTCGTGGACTAACTGATGGATGGGCGTTGATTGCTCCGGCTGAGTTTATTAACTTCTTCCCGCAACTTCGTTAGAACGGTATCCGCGTAATTAAGCTTCTCGGTCGAAGGCGAGAAAATTTTCTCTCTCGCGAGCCTTTTGCCGCGTCCATCGCAGATTTTTTTCCCCTCCGCTTCTTCTCTTTCTCGTTTCGCGTGCCGCAGCGAGATAAAAGAAAACACCCGGGACACTTTAACGCTACTTATACCGCGTGGAACTATTCGGGTTTGCCGGAGATGCGTCTCGCTGTTTGCGCGTTACTTCGCTTTATTTTTTTTTTTTTTTTCCTCGCTCTAGAAGAGCTTTGCACGGAAGAGGAAGAACAGGAGAGAATGTCCTGAAACACGCGAGTTGCTAGTCATATACCTTGCTAAACTGACATGCAAGTTCTTTTCGAAGTTTCTTTTACGATGCTAACCGCGTAGATATATTCCTTGATTTCTTTAGTTCGGAGAAGGGAAGAGAACCATGCAAGTGATTCTTCTAGGCTTTTAATTTACTTCAGTTTTTTGTACAAATGTTACGATAAACGATAATGGTAGAATATCCTAGGCAACGATTAACCCTTTGCCTTACGAATTTTCCGAACATCGTATATCGGTATAATTGTGAAAAACTCGAGTTACAGCTTTCGCACGGTTAAACTTTTCACCGCCATTCGAATCAAGACTAAAATTCACACCGCGCGAAAGCAATTTATAGCGATAAAGTTTCTAGAAAACAAATCGGCCGTCCACTGTTAATTATTTCAACGACGCGACCGTAGTTGTCCGCAAAAGTAGCCCCATTCGATTTCCAATCGTTAATCGAAGACACGATTGATCTTCGAAAATAGAAGAACACGAGCAGGAGTTCGTTTAATTGGCAAGTTTATCTTCTAATGAAGCAAAACCGCGCGGCACGCTCGCGCGTACTCAATTAATAACTGAAACAAGTTTCGGGTTTTAACGGGAGCGTTGATAACGCGTTGAGCCTTCAACGATACCGATTACACGTATCCGTTCCTTCGTTTTCATTCCCCTGGATCGATAGGTACGCCTCTCGTAATCCTTGAGTTCTCGAGTATCTCGATCGAGCGAAGCGTGCTTATTAACCTCCTTAATCGTTGATCATTCATTAAACATCGACGAGTAGAGGAGATATAATTCTCGATGCGAAATCCTCTTAATAACCTCGCACGAGATATTCCCCGCGAAAGGAACATTTTTTCTTACTTTTTTATAATGTTCCTTTCTTTCATTGCTACCGAAATAAGTAGCGTAGCAGCGCGGTACGTTTTCACTTTTTCCTTACGACAGATGAAAATGTTGAAGGGTTATATTAAATAATCGACTCGCGTGGAATAGAGTTGGTAAATAATTATATTGAATACGGTGGAAGAAGTATCGGTGATGTTTATAAGACGGGCGCACGGTTAGAACTGCCTACAAAACGTGGCGACAGTTTGTACATTCATACCTGGGGTGTTCGCAGGCATCCCCAAACCCTAATTAGCCGACGTTCCATGGTGAAGCTCTAACAGAACTCGCTTCTGCCAATATTTCCAGATGTGGAGTTTTCTACGCATTACAGCGAAATGTTTCACTTCAACAGAAAATACTTAAAGTTTCGAGCTTCGGGGATCTCGATGCATTTAGTATTCGATATCGATAACGATAAGGATTAACGCTTTGACTGCGGCGCGACACTTGCACGATTCGATGAACGAATATACGCGCGCAGTTCACGTATGCAAACGAAGTTACTTGCGAATGCATCGGTGCGAAGTTTAAGATAAGAAAATGTTAACGCGAACCTCCAAATATTGTCACGTAACAGTGAGTTATAAAATGAATCTCTGGATGCGTTCTATCGTGTACAATTTACGGGGCGTATGCATGTACGCCTTTCTGAAATAAGATATTGTAGATAGATTGTAATTTGTGTTTCTGTTTTCGATTAACGTGTGATATTTTGTATAAGTTATATGCTATGTTTTGTTCTATTTTAGGATAAGGAAGTAGAGTATATGTACACATATATATACTTTACTTCCTTATCCTAAAATAGAATAAATATATATATATATATAGAGGTGTAATAAGATTACGTTGTAAGTGGTAACGAAGAAAACCAACAAACTATTATTCACTTCTATACGACTTTCATAATCAAAGGGTTAATCCAATATTCCAAACCTATGCTTACGTATTGGAAATGGGTGTTTGAAATAAATATTAAGCGCAGTGGATTTACTTTTACTTTTCTTTATTCTGTTCTATACGAGGAAGATACTATCGCTTTGAAGACCAACAAGGAACTGTGTGTAAAGAAAATCGGGTCTCAAAGACCAGACCCCAAATTAGTCACGAGGCGCTAAAGGACAGAGAAAAAGGTCTCTGTCCTTTAGCTTGTTTAGAAACTGTTTATCTGAACGCGCTCTCTCGCATCCTGCCTATCGAATGTCGATTGGTTTTGTTGAACCTATATTCCAACATTACGTATAAATTGTATCAAATATAAATTGGTTGCCAAGGTTCAAATTGCTACAGAGTGAATCGTAATTCAGAATGTAAAAATAGCGTCGAGTAGATTCCTTTACTAGAAATTAAAGAAAATGAAAAAATACATAGGAAGCTTCGTTTCCAAAAAAAATGAAAAACACGCTACAGCACTGCGAATCTTATGAAATTGTACACCAAGTTTAACCGATTGATAAACCTTTGTTTAACGAAATACTCACCACTTCCTGTGATCCAACAGCTCCCCAACTGTTTGCCACTTCCTCCTATCCTACACTTCGCTTCACGGTTCACTTGCCATGAAAAACGATTCACCGGGAAATTTGCTCACTTAACAAGCGTGCAGGCCGAACGACACTTATTCACAGTGGATGCGCTTGCTTAAAACTTGTAGGGCGCACACGGGTATTCGCGAAGCGGAGAATCAGTCGATGGACGCGCGCGATTAATCGAACAGAACCGACTGTTCTTATCGTGTCCGCGGAACTTTATCGTCGCGTTGCACACGGAGATAATACGAGGAGCCGGTTTGCCTGGCACGCTTGCCACGCGAAGCCCGACAGCAGAGTCGGATTAAATCGTGCAGAAATCCAGGTTGGACGTGCGCCGACCTGAAGCCAGAGAACCGGCGTCCCTGACCTGCTCCAACTGGTGTCCTCGATGAATCACGCGACCGGTAGAGATCCTCGCCAAAACAATCGACCAAAGTTCTCAGCTCCACGGTCAGAGCACTCACTTTCCACTACGAGCAACCCTTTACATTTGCAGCTTTTTCCTCTTACAGCTCGCGGCGTGTTTCAACGATGCCCCTCGAAGCGTCACGAGTTGCCTCTGGTACTTTTGCGTTAATCCGTTCCGAGTTTCTATTCAATCGGCCGTCTTCTATCGAATACAGTTGCCTTTTACTCGTGCAACCTTGGAGCCCTTCACTTTTGCAGCTTTTCAACTTCGGTTTGCAGTATGCTTCAACGATGCTTCGAAGCTTTATTACGTCTTGAAAGCTTTATAAATTGCCCGCGGATTGGAGTTAATTTTTTTTCTATGGAATATTGGAACCGTTTAATTTTGCTGCTTTTCGACTCCAATTTGCGGTATGCTTCGATAGCTTTTACGATGATTTGAAGCTTTGTAAGTTGTCTCTGGAACTTCTGCGTTTCTATTCGGTTAGCTGTCTTCTTTCGAATAGAGTTTCCTTTCACTTGTGCAATCTTGGAGCCCTTCACTTTTGCAGCTTTTCAACTTCGGTTTGCAGTATGCTTCAAAGCTTTATAATGTCTTGAGAGCTTTATAAATTACCTCTGGAACTTCTGTGCAATTCTAAGTTTTTTATCAATCAGCTTTCTTTCGACCAGAGTTACCTTTTAATTTTATTCCACGTTATGCTGCAAGCTATTAAAATCATGATTTGCAGATGATTGAATCGTAATCTAATCTTGCGTTAGATACACTTAGTAGTAATTTACGAATGCTTGTATTCGATGGAATCTTCTTTCAATGATACGAAACCATTCTTGATTCGGATAAATCTTAGATCGATAAGGCGATAGCTGATGATTTCAACCGATAATGGCCAACTTTTAAAGCAACTGTTCGTTCGACAAAACGATGATTATTGCTTGAAGTAATTACTTTATCGACGAATATCGACGGAAACTTTGTACGATATTTGTAAAAGGAATGGCGAAATTGTAGAATTGTAGGATTAACGAAACGTTGAAATATCCTGCAAACTCTTTAAAATTAGCTTTGTACGAAAGAAGAATACTAGTCTCTTCGTTTATCGTGCTCTACAAGTCCTTAAATTCTCCCTCTATCATCTTCAACAACCTTCTCTTATTTCACGAAGAAGCTCTTGATATTCGTTGGCTGCAATTCACAGATCCCTTCGTCTAAAGCCTGCAACAATGTTGATACCACTAATTCCAGAAGCTGTTCCAGTTCGTTACACGCGATTGAAGCTACAAGACTTGTGATCGCGGTTTAACTTCTTAAGGCAATATTTCACGCGACTTATACTCAAGCAACGCTCCCGACCTTAACGAATCTTCCTCCCTTCATTCGATTTTGAATCCCTCTTCGCAGCAGAAATATCTCTTTGTCAACTTTGTTGCAATGCAAGAAGGGTTATGCTAGCTTTGCCAAGCAACACTCCGGACCTTAACGAATCTTCCTTCCTTAATTCGATTTTTAATCCTCCTCTACAGCAGAAATATCTCTTTGCCAACTTTGTTGCAATGCAAGAAGAGTTATGTTAGCTTTGTCAAGCAACACTCAGGATCTTAACGAATCTTCCTTCCTTGATTCGATTTTTAATCCTTCTTCGCGGCAGAAATATCTCTTTGCCAACTTTGTTGCAATGCAAGAAGAGTTATGCTAGCTTTGCCAAGCAACGCTCCGGACCTTAACGAATCTTCCTTCCTTGATTCGATTTTTAATCCTCCTCTACAGCAGAAATATCTCTTTGCCAACTTTGTTGCAATGCAAGAAGAGTTATGTTAGCTTTGTCAAGCAACACTCAGGATCTTAACGAATCTTCCTCCCTTGATTCGATTTTTAATCCTTCTTCGCGGCAGAAATATCTCTTTGCCAACTTTGTTGCAATGCATGAAGAGTTACGCTAACTTTGTCAAGCAACACTTTCAATCGTAACGAATCTTCCTCGATTCGATTTTTAATCCTTTACAGGGGAAATATCTCTGCGACACATTTGTTACGTTGCAAGCAACGCTTTCAACTTTCAACGAATCTTCCTCGATTCGATTTTGTAATCCTTCGTCATACGAAAGATATCTCTGCGTCAACTTTGTTACGTTGCAAAAAGAAGTTGATTGAGCTTAAATGTAGCTCAATAATAGCTTAATAGCTTAATAGATATAGCTGGATTAATTCAATTCCATCAGAATTGCATCGAAGTGGTAATTTCCGCGTCGCTTACGAACTTTAACAATTCTTTTACTGTATTTCTATTCTTTACTATATCTAGCGACAAATCGATCCTCGGTATCGCGCCAACGATACATTATCCCTTATCTACGAAAACGTCGATACGGCTTATTACCCGGTCCGCTCCGCTTTTAACGGACTGATTCGATGATTTATATTTACCGACTTCGCACCGCGATTCTCGATACGCTTTTCGAACCGGTTCTCGCGGCGCGATTACTCCTCTTCTCGGGCTAATCCAATTTTTCCTTTCATATTAATCACGATCACGGTATTTATCCAAACGAGATGCCTATCGTACGGTGAATCACTGGCACGCTTTATCAAACGAAACGATGGATCTATTTATCAACGGATCAAACTATCACCTGTCCGCCGATTCCTAATCCACTTATCTATCACTGGCGAACTCGCAACGATTCGATCATTCGCTGCGCGTCTTCCCACCTTCTCTCTTCTCAACTCTGCGCTTCGATGCCAAGTGGCGAGTTGTCCATCGAATCTTTCTCTAACTTCTCGATTGACCGATCTCAGTTAAACGATCTCGTGTCTCGAGTTCCTTAAACCGTTTCCCGTCCAACGGATCTCTATCGAGGTGGAAAACCTGTTGATTCGACGAGACTCGGACAGCTTTGAAGACACAGCGACTCCCGGAGCTTTCGAAAGCTAAGGGAACGGATTCGCTGGGTAATTTCGTCAAACGTTTCGCGTTGCTCGGTCGATTCACTCGCGGTTGATTAGCGTGGATCGTTGCGGTGACACTGTTACCGCGAAAAGGCGGGATTAGTCAATAGACGAGAGCTGGAATTACGCTTTCCGCGCGTCTAAAAGCCAGGGATTCGTCGCGGCGTCCAAACTTGGCGATCCAACTACTCGATGTCCAAGTTGGAGAATCCAGTGGTCCGAGAAACGAGTCGGTAATCCTCGATCGGCGTGTAAACGAGTTAAGTTTACTCGAGAAGTATTCCGATTGATCGAGGCTGGCTTTATTGCAGTCTTCAATGAAAGTATACTCAGTCCTCGACGTAGATTGGATCGAAGACAGCGCAGATTTGCTCGAAGGATTCTTTTTTCACCGTGTAATTGAAGTTCGTTTTGTTGTTAGTAGTTTTTACTCAGTCAGCTTCTTGGGAAAAATTGTTTAGAATTTTTATACATATTCAGAAGTTTGTTTACTTTATAATAGAAGCTTGTTTGTACGCTTTATCAGCAGCAGTGAAACGCGTGCTGAGAAAATCTCGGTAACAGTCCAGTGTTTGCAACTTTATCAGTGTCAATTGCACAGGTAGAAGTGCATTTTTAACGTCGCTTTAATCTTCGACGTCGTTTTTACGACGATTTTCCTATCTACACTCGAAGCTTTATCGCGATAGCAGATTCGTGTAAAGTCTACGACGAGCACATCCGTTCTAAATCTCTTGGAAATAGAAATCTTCCTTTTAGAAGACAGAATTCATCATTTGAGAAATATTGCACAGGAAACTACGCTTCGCTGTATCGCGACGCGATAATAATAAGTCACGTACAGTTTTATCGGCGCGGATAACACAGTGAACAAAGAAATCTTCAATTTCGTAATCCTCGTACCGCAAAACTTGATCACAGTTTCATAATCGTGCACCGAAAAAATGTCGTTTGTTGCCAGTTTCGCTGCAATCTTCAATTGTTCTCCAATATATGTAATAAAATCGGATCCTTTGACCTCTCCAATGGGAGGGCTACGAATCCATGAATCACTTTGCCACCGTCAAGTAGATTACGTATTAAACGTAGCACAACATAGTTGATCAACTAACATTCGCGTCGACTACTTAACCCTTTGAGTGCAAAGCTCTTTAGATCCGAAGACTTTTTGCGAGATTAAATCAACGACACGCGATTCGCTACGAAAAATGAATCGAATCTTATTCGTTGTTAAATTAAGCGTACACTTGTTCAACTCATTACGTATATACTTGTGGAATTTATCAAGTTATAGACTTATGGAACTTATTAAGTGTATACTTGTGAAACTTATTAAGGGTACATTTATGGAAGTTATTAAGTATGTACTTGTGAAACTTATTAAGTGTACACTTATGGAACTTATTAAGTATAGACTTGTGGAACTTATTAAGTGTATACTTGTGAAACTTATTAAGGGTACACTTGTCGAACTTATTAAATATGTACTTGTGGAACTTATTAAGTTATACACTTATGGAACTTATTAAGTATAGACTTATGGAACTTATTAAGTGTATACTTGTGAAACTTATTAAGGGTACATTTATGGAAGTTATTAAGTATGTACTTGTGAAACTTACTAAGTGTACATTTATAGAATTTATTAAGTAAGTACTTGTGGAACTTATTAAGTTATATACTTATGGAACTTATTAAATATGTACTTGTGAAACTTATTAAGTATACACTTGTGGAACTTATTAAGGGTACATTTATGGAAGTTATTAAGTATGTACTTGTGAAACTTACTAAGTGTACATTTATAGAATTTATTAAGTAAGTACTTGTGGAACTTATTAAGTTATATACTTATGGAACTTATTAAATATGTACTTGTGAAACTTATTAAGTATACACTTATGGAACTTATTAAGTATGTACTTGTGGAACTTATTAAGTTATACACTTATGGAACTTATTAAGTATAGACTTATGGAACTTATTAAGTGTATACTTGTGAAACTTATTAAGGGTACATTTATTTAAGTTATTAAGTATGTACTTGTGAAACTTACTAAGTGTACATTTATGGAATTTATTAAGTAAGTACTTGTGGAACTTATTAAGTTATACACTTATGGAACTTATTAAGTATGTACTTGTAAAGTTCACTAAATGTACAATTGTGGAACTTATTAAGTATGTACTTGTGAAATTTACTAAGTGTACATTTATGGAACTCATTAAGTATATAATTGTGAATGTTATTAAGTATATATTTATGAATCTTATTAAAGGTACACTTATGAAACTTATTAAGTATATACCCATGGAACTTATTAAGTATACACTTATGGAACTTATTAAATATGTACTTATGAAACTTGTTAAGTATACACTTCTGGAACTTATTAAATATGTACTTGTGAAACTTATTAAGTATACACTTGTGGAACTTATTAAATATGTACTTGTGAAACTTATTAAGTTATACACTTATGGAACTCATGAAGTATATACTCGTGAATCTTATTAAGTGTACACTTATTGAACTTATTAAGTATACACCCATGGAACTTATTAAATATGTACTTGTGAAACTTATTAAATATACACTTGTGGAACTTATTAAATATATACTTGTAAATATTATTAAGTGTACACTTATGGAACTTATTAAGTATACTCCCACGGAATTTATTAAGTTATACACTTATGGAACTTCGCGTATATATTACATATAGTATACAGTATACACTACGTATAATATAGTATACATATAGTATATAATGTTGTTTAAATACTATGCACAGCATATACTACATAGTATATATCATATATATAATAATATATACGTCCATCAGAAACACCGCTAACTTTTACTTCCGCCAAGCGTGTACAAACTGACATCGAGCGCAAAGTGGAAACCGATTCGCGTCGTCCATAGCAGTCAAAGGGTTAGCCGCGTATTTTCGAACATTTCCCCGGCTAAAGTTTCGATCGATCCGGCTCGATCGGTAAGAGCGTAGCGCGCTTGGTGCCCGCGACGAACCGGAAGCGGCTGTGTGACCAAAATGGCGGAAGGTCAGGGTTCGCGTGGCGAAGCGCGCGATAACGAGGTACCGATCGGAAGCGTGTCGAAGGATAAAACCGAGCGCACGGCGCAGGTAAGAGAGGTTTTCGAGCAACTACGAGCCGGTCAGAAGGCGGCGTGCCTTTCTCCCCTGCATCGTGCATCGGCTAACGGAGAGAGGGAAATGGCGAAACGATGGTAGGAGGTGGAGTGTGTAGTGCAAAAAGGCAAGCAAAGAGGGGAGACACGTTTGCCGAACGCGATAGATTCGCGGTCTCCGGGAACAGGGATCGGGATCCTCTCCTGTAACAATGTGCCTTTCGGGAACATTGCAGAGAGGAATCGCAACGGTTCTGGAAACAGGAAGTAAAGAGAGAGGTGGAATCGATGAAGGATTACATCGGCTAACAAGGGAAACCTCTTAACTGGTCCACTTCGATTTTAATCAGCTTCTGCAAGATGGTAAACTACGGGCCCCCTGATAATGTGTATGGAATATAAAACGTAGTTGCTTAATAGTTTAATAGTCTACCAGTGGTTAAGGATTGAGAGTCCTAGAATTACTGGTATAGAATATTAGTATACCAGTGGTTAAGGATTGAGAGTCCTAGAACTACTGGTATAGAATATTGGTGTTCCAGTGGTTAAGGATTGAGAGTCCTAGAACTATTGGTATAGAATATTAGTATACCAGTGGTTAAGGATTGAGAGTCCTAGAACTACTGGTATGAGATATTGGTACCAGTGTTTAAGGATTGAGAGTCCTAGAACTACTGGTATGAGATATTGGATACCAGTGTTTAAGGATTGAGAGTCCTAGAACTACTGGTATAGAATATTGGTGTTCCAGTGGTTAAGGATTGAGAGTCCTAGAACTATTGGTATAGAATATTGGTGTACCAGTGGTTAAGGATTGAGAGTCCTAGAACTACTGGTATTAGATATTGATACCAGTGGTTAAGGATTGAGAGTCCTAGAACTACTGGTATAGAATATTGGTGTTCCAGTGGTTAAGGATTGAGAGTCCTAGAACTATTGGTATAGAATATTAGTATACCAGTGTTTAAGGATTGAGAGTCCTAGAACTACTGGTATGAGATATTGGTACCAGTGTTTAAGGATTGAGAGTCCTAGAACTACTGGTATGAGATATTGGATACCAGTGTTTAAGGATTGAGAGTCCTAGAACTACTGGTATAGAATATTGGTGTACCAGTGGTTAAGGATTGAGAGTCCTAGAACTACTGGTATAGAATATTGGTGTACCAGTGGTTAAGGATTGAGAGTCCTAGAACTACTGGTATAGAATATTGGTGTTCCAGTGGTTAAGGATTGAGAGTCCTAGAACTATTGGTATAGAATATTAGTATACCAGTGGTTAAGGATTGAGAGTCCTAGAACTACTGGTATGAGATATTGATACCAGTGTTTAAGGATTGAGAGTCCTAGAACTACTGGTATGAGATATTGGTACCAGTGTTTAAGGATTGAGAGTCCTAGAACTACTGGTATAGAATATTGGTGTTCCAGTGGTTAAGGATTGAGAGTCCTAGAACTACTGGTATAGAATATTGGTGTACCAGTGGTTAAGGATTGAGAGTCCTAGAACTACTGGTATAGAATATTGGTGTTCCAGTGGTTAAGGATTGAGAGTCCTAGAACTATTGGTATAGAATATTAGTATACCAGTGTTTAAGGATTGAGAGTCCTAGAACTACTGGTATGAGATATTGATACCAGTGTTTAAGGATTGAGAGTCCTAGAACTACTGGTATGAGATATTGGTACCAGTGTTTAAGGATTGAGAGTCCTAGAACTACTGGTATGAGATATTGATACCAGTGTTTAAGGATTGAGAGTCCTAGAACTACTGGTATGAGATATTGGTACCAGTGGTTAAGGATTGAGAGTCCTGGAACTATTGGTATAGAATATTGGTGTACCAGTGTTTAAGGATTGAGAGTCCTAGAACTACTGGTATGAGATATTGATACCAGTGGTTAAGGATTGAGAGTCCTAGAACTACTGGTATAGAATATTGGTGTTCCAGTGGTTAAGGATTGAGAGTCCTAGAACTATTGGTATAGAATATTAGTATACCAGTGGTTAAGGATTGAGAGTCCTAGAACTACTGGTATGAGATATTGATACCAGTGTTTAAGGATTGAGAGTCCTAGAACTACTGGTATGAGATATTGGTACCAGTGTTTAAGGATTGAGAGTCCTAGAACTACTGGTATAGAATATTGGTGTTCCAGTGGTTAAGGATTGAGAGTCCTAGAACTATTGGTATAGAATATTGGTGTACCAGTGGTTAAGGATTGAGAGTCCTAGAACTACTGGTATAGAATATTGGTGTTCCAGTGGTTAAGGATTGAGAGTCCTAGAACTATTGGTATAGAATATTAGTATACCAGTGGTTAAGGATTGAGAGTCCTAGAACTACTGGTATGAGATATTGGTACCAGTGTTTAAGGATTGAGAGTCCTAGAACTACTGGTATGAGATATTGGTACCAGTGTTTAAGGATTGAGAGTCCTAGAACTACTGGTATAGAATATTGGTGTACCAGTGGTTAAGGATTGAGAGTCCTAGAACTACTGGTATAGAATATTGGTGTACCAGTGGTTAAGGATTGAGAGTCCTAGAACTACTGGTATAGAATATTGGTGTTCCAGTGGTTAAGGATTGAGAGTCCTAGAACTATTGGTATAGAATATTGGTGTACCAGTGTTTAAGGATTGAGAGTCCTAGAACTACTGGTATGAGATATTGATACCAGTGTTTAAGGATTGAGAGTCCTAGAACTACTGGTATGAGATATTGATACCAGTGTTTAAGGATTGAGAGTCCTAGAACTACTGGTATGAGATATTGATACCAGTGTTTAAGGATTGAGAGTCCTAGAACTACTGGTATGAGATATTGATACCAGTGTTTAAGGATTGAGAGTCCTAGAACTACTGGTATAGAATATTGGTGTACCAGTGGTTAAGGATTGAGAGCCCTAGAACTACTGGTATGAGATATGGATACCAGTGTTTAAGGATTGAGAGTCCTAGAACTACTGGTATGAGATATTGATACCAGTGTTTAAGGATTGAGAGTCCTAGAACTACTGGTATGAGATATTGGTACCAGTGTTTAAGGATTGAGAGTCCTAGAACTACTGGTATAGAATATTGGTGTACCAGTGGTTAAGGATTGAGAGTCCTAGAACTACTGGTATAGAATATTAGTATACCAGTGGTTAAGGATTGAGAGTCCTAGAACTACTGGTATAGAATATTGGTGTTCCAGTGGTTAAGGATTGAGAGTCCTAGAACTATTGGTATAGAATATTAGTATACCAGTGTTTAAGGATTGAGAGCCCTAGAACTACTGGTATGAGATATTGATACCAGTGGTTAAGGATTGAGAGCCCTAGAACTACTGGTATGAGATATTGATACCAGTGTTTAAGGATTGAGAGTCCTAGAACTACTGGTATGAGATATTGGTACCAGTGTTTAAGGATTGAGAGTCCTAGAACTACTGGTATGAGATATTGATACCAGTGTTTAAGGATTGAGAGCCCTAGAACTACTGGTATGAGATATTGGTACCAGTGGTTAAGGATTGAGAGTCCTAGAACTACTGGTATGAGATATTGGATACCAGTGTTTAAGGATTGAGAGTCCTAGAACTACTGGTATGAGATATTGATACCAGTGTTTAAGGATTGAGAGTCCTAGAACTACTGGTATGAGATATTGATACCAGTGGTTAAGGATTGAGAGCCCTAGAACTACTGGTATGAGATATTGGATACCAGTGGTTAAGGATTGAGAGTCCTAGAACTACTGGTATGAGATATTGGATACCAGTGGTTAAGGATTGAGAGTCCTAGAACTACTGGTATGAGATATTGGATACCAGTGTTTAAGGATTGAGAGTCCTAGAACTACTGGTATGAGATATTGATACCAGTGTTTAAGGATTGAGAGTCCTAGAACTACTGGTATGAGATATTGGTACCAGTGTTTAAGGATTGAGAGTCCTAGAACTACTGGTATAGAATATTGGTGTACCAGTGGTTAAGGATTGAGAGTCCTAGAACTACTGGTATAGAATATTGGTGTACCAGTGGTTAAGGATTGAGAGTCCTAGAACTACTGGTATAGAATATTGGTGTTCCAGTGGTTAAGGATTGAGAGTCCTAGAACTATTGGTATAGAATATTAGTATACCAGTGTTTAAGGATTGAGAGTCCTAGAACTACTGGTATGAGATATTGATACCAGTGTTTAAGGATTGAGAGTCCTAGAACTACTGGTATGAGATATTGGTACCAGTGTTTAAGGATTGAGAGTCCTAGAACTACTGGTATGAGATATTGGATACCAGTGTTTAAGGATTGAGAGTCCTAGAACTACTGGTATGAGATATTGGATACCAGTGTTTAAGGATTGAGAGTCCTAGAACTACTGGTATGAGATATTGGTGTTCCAGTGGTTAAGGATTGAGAGTCCTAGAACTATTGGTATAGAATATTAGTATACCAGTGGTTAAGGATTGAGAGTCCTAGAACTACTGGTATAGAATATTGGTGTACCAGTGGTTAAGGATTGAGAGTCCTAGAACTACTGGTATAGAATATTGGTGTACCAGTGGTTAAGGATTGAGAGTCCTAGAACTACTGGTATAGAATATTGGTGTACCAGTGGTTAAGGATTGAGAGTCCTAGAACTACTGGTATAGAATATTGGTGTTCCAGTGGTTAAGGATTGAGAGTCCTAGAACTATTGGTATAGAATATTAGTATACCAGTGTTTAAGGATTGAGAGTCCTAGAACTACTGGTATGAGATATTGATACCAGTGTTTAAGGATTGAGAGCCCTAGAACTACTGGTATGAGATATTGATACCAGTGTTTAAGGATTGAGAGTCCTAGAACTACTGGTATGAGATATTGATACCAGTGTTTAAGGATTGAGAGTCCTAGAACTACTGGTATGAGATATTGATACCAGTGTTTAAGGATTGAGAGTCCTAGAACTACTGGTATGAGATATTGATACCAGTGGTTAAGGATTGAGAGCCCTAGAACTACTGGTATGAGATATTGGATACCAGTGTTTAAGGATTGAGAGTCCTAGAACTACTGGTATGAGATATTGGTACCAGTGTTTAAGGATTGAGAGTCCTAGAACTACTGGTATGAGATATTGATACCAGTGGTTAAGGATTGAGAGCCCTAGAACTACTGGTATGAGATATGGATACCAGTGTTTAAGGATTGAGAGTCCTAGAACTACTGGTATTAGATATTGATACCAGTGGTTAAGGATTGAGAGTCCTAGAACTACTGGTATGAGATATTGGATACCAGTGTTTAAGGATTGAGAGTCCTAGAACTACTGGTATGAGATATTGGATACCAGTGTTTAAGGATTGAGAGTCCTAGAACTACTGGTATGAGATATTGGTACCAGTGTTTAAGGATTGAGAGTCCTAGAACTACTGGTATGAGATATTGGATACCAGTGGTTAAGGATTGAGAGCCCTAGAACTACTGGTATAGAATATTAGTATACCAGTGGTTAAGGATTGAGAGTCCTAGAACTACTGGTATAGAATATTGGTGTTCCAGTGGTTAAGGATTGAGAGTCCTAGAACTATTGGTATAGAATATTAGTATACCAGTGTTTAAGGATTGAGAGTCCTAGAACTACTGGTATGAGATATTGATACCAGTGTTTAAGGATTGAGAGCCCTAGAACTACTGGTATGAGATATTGATACCAGTGTTTAAGGATTGAGAGTCCTAGAACTACTGGTATGAGATATTGGATACCAGTGTTTAAGGATTGAGAGTCCTAGAACTACTGGTATGAGATATTGGATACCAGTGTTTAAGGATTGAGAGCCCTAGAACTACTGGTATGAGATATTGATACCAGTGGTTAAGGATTGAGAGCCCTAGAACTACTGGTATGAGATATTGGTACCAGTGGTTAAGGATTGAGAGTCCTAGAACTACTGGTATGAGATATTGGATACCAGTGTTTAAGGATTGAGAGTCCTAGAACTACTGGTATGAGATATTGATACCAGTGTTTAAGGATTGAGAGTCCTAGAACTACTGGTATGAGATATTGATACCAGTGGTTAAGGATTGAGAGCCCTAGAACTACTGGTATGAGATATTGGATACCAGTGTTTAAGGATTGAGAGTCCTAGAACTACTGGTATAGAATATTGGTTAAAAGAAGTTGCTTAAAAGAAATACACACATGACCCAGCGTACACCGTATTAGAAGTCACGTGTCATTCGAATTTCACCGAGACTGTTTTGTCAAAATGCACTTTTTGTATGCATAGTATGTCAACTAGTATGTAATTTCACGTGTGTATATTTTTGAAACTATTAAGTAGCTACGCTTAACATTTTATACGTATTATTAGGAGTCTATAGTGTACCTACCTACGAAAGCTCATTAAAATCGATGTCGACCTTCCTTTGTAAGAATAAATTTGGCGATATCGTAGCGTGCATACAGATATGAACGGAAACGTTGTAAATATGATACGTAGATTAAGATAGCGCATCGGATAACCGAACGGTATAAGCTAGCGTAATGCTGAACAGCGTAGCAGAGGAAATACAAAAAGGGTCGTTTAACCCTTTGCGGACGAGAAAAAATAATACGTAACAAATTTCCACTCAATTACAAATCCATCACGGACATATTTAATAACGCTAAACGAATTTTCGCTGAATTATTATCGAAAGTGCATATTAGTGTCACTAATCCAAATTTGCTGTTTTGAAAACCGAATATTTATCCATAGAATCGAAAAAGTTTCGGCGGCTATTCGTCGACACTCGTCCGCAAAGGGTTAATGTACGAGATGGAGAGAATGAATTATCAATATATTGGAACAATTCTAGCAGTGGATTAAAGCTGATGCGAATGGTAACTTTGATAAGGAAGTATAAATTGTTATCCAAAATAGACTATAGGAACACCTACCTTCACTTTCTTTCTTCCCCTTTCTGCTGTACCCTTTTCAAATCTGTTCTTTATTTCTATTATCTTCGTTCGTTCTCGTTTCAATTATTATTCTTTTCACCTCTGTTTTACTAACGAACATGGCGTTTCACAGATATTCTCGTTCAACATCCTAAAGGTACTTTTGGATAACCCTTTATTAAAAACGCGATTGATGAACTTTTAACCCTTTGAGGACGAGAAGATCTTTAGATTTGAAGGTTCTCTATGGATGGTACGAAGTTTGCATGAATAAATTCTTGTTTACTGTTGTCAGTGAAGCTTTCTCTATAAAATAAGCTTTCCGCTACTTTGATACGACTATCTAATAGCGTATAATATAATAATTTTGATACCCATGTTGCACTCGTTGAAGGATAGTCGACCATGTACCTCGTCTGTGTTGGAACATCCCTTATAGCAAAATTTCTCGGCTTTTAGAGGGCCGATTTCGATGATCCTTGGCTTAAATTAAAGGGGAAAGTACCGAAAATATTATCCTACGGTCTTTTGCAACTTACTCTTACACTTCACTCGTTATAAACAAATATATCAGGTTCTACACTGATAGAGAATGTAAACCGGAATCATCCTAAGCAGCGAGTCAAGGATTACGTATAATAAATAATAGTAATAAATAATAATGTACGAAGTTCTAATTTTGAAAGCATTAATAAAATTCAATAAATAACATTGTTTAATAACATCGTGAAAGCACATATTGCCGATCCGAAAGAACAATGGACACACATCTATTAAATTGCAATTTAGTAATTAAATACACGACACTAGTTTTTCAAACACCTAAACCTTCCAACGTAACGATTACGTAATTGCAGGTACATAGAAGATAAGCTATTTACAACTGCGCTGGGAAGCTAGCGAAGATCTAACGTCGATTTAACGGAGATATTAACGTTTGGAAAAATAACGCTACTAAACGCACGCTCTATTTCCGTGGAACTGTTCGCGCCTCGAAAATTGCACGTCTCTGTTGCGATTCAGAAAACGTTGATCGTTAATTAGAATCTTCGCGCTGCTGAAAACGGTTTAAGGTGGATTACGAAGTAACCTTGACTTAGAGGCCGGTATTTTTTTTTTTTTACAGTTTTGCGACTATAGCTACGTTCACTTGTGTAAATACATACGTTTCTAGTATTTAACCCCTTGCCCTGCAATAACGACTCATACTCGTTTTATAGATTATTATTGAACGTCAACGAAAGAATGTCTACTATCGCGAACGAAATTTAATTTTGAACACTTGTCGCTAATAGTTATATCGCAAATAGTTGTAACACTTTGTATTACAAGATCGAAGGCTATTAACACTAGGTTTATAGACGTTCACGCGTATAATTCGACTGGCTTTCGGAAAAATACGTATACCGCGTGTAAATATTCGATATTAGAAGCGTGAGGATGAAGAGAATCAAGTAGAATACATGTTCGTACCATTGTATTAATTAAAGTTAACATAAAGTAGTGAAAAATAATATTTATGGTCTGTACAATTTTAGGCACGAAATCTGAACGGCGTCAACGTGACGCGTTCCGTAAACCTAGTGTTAAAAAGAACATTGAACCTTAAACTTGTAGTACTATATCGATATACGTAAGTAAAGGGTTATCCAAAAGTACCTTTAGGATGTTGAATGAAAATATCTGTCAAACGCCGTGTTCGTTAGTAAAATAGAGGTGAAAAGAATAAAAATTGAAAACGAGAACGAACGAAGATAATAGAAATAAAGAACAGATTAGAAAAGGGCAAAGCAGAAAGGGAAAGAGAAAAAAAGTGAAGGTACATACGTGTTCCTATAGTCTATTTTGTATAACCCTTTACTACGTTTTCTGCAGTATTTTGCAATGTTGATATATGGACCGTTTATTTTGAAAGTGGTGTAAGTCCAGTTTTTGAAAAAAATGAGATATCACGTCATTCATGCTTAATTTAATGTACATTTTTTATGTATAACTAGTCCGTGTTTAATTTCTTAAAAAAATTTCCATGTTTTGTACAATTTAAAATTGGTCGGTAAATGAAATTGCATAATCATCGATTATGAAAGTGGTGTAAGTCCAATTAACGGAGGTAGGTGGCTTAGCAGATAGTTGCCGATCAGTAGCCTGTTATTTTACATTCGTTTTATATTACGTGTCAAGAGTTACTATGTCTTTATATAAAGACATCGAGCAGTTATTACCTTATATACCTCCGGTGCATCATGCATATTTCGAAACACTGCCACATGCAGAGCATAAGTAAATACTATCAATATTTTGTAATTTTAACAATGTAATTAGCGTGTAAAATTTAAAATACTACTTCTATTTTTATATATCGTGTCATTATTTGTAAACAAAATTAAGTTATTATTATGAAGTATATTTTAAGTGATATTTGATTTTTCAAAATTGAAATTAAACGATTTTTACAATTGTCTAATTTTGAAAGTGGTATGTAAGTCCATTTGCAGCGCGTAAGTATACATCATTTTAGTAAAATACGCCTGAAAGAAATTTATATAACCAAATTACATATTGATAAAACAGTAGAAACATTGCCAGACTTCCTATAATTTGCCTTAATTTTTTAATTAACAGATATGTTAACCTTTAATTTTCTCGAAACAAGAGAAAATGGACTTACACCACTTTCAAAATAAACGGTCCATATATATGTGTATCATTATTATGGCTTATTTTGACAGACAACGCGTGTTTCGTTTCGAAGATTTCTTGTTCCAGTTTAGAATTCTTTAAGTTGAAATAAATTTTGCGACTCGCTGCGTCTTTCGTGAATCCTCTTCGGGGCTATCTTAGCGTTTGCCTCCTCGAAAGTTGGCTAACACCAGTGTGAAACATCGATTCGTGACGTTCACATGGTTGGCCGTTGACCAATGTTTCGCAAAGGAAGAAACGTGTCAAAGACGTTGCAAACGAGTTGCAATTTTACGCACAGCTGACTTCGCTAACCCTTTAATGTCGGTTGGTCCTTGCCTAAAGCAACAGGTGGTCGTCCACGTGGCGATTTTCTGCACCGGCGAAACAATGTTGCATTTTGCAACTGTCAAATTTAATTAACCATTTGCGGACGGTACAACGTAACGTTTAATAAATTTTCGATCAATTATTGACTTTTAAAGGATAAGATTTAACGAATCGTTGCCGATTTAAAGCGTCGATTAATGATATTAATTTGATTCCCTTAGTTTAAAGATTAACATGCGGCCAAAACATTAAAAAAAATGGAAGTAACTATTTGCGACAACTGTCGGAAAAGAATTAATACCCAAAAGTTGTACTTTAAAGAATGGCTAAATAATATTGACAAATTGAAGGCGAAAAGTATAAATTAAAATTCCGCGAATTGAATCATTCGGAAGCGAAACTAGCTAATGAATTTTATTGTTATTATTAGTTGCTATTATTAGTTATCTAAGATGAATTAAATTCATTCGTTTGAAAGTTCAACGCGTTGATTACGTACCTGGGATAATAAAATGCAGAAATGTGGAAAAAATTAGGTTAATTAGTTTAGCTTCTAAGAGGCTCAATTATCAATCTAGACAGCTGCGAATTGTTTATAGTCAAACCGAATTACCATGGAATTTTCACACCTTTATTAGCTCAGGCTTACGCTATTTCTTTTGCGCGAAGTCGTATAAATAGACTGCGGATATTTACGCAAATAGGTTGCGTCGAAATATGTAAAACGACGATTAAAATATCATTTAGAAAACATATGTCTTTAATATATTCTAATACATTAGAATTCCCAGCTAATTCTTTCTGCCGATAAACATTTAGACTTTTGTCAATTTCTGCCTAATTTTATTACAACTTTAAACTATTATCTAAGCTTATTTAAGCTCTCTAAAAACTTTTGTTCACCCGTTTAACAATTAATAAATAAACGAATATATTTCATCATCTAAAATAATTTCTAAAAATATCAATTACTTAAATATATCTATTATATTACCTAGTTCGAGTAGAACTAGTCCTAACAGCAAGAATCTCGACCGCGAAAGTCTGAAATCCAAGATCTATTATATTATTAAGTATAAATTAGAATATTAACGACAATTGAACATTCTAAAGTTTAAACGAATTTACCTACTTCGAAAACTATATACACACATATATTAATGGAGATTGAAAATTCGTTAAAAATTGAAATTGTGCAGACGAATAAAGTACAGAAGTAGTCTTTACCAATCCTTTAGTAGCTCATATATTGTTCGATAGGGATTTTACAGGTGTACATTAATGGGAACAACATCTATGTATATTTGTGTGTGTTTTTGTGTGTGTGTGACTCTTCGTAAATACAGTCGGAGTTTTTGTGTGCCCGTTCGCGCTACAAATCGTTTAATACGTGTTTCGATACAATTCGAGCCGTCTGTTTGATTAATAGATAAGACTTCGTTCCTATACATACGGTAGACAGATATACAAAAACATTGTATCGTACAAAATAGTAGCAGTAGTATCACCACCAGTTTCGTTCCCACGGGTTCTTCTCTCTCTCTCTCTTATGTACGGTACCTCTCTCATTGACCCTTTTTTTTTATAGTTTCGACTTCTCGTTTGGTTAAGTTACAAACCTTAAAAAAATACCTTATCCTAACCCTTTACTTGGCTGTCATTTACGCCCTACTTTAATATCTTATTTCGAATAATAATTGCCAATCGGTTCTTCGAGTTTGAATTTTGGAAACATGAGAAAATATAAGATAGTACGTTTGAAGGACTTCAATGGTAGTATATAATCAGCTTCGATAAAATGGCGGATCTCAGATTCTTGATTTAAAGGAAGGAAGTTAAACAAATTGAGGAAAATACGGTAACTAAAGAAACTTCAGAAAGTTGAGAAAAGTAGGAAAATTAAGAAAATTAGGAAATATTAAGAAAAGTAGGAAACTTAAGAAAAGTAGGAAACTTACGAAAAGTAGGAAATATTAAGAAGAGTAGGAAACTTAAGAAAAGTAGGAAATATTAAGAAAAGTAGGAAACTTAAGAAAAGTAGGAAATATTAAGAAAAGTAGGAAACTTAAGAAAAGTAGGAAATATTAAGAAAATTAGGAAATATTAAGAAAAGTAGGAAACTTAAGAAAAGTAGGAAATATTAAGAAAAGTAGGAAACTTAAGAAAAGTAGGAAATATTAAGAAAAGTAGGAAATATTAAGAAAAGTAGGAAACTTAAGAAAAGTAGGAAATATTAAGAAAAGTAGGAAACTTACGAAAAGTAGGAAATATTAAGAAGAGTAGGAAACTTAAGAAAAGTAGGAAATATTAAGAAAAGTAGGAAACTTAAGAAAAGTAGGAAATATTAAGAAAAGTAGGAAACTTAAGAAAAGTAGGAAATATTAAGAAAATTAGGAAATATTAAGAAAAGTAGGAAACTTAAGAAAAGTAGGAAATATTAAGAAAAGTAGGAAATATTAAGAAAAGTAGGAAACTTAAGAAAAGTAGGAAATATTAAGAAAAGTAGGAAACTTAAGAAAAGTAGGAAATATTAAGAAAAGTAGGAAACTTAAGAAAAGTAGGAAATATTAAGAAAAGTAGGAAACTTAAGAAAAGTAGGAAATATTAAGAAAAGTAGGAAATATTAAGAAAAGTAGGAAACTTAAGAAAAGTAGGAAATATTAAGAAAATTAGGAAAATTAAGAAAATTAGGAAATATTAAGAAAAGTAGGAAATATTAAGAAAAGTAGGAAACTTAAGAAAAGTAGGAAATATTAAGAAAATTAGGAAATATTAAGAAAAGTAGAAAAATTAAGAAAATTAAAGAAAATACAGGAAATTAAAGCAATTGGGGAAAGCAAGGAAATTAAGGAAATTAATTAAGGTCGCGAAAAAATCGTGTTTGCACTTACATTAGTTTATGCGGTTTTTAAGTCTGAAGGCAATATAGAATTTGTCTAAGAACGTTCTGCATTGCGTTGTTACTTGTTATACTTTAGAAAAAGTAATACCTACACTTGTAAACGATAATAAAGGACCAATTAACAAATAAAGTATATTAAAGTTTATCGAGTTGCTTTGATTTTACATTCACGTGGCTCGAAATTGCCCACCAGCAAATTGTTAACTCCAAAGCGATGCAATTTATTTAACACTAATCATCTTGGTAAATAAAAAAGAATTTCATATCAAAATCAAATCACTGCATAAATCGCTGCACGAATCTAAGATAATTCCATTATTGAAAATAAATGCCGAGCATTTTAAGTTGCTATGAAACATGATTTCGTATAAAAATTAAACCACCGTATAAATCGTTGCACAAATCCGAGACAATTAATTCAATTATTTTAGATTCGTCCCAGTAACCAAGTAAAGAGTTAAAAAACAATTTTCCCTCGGAGCAAAGAATCGAACCGATTCGAATGGTCGTTGCTTCGCTTATGCGCGCATCTTTCGATAGACGTACGCATAATTGCCACTAGATCTTCCGTTTTCTTTCTTTATTTTTATATATATATATTAACGATCTTCTAAGAGAAACTTAGCGGCGATCGGTGGAAAAATTCGATGCTTTCTCTCGATTCGCAATGGTCGTGTTTCGATATCGATATCGATAAACGTATGTATATACCGTACGCAGAGATCGGTCGAAAGAAGAAAACAAGTGAAAAATCGCGAAAAGTTTGGCGCGCCTTTCGTGCACACCGCGTGTAATCATCGACGAAGCATAGGATTGTACTATCCATTCTTACACAGAATCATTATTACCATTTTGGTGTAAAAAATACTAGAATAAAACAACGTTCTTAAAGCAATAGGAATTATAAATAAATACCGTGCGATAGAATTGTTTCCTCAATACGTGATCTATAACAGCTATCGCTATAATAACACGTGTACAGAAGTGTATCTTTATACGTATCGAATTACTATCGTTTAATCGTCTATAAGCCGAATTTCATTTACTTTTACTGTAGTGGAAATCTACTGGAAATCAGTAGTTGATAATATAAAATGGAATAAACAGGAGTTAATATAAAACTGTATAAGCGACTGACACACGTCGATACAATCGAAAACGAGAGAAATGGTAAACGCACAACGATATGCTAACGAGATGAAATTCAACGACGTTAAATTACACGAATAGATGGTTAACTTGATCAACTTCGATGGTCGTATCGAATACAATTCTTTTAATAATCATTCTAAATCGCAAGAGGCGTAAAAGAACACAAACGGGATTTCAGTTTGAAATTTATCGTGTTTCCTATAAATGGATAGTTTGTCCTGTACTTGGCCAATGGTATAATTATGTACAAAAAGCTAATTTTAACGTGAGCCATTCGATAGCGAGTTGTTTTTTATACTTGATCATTTTCTATCTTCGTCCCGCGCTTTTTGCTTCCTTTCGCGTACGTTGATTTTCTCTCCTCTTTTCCTCTTATTAATTTCCCCATTTGCTTATCAATTTGTATGTGTGCTTTTTCCTTTGTACTCGTGTCTTATTTATTCCAGTTCAATTATTCGTCGCGAGGAAAAATGAACAACGGATTGAAAGGATGATTGGTCGTAGGAGCGAAACAACAACGCGTCTCCAATCAAAGAAGAAGAAGAAGAAAAGAAAGAAACGAAAAGCAGCTGTTGAAAACCAACTCGGGAATGTTGTACTATGATCCATGATTTTTTATTAAACAAATTAAATACAAAAGGTTGCGTTTTTCTCTTGTTCCTCGTGTGTTTCTTGTGTTGTGTTGTTGAGTTTCGTCGACCACGATTCTCGTAGTCGCCCTCGAGTTAATATAAATAATTAAAAACAACAGAAGAGAAGAGGGGGAGGGGCAAGGGGGCTATTTAAATAAAAAATAAAAGAAACGGGGCAAGGGGGGACTGAGCTCGTGGAAGAAGAAAGTAGTTCAAAGGCTTCTCTACATTTTCTGATTCTCTCTCTCTCTCTCTCTCTCTTTCGGTTTTTTTTACTCTTCCTTTTTTTCCATTAACATTCTCGCACGCTCGCATTACACTCTACGACAAGGTGGATTGTGTTCCGTTTAAAATTATACTTGTTAAGGGAAGAAGGAGGAGCTTCAGCAATTCAAGACTAATTGATAATTCTACTTGCAACTATACCTTAACTCTTTCTCTTTTAATCGTAAATTCCGCTAGCTTTCGTGGATTTCTTTTCAATTCGTCTCGTTTCCGTATAACGAAGTACGAAGTTTATTTACAAGTTGTTCGATTATCGAAGAGCGTAAATGGGTAAATGTAAACATAAAAGAATTATGTGTTTCTTTTCGGTGCCGGTGAAGATGATTCATTGTTTTGTTTTATATAAGATTTTCTTCTTTTTTTTTCATTGTATTTACTTTATGTTAATTTTATTTTGCCCAATATTTTACGTCTGAATGTAAACCGGAAGCTAAATAAATAAATAACATAACTCTTCTTTTAGTTTCTTTCGTATTTCTGAATCACACTAAAAACTTGCTTCTACCGCTTATATCGTATGAAACTCCTCGATTTCTGTAGAAATATTTGCGATGAAAATACAACGTTCGACAAATTCTCGAAAGCAACGAGAAATCGGCAAGAATCGGTGTAAATGCTCGTTGGAATGGACCGTGTACTTGAACCGCCAAAGACGCAAAAAAGAAAACGAACAAGGAGGGGGGGGAAAATCACGAACAGGAAGATCTCTTGAAAAAAAAAAACGCAAAAAAAAGAAGGGAGATAATGGTGACGGTGGATGTTAAAAGAGAAGGGAAATAGCATCTCGTTTTCCTGCCTGTGTTTCGTTCGTTTCTTCCTTCTACGCTCGAGTAAGTTTACGAAGAGAACCTTTGTGATATTTAAATGCTGCTTGTTCACACAACGCTCGCCACTTTGTCAAACACTTCCTTTTCGAGAACGTTCGATTAATAATAATATTTAAAAGTCATTAAAGGATATGTACAAAGAGATATTAATATGAATATGCAGTAAATGTCGCCGCCCGCCGCTGGCCTCGCTGGATCCGCGCGAAATTCATCGATCGCTATTTCGATCTCTCGATCGCGGATCGAGCGAAGTAAGGATCAGCACGGTGTTCAATATTCCGTCATCTTTTGTTCGTAATAATGGTAATGTTAATATTCCAGAGCAGTCTATCGCATTATCGGAAGCATTTGTTGCATTATATAATTCACGATGGATTAACGTGGAATGTCGATAAAATATATTACGCTTGAAAATCTCGAGACTTCCCTCGATGAGTTTCGAGACTAAAAACGGGGGACAAAAAAAAAGAAGGAGATTCGATTGAAAAGAAAGAAAATAGAAGCACCGTGTTAATCCTCGAGACTGCTGCTGTCCGCGCGCGCGTTTTGGCAGATCGTCGCGAAATGAGATGGCCTTGGAAGTTAGGCCCCTCTCTGACCTAATTACGACTGCGTCGATTGTCGTGGTCGTCGACAAGATTGGGACTCTCGATGCTAGGCGCGAAGAACGCGCAAGTTTGGATCGGTGGAATTCTGTTGTACCGAACACAACGCAAGTGTGTTTTTATTAGCGAATAATCGACGATTAGTCTCACGACTTGTCGACGATACGTTTCGCGACGATTTTTTTTTCTAGTCTTCCAACACGATTTCGCGATCTTAATCTTGCCTTTTTCTTGGGAATATCGCGTTTTCCCTTGGGTCGGTCAGGGGCTCGAAAAAGATCTGCTCGCACTGTTCGACACGGCGCGGATTATACATATAGAGATATATTTATATATTTATATATTTATAATATATATATATATATACTTTTTTTTTTTTTTTATATAAAACTAAAAGTACCGTGATACTGATAAAATTTCGGAAAATATTAGTTATCGACGAATGCGCTTCGGTGCTCCGTTAAATATTATTCCTGTCGAGAACGATAGGATGATCGAATTCGAGAAGGTCGAGAAATATAAGTTTACAGCAGATCTAAAATTCGTTTTCGATTAATTAATTAATTAATTAATTTACTTCGGTAAAAAGAAGTTGAGCATACGCGATGCAAAATCGATTATTATATATATATATATCATCATCATCTCAATTATTTCCTTTCCTGAAACGTTTAATACCTTGTTGTTATAGTTTTTCTACCATTCGTACTAAAACACATTCTCTCGCTTTTATATCATTCGCGCACGATTTTCAATTACTTTAATTATTTTAAACTCTGAATTTCTGTGCGTGTGCTTGAGTGTGTGTGTGTGTGTGTGTATGTGTGTGTCTGTTCTTTTTCTTTCATCCTCTCTTTTTTTTTTCTCTCGTCCCTATTGAACGTACCACTCTCTCACACACGCTGGATAATATTTAGACGCTGGAACAAACGCTACGAGCGCTACAAGCTCACTCGTACACACCGCGGATATAACGCTTTTTATTTATAGAAGAAAAGAAAAAAAAAAAAAAAATAAAAGAAAAATTTCAAAAGCCCAGGAACGATACGCACTCTTCCTACGATACGCTATTATTTCGCAAAAAAGACTCGCCGCTTCTCTCGTTAGTCCCTCGAAAAATACTTTGTACTTGTGATCGCGTCAACGGTAAAACTCCTCTCAATACACATACATCGAAGCCATAAAAAATCGCCCCTAAACGCTACATCAAAAAGAAAAAGAAAGAAACAAAAAAAAAAGAAACGAGAAATTTCCGCTTTTGTACGCGTGCGAATAATGTTTCACTCGCACGATGTACGACAAGCGACACAAACGTATATGCGAAAAGCTTGACTTCGCTCAACGCAGATTTAAACCTTTCAGTGCCGAGCCAAATCGATGTTGTTTGTGGTAAAATTCGAAAGAAAACTAGCCTTAAAGTTTTAATTGTGCAAAGATATAATAAGTATTCGTAGCCTAAGGGCATCTTGCGATACTTCCGAAGATAAAATCTATGCTTACTTAATAAAAATTAATAAAGGTTAGTAAAGATTTGCATAAAGGTCCGCGCAAAGTTTATTCATCCCTATCACTAATTCCGACGCTTGTAAATTATCAATTCGATCGAACTAATTTCGTATCATCCCATATATCCCATGTTGTAATTGAGTTCGCGTAATATAACAACGACGGAAGTATAAACGAGTTCTGAGTTAAAAATCAGCATCCAACAAATTAGGATTTCTCATTTCTCAAGCGTAAGCGATATATCGAACGACGATATATCGTTGCTCGGCACTGAAAGGGTTAATATTATTTTCATTTAAAAAAAAAGTAAAAAAAGAACGGATAGATAGCTTGAAGTATTCGTTGAAATTCTAAAAAGAAAAGGAATCGTCAACAATACATATATATATCGAAGGAAATTCGGAAAAAAAAAGAAGAGAACAATTAGAATCTGCATGTGTACCCGATTTGCTTCGCTTTGCACATCTCTCGTCGTGTTTCACCATACATACACAGTTCCTACATACATGAACACACATTCACGGTCATTCTTGCTCACGATTACGGACTACGGATAAACGCTACACGCTATGTACACCAGAAGAGGGGGGGAGAAAAAAAAAAAAAAAAAAAAATAAAAAAAAAATAAAAAGAAAAACGTATACTTAAGCTACTCTGGGCGTTTCGGGGGTGTTTAGCCTAAAAAGTAATATAATACAGGACACGCCGTCATTCGTACTTCCCTGCGACGATTACGCGGTATATATAACATCTTTGGACTCGATTTATTACACATTTATAGAGAATTATTACTTATGACCGTAATTTCTCGCGCCTAGTCTCTCTTTTCTCTCTCTGAGTAGCCGCTACGTGAAAACTCGACGTGGCACCTCTGTATCAGCTTCTCAACTTCCCTCTTCGCCTTCGATCTCTGATACGAGTTGTAGTGGTAGTTTCTTTTTTTTTTTTCTTACGCTGTTCTTCGTTTTTTTGCCTTTCTTCTTGTAATTCCCGTGTAAATCCTCTTATTCCTCGTTTTCTTGCGGTTTTTCATTGGTGCTTTCGCGTAGTATTCTGACGGGCGTAGCTCTTGAGATTCTAAACACAAGTTTTCTTTTTTTTTTTTGCTTGTTTGTTTTTTTCTTTCTTTCATTTGGTTCTGGAAGACGAGCGCTTCTTCTTCGTAGCGCTTTCTTCTTGTGGGAAGGAGTTCCTTGATCCGATTCGACGACGAGCTCTCGAAATCTTAGCTTCAAAAACACACTCTCTCTCTCTCTCTCTCTGTGCGTGTCAATTATTTTGTCAACGCGTGTTTCCTCTATGCACAAACAGCTCTGGTTCTTTTGTCGTCTCGAATCAGAGTGTCGCGAGACTTTAAAAGGGTGCAAAATGAATCGGTTCGATTGCCTATTTTACGGGAATTGTCTAAACACGTGGCACACGACGACGAAACTTCCTCTTGATCGTACGGATGATCTTCGTTTCGGGGAAAAAACAAGGATGGCCAGGAACTCCTTTTTACGCGCGGAACGGATTAGTTTAAACCGCCGACACCTGGGCGTCTTCATCGTCTGGAAAAATTGTAATGTCTCCGTTTAACCATCATTTGACTCGTCTACTTTGACTCGATCTTAAACATTTAATAATCGGTACCTACGTAATATTATTGGGCATTCGTAGCTCATTTCTTTTTATACTTTTTCCTGTTTAACGTTTTTGAAAATTACGATTAAAGAACAATGCGTAACTTAAGATTTATTGAGGGAATGTTAAATAAAGAAAATTCTATGATACTTTAGTTAACATTTGTATTCGATACTTTTTTTTTTGTGAAACTGCAATTTCTAAATTTTTCTACAAAGGTACTACACGCACGATTGATTATGAATTTTAATGACTGAATGAAGTAGCTAATTTTTAACAATTTCAAACTTTACTATTTACTACGAAGAGCTAGAATTATCGTGCTAATAAGCTTGGCTAAATTTTAATACTTCGCTACGTTTACTAATAGTGATAGCATAATATTGTAACTAAATCTAAGAAAATCTCACGTTTTACTAATTATTCTAATCTTAACAGCGTACGTGACAAAAGCTGTATCTCTAATTACTCACTACTATACTATTAATGGATACTTACAATTTGCAATACAAAAATTACAGTTTCAACACTAGCTAACGTGAATATAACAGAGAAAAAAAGAAACCACCGAAAATTTCAATGGAAAGTCAAAGAAATTAGAAACAAATCAAGATCATTCGTTCGTCAAAGTAGACGCAAGTCGTTCAAAACTAAAATGTTCGTAAAATTCCATAGAGAAACCAGCTGAAAAATGTACAAATAACACATACTCTATACACATAATCAAAGATAATATCAAATCGCTCGAATTAAAAGGGAGATCGTGAAGTAATAATAACGTGCAATAAAATTGGACGCAAGCAAGCTGGACACATGCCTCGACAGAGGTAACACGAAATTATACACACGATCGCAAAGAAAGGTGAAACATAAAATATATCGCCATTCTTTGGTAATTGCAACGATCTCGCAACAAGCTTCCAAACATCAAGTGCATGAAACATCGATATAACAATTGCAACTGGTTCAGCATGATTTTTGTCGCGGTAATATGCAGATTTATTACATATATATATATAAATGAGTGCAGCGCGCTAAACCTTGCGTAAGGGTAAAATAAAAAATAAAAAAAAAGAAACATATAGGGGGGGGGGGGGGGAATAAAATAGGAAACAGAACACACGAAAAGTTAAATTATGCACACAGAGAGAAGGCGTATTGTGGTTACACAGGCACTTCGCATTAGAAATGTACAAGTGAAACAGATATATAAGGTGTCGTTATTTACAGTCCGCTGTCGAGGGGGGGAAATAAATAAGGAAACATGTACATCGAATAACAAACAGCAACGATTGATAGAATCGTCCATCGACTTGGTGTGTGTCCATACATACACTTGTATATACTTGATCGATAGAAATCGCTTAAAGGTAGAGAGACCGGTGTTGTGTAGTGTTCATTGCATTGTCCAACGGAGAAAAGACGATTCCACGACGTGTGTGACGTTTTGAGGAACGTTTCGAACTGTACGTTGGAAGAATAAAAGTTCACTATGCTACGATCCGTGTGTTCGAGAGGTCGGAGAGATATAGTCGTGATTCTGTGTTCAACGTGAGAATCGCGCGATGCTCTGAGATTTTTCACGGTGAAAAATGTTATCGAGGGCGGCGATACGTGGAAGGAGCGAAAATTAAATTTGAATGCACTCTTAACGATCTTTCAGACATGATACGCGCACTTCGATCTGCAATTTCTTTTAGTTTGGATAACAGGTGATAATTTAGCGATTCGAAAGTCGGAACAGTTTTTTTGCAAATTGGTCGAATGATAATACGAAATGAAAAAAGTATTAAGTAGACGCGAAAATTATAAAATTCTGATCTTGCCGATGCAATTTAAATTTGGTAGATAAAAAAATTGGAATAGAATTATAAAATATGTATAAATGTTTCGATTTAATGTTACATGATAAATGACGTATAGAAGATAAATAAAAATATTAAAAATGTGAGACGTGTGATGCGCGTTACTAATTCAAGTTGGCGCAACTTTTGCTCTCAGCAAGATAGAAAGTCGATATTAGTTTGTGTATCGTGTTCATGTCTGAAAATAATCAGCAAAAATACACCAAAAAAGAGATGCAGTCATTGCGCAGCAAAAAGCGAAATGCTGACAAAATCAAAGACTGTAATTAACATTTTTCTCCGTGCATTATCGATATCTATGATGAGACTGATATAATACTGCTACATTCTAACCACTTTAATTCTTTAATTCTTCGTTAATTTTAAGTAATCAGTAACAATATTACCTATTAATACCTGTAAAAATGTTAAGAAAAGGTACTGATACTATTAACAAGAAAATTCTCCCGTACAAAATGTACGAAAAAATACTGTAAAAGATTGAACTATTCTCTAAACATAAAAAACCACTTTATAAATCTCCTCTTACAAAAAAAAATAAAGTATAAGTTAAGAGAAACTTTCCTACTTTAAAAGTTTTATGTCATATCTTTGAAAGCATTTCAAAAGAGCTTCTTATTTTTACACAGTGGTCTTTTACACACAAGGCAAATTCTACTGGAAGTCTTGCTCTCTTCCAGAAAAATCATAGTCGCTATTTAACTCGCTACCATATCACACTAACTTATCCATTCCTCTAATAACGTAAAAGATTAATGCAGAAACTTAATGATCTATTTAAAACCACACTACTTAAAATAATCTATCCGTGTGTATATATATCATATCATTCGCATCACTGTATCGATAGTGGTAGGGAGCGCAAGCCTCGAAGGACGGTAAAAATTCGAAAAAGAAAAAAAAAAAAAAAATATTATATATAAGTATAACGTTTAAGAATAATAAACGTCTAGAAAAACGTGGTAGGTACGGTAGTAGATTGTATTGTAGATAGCGATTGTGTTTGTTTTGTACCATCTTCATGATCGTTCCTGTAGGTAACACCCTCGTGGCTGTGAGCACGGCCAAGCCTGTGCAACCTTGCCATCTGCGCTGCAACTTTGTACGCAGGCGGTTGACGAGACTGAGTACTACCCACTCCCGGGCGCATCGTCGTCATCGACGTCATGGTAGTCATCGTCGTTGTAATCGTTGTCCCAGCTCCAGGGGGTGGAAGTCCCGTCGGTACTCCGAGACCCACGCCTACTCCTAATCCCGTAGTACCTGAAAACCCTCGACTCTCTTTCTCTCGATCTCTCACACCCCTGCTCTCCCTCCTCTGCTCCTTAACACAACCGATCGCCCCTTAATCCTCCGCCAAATACATCGTCGTTTGCGATTTTGAACGAGTACGATTTATACAGGAACTTAAATATCGTGAGAAATACAGCGAAACACGAAAGTCTCTAAACGTACGTTACTTGGTTCGGTATTTTAGATTTTTATCGTATATTACAGTATATTTATTATAACATGTATTATTATTATATCACATTACTTATTTATTATTATTATTATATTATTTCAATTTATTTGTATGTATATATACTTCCCCATTATTCTTACGCGTTTGTGCATTTACGCTTTGTTTTCGTGTGCGTACTTCTTATCGAATGCTGTACTTCGAAATACTGTTTTATATTGTTATACTAAAGGGCTTCAACACGTTGAATAATGTAATAATAATAGTAGTCAACGATAAATGGTAGAATACATTACAAATTTTCGATAGAATTCCATTGCAAGTTACTGGACTCGAAGTATTAACCCTTTACACCTCAAGTTTCTTGAACTTTTGCGCACCATGTTACGAGTCAATTTGGGCCGAAATGAAAAATGGATATTTAATAATTTCTTTCTCGAATATACAATGCGTGTAAAGTTCATGGACTTTTTTATATTATTAACCCTTTCGCTACAGCATTTAGACATTGAAAACTCTCTCAATGCATAGGCGATATTGCAATAATTTACAAGCGTAAATTATTATTGTAATATTTATCATATTTACGTAGCTATGAAACTGTATCCACGATATGTAAAAATTTGAATGCCTCGTGTTACATAGAAAAAGATACTACTAATAAAAACTCAGAGGTATTAACAGTTTCCTATTCCTCTTCAAGAGAGAACAAAAAGAAAGAAAAAGATGGCGAAGTAACGGAGCCCGCCGTACTCGTTCAGAATTCGCGTGCTCGAGAGAAATGACCAGGAGAATACAAGAAAACTGCGTATACAACAACACTCGTTATTCACCGCTAGAGTTCAGAAACCCAAGAAGAGAAAAGCACAGAGAAAACCAGTTAATGTGTACCCTGAAAAGAAGCCTCAATTCTCCGTTAATCCTGAAGAAAATCGCGACTCAGAAAAAAACACGGTCACACACGACGGTCGATGCAGAAAAAAAAAAAAAAGAACGCACACGTTTCGATAGATACGCACGCACGACCTACATAGGTGTAGAGCAGGCAACGAGATACTCACGTGAGATTGTTAGCGTGCGCACGCCAACCCTTCGAGCAAGCGATTAATACAGATTAAAGCCAATCATCGCTATACATATCAATGGAATGCCTCGCAAACCCGACACACAGACACGCTGCTTCCGGTCGGTACTTTCATTTACCAATATTTACCATTCATACCGAATTGGTATAGCTGGTGAAATCTGTATAGCAAGTTCGTGAATTAAACCCTTTGTTAGAGGCACACAAGGATGATCACCATAACTACCATTATTTAAGTACCATTATTCCTTTAAAAGAGCACCGAACAATTAGGGGGTCGCAACTCTACAACGCGATACTATAATTACTATTACCGCCAAAGCGACTGGTCGCCAATTTAAATAAAATATTAAATATTGTGATAAGAATAAAAATATTGTTGATAAAAATTGTATGAACTTGTAGCAGCGGTGCATTTTTGAGAACATTCCGCGATTTATTTGTACGAAATATCAATAAAGATTTAAAGATTGGACCATATGTTTTTTTTCGATCGCTTGTTATTTCTATTATTATTATTATTCTTTATTAACGAGATTTATAAGCCCTTTTTAAAAAATAGCTTTAACATGTAGTTACGTAAAATTTGAGACGATATACATATTGAATGGAAATAAAGACTAATTAATTAGATCGATGAGTACCGAGTGCGGAAATACGTAACATTTTAAAAGACGTCGTATTTCTTTGGTACCAATAAGTAAATTTTATTCATCGATAGTTCGATCTGTTACGATCAGGATCAAAGAAACAGTGGCCTTAATTATTTTATCCACTTTAAAAGCAACATATTGAGAAGCTCAAGTCTCTCAAACTAAAAATTCTTCGAAATAATACTACTTCGATTTTGAACAGCTTCGAATAGAATCTCGCTATACAGATACCAGCTATACGATCTTATTCAATTCTCTATTGTTTACGCAATCATTTTTATTACAGATCCGTATCACCCAAAGATATCAATATTATTCTACGGCATGCATTATTCTATCCGGAAGCAACGCAATGAAATAGTGAGAGAACAGATGTACGAAGAAGTCAGCCCAGTTGCAAGGAGAGAAACTCAAAGACAGGCAAGACAATCGCGGACTCACCTTGAGGATTTTGGGGTTGGTGATGGTGATGATCGTAATAATGTTGGTGATGGTGGTGGTGATGATGATTGTGGTTGTGATTCTGGTTGTGGTTGGCAGGAAGCGGAGGTAACACTGCTACCGCGTGAGGGAACGGAGGTGCACCACCTCTCAAAACAGACCCTGCACCACACACAGGCCACATACGGAATGTTTCTTTACAAAATGTACAATTTTCACACACCGAATCACCGTCGGTAAATATCTTTTTCCTTTTTTCTCTTCTCCTGTTTCTTTTTTTTTTCTTTCCCCTCCCCATTTTTAGGAGACCGAATACAGGGGAGACGGAGAAATCGCGCGAACATTGATATTTATACAGTTCCGGACGATCGAGAATTTCGAAATCCGTCAAATACGAAGGAAGATTCCTAGAGTGAGTGCCGTGAGCGGATCGCTTAAAAATTGGGTCGGAAAGTTTATTATAAAACTTTTATGTATGCGTGTATGCGTGAAGAATGCCCCTGCGTAAAGAAGAGAGTCTCTGTGTAAAAGAAGCTTCAAGCGATAAACGTACTGAAAGCGATTGGAACTCCCGGGATAGAAGCGGCTATAAAGCACGTTTACCTACGTTATCGGCGCAACGCTCGGCTAAACGGTAAATAAATGAAGTATACCGGAGAGCATGTGATATAAAAGAGTGTGTCTATATACACACAAATATATATATATATATATATATATATATATATATATGTATATATGTATATACAGGTTGCAACTTTGTGTTAAGTCTTTGCGAAGTTGCACGGAGCTGGTTTTTTTTTTTTTTAACTACCGTAGACGAGAGACAATGAAGATGAGTGGCCATGGGACATACGTTTTCAACGTTAGAATCTAACCGTGACCCGACAGTGAAACGAATGATTCGGAGGAGTAACTACGACTGTGTGAAACGGCAAACTGTAATGAGAAAACATTACTTCGGTTACTTCAACCTCAAACAATCGAGAGAAAAAAAAAAAAAAAAAAATGAAGTGAGAAAACAGACGTGACACAATTACTCGAAGGATATTCGTATACAAGGGCGGAAGGGTTACGAAAATAAACCAAGAACGTAGAATACGCTTTTCTTTTGTAAAAAAAAAAAAAGGTAGTTTTCAATCAAATTAAATTTAAAGATTCGCGGGTTGCCGCGTGAACTTAATTCTCTTCGAACATTATTTTTCTACTAATGAACGATGCTAAAATTCGCGATAAAAATTCATAATACGTTTATTAACCATTACACCAATTTACATTTACGTAGTTGAACAAATTAGTAAATTTTCGCGCATGCAAATCTTTGTTGTATAAAATAGAAAATTAAAGTTGCGAACTTTAACCCCCGCGCAATTCATTCAATAAAGTAAATGCAAATTAATAAAATGGTTCGTACATGTAGTCCCAGTATTTATCAAGACATTATTACTATTTATTAATAAAAAAAAAAGCCTGAAGATAGTTAAGTGCACGCGTTCTCGGCAAATCTCTTAAACGTAATTTTCTCCAAAACAAAGCCTCTCATCCGAAAAGTTTTATTCTATATTTCCGATCTATTTTTACACGTAGAGTCCAACCCTTCTAAGCCCAGTATAGTCATCAAGAGTCTTACAACAAATATCACACGTTTCCAAAACGAATCATTCTCTAACTACCAAAAAAAATATGTATAACGATACAGGTCACACACTACTGAAAAAAAAATCAAAATAAAAGAAATTTTCTCTGTACGATCACTTTTGCGATAACAGTAAAAAAGAAAGGAAAACAGAGACTCATTTAACATCCAACCGTACCACGGAACGAAACTTTCACGCAGTTACTATGTCAATCAACGACATACACGATATACACGATGACGCTTTAATAATGAACGGAAAAAAAAAAAAAAAATAATAAAATAAAACAAAAAGAAATGTAATTTTATCTCGTTGGACCACTCCGGATTCTTTCTTTGCTTCTACCTTCTAATCTACGGTCTACGGGCAATAAAGGGGAAAAAGACAAGGTAATGAGCACGAGCTTGTGGAGTTGTTGTTTTTTTTTTGTTGTTGTCTCTTTTCGTTTTACGTACCTTGCATGGCGGAGTGCCGTCTTTGAGGTGGCGGTGGACTACCACCAGCTTCTACGCTGCTTCCGCTGTGGCTGTCCAGTTGTGTACTGTGACCACTGTCACTGCTCGTCACCGAACCTACGCACACGTCCCCAAGACACTTCTATCACTACACATTCTAACCCAGTTCTCGCCCTGATGCGCCCGCTAACTGCTAATTATCTAACAGAGATTAATCGAGCTCGTCAGACGCGTGTAATTCCACTCTCTTTCTCTCTCTCTCTCTCTCTCTCTCTCTCTCTCTCTCATTCTTTCTCTCACTTGACAAATCACAAAAACATAGTCAGAGTAACGCCTCTGAGAATTTCGGCTCGATAAGAGTCGCGCTCGCACAGCGTTTGTTTTTCGATGCACGCCTATATATCAGAGATCGGTCCTTCTGTAAGCGACTAATTTCACTACTTCTAACAAAGACTCAAGAGATATTTGCAAGTATATATATAAATGTTCCTGAAAATGAAGATTCTGAGAATCTTCGCTTTAATTAATCGTTTAATTCGAACTAAAGAAACTATTAAGACAGCTTCTAATATATGTATATATATATATATATAAAAATTGACACTACTATCTATGCAAGTTATTCGTATATAAAAAGTAATGAAAAAAGAAATAAAAACTATATAGCATTAAAGAAATCGTTGAAGGATGTGATTCACGCGTCCGTATGTCCCATGGTGAGTGATCTAAAAATTGAAGCTAGACGTGCTTCGCCCTGGGATCAGTATACCGTGATATGTATATATAACACGGGACACGATATAATATTGATCGAAAAGAAGCGCGAGCTAATCGGCGTACAAGATGCGTGTAAAATGGATAAGCTAAATATAAACATGGAACATTTATGAATTGCGTAAACGGCTGTGCAGCGTGCATATAAAATGAGATATAGTTTCTTAGAGATTTGCGAGACCTGACCAAGTGTGTACGGTCAATTACGAGCAATGAAAAGTGCACTTTGATTTTGGTACGTTCTCGCGAGATGTGTCTGCTGTATCGTGTTATGTATTGTCGCAATAAAACAACGTTCAAAAATCAAAACGAAAAGAAGCACCGCGTGTGTGGTTCATCATCTAAAGCTGGCAGTAATGTATAATAGAGACACAGAAAAAATGTGTAATGTGTGTCGAACGGTGTGATTGACAGCATCTCGCTTCGAACCATTTTTACGTGTGTCGGAAATCAATCAACTTACCACTGGTCAACGTTTTTCTTAACGGCTGAAGATTGCTCAGGCTGGTTACGCTACTACTTTCAGCGCTTAGATCGACAGGTGGCGGTAAACTGGAAGGAGTATCGCTATGGGATCTCTCATGCATAGGAACTCGGCTACCAGATCCTACTCTCCTAGGTGCACCGGGACTAGGCTCCAGTCCGCTGGAATGTAACGCCAATCCCGGCACTGGAAGCGGTGCTGGACAATGTTTAGGTTGGTACGGGCGAGTTTTGTGTGGATCGGACAGCGCCAACATTTTCCGTACTGCCTGTGGCGATGCCGCTCCGAACTTTGTACCTGCAAGTACAAATCGCTCAATGTTTAGATTAGTTCGTACTAGTTATACTAGTTTTTATATTACTTCTATATCAGTCATATATATATATTTTATAAAACACTTCATTTTTTTATTAAAACGCGATATGTGATAAGTTAATACGGTTGTAGTTAGGTTGGGTCTAGATAGTTCAAGCTAAAAGTTGCAACCAGAAGTCATCTTAAGCCGAAAGGTAAGTAATAAAGAATAAGTAGAAATCGCTTAATATCCGCGATTTATTACTCTAAGAAGAACGTAACAGCCAGGTAACGTAGAATTTTAAATAAAGTAAAAAGTTAACAAAAATACCGTACCTTGTATACTCTTTCTACCTTCACTGGTACTGCTAGCGCTGCTCGTAGTGGATAATGTAGGAGAAGGATGCCTTCTTCCTCTGTTCGCGCTAAGAGGCACCGCTGCGGCTATCGCGACAGCTCCCGCGTGAGGTTCGCATTCCACTGACAAAGCGTGCAATCGTTCCTCGTCCGTTATCACTTTCATATTGGCAAGGTATGCTTTCACTCTGCGGACCATCTGTGCCTCCTCGAACATCTTCTTCGGATTCGGCGCAGCAGTTGATTTCTTTCGCCTTTTCACCGTTGCCGTTTGTCCTCCTGGGCATTGCAACACTGTTAGTGAAAACGAATGGTCACATCGTTGCTTCCGGTTCTACGTAATCGAGTTATGTTACCTTGATTGCCGGTGGTCATTTGATTTAACGCGACCATGGCTGAGCTAGGTGGCTGACCGCCCCTTTCTAACATTATTGATAAATCGTAGGGCGAAGAACACATGTTTGTTAACGTTCGTACTTCTTTCGCGATCATTCTCAACTTTTCGAAATTCACCAACCCTTCTACCCTGGAATCGTTGCCGAGGTGTATAAACGTTAAATCTTTCTTCACTACTGGATAAAATGGAATCTAGAAAGGAAACGAAATATTTAATACTATTACAGTGAAAGGAAAAGTAAAGCGATAACTTACTATAGGTGGTTGAGTTTGTTCGGATGCCACCAATTGTCGGTATTTGCTCATGTTTCGGCTAGGGTCCATTAATTCTTGTAAATCACTGAATAGTCTTTGATATTTCGTTGGCAGTTTTTCCCAAGAAGCTCTTAATCTTGATACAGCTCCGTGACCCAAACCAGATACGATCGCAAACATGGAATTAAAATTTTTGCATTCCTTGCATTGGCCTATATTTATAACAAGAAGAACGTGAGGAAAAGCAGCGGAGTAAGAAAACGTCGATGACTAAGAAGGATTAAGAAACTCACGGGCTATTTTTATAAATTGTTTTATTATTTTGCTACGTCGAACGAGGTTGTGCTCAGAACAAACTTCTGTCACAACCCAAAACATTTCTCTGTTGACTAGTTCTGCGAATTGCCTGAGCATAGGCACTCCGTACCTGCTCTTTAATTCGAATAGATCATCCACGTATTCCGTAGATTCGATTTGCCTGATAATAGCAGTCGAATCAATATCTTCATTTCGCGCGAAACAAATTATACGAGAATAAAGAGGAAAAGTATATTTAACTTACCTGAATATACTGAAGTCTTGTAACGTCAATTGAATTGCAACTTCAACGGCGTTTAATTGTAAAAAGTGTACTTGAGATTCGCGAATGAGTTCTGGCGCTTGTTCGTCCGCGACCAGTGTCTCTGAGATACCATTGGTTTTTAGATAATATCGAGAACTCAAGCCGATTCGTTCCGCGAGATTTTGCAATGTATCAGGTAACCTGCGTTGCTTAATCATACCCCCCTCTCCAACGCTAACTTCCGCTAAAGAGAAGTTCGAACTGCTCTCTGTTATACCAAATTCTTGCAAAGCAAGCATTACCACCTGAAAAGAAGTATTAGCATACAAGCAGAAATCTTCGGCCGTGCGTATTACAGACTTCCCACGATAAATGCACGCGAGAAGTATACGATAAATGCACAACTTTTATCTCCCCTATTAGTGGAATTCCTCTTAAATGCACGATGCTCGTAATATCATCCGGAATTGAATATCCGTGTGAGATAACGTAAATGTAACACAACAAATTCTTTATTTTTGTACAAATTCGTTTAACATATTTCTGAGAGTTTTCTGATCGAAATAAGACCAAACGCGGTATAATTCGCCGTAAATTATACCGTGCTTTGTCCCATTTTAATCAGAGAAACTTCACAATTACACGGGTAAAAGTTTTATTGACAAGAAATAAAAAACAAAATAATTTTACGATTGCATTAACAATATCTCATTCTTGCGAGAGCAATATAGATCGTCAAGGGAAGCCGCGGCATTTCTCTTTCACTTGCTGTCTCCTTCTGCGTTCGACGCTTTCGGCAAAACACGAAGAACATAGGACTACCACGATAATCGCAAGCGTTCGGTCGCAAACGATGCGCAATTATCGTGGAGAAGTCTGTATCTCCAAAGATTAAGCATATTTACCTCGTGCGCCGTTGTTTCTTTGTGGATAAGAAGATATTTACAAGTTTGATCGGCTTTGTAAACTTTCAAGACGTGTTCCGGATAGTCGGGCGCCCTTAAGTCGTCGTAACAATACAACGACGTAAGGTCAGGATTACTTTTAGAGTGATAAAGGTTCGTAGTGGTCTGCGAAAGTCCTCCTGTGCCCGGTGGTGTATGCGGAGGTGCGAAAGGATCGTCTACGTGCACTCCATCGCTGTAAAGTGAATCACTATTTTTTTTTAGAATTCCTTTCGGGATTCATATTTCCATGTACAGTAGACTCCCGATTATTCAGCCTCCGCTTTAATCGGCCACATTTTTGTTGGCATATCCCGTAATTATTCACTCTCATATGTAATTTTAGTCATACGTATTGGTCATTGTTTAAATAATCTTCTTCTTACTAACTTCTTTTCCGTTCGTACTATATCTCTGAGTACAGGCTTCCGCACTTCGTTCTCACATTTTAAGCACGTGACATATTATTTTTCGGAAAATGACGTGACAGTGCATTCATGAACGAAACGAAATAAAAAAAAAAAGACGGAAAAAGATCGCCGACCGTATGTATAAATAATAAACACACTATAAATATATTTAACATTAATTGTTTTTGGCATATACATAACAACCTATAAAACATGCTGTCGGATCAGCCGATCACTGGTTTATCCGGAAGTGATCTGGTCCGATCGGGAATCTACTGTATAAATGAAAAAAGTATACAGACATGCTCGTAACTTACTTAATAGTATTCTTTGGCAGTATATTCATTTTCATGAGAGCTTTTTGTAATCTTTTTTTCGGTCCAAGCGTCATGAATCCTTTGTGATCCTTTTTAGCATCTTTACAAGGAGAAACGTTAGAATCGGGTATTAACAGCGGAACACCGCCCACCAAAGGATTCAATGGATTCACTGGGGTTATTGGATCCACATGCGTGGACAACCTTGCACGTGGATCCGTTTGTAATCTCGAAATCTCTGGTTTGTTCGCTCTTCCCCGCGGCCTCGGCGAATCATCTGGCATCTGAAGCATTTCTTTAAACGCTACAACAGTAATTCATTGCTCGCATAAAAGAAGGTATAATCCACAAGTTTATTGTTTCTACGCGACGCCACATACCAAGTAAGTTCGATTTAACTGTGATACTGAGATGAGTGGATCCTCGTAAAATTTCGAGAGCCCTGGCATGATTCACGTGCTCGAAACTTTGTCCGTTTACTTCTAAAATCTGATCGCCCCGTTTTAAACCGACATCCTCGGCTTTTGACTTTTTATCGACTTTCGAAATAAAAATGCCAAAACCCCTTTCGTATCCCCCCAAAATACTAAAATGCAACACCTCGTCCCTCGAGGGCCTTGCTAACGTTACGTTTCGCGTTCGCGCTTTTGCTGCGCACGCGATATTTAATAATCTGCAATTTATTACATAACATAAGTATCTTAAATACATATATCGTTCTATGGTTCTCTAATTCCTATGCCGATATAAACCTTTGCTGCCCTTGCATCTTCTCCCTTTCCAATCCAGCTTCGAATGCCTCTAAAAATTCCATCATAGCTGGATCAGTCTCGAAGTCCGTGAAATGATTATTCACCCAGAGGAGCACTACACGGGCAACTCTGTCTCTGACTTGTGCTTGATTGAACCAGTCTAACAATTGACTCGCGACTAATAAAGGACTATCGATAAACGTTCGATGAGTTAATAAGAAATCTTCTATATAAGTGGGATCGGTAATACTGTTTTCTTCGATAAGCTGTAACATTAAACGTTCGGGAGTCCCGCGAATAACTACGTGACCCCTGCGTGCTCCGCCGTCTAAAGCACCCCTTAATTCCGTTACTAGAATCACTCTCCCGTTTTCTTCGTGCCGCCTCGTATTCTCTTCGCCTTGATGTTGAATTCTAAAATAATCCGCTTGCGTGACGCATACGAATTGACAGTCGTCGCATCTGAAACGGGAATAAATTCTGTTAGCATAAGCTTCCTCGTTCGATAACTACTAACGACGGTAAATTTCTAACGCGGGTACTGACTTTGTCCTCATAACACCTCTATGTAAAAGTCTTTCCATAGTGGGCAAGATTCCAAAACTATCGCCGAGGTGCAATTGTTCAATTTCTCCATTGCTATGCTCGATTTCCACAGCACCATTAATAAGCACGCTCCAACTATCTAACTCTTCTCCATCGTTTAATACTATCATACCGGCGCGTTCGACGACGGCAAACACCATAACAGCGCACAGCGCTCTTCTTACCGCCAAAGTCATATTTGTAAAGGCCTTTAGTTGTTGAGTGAATTCTAAGAGAGTTTCTATGTCATCCTCTGTTCTTTCCATAGGATCTTTTTCTAAACATTCTCTAACTGGATCACGGACAGTCAAGCTCTATAAACAATAAAAAGGAATGGATTAATTAAATCATTCTTGGCTTGAAAAGTTTATATATGTATTTAAAAAAGGGATATACTTACATCCATGCTCTCTGCTAGATCTTCTTCTTCGTCGCTGTCCACTATGGATTCGACCAGTCCAGACAGATCAACATCATCTGCATCTGCATCTAATGAACTTTGTACAGATGTCATTGTGTCTGAACCACTGTACGCCGAACTTGTGTCACTCGAATGGCTGCTTCTATTGGACTTTTGGTACAGCTCTGGCCTGCCTGTCAGGCCTTGAGAAAACTATAAAAAAAAACGATTTTCCAATTAGTTATACATATACTTTATTATAAACAGTTATTATTATATAAATTTCGTCTATTTCGGTAATCATTATTAAAATTGCTTGGCAAATAGGTGTAGAATAAATTCAAACGGTAAATGTTTATAACTGTTTCGATGTATTATTAAACGTTAGGTATATCGTAATATTTTCGCATTAATTAAACATGATTAACATTCGCTATGTTATTGATACACTCTCAAGTATGCAAACAAATGTGTTTACATTAGTTGTTGATGACAAACGATCCCGATACAAAGCAACGCGTTTCTTCATCGCGATGTAATCACAATTGTAAACAACAGAGCACGGGGTGCAGTCCAAGAAAATATATATCAATGCACCGTTCGGTTGATTACGAGGACGAGAGAAAAAGGAAACCTACGAGAATAAACGTGCGACAATCTATCATCCATGCATCGACATCGATCTGTCAATCGGCAGGAAGAGGCTGCAAAGAACGGGATCAAGAAACATGTAGGACAAAAACATGGGCTTCTATGTACGAGGAGCGGTGCTCGTTTACGGAATAGTACCAGGAATGGGCGTGATGGGGACAGGCTCCGTTCGTAACTTAGGTTAGGTTGCCAGACATGACATCACGCACGCAACATCGAGCGGCCAGAGAGAAAACGGAGCGCGGAAAAGGGAGACAGAAATAGTGGGCGCACGTATATCTAAACAAAAACATCGTGACATCTGTCATCCCACGGTAATCAGCGGCTATCGTTTACGCTCGTCCATGGTAACGAACCGTTCCAACGAAATCTCGCGAACGGGGAAAGTATCGCGGTTAAAACCAAGGCCATTTTGAGCCGCGGGAGATCTCCGTCAAGACTCACTTGGTATATGCCGAAGGCGTCCATCCTATCCTCTTACTAATGGCACTTGCACACACACACACTCTCTCTCTCTCTCTCTTTCTCCTCTCTCGTCTTCTTTACAGATCACGAGGAACAGTGTAAAAAACAATTAACGTGCGACCACATTCTCTTTTCGTTTGCCCAAGATTCGATTGAACTCGCGAATCTCGTAGCTTTCATTCGCGAGCGCATATGCGGCCGTATTATACACGCAGCAACACGACGACGTGACCTTCTTTGTATGCGTTTACGAAGCTCGTGGCGCGTCTGATAGTGCCCCGTGTCATGGGCCGTCAGCTTTGCCGAGTAGCGGACATGGGACTGCCTCTTGTCCCTCCCCCACCCTTCCTCCTGCCATCGGCATTCCCTTCGAAAGTGTAGGGTCACGTGACCTGAACGAGCGGCAAACTTCAGGTCCGTCGCAACAGGGGGGCGCACGTTGGGGGGCCCACCTGTAGCTTCTGACTATACCACTAACAAAACACTTCTCTCTCGATGACGCGACGAAAATATCGAAATTTTTGCCCTTGCACCTCGTTAATAGCCAATTATCGACCACATACTGCTTTGCTACACTATTTTCTATGAATGAGTATGTCTCGGTACTTTGTTTCGTGTTATTCAAATAGGGAGCACATATTAAGGAAGTTTCTTGAGCATTTTCTTTTGTTGGTTGAATAGTTGATTATTCGATTGCAATGTTATCGCAATAATTAGGTTTGTTAATAGCTGGATCACGTATAGTATTAATATAGAATTAAGTACAAGCATTGTGGAAGTTTCGGTAACAAGGAAAATGTAGTCTCAGGTAAAGTTTTGTGTAAAGAAAGTAAACCGGAAGTCAAGGATCAAGAATAAATAATAGTAATAATAATATTAATATTCCGCTACGAAAGACGTATATACACGGCCTCAAAAGCTGAGGAATCATTTGCAAAAATGATACGTATAAATTCTCCGCGATATATAATATGATTTCTATTACGAATGATACATATTCTATCACAGTTAATTACGCAAAGTATGCAAGCATTTGTGCTCATACTGTTCCCATATTTTCTTTTCCTTTCTGAGCTTTTAATTTCAAAGCACCGTAGCGAAAGGTTTAAAGCTCGCTTCGATAATAAGATCGAATCAGTCCAGTCGGATGATTTCTAATTAATTTCTTACCAATTTGTAAGCTTAGCGAGAAAAAAGTCCGCGATGAAACTCGACAGATAAGGCATATGCGAATTGCTAATTCAATATGCTGGCGGGGAGAACCGGCGGTCGACTATACGGCGCGAAGAAATAATTCATTGAAATCAATAAGAGCTACTCTCGCGAAGATGCATTGCATAAAATTCTCTCGGCCTCTCTGCGTGCAGAATTGACGACCACACTCGTAGCGAGACGAAACGCGGGACTTAAGGGGGTGATCGTGTGAAGCGAGCTTAAGGAGTCGACGGTCGGTCAATCGTCAGTCGGTAAAACGATTGAGAGAGAAGGAGGATACACAGGAGAAGAGAGTGTACCGGTCTGCTCAAAGCATCCAATATATACAGCGGATAGTAACTGCTCAAAGGCCACTGGCCGACCCGACGGATGATTTATACGACCCGTTATGTCGTGCCCATGTCTCACTTTTCCTTTTGTCCTGCTCCACAGAGAGACTTTCCAAATTGCTTCTCCCATTCAGTTTCTTCCTACTCGAGAGCCAACAGCAGCAGCAGCAGGAGCAGCAGCAGACAACTGGCATACCAGTGCATGCCACCGATGTGCATTCCACAGACTCTTTAGGGGAGAGCCACTCTAATGTAGATCATCTTACTCGCACGCACGCGTTGCGCGCTTTTAACGAACTTTCGATCCGGAGCGCGATGCCCCGAGACTTCGGTAACTTAAGTGAAAGCTTCAATCATTGGCCAAGTACAGGATAGACTATTCATTTACAGGAAACATCATTCATTTACAGGAAACATCGTGTAAATTACACAATAAAATTCCGGTCGCGTAAAGGAGCAGAGGTTTTTTGTTACACCCCTCACGATTTGGAATGATTATATTCAACGCGATCATCAAAGTTAATAAAGTTAAGCCTCAGTTACGACCTTTCTTAAAATACACGAATCACTTTGTTATTAATTAATAGAACTTTAAGATATTAAAGGAAAGATATTGTCAAGTCATATAGAATAATACGAAACGCGTAACGAACCATGTTTTGTTATATTTCGTTAATAAATCACCCTTTAGCAAACGGAAAAAAACTGTTTTCTTGAAAATTTTAATTTTGCCACTTTCAGCGAATCCTTTATTTATTTTACAATTTTCAAAATGCAACACCTGCTACAAAACGAAGTTCAGCAGCTTGAATGTAACGATTACTTAATTTAATGACCATATTAAGTAAGAGCAACATATTTAAGGAGGAAACGAGTACTCGAAGCGGGCAGAAAAACAATTTTCTTCGTGTACAACGCACGGGTAAATCGCGTATCTTGGGTTACGTTCCACTTTCCAGCGTAGGAAAATCTTTTCTCGCTTTACAACGATCGCTATTTACTCTTCGCAGCTCGGTAAATTTTCCTCCTGCATATACGCTGTGTGTCGATGCAAATAAGAAAATTCACCAACTGATAAAACTTCTCCTTCACGGGGGACGCGACGAGTGTGCATTTGAAATGCATGAGATAACGTGCAACGCGGGAAAAAAAAGCCTCAAAAGTTTACCGCTAGCCTTGCTTTCAACCAATCGGATCTCGTCCTCTTTCTCGTTCTTCTCTTTCCCTCTTTCTTTTTCGATTAGGATAAACACGTGGGTGTACGGAACATACGCATCACGTATCGACCGCGTCGAACTTTCTTTCAATGATTTGCACATCGATGACGTAAGGCAAAACGACGGTGAACATCGTTGCCAGGAAAATGATAAGCAAAAGTGCATATTCTTCAAGGTAACGATAGATAATGGCTCGCAGGATTCAGTCTGATACAAATATGTACGGCTTTTTATCGACTCTAGTGAACTAAAACGAAATGTAGTCGCGTATATTGTAGTAGACAAGGGAAAAACTTTAAGGGAAGCAAAGAGTAAAAAGTTTAAGGATCGATATTTAAGGATTACAGTTAGCAGATTAAACGGTAGCAATATGATAGATGGTGATTATATAGTTTATCTAGAGTCCTTAAATCTAGAGTTTATATATAAAGTTGTTGTGCATAGAATCTTAGCGGAGAATTAATTTATTGGTGGTTATAGGGTTGATAGATGTAATTTAGTAATATCGATGAAATGGGTAAGTATAACTATTAGCGTAGAATTGTAAGATTTTGTTTTGGGACAACTCCAGCCACAGTTTACTTATCAGGTAGCTTATAAGTAAGTAATTCAGGAATAATTACGGAAGTTCGTCCAAACCCAAAAGGAAAGGACTACGTATGAATAAATAAATAAAATAAATAGTCGTATCTATCTAGGAACGTGGAGAGATAGTTTAAAGAACTATATCCTTATGGCAGAATAATTAATTGTAATTATGGGACTCTAACAAATAGTGATAGTAGAATGTATATTAGTAAATATGTATATATATTAGTGGAATGTAATAAAAATTGCTCACGGTCTTGAAAAGAACTCAATGGAACGTTAAAATATTGTCGATTTTAAACCGACGTACATATTTCGTCTGGGAGGCAGGGTTCAGGTGGAAAAAGGAATGTCAATGTGAATGCATTCTAGAAATTCGACGGGACGGTACGCTTGCAAATTCTACCTGCAAGGGAGAAGAAAACGAGTAGGAAAGCAGATGTTTACCGTGTCATCGAAGACCAGGTTGACCTGTCGATGGTCGGTAATGGGATGAGGGTGCGGTGGTCGATGCATCCTTCCTCCATGCACTTCCGGATAGTCGATCTGCAAAAAAGAAAACCAGGAATACTTAGAAAAATCATTCAAATCATTTACAATATATCTAGGTATAGAAATACTAGATAACTACGTCATTACTTATTAACAGGCTATGGATCTTTACGCAAATTCAACTTTGTATCATTGGAAACGAAGAAATGGGATTTAAGTAAAAACTGGTTTTACCCTGTAAATATTATAAGGTGCATTTTACATACTTTTATAGTCTTTTGCATGCTTAAGTTTCCTACAAATGCACAAAGATCCGCAGTCTAATTACTAGTGACAAATTGTACCTGTCGGCGACTTGGTTATTAAGTTTTAAGTTGCAGATTTTTGCGCGGAGATGATTTTAAATAAGTTCGGATAGATGCAATTTTTGTTAATTGGTCCATACGTTAATAACGCTGACGAGCAACCAAAGTTGATAATAAATATGCGTGTATTGCATAATGGTGTATGTTTTTGGTATTAGAAAAAGAGGGAAAATGAACAGAACCAGTATTGCGAACGTTATGAACTAGCAAAGATATGGAGAAGCACTGCGTGCAAATTATTCAATTTTGTTTTTCAATTATTCAGTACACGTGTAACGATATTGTGCACGTGTACACGTACGATATAATACACGTACTTGCGTCATTATTTCCAACAATTTTAAAAGGTTTAGTACGCTCTTTACTTTTATTCTTTTTCTCTGTTCCTTTTTCGTTTGACACTCACGTGTTATGCATAAGTCGCGTTTCATCGATAATCTGATTCAGGCAACGCAAGCTGCGCGCTCTCGTATTTTCTGGTTCACGTCAACCTTTCACCTTTTGCAAAGCACGGAACACTGCAGTCGGCACCCCTTCCGAAGCTTAAAAATATAGGGATTGTTTGACGCGTGCACCGCCAACCACATCGGCTTCAGAATACTAAGATAAGTTTCGCGAATTTATAGCGAAAAGTTTCCTCAACTTTGAGAGATGTTCGTCCCGAACAGCGGAATATTTTTAGTTGTCTAATTTGGTTATTGCAACCTGCTTGAAGAAGAACTTTCAAGCAAAAATATTTTTATACGCGTGCAATGAAACATTTTTCAATCCTTCTGTTGTTATAGTTAAAAAAAGCTTACGATAAATCGATACTGAGTTGTGATTGCGCGTCATTCGTTAGATCGGGTGGTAAATTTGCGTATGTTCAAAAGAGGGAATTATATTAACCCTTTGAGTGCTGTGAACGAATATTTTCAATGCGATACGCGAAGCTTACAAATTCAGATATATTAAAACGAAGAATGATTAGTACGATATGTTCGCGAAATATGAATTCAGAAGCGTTGTAATAATTAATAAGATGACGGTAGTGATGCTGGAGATAATGTTATTCGTGATATTTAATTAATTATTTAACACTCAAAGGGTTAATTTTAAGACATCGTGGTTGGGTTACATAAACTAGAACGTAATAAAAAGATCCAGCTGATTTTGTTGAATTTTTCCTAGAATCTTCAAAAATATCTAAAGTCTCTTAAACTTTAGTATTATTATTTTATTATTATGACGCTGCGAAATGACGGAAGCGAATCGTACAACTAACGTTCTTCATCAAAGTTATTAAACATTAAAATTCCTTACGGAATTATCATATTATTCACCTGTTTCACGTGAACTTGTTAAATTACATATTTCCATGTGCCTACACGTATTACAAAAATGCTTATATCTCCTTTCCCTCTTTCTTTTCGAAAATACTTAAAACATCCCAACAATTTTAGCCACTAAATGACCGCGAAAACAAAAACCCGAAAAAGATAGGGTTATAAAGTTCTTCCTCTGTAGTTTCCCTTTCGAATACATCTAAATCCCACTCTAACAATTTATCGCCAACACCGATCGAATTAATATTCCGCTGCGAAGCCGATCGGTTTAATTTGAAGCACGCGAATCATTGTCCAGCTGATGGCATCGATGTGGGAGGCATGTTTCGGATTTCTCTCGAGTGACACAAACAACGCGAGCGAGAAGCACAGCCGTGTTGTGCCGGAGAAACGACACCGCGCGCGTTGATAATCTAATCCGGTTCCACCTGCGATTCCTGCAGCTGCGTCAACTTCTCACCCCCTCGAGTTTGGCGCGTACAACATAAGGCTCGTGCCTCTTTTTCGGTCGACAAAGTTCCGTCGTTGAACGCGCGGAAAAAGGAAGAAGAGACGACGAGGGGAAAATAGGAAGGAAAAAAAAAGAGGAACGTAAAGAGGCACAGCAACGAGATGAGCGTGGTTCGGGGCCGGAACCCGTAGGCCGGACTTCCGGTAGATACGCCGATTATACTCGCCATTCACAGAACCGCTCCCTCGCGACTCGATTGTGTTACAGACGAGCACGGTATTTAGCCAATTTCAGGATGAAAGTTGAATTTCCACCAGTCGGGGACGATACAGGATTGGATGATTCGATTGGGAACAGCCGATGCGAAACCGTGCGCGCAGCGTGCAGGTCGCGAAAAAATATTGTTCGACACGCCGGAAATTAACGAAACGCCTTCCTCCGGCGCGCTGTTGGAAAATATCAACGGTTCCCCTCTTGTTTTTCTCTCGTTCAGCTTCGTTATAGGGTGGATGTACCACGTACCGCCACTTTAAGCTTATCGCGTGACTTTATTTAACTATTTTAGTGGTTATTTAACGCCAACCGTACCAGGATATATATATATATATATCTTTCCGAATTAAAAAGAGAAGCGGAGAGAAAAGCAAAAGTGTGAGAAATTGGTTAATCGGACAATGTGAAGGTTATCATAGAATTAAGTGAACAAAAGAAATAAAAATGAATGTAGATCTCATTTGACCGGGCGTGGTACGGTTAGTGTTAACTTGATAATCGTTCCGGTTTGCAGCAAGCAAAGAAGAGTTTAATATACTCTACGCAAAGACATTTAATTTGATCATCTTTAACACATATATATTATGGTATATCGTTTTACCAATATTATTCGTGTCGACTTCTATCTTTCCGTCTAGAATATTGGAAGGATTTTTGAAATTTCTACAGCGCTGATTGTCACCACGTTTCGTGTCACGTTTGGTCTTTAACCCTTACATTCCTATCAAATGAAGTGGAAGCAGAGTACCGAATGGTATCGTCGCCCAAATGTTATAAAGTGCACTTTGCTGTAGATATTATGAATTATTTTTTGCGTATTACACGCACCGTCCTATTTTCTACTGTTGCAAATTTTCCAAAAGATGCATAGAGATTCGCAGCCTAATTATGATGCTAATTGTACTCCGTAGCGGAGAGTATGATTGTTTGATCGAAGAATGGTTCACTCTTTTTAATTGTCTGCGGTCGGTGGTTGGAATAATCTGTTCAGCATACTTTCACCTGTAGCGTCTTTGATATAGTGGTGAATTGCGGTTTAGGACGTGAATGAAATCGATGCGGAGAAGAGCGGTTATAAAGGACAGGTTAGCCGGAGTAATCGATAATTAACATACTTGCTCCATTATCTGGCAGAGATTCCTAAGTGGGAAGAAGTTCAGATGGTACTCAGGCGAAACTAGTTTTACTACAAATTGGATGGCAGTGATTTTAGTTCAAACATAGTTGTTCCAAGTTACTCGTTTTCACGTGAAAAATCCTTGCTCGAAATTTCATTACGCTTACGTCGATTAGCGTATCGAATAATTGGTATAACTAAACCGTGGATTTTTACGGAAATTCATAGTTTCAAAAGTACGATTAATGAAATGGAACTTGAGTAAATAAAATAAAAGTGACGTTAACTAATGTTGCTCTCCAAACCGGAACGATTCGTAGGTTGAATAGCTTCTAAAATAATTAAACGAAGTTACGCAAATAGGCTTGAAGTCTGCAAAACGTAGCGTTAATAAAACGCGGAAAAGAAATATTCGCGCTGGCGCGTTCTATTGAACATTTGCAGCATGTTTCTCGTTTTACAAACGATTCATCGATGTTCGGAACACCGTCACGGACGCAATTTCTCAATGAGCGCTTGTAGGAACGCGTAAACAGACGCGCAAAAGGAAACGAAGTGAATCACGGGGCCACGCTCTGTTTATTAAGACAGCGAATTATAAAGGATCGCGAACCGTGTTCGCGAACTCCTTCGGCGGACAGTCGCGAAACGGGTGACGCAATCATATCGAATGCAGAAAATGTGCACGCGCGTTATCCCGTTATGCAATGCACGGATCATAAACAATCAGGCTCGGAGAGTCGCTAACGCGGCACGTTTCGTCGTACCTCGATGTAAACTTTGAAGGACCTTCGTAAACATTTCCACGGGCGCGAGATTTGGCAATTTGTTGCCCGTGACACTGTGAGACACTTTGGTATTTCGAAGCCGGGTCAATGTTTTTGGGGCTTGGTGTCGAAATCGTTTTGCAATGCTTGCGTATCCAATGTTTCATATTTATTTTCTTGTTTTTTTTTTTTTCAACTCGCTTACAATATTCGAAACAATTTCCACGCAATCGTGTTTTTATTTCTCCAACACGTTCCCTAGCTTTTGGGCAAACATAAAATTGTTGTCGCCACTGTTTATACGTTTAAATTTAAATTTGTACGCGGAAGGAATTGTTGCAACTTAATTGAATCGAATTTTGAAGACTGCAGCATAGAAAATGTTACGCGTTTCGTATCGATGGCGATTAGTATAATAGTTGATTATATATACAATTGTTGTTATTGCCGTTTGCAAATTTAAGGTTTTATGCTTCGGAATTTTTGTAACTGAATCGAATTTTGAAAAGTGCAGCAAAAGTTAAACGTTTTGATCGTTTTATTGATAATAGTATTTTGCATAGTTGGTTATAGAAAACAATTCAATGCCAAATCTTTGAAAAGGGATAGCCTGAAAGATACGAAATATCCATAATGACTATTAAATTACCTCGAACATATTAAATTGCACAGCAAATTATAAACACATACAACTATATTTATAGTGTAGTTGATAACCTATGTGGAAGGTTGATGCTTTCAATAATGGGAGAAATCGTGAAGAAATAACCAAGGGTTGAATAAATTTCTAGTTATTTTGAATACGATAATGTAATTGATGATACGCAAAGAACGATAAAGTGGCTTTCTACTGATTGTTCATATTTGATTGCTTCTATGCATCGATATCCGTTTACGTAGAATTATTATTCATTAAGATTCGGATTACAAGTAACCAATTGATACTTGCACGATTTATTCGGAACATATTTTGCAACGGTGACTTCGCATTATACCGCGAAACGATAAAAATGCATTTTACCGTGGAATAGTAGACAATTTATAAAAATAATAACGACTACTTTAAGGATATATTACTTCGTGCATCGTGCATGTCGCTAGATGAAAGTTTCGCCCATAATAATACATTCCATAGTGTTTATTTGCATCTAGATATCCAGGGGAATTTAAAATAAAAGAAAACAGTGTACACTGCTTCGTCAATTTGCCTACTTTTTGTTTCGTGGAGTTAATCAACTTGGCAAATGAGCGAGTCAATTACGTAGAAAGAAATTATTGGTGATTACAGCGGTATTAACTTAGGCGAGTGGTTTAGTTTTAGGTTTGCACGTTCCTTTGAAGTTGTCCATTAAAATAGTAAAACAGAGGAAATCAAAAATATACGATTCACAGCGACGTACGTGTAAAGACGTATCAGCAGGTGTTGCGTCGAAAAAGAACGCCCGAAGTGCATTTGCAGCGGACTCAACAGTTCTCTAGCCCACTTCAAGTTTTCGATTATATTTGACTTGTTTTATGTACACGCGAAATGCCTTTAATTATCCCACTTTGAATTATACGCGTTGTTTCATGAATTAGAAAGTTACAAGCTTGTAATGTTAAGTTACGGTTTCGGTCAACCTTCCTCTACTTGTGGAATCCTTCGTGCTCGTTTAAAACGTTGCAAAATGTACATTTACTTTAATATGTCGATGTATAAACAATAACGTAACGTCTCGTATCCATAGGAAGTAACTATAATTTTGACATCGAAAATTCGGTGTTTAATTACCGCGTTGGTTGAATTCAACATTCTCGAAAAAGCCTGCCGAGTGGAAAGGGTTAAAAGTCTAATCATTCGAGATGTTGAAGCACGCAAAAGTTGGAAATCCCGATGATCGTGACGAATCGCAGGTAAACGCGAGCTTCGTGTGAAAATTTCGTTCGCAACGCGGCAATTACGCGCGATAACGTTCGATAAGGAATGACGGTCGTGCGTCTTCTTGCATTCCTACCCCTTTATCTTTCGCTCGTCCTCGTTATATATTCAACGCTCTGCATGGGCCTTTCGGCTCCGCGTGGGCGAAACACATACACGCTGGCTACACTCGAAGGCGTGCGCGATAAAAGCGACGTTTCTACCGCGAACGGGTTACACTGACCCGTTCCATTTCGTTTTCAATAAACTTTAACGAAGGATAGGGTTATCGGAAGCTTGTTAATTATCAGTGTCAACGAGAGAAGAATATTGGTAACGGGAGAGCACAGAGATTTTTTTTTTCCCCCTCCTTTTATACGCATAGATGAAAGCGTGGCTGGTTATTACGAAGTAGGATAGCGAGCAGCGAGTTTCTTTGTGTGTAAAAATGAAACTTGCCGCTTTTCCTATTTGTGTAACGGGACTGTGAATTTTACGTTTAAATACTGACGTGTGAGTCGAAATAAAGTCAAGACCAAATACTGAGTTTTACCAATTCGTTGTAGAAATGAACTTTTGTAATCTAAGGTATACAACGATCGGGTTCATGTAAAAGTATAATGTTTGAAATATTGATGAACTTTAGCTGGAATAAGTTTACGCGTTTTGCAATAACTTGGACGAAAATTAATGATAGCTACTGTAGGTGTAAGTTAAAATAAATCGAATATTACAGATGTGAGTGATTATTATTATTTAAATAATACGACTATTATAAATCCCATCGAAATTGTAATCCCAAAAGAATTGCAATCCCAAAATCATAAATACTCAAAAGCTAACTTTCTTCTAATGATCAATACATTTTGAACTGATAAACGCAAGTGTCTACTTTTATAGTTATTTTGTTGTTGTTGTTACAAAACCTGGTGCAAACAAAAAGATATTTTATTTAATTTACAAGCGGGTAAACAAATAAACAGGAAAATTCTACAAATCGTATCGTTTCTTCGATTGACGTTAATACAACGAGCCCGTGATATAAAACGCGTAGTAAATTTCATACGGTGTTACCAATAACCTCTTTTGCCACAATTCGTAACGTTCAATTTTATTTACTAACAAAAAATTCCAGCAATTCTATAAATTGTACTCTGTTCATCGCGCGCACGCAAAAACACGTGGCTGCTAAATTTCCATGTAAATAATTCCTCGAAATATTTGCTGCGTACATACATATGTATACAAATGAAGCGCACAACAATTCTCGTCTATTCCAATTCGTTTGTTGACTGTTTTTTTCCGTTGCTCATTGCAAAAAGAGGATTCTTATGTTAGCACTACAAAAAAAACTTTCAAATCTAAATTAGTTCAACACCGAATTGGGAAAACTTACTTATTAAACTCGCCAACAATGAATTTGGAAACATTGCGATGATTAATAAATACAACGACATTAATATTAAAATTATATAAGACCGCGAATCTTTAAACCTTCAAATCTCTACATTTTTGTATCTTCAAATCTGTAGAATTGCAAACTTTTGAGGTCGTATCCTCGGCTTCTTAACAACTTTATTTAACCATTAAAAATGAAGTATATAACTAATTACGAGTCAATTACTTGCTTTTTCCGATCCGCTGGCTAATGTATCTGTACATATAATAAACGAACCAACTGTGCTATCATGATTGGCAATTTCGCATGCGCCGGCTGAATATAAAAAGACATTACACCGAAGTAGTCTAGAAGAGAGAGAACTCTGGTTCTTCTAGCGTCGTCGTTCAGATATCTCGCGGTTATTAAAGAACGAGTTCTTAAAATAAGAAGAAGACGGTTAAGATAGGGGCAAAGAGACTTCCTTAATTACGAAACGAATCTTTTTACCTCGTTCGAGACAACCGATAAGGGCCTCGGTGTACCAGGCCAGCTTCTGGATAACGAACGACCTTTCCTCTTCCTCGCAACGACCCGAGGTCGTCCAGTCCGATTCAAGTGCTTCAACATCTTTGTCGATCACAATTCGTCGTTTATTATCAATCCAATATTTCCCATCACCGTTCACTGCAACGCGCACTCGTATCTTTCACCTCGTATTCGTCCATCACAAATTATATCAATCTTTTAAAACGCTCGAGAGATTCGTACGTATATACGTTATGTATCTTCTCGGGATCGTAAAAAGTATACAATTCGAACGAAAATGTGGACACCGTAAAGCCACAGAATGAATTCGGAGAAATGAAATTTCTCCACGGTTCCTCTTTCACTTTTTAATGCCTAGGCCGACGAGTCTAGGAATCGTTTAAAACTAGCACACTGCTAAACGTGTAGGACTCGGAACTATCAATTGCACTCGATTGTCCTTTCACATTATACTTTCACCTATCCTTTTCCCGAACTTTGCTGTATCACGTTAAAAAACTATGTTAACGAAGCCTCCTTTAACCCTTTGACTGCGAGGCAAGGTTTAAACGATTATTGCGGACGAAATACTTTTTCACTCGGCGTTATTGTACATATTGTACAACGCGCAATTAAATTATTGCTTGCTTTTATCAACCCCTTGGCTTACGATGACCAGCGTGGCTCGTGAAATTTAAATACGACGAATACGCGCTGCATTTCAAATAAATGCTAACTTCAACTCCGAATATATTTCAAAACTATAAGATCGAGGTTTATGGAACGCAAATTACACGCAATGCATTAACTTTTCCTGTCCGACAGTGTTAAAGTAGTAAATATTCGAGTTAAACTTTTCAGCAATCGAAGAATTAATAGAACAAGGGGTTAACACGTTCGCTACCCGCGCAGCGGAGAAAAATCTGATTTTTCAAATGTTTGCGAAACACGCGGCAAATTTTTACTCACATCCGTTTCAAATCTAACGAATACGAATATAATAAACTATACCAATATAGCTTTCCAATACGTCACATACATGATATGCATAGAAAATCTAGTTTGTAACGCGTTAAAATGAAATGAATGCGACGCACCGTATGCGTTGCCGATAGCAAACGTGTTATTTAAATTACTGTTTAATATATACTACTACACTACACTCTATTAACTCGCTACTTTTGCTCTCGCGTACCACTCGAACCCTAACAATTTTCATTTCCGTCTCGCGTAACTCCCAAAACGAATATTACACGCGTCCACGGTTCGCGTAGAGATATTTTTCAGCCGCACGAATATACGCGTCCCACGGAGCAGCCAAAGGGGTAACGTAACGGCAACGAGGTATAATGAATATTATACTTGAATTCGTGCTCGGAGAGTTGACCCGAGTTGGAGTAGGAAACGTGTCAAGAGTAAAAACTCGCGACGACGGCGGCGACGGCGGCGACACTGTCCTCGTTAAAAGCGGCACACTTGGAGACGTCGCTAATAAGTCACCGATAAAACTATACGAAGCCGAAGACCGATAAAACGGATTCACGGAGTACGTATCCAGCCAGCAGCGTGTATCTATCAAGGTCGGAATATCTTTGGACTTTCCGTGAAAGGAGACGGTGGTGTTCTGGTTCAGGTTGGCAGGCTTGTACGGGAGAATTTAACGCCGCACGGTCCCGAGCACATCGCGGGTCACGATAAACTGAATCGTGAACGATTCTCGAGGGCCAAAGAGTGACTCGACTGGTAGTCACGTGACTACGCACGCAGTGACGTAGGGAGAACGCCGAGCGATACTTGGCGCTGTCAGATCGTATGGGACACGGTAAAATGGGACGAATTGATAGCGTTTTATCGCCGACTAATGGAGCGTTCCGCTGATCGAAACCGCGCGGCTTTGACCATTGACCAACTGCAGGATAAAACGAATCATTTGTACGGAAAATAATAACGCGCGCGGCTTCGACCAAACTTGTACGAAAAAGTCGTACAAATGTTTGGCAAATCGAACGGCGCGAAGTGGTTTTTATATTACATGCGGTTTTAATATTCTTTATTTTATAATGCAGGATATATCTCTTGGCTTACGATTATTTTACCCGCGCGTTATAACATTAGCTGATCATTGCTTTCGTATCATGCCACGTTCGAATCATTCGAATATTGTATAGGAAATTTGTATTCAATAGCCCCTAATCTTATAAGACAATGCTAAAATTGGAGTTCAAATCAAATTTCACTCTCAATATTATCAATTTTTGTTGAATCTACGCCAGAATTTATAGAAGCGATACTTTTCATTAGTTGTGTATGTTTTTTCATTTGATTTCACGTTGTAACAACGATTATTATTATTATTATTATTATTACGAATATTACAATTTGTTGTAATATTTGTTTAATTTACAAAAGTATATACTAAGGCTTGTCGATGCTTCGACAATATTGAGCGATTCTTGTTGTGATCGACGGAAATGAGTCACCGAGCAATTCGAAGATAAAAATCGAAGGGATCGTATCGAAAATAACCATTGTTAAAGTTAAGAACCTTCGTTGCGAGCTAGGCAGCTTTATGGTTTAATTAGACGCAATATTTCTGTAACATAATGACTTCGTTTGGGGGTGGTGCGAATATCGAACCGCTTCTTATTTGGCGATTTAAAAGTCGAGGAAAGTTATAAATTGTGACTAAGAATGCGCGAAAATAACGGATGGAATTTTCGTGACGATATTTTGAGTTCGACGACTAGAGAATGAATAATAGCGATAAAGGGTAAACGTTAAACTTTGTCGTACCAGTTATTTCTGCTTACGCAAGCTATGCTTGCCAAGAAAAATTACTTCTCTAAAATAACGGCAGCACGTTGTATTTGTGGGATTCTACGGTTTAAAAATATATGTAAAAGAAACTTCGAACGTCATGAATGAATCTATTAAAAAGTAATCTAATAATAAGTAAAATGTCTATCGGATATCGTTGCTTTAGAATTTCCTCGCGAATAATTAAAAATTTTAATAGCAAATAGGTCCCGGAATGTAAAGAGAAGAAACTAAAAACTACACAGCAGATAAACGATAACATATTTTTTAAGATTAACAAGACGTCGAGGTTTTATAATCTTTGTATAAAATTTTTACGAATCGTTACGAATTTAATGGGGGAACTAAAGTATAAAAGAAGATTCTACAAAGTGGTGCAAAAATAAATTATAATTACAAAACTGAACAACGTGATAATCTAACGAACCAACAAATAAAATCTCTTCACGAATCATTGCAAATTTAAAAAGGGCAAAAAAGGACTGAAATATATGCTAGAAAAATAAGTTATTAAAATCGAGTAACCTAAAGAAGCTTCATCTCGTCACAGAGCTCGTTCCATTTTATACCTGCCATAACGCCGGAGTACTAAAAGGTATTTCATTTCTGATAGCGATATAAAAATAAGTATCGCATAGTTCGTTACAACTAACATCATAAATCTTGCGACCGCGTGGGAAAAAAAAGCACGCGGAAACCAGAAGAAAAATGCTATACGCGGCCAATTTTAAATATAATACGTACAGTTTACACTTTATAAATAATTAGCGTAAAATGTTCACCAAATATGAATTTAGAAGCATCGTAGTGCTCACGAAAGATCACAATATTAATGTTAACCCTTTGCGAGTAAAATAAATGTTTAACAATCATCTCCAATATCACGAATCCGAATTTAAGCTTCGAGGTAAATTTAATCCCCAATGCTATGTGTTTTTAATTCGTAGCGCGAATGGTATAATTATTATATTGTAATATTCACAGCTAAGGGGTTAAATATCACGTATCCGCGTGATCCGTGAAAATAAATCTAGAAACGCGCCACGCTCCTCGAATTACATACAGTTCAAAGGATCGAATAAAGTAATTAAAGTGTCGATTGTACGAACACTAACATTTATCGGGACATCCTAAAAAAAAAAAGAAAGTATTGCGGCCAGTCTATCGATCCTGTTTTCGTACATATATACGAGAAACGTTCTTACAAGATCCCATGGTGCTTCTGTGTGTGATTTTTACGAAACAAGAGGATCGTGACACATGGTGTCGAACACGTGTTGGGTAGAAAGCGACGCCGGATTAGAGTCGCCCGTATCTGGGGAAAATTTGAAACCGACGCCACAACCAGCGGCTACGTCTCTCCATGAGTGCCTGGCGACGATTTCTATACAATTTGTACAGAAGGAAAACAATGCTGTACGGCAGAGAGAAAAAAGAAAAGGAATAAATGCAACCACTCGTGCACTGTAAAGTGCAAACGACTGCGCGTAGCCCTCGAGATGGAGAGATTTAAGGAAGACAGCGAATAGCCTCTCGTAAATGCGGAAGAATGCACTAAAAATGGAAAAGAGGGAAAAAGACGGATTACTGACTAAATTCTTAGGTATGTACAGTAGATAGAATATATATATAATATAGGGTTATCCAAAATAAACTATAGGAACACCTACCTTCACTTTTTTTCTTTCCCTTTCTGCTTTACCCTTTCCTAATCTGTTTTTTTATCTCTATTATCTTCGTTCGTTCTCGTTTTCAATTTTTATTCCTTTCACGTCTATTTTACTAACAAACGTGGCGTTTGACAGATATTCTCATTCAACATGCTAAAGGTACTTTTGGATAACCCTTTATATGTATTAGATTGTTGCGTACGAAGTGGCCGATTTTATGTATTAAATTGAATTCATTTTTGAGAAGTTGAACACCAAATCACGTGTCTGAATAAAATTGAGAGATCCAAAAAAATGTGAAGTACACTTTCATCACCTAGAGGCTCTAATTTTACTTCATTTTATACTTTCACATAAGATTGTCCATTTTTTTCGTAACAAAAAAGGAACCAACCGAACGGTAGAGCAAAATCTAATTCGTCGCTCGAATGATCGCAAATTAATCCGATTTCTTTGAAAACTAATTAAATTCCAGCTGCCACTGTTAAGACTCAAGGATTTTACGAACCATTCGCAAGCGAAAGCAACTACACAGTGGATGATCGCTGTTACTTCAACTGTTACAACTTCGTGAAGAAGAAAACTTTTATTTAGCATCTGTTTAATAACGAATATTAATGTACGTTCAGAGATCGACAATTTTTTCTGCAAATGTTTCCCTCCTATTTCACCGTCGAATTTCGATTACGTATCATTAAAAACATAACAGATTTCAATAACAATAGATTACACAATAGATTCATAGAATACACATCTCATTTAAATAATACATTACAGATAACGGATCTCATAATAGATTTCGATAGATTATCAAAAGAGATTCTTCTCTTCGACCATTCTCCTTCGAATTCAGTGACTGGATAACGTAGAAGCGTTCATAATAATTTCATCGTCCACTGTATAGCCCGAGTCCTATGAGAAACGATGAAAAACGAGTGCAGCATAAAAAATCTTGCCCTTTAAAAACGACCACGGGGAACAACGGCTACTATAGAGTGGTTTGGTCGAGAGGAGGTTGTCTCGTGAAAAATCCCGCCTAAAATATTTACACGGTTGACCTTTGCGGAGTTCAACGCGGCCGAAGAATTATTAAGACGAATAACAGAGAAGCGGGAGATATTCGTGACGGATGCAATAGTCGCGTGAACCGGCTTTCTCGGTGGCTGGATGTACCACGAGGATTCGTAAGCTTGCTACACGGATGTACATACGACGAGCTAAAAATTTCCTCCCGGACCAACATGGCGGGAGGCGGCCAAACACAGAGAGGAAGCAGAGCACTAGAGATGGGATCAAGTGTATAGAGAACGTTAAGAAAAACGTGTTTCGAGACTTTAAGGGACTTGTAGGATAGATGTAGCAATTACTATCGGTGGTCCCTATAATTGTCACTTGAATTCGTTTATCCAACAGCCAAAGAATGTACGAAGAATCGAGGCTAACTAAATCTGAACTTCATTTTTATGTAACAACGCGTGGACGTTGCACGTATGCTACATGTTCGTTATATCGTTTCAATGGATTATTAATTAATACATGAGAAATAGATAACTAATGTTGCGCACCAAATCTAAACGATTAATCTGAATAAAACTCAGACCGCTTTAATTGCTTGCAACATTTGTGAAACTAATAAAGGAACTATGGTATTATTCGAAGACTTCGTTCATTTTTTACTTCGTTCAGTTAGCTTATGTTCCAACAATGTTCAGACTACTTGAATCTCTCGTAACGTTCGTCAAAATAATGAAAGAATTATGGTACATATCGTTGGAAGACTTCATCCATTCTTTACTCTGTCAAATTAGACTATGTTTCAACGACATTTCGATTACTTTAATTTCTTATAATGTTCATCAAAATAATAAAAGAACCATGGTGTTATTGAAACACTTCATTCGTTCTTTACTCTGTTAAATTATATTGCATCTGATCAATGTTCAGTTTCTTCGAACTTCGTATTACAAATCCGGCCGCCAATTTTTCCGCCGCCAAATCGAATTAACTCGAATTGTCGAGTACAAGTTGAACTTGATCCCATCCCTACGGAGCCACGCATATTCATACGCGTTTAGAGTCGTGGGGCTGTCTACTTTATTTTCGGTTCTTCCTGCGGCCCCTCGTGTCTCGACACCATTGGCGTCACAGGCTAGCCCCGAAAAACTCGTGAGACGAGAAACGCGCCCGTGAAATTCCGCCCCGACGACGACGACGCTTCTTTCGCAGTACCACGATCAAACTATACTCTCTCTCTCTCCTTTCATTTTTCTTTCTTTGCCTTCCTTCCGACAGCCTCTTTCTTTCTCTTTATTCACTTTTACTCTCTCTCTCTCTCGCGAGAGAGAGCGGAGAATCGACCAACGCTGTCCCGCTTCTATTCGCTACTAGAAAATTCTAGCGCGCTGTAAACCTGCCCTTTTTACAGGCTAGAGGTTCGCGAAATGTGGTATCGTGATTTTGGCAAGCCGAGATAGGCTTGGGAAATTGTGATTTTAGAGGCGCGAAAGGTTTACGAAGGGTGTGCTTTTGCGGTGATGTTTGTTTAGACGGGTTCCGTCGGAAGCATTCCGTGGCTTTCGGTTTATTTATTGTCACCGAGTGAACGGAATTCCCGATCAGTTGCTATGTTGTTATCGTTGGCGAAGCATAGGATAGACTATCCATTGTTATGCGAAATCACAGACGAGGTAGTTACAGGATAGACCGATCTCATCTTATGGGACTTCGTGTCACGTGCTCTGAAATACCGATAACGTAAAAATTCAGACTTTTCGGAAGAATACCTTTCGTTTTACTAACCGACAAAGAATGTAAATACTTTTAAAGTATCTTAATATACAAAATGTAAGAGCAAACGCAAAAGTTATACTTTTTGGACAATCGTAAAGGTAAAAATGAAAACGGATTTGGGGATCGTGAGACCCAGATCCGGGTGACAAGGAAAAGCATTGGATAAGTGGTCTATCCTGTCCTTAGTCAATGGTAAAATCATCCGGCCCCCTTACCAAAATAAAACAACAACGTTTTTAAAACGACAGGAATTGTAAATAAATACAACGCGAATTAATTGTTTCCGATATACGCGATCTACGTAATAGCTAGATTCATAATAACGTGTATAAAAGTTATACACGTTATATATTATACATACTTAGTATGTATTGGACTACTATGATTTATTCTTCTATAAACCGATTTTCATTTACTTCTACGATACGAACAAACGTGTAATTATATTTAATGCATGGATAGAGGGTTAACTTTATCAATGCTGATGGTTGGAATTGAAATAACTATTCTAAATTGCAAGGGACTTAAAGAACCTTTGGAACTTCTAAGAAAGAAAGAAAAAGGATGTAAGAACATAGGAGACTTCTAAACAAACTTATATAATAAATAAGAATCTATTTAATCAGTAACATCTACTTAGTTTTCGTTCAGCGATATTATTTTAATATATGCTTTGTTACTCTTCACTTTTGGTACACCTATATCTTCTAAACTCTAAGCGAACAAATCCGATTCTTTTAAAGTTCGGAATAAAAAAAAGGAGAGAAGCACATCGATCAAAATGTGTTACCGAGTTACGTAGAGCTGAATACGACAGGAAGGTTAAGTATAATAAATGATACTGTTGGACGTAGCCGGTCGTAATTGCTTTTTTGTTGCACAAGAAAGGGAGACAAAGAAGCTTAGATTTTTTCGAAGCTTTATCATTATTTTGCAATAAAGTTTGTATAAATCGAATACATTTCCATCGACGGAATTTCACAACTCGCGTTCGAAAAACAAAAAAATATTAATCTTTTCAAATCGGTATTTTGAAGAGCAGGAATAAGTCTGTGACTCATTTTATGGAACCTAAATAATACTTCTGATATCTCTGTCGTAACGAGATTAGTGAATAAAGAGAGAAATAGAAAGAGAATGCACGTTTGAATTATGATTCATTGCTAAATCAGTTCCACGTATGGAAAATCTGCACAGGGGAATATCGATAAAGTCGTATAAAAATTAATGGGAAATGCACGGTTAATTAATTTCGAATAAAACCTATGGTCCGTAAAATGCGTAATAAAGATATCGAAATATTACGACCCTTTTGTGTTCTCAACGCGCGAAACTAAAATACTTCGAATAGAACGGTGAAACGAGAAGAAAAAAACAAGAATCGTTCGAGAATCAAGAATCGACAAGTTTCGGGAAAACTTATCATCAACAATATCGCAACAATATCATCTATTTCACTTGAATGCTAATTCTAGCTGCACGAAACAATTATAAACTTTCAATACATCGTTTTATGATACTTTTACGCTATTTTTACCAAGAGGGTCAAATGACCCTTTTAACGTTTGAATTTTTGTTGTTCTCTTTATGATTATTAAATTAAAATAACCAGAAACATTAAAAGTTACCGTCTACTGTTTCGAACATTTATTTATTACAAGTATCTCCATCCAAATGTAAAGGAATCATTAGACTCCTTGTGGTAAAAATAGGTGTTTACAAAAGGGCGATAAAAGAGCGTTAAATTAGACAACAGATAGGAAGAATTCAAACATCAGCGGGTGAATTGTACAAGATATCTACAGCTGATTAAATAGATAACGAAATTGCAGATATAAACAGGTGACTTTCACTTCAACCTAGTCAAGAAACCAATGCTTGATACTTCTTAAACACGAATCCTACAAAAATCAACTTCTAAATATTCATATTAAATACTATCTGCATTCTATTCCTATTATATACGAAATATAACTTCTGAATATTAATATTAAATACTATCTGCATTCAATTCCTATTACATACGAAATATAACTTCTGAATATTAATATTAAATACTATCTGCATTCTATTCCTATTATATACGAAATATAACTTCCGAATATTAATATTAAATACTATCTCCATTCAATTCCTATTACATACGAAATGTAACTTCTGAATATTAATATTAAATACTATCTGCATTCTATTCCTATTACATACGAAATATAACTTCTGAATATTAATATTAAATACTATCTGCATTCTATTCCTATTGTATACGAAATATAACTTCCGAATATTAATATTAAATACTATCTGCATTCTATTCCTATTATATACAAAATATAACTTCTGAATATTAATATTAAATACTATCTGCATTCTATTCCTATTATATACGAAACATAACTTCTGAATATTAATATCAATATCGATATTAAATACTCCCTGTATTCCGTTCCTATTATATACGAAACATAATCCTCTTTTCTTATACTTTAGATAGTGATCTTTTTTTTTAGCAACACTACTATTACTAAATATTTTTAGTAATATTACTGCTACTAAATATTTTTAGTAATAGTAATGGTAATAATAATGTTTAGTATAATTTAGTAATAGTAATAATGGACAGAAAATCCTAAATCTATAATCTAATAATAATAACAACGGATAGAATCCTGAATCCATAATTTAGTAATAGCAATAATGGATAGAATCCTAAAACCATAATTCAGTAATAGTAATAATGGATAGGATGCCGAGAAAACAGTTCATTGTAATTCGATAATCCCCAAATCCTTCCAAGACTTCTGCAAACAGCTTTTCCTGACCTACGGGATAAGCCGCGGCATCCAATTCAAAGATATTCCAAGAAACTTGCGCTCAACTCTTTCTACCTTATTTTCGCAAATCGCAAAGGCACACACAACCGGTTGCGTTCCAAACTCCGCGCACAATAAACCAACTCGATTTCGCTCACTTTAACTTCTCCATCGAAACTTTCAATCACCGGAGAACGTCTACGGCTTAATACGATTGTGTTTCGATAATTTCGTCCACGTATAAACGATGGATCAATGATTAATGATCGAATTTCGTCGCGATATGCGATTTTGTTCACTCTGCGCGCCTCACTTAAACATTCCCACCGAAACTTTTAATCGTGGAAACCGTCTACAGCTTAATACGATTGTGTTTCGATAATTTCGTCCACGTATAAACGATGGATCAATGATTAATGATCAAATTTGGTTTCGATATGCGATTTAGCTCACTTTGCGCGCCTTGCTTTAACATTTCCACCGAAACTTTTAATCGTGGAAACCGTGTACAAGTTAATACGATCGTGTTTCGGTAATTCGGACCACGTATAAGCGATGGATCAACGATTAAGGATCGAATTCGGTCGCGACGCGATTTCGCGTAAGCCGATCGAGGGACGAAACGCGACTGGTGCCGCTTGTCTGGTATACAGAGGCGATAAGCTCTATCTTCTCCGCGGATGTTAATATTTCTTCGTTTTTTCCCTCTGTGTCTCCGTCCCTCTGTTGGTCGGCCGCATGTGCGCACCAACACGCGTAGCATAGATCCATATAGATCTCTCTATCTCCGACCAAGTGTAACGTGGTACCCAGTGTCAACCGCAAGCAGCTCAACGGAGAGACTTAAAATATAGGCTCCGTTGCCGGTGAAATGGACGCCGGAGAACGGTTCCAATTCGATTTTGGTCGTTGAAAAGGTCGAGAACAGCGACGTTCCATTCGAGGGAGACGGGGGAACGTTTCGGCGGTGCTTTGCGGTCGGGGTAGCGGCTTGCGACTCGAGGAAATCGTCGGGGAAAAGGTTGAAAATGAAGACGAGGAGTTTTAAAATAATCGAGGGAAGGAGAGAGTTCCAAGAGAATATCGATCGCGATCGCGTGGGGTGGTTTTCGAAGAATTCCTTCGAGGAAAGTTCGCGTGGATTTTCCGAGAAACGTAAGGAACTGGTGATAAGGTTTAAGGAAGGAAACGTTATCGTTGCAACGCGTTACGAAGAAATTATTAAAGTGAATGAATTCTTTTATTAATTATTACCACGATGTTTAAAGAAAATTTTGAAGGGAAAGTCGATCTAGGTTTTATCGTCGATCAAAAATAAGGAACCGATATAAAGTTATCGTTAACGTTGCGAAGAAATTAATAAGAAATTGAAAGAATTTATTTGACTGATTATTGGTACGATGTTTAAACAAAATTTTGAAGGGAAAGTCGATCTAGGTTTTATCGTCGATCAAAAATAAGGAACTGATAGAAAGTTATCGTTAACGCTGCGACGAAATGATTAAATACAATTTAATTCCGAGTCTTCGAGATTTCGCGAGATTTAATGTCTATTCGCAAAACAATCGAATGCAATGTTAATTGTATAAACTTAACGGAGGATGTGAAGGTTGAAACGTTAAAGGAAAAAGAAAAAGTAATTTGGTCAGTGAAGAAGTAGAGAATCTAAAATCTAGAGGACAAAGAAGTATATACAAAGGAAACGGAAGGAAGTAAACATATGAGTCTATAGACGTTAAAATGGGCATGTAAGCATGTTTCCGAACGTATACTGACCCTCTATCGATTCCGCGAAGGAACGTAGTGACGTGTAAGCAAGTATGCGCGGTTGTGCAAGTCAAATTCTTAACTTTCCATTCATAGTTTGCGGTCACACGTAGTACAGCTGATATAGCGTGTTTCATACGCGTCATTCGGATAAGAGGATAATATAATTCCAATACATTCGTGTAGATATATATTTGAAATAATTTAAATAAATAGCTTCCAAGTACTCTGTGGCGGCTCTCCTGCACCTACCACTAGAGGGACATACGAAATAGTCTTTCTCGAAAGTACTCGCTCCAACTACCTCGTCCATATATATACCGCCTTTAACCTTCCTTCCAATATCGCAAGTCTAAGGCAGGGCCTGCTAGGTAGCCGCACTGATGAGTCCACTAGCAGGCCCAGGACGAAACGCAACACCCTTCCTTTTCCTATTCTATCCCCTCTCTACAGCTCCACAACTCTTTGAAAAGAATATTAAAATTATTGCTGATTTAAAATTATTACTGATTTAATTAATTATACCTCATAGCATCTTAAAAATGCTAAATTTTCATTTGACTTTTATATTTCTTAATAATGTTTTAATTTTAGTATATAAGAACAATATAGAAGCATTATTTTAACTAGGTCTTATCGAGGATTATCAAATGAATATACAAGTTTCCCTAATCAGATATAAGACTGCTATATTTTTTCATTTTAATGATTTACATTTAACACTAGGTTTAAGGACGTTACGCGTATAATTCGACAGGCTTCCGGAAAAATACGTGTATACTGCATATAAATATTCGATATTAGAAGCGTGAGGACGAAGAGAATCACGTTGAATTCATATTCATACCATTGTATTAATTAAAGTTAACATAAAGTACTGAAAAATAATATTTATGGTCTCTGTAATTTTAGGTATGAAATCTGAAATGCGTCAACGTGACGCGTTCCGTAAACCTAGTGTTAATTATTAATAAATTATTAGAAATAGAATGAAGACATACTGTATTTGCACTAAACTTTATCTTCAATTGCAATTTCTCTTTTAATATGCAATGGAATATTTCATTTAGCGAAAATACCCCCTTAAACAAAATATAATTGTTTCTTTATTTAGAGGGTGAAACAACCTCTTACTAATATCTCGTTGATTCAAATTCGATTTCTAAAAACCTGAATTTGCATAAAGATTCGCGGTCTAGTAAAACTCTAACAGCGATGCATGAATACTTATCGTAATCCGCGAATATATCGTAGAGAGAATTGTAAAGGGGAGGAGATGTGAGGGGGTTGTTAGATGGTTGAGAGAATTGGCGATGCGAATAGAGAGGAAAGAGAGAGGAATGACAATATGATGATGGATGGCCAAAAAAAGAATGTAATTACATGTAAGTCAAAGTATGGATGAATGAGTAAATAAAAGTAACGCTTAAAAATTGTAAACCAAGTCCATTTCTGGGCCCAAGGGCTGAAATTAATAAATATATATATACTTATTGTAATCACTGTATCAATAAATACAAAAATTCATGGCGTGTACGCGAACGTCTCATAAATCATAAATTTATCTCGATTCCTCGCGTAGTTTGTTAGTCGCTAGAAACTGGAGAAAGCAACGTCTACGCCTTTATCATACCTACTACGTGTCTATAGAATGATTAATAATTTTGGTTTCTGGATAAAACTTGCCAACGATCACACCTGAAGCTAATAATTAGATTTCGATGATAACTTTTTCCCCGAGTCGCTTGTCTTGAAAATAACGAGAACTCGATATAATTAATGACGCAATATAGAACGTAACTAATGAATTATAATTAACGTAACCGATGAGTTTAATGATAAATCGCGCGTACGTGTACATCGAAAGTAATTGATGACTCTGGTAAAAACTATCTTCGCTTCTTTTCATCGTGAAAAAGCTACGCCACCCTTTCACGCATCTTTAACGAGAAATCGGATAATTAGGCGTTCCGCTTCCGTTCGGTGGCTCACTTCATCGAACTCGACCGAGACGCGAGGAAAGAATGTTTGAACCATCGTAGATTTCTAAAATATCCAACGTCACTTTTCATCCGCGTCTACGCGACGATTTCCAAAGTTTGACGGCGATTTTTGTTTGCAAACGCTTGTTCGTAATGCAGAGCGTCCCAAATATTTTTCCGCGAAGTTTTGTCAGCATATTTTATATAAGTACGAATAAGCAGAGAATGTTATACAATTATAGGTCATTTGAAGCAATAATGAGAAAGTTACGATAGAAATATTGGATCATTGCGAAAGTGATAATTCTAACGACGTGGTAAACTCTAAAGTAATTCGCGTTTCTATTAAAATAACATTAACCCCTTGCCCTACTATTATTTTATTACCTGCTTCTCGGCTACCATTAGTTGACTACTATTTTTGTATCGTGTCACATACAAATCGTTTGAATATTGTACACACGTTTTCTTTAATAACGTCCAATATTATGATATAAAATTTAAATTAGTGTTGAAACTAAATTTTATCCTTATTAATAGGCATGTTTCTTTAACCTGTGTCATAATTCACAGAACGAGTGTAACTCGTTATTGTAGGGCAAAGGGTTAATACACTCTCAAGGAACTGAATTAAAGCCATCCTGTAAAAAGAAGCTAGACTCTACGCAACAAAATAATGATCATTGAAACGAAGTGAAATCGAAAGGAATTTCGTAAAGCAACAAATAGAAATTTGCAACATCGTCGGCTTCATATCGACAAACGACGAACGTTTTAAAATGGAGTATTAATAATTAATGATTACATTAGGTGTGCAACTTATCTTTGTTTCGTATTACATTTCTCTTTGTCGTTCATATTTTTGTTAAAACTTTTAAAAATTCAGCATCAAACGACCTACGCTTGTATAATCACTTTTTGTCGATTTAAAATTACAGAACGTGTTGATAAAGTGTTGCCGGAAACAAAAGCTACAGATGCATTTAACGTAATCTTGTAATTGTAACAGATTTCCGAGTAAAAGCAGAAGTTTGCTTAAGAGTAATTTTGCCCGAAGTAAAAGTAATGATATAATGTACCGATATATTCCCACAGATAGAAGTGATTATGCTTTTATTGCTTTCTAGACTTAAGGAAGTCCTTCACGGTTCAATAGACAAGTCTTTGTGGAAACAAGAAACCTGCAATCGATTCAATTTCATAAGAAAATAGCCAGCAGGGTATTTCTCAAGTTAAATCTTATAAAAATCCTTATTGTATCTTAAAAGTGCCCTCGCTCTTTTCGATTACGAAATTCACTCCTATCTTCTTCAAATATTCGATAAGAACTTCTCAATGGGACTAAAATACTCGGTTAGATTAATTTCCATCCGCTTGTAAATTTATCGGAACCGCCAACAACTTTATTCAAAGATTTGAGAAATTCTAATCTACGATAAATCCATGTTGAGATAAACTTTAGTGAATTTGAATTTATTCGAGGATATTTAATAAAGTAAATACTTTGGGAAATTAATCATTTATACCAGGAAACGAAAGATAATTTAGAAATGCTTGCCGAAATTTTTATAGAACATGGAATGCTGATTTAGAATTTTAATTAAGCATTTGGAAGTTGGAATAATACGGGAAATATCTTAAACAATTAATCAAGGGGTTAATTAACTCATAGAAACATTTTAATTTGCTTAAAAACTCTGTTAAGAAAAGTCCGGTACTTTTAAGTGGTGCAATTAGCGTATCTTTGGAATTCGCCATAAATCTTTCTTACATTTTCGAATGCTTCTCTAGTTCTACTATTTCTCCAACAACTTTATCTAGAGTAGTTCAAGAGCTTTAATTGTAGACGTTTACACTGGTTGCACCGCATTTCCTAATACATTTACTTCTTCTCAAGCGTTCACGGAACACGTGCTATAAATTACACCCACTAAAAGTACAACTATCCTTTACCAAACATCGCAAGGAACACGCGATAAAGTGTCTCGAACATAAACCCCAACCATCATCAGTCCAATATTCGTCAACTACATTAGCGTCTCCTTTTATTACCTTACAAGAAATCAAAAGGCGAAAACATGTTTCCACCTTATACATACACGTAATTTCTTTCAACAGCAACTCGCCTTTTACTTTCGAGACGATATTTCTTGGAAGAAAGAGCTTTCGGTAGTTAGAGAATTTCCAGAAATATGAAAGATGAAGAATGATCAGATGGTGAAGAAAAATGAAACAAATGTAATAAGGTTATTTTTTAATAATGATAATAGCCGTATAAAGAAGGTTTGAAACAATTGGAAATTCGAAGCTTTGGGAATGCAAATCATTGGGAATTCGAAGCATTGGAAATTGAAAGTATTGGGAATTCAAAGCATTAGGAATTGAAAGTATTGACAATTCAAAGCATTGGGAATTCAAAGCATTGGAAATTGAAAGCATTGGAAATTGAAAGCATTGGAAATTGAAAGCATTGGGAATCGAAAGCATTGGGAATTGAAAGCTTTGAGAATTCAAACATTAGAAACTGAAAGCATTGGGAATTCAAAGCATTTGGAATTGAAAATATAAGGAATTCAAAGCATTGGAAGTTCAAAGCATTGGGACTTGAAACCATTGGGAATGGAAAGCATTAAGAATTCAAAGCATTGGGTATTGAAAGCATTGGGAATTCAAAGTATTAAGAATTCAAAGCATTGGAAATTCAAAGCATTGGGAATTCAAGGCATTGGAAATTAAAAGCATTGGAAATTCAAAGCATTGGGAATTGAAAGCATTGCGAATTCAAAGTATTAAGAATTCAAAGCATTGGGAATTCAAAGCATTGGGAATTCAAAGTATTAAGAATTCAAAGCATTGGAAATTGAAAGCATTGAGAATTCAAAGCATTGGGAATTCAAAGCATTGGAAATTCAAAGCATTGGAAATTCAAAGCATTGGAAATTCAAAGCACTGGAAATTCAAAGCATTGGGAATGCAAAGCATTGGGAATTCAAAGTATTAAGAATTCAAAGCATTGGGAATTGAAAGCATTGGGAATTGAAAGCATTGGGAATTCAAAGCATTGGGAATTCAAAGCATTGGGAATTCAAAGCATTGGGAATTCACAGCATTGGGAATTCAAAGCATTGGGAATTGAAAGCATTGGGAATTGAAACCATTGATAATTCAAAGCATTGGGAATTGAAACCATTGATAATTCAAAGCATTAAGAATTCGCTGCCATGAGAATCGGAAACATTCCAAATCGAAAGCATTAAGAATTCGACGCTTTTACGATTGAAAGCATTGCAAATAGAAAGCTTTGAGAATTCGAAGCTTCAGAAAATCAAAACGTAGAAAATGCGACGCTTCGAAGTTTCGAAACGTTGGAAATTCAAAGCTTTCCAAATTGGAAGATTTCGAAGCTTAAAATCGCTAGTAATTCGGCGCTCCGAAAATCTCAATCACCGGTGATAAACTTCGCACGTTGGTACGACGTAACGCATGACAAAAATGCATAAACGTCGCGAACGCCCAGCGAGACTTCGATGATGATCGATTTCGTTGGGGCACGAAATTCGCGATAAAATGGTCCAATGACCCCAAAAGCGGTTGTGGGAAAGGCGTTCGAAACGCCGACGACAACATAGCCAACGTTACGCCACGATGAGAGATGTCGCCTAAACGCCTGTGCATCGTCCCGTGTTCCACGGCGGCGAACTCTTCTCGCGGATAGGAGATGAACACGCCGATCTGCGCGGCCAATCTTTAACGCGCATTGTTGCGCCAGTCAAAGCGTAGCTTATAATCAGCGAAGCGTGTTGCGATAGTATTGACCGCATATTGCATATCGCTCGGCGAACACCGGCACACAAGCGGGAGTAGTGTGGGCAGCAGGTTTCTGTCCGACTGCAACAGTTGCAGGTGCATCGAGAGAGTTGAGCGGAGCCGTGGAAAAAGATCTGGGTCGAGCGTACGCGCTTTAAACAACGTTCCCGTTGCCGCAGATGCGATGGAACGTTAAACGCGTCTCGCGTTTTTTTATCGTTAACGCCGTTTGCGAAATTATTCATTCCGCTTGTTTTATCGATTCCGCGAGGATTTCGCGAGTTGTGCTTTGGGAAATTGTTACCACAAATTGTCCCGGGTGTCCCTAGAATCGATACTCGAATTCGTTTATTTAACACAGGTGACAACAAAGGAGGTTCCGCTCGTTACTAGGAATACGTATAAATGCATTTTTCTGTTCATATTTATGTACAGTACAGTTTATATTATTAAAAATTTATCCAAGTATGTTTAATTCATTTGTTCTTAATTAACATGGGAAATCATCGATACGTATCGTTTTCCGTTTAGAATTTATATACTTAAGAATTGTACAACAATTGGGTTAATCCCGTAAATTTATTAATAAATAAACAAATAAATATTATATATTAACCCTTTGCGGACGAGTGTCTGCAAATAGCCGCCTAATCATTTTTGGGGGTTTTGCGGAAGCAAGTCTATCGTTAAAGCGAGAAATTTCAATTAATATCGTTAATAAATGCTTCAAAGTTTTGGAAATTTGACGATCTGGAATTCGAAAGCTTGGAAATTTAGAGGCTAGGAATTCAAAACCAAAGTACATACTCTTTTAAGTGATATTATTCATCGTCCGCAAAGGGTTAAACCTTTGCGGACGAGAAGTAGTAACACTTTTGAGAGTACTTTACTTTTGAATTCCACGACTTTGAGTTTTTCACGCTTTTTAGTTCGAAACCATTTCATTTCCAACGATTTCAAATGCTTATTATTACGTTAAGTATTCATTGCATTAAGTTTCGTGCTTTAAAAGTCGACATGGGTTTGAAAAGCCAAAAAAAGTATTAGGCGACTATTTGTCGACGCTCGTCCGCAAAGGGTTAAACGTATAAGGTAGATGTGCTCAGTGTTTCAGATTCTGTCAGTGTCCCCTATATTCGACACTTGAATTCGTTTATATAACAACGAAGCAATGTACGAAGAATGATAAGTAAACAAACTTTGATATTAAACTTGGACTTCGGTTTTGCGTGACAACACACAGACGTCGTGTATTCGTTTATACTTGATATTTCAAACGAAACAGTAGCAGGTAAATGTGCTGTTGAACATTTTAAACGTGACCAATGTGATTAGAAAGTATGTAATATACGTTTATTATTATTACAATACGTTTATTATACATCTTGTATCTGTTACACAAACTGAAATATATGTAAAACGTGTTACTATTTAAATGAAAAAGTTTTTAAATGACAGTACGAAGGACATTGGACTTTGTTGTATATTTTCAATTACTTAGTAATGAATTTATTATATTGAACATATAGAAAATTGTTTACAAATGAAAGAGCGGTTGAACCTGATTATGCTCCAAACTGGAACTATATTTTTACGTTAACAACGTTCTAAAATAGTTGAACAAAGTTACGCGCGAACCTTAAATTGGCAATAATTGTTACATCTACGCTGAACATATTTCCTAAGTTTGCTATCGTTTTGATGCACGGAATGAGCATCGTTCCGTGCCCATTCATACGTTTACGTTTCTTTCGACGAATCAAATCGATTGTGAGTCGTTCCAACGTAGATGTACATATCTATGCGAGATACTTTTTACGCGCGTCGAGAAATTGTTGCGTTATTTAAGTTCTACTACGATTGGAAAGAAAATATAGGCGTAATTTAACGAATGATTAAATGGGTTGAATAATTAGTTGGATATTTTACGAATAGTCCATTTGTTTATCCATCCTATCTACGTACTATCTTACACGCGAAATTGCATATCGCTAACTAAACAGTCGAATAAGCTCCAAATGGAATGATCTACGCCTACCTTCTCCTCATTCCGATTGTAACCCAACTGTAACTCAAATAACATTCCATCGCTTTGTGTGCTCCACTCAACTGCACTACAAACATAACATTATCCAATGTAATTTAAGCAAGAAAGCAATATTGTCCTGGTTCAACAAAAGCACTTCGATAAACGTAACTGGATCCAGTCGCATTAATCAACGGCTTAAGCCTTCGATATGTTATTTTAATTGGATTCCAGCGAGCAAAGATAAAGTGCAAAGTTTAAACGCGAGAAAGAAGAACGACGGAAAGTAAAAAAAAGAAAAAAAATTCATTTGTAAATATTGTAAATATTGTATTAGACGTACCAAAACGAATAATTTACCATTTCTGTAACAAATTCAAAATACACTGCCAGGATGCAAATATAAATTATACAAAAAGAAATCAGTTATATATTTCAGGCAGGATAGATACTTGATCTTGTTAAAAATTGTTAAGGGGTTATGCTTTGACGGAAGCAGGTTCTTCTTATTTCGGTTTTTAAATAAAAAGACACGGGTTTAGGAAAAAGGTAGCTGATATATATATTTGATTATATGTGAAAATGTAATGTACCAGGACTCTTTCTATGTCCTGTCCGTACCGACTCTTCACGTCGAACTGTCGAGAAAACGACAGCCTTCGACACTTACAGTTTTACAAAACAATGGTCAACCTTTTCAGGTACGCTTGACCTTCGACAAGACCAGACGCTGCGACTCCGAAGTCTTGGGGTTTTTTTCCTATTACTTTATTACGCCTGTAGAAGCGACACTCTAATATTTTTCAATAGCGAGTTTTTCTACAGAAGAGCTGTTTTACTTCAACAAAAATAAATATTTAGTTTGACAACAAAAGTGGATTAACACGTTCACTGTTCAGGTTTCAAGCATAGTCGCCATTTGTACAATCAGCATAAAATTCTTGCATTTCGTTCTATGCAAACAATTTATCGTAATCTCTTTAGTTACAGGATAACAACCCTTAATAATTAGATTGCAGATCATTACGCAAATTCGTACCTTTATAATTAAAAGCGAAGAAAGATGACACATAGAGGGTTGTTTCACCCCTTAAATATTAAGTGTATCTTGCATTATTTTGCACGTTTAAATTCGTCATAATTGCGTAAAGATCCGTGGTCTAATAATAACTTCTAACGCGCTTCATTTGAAAAAATAATTTATTCAGCACGGATGTATTGGGTTGGAAAGAAAGTTCCTAGCGTTTTTCACTAATTAACCCTTTGCGGACGAGCGTCGACAAATAATCGCCCAATGATTTTTTGGTTTTCCGAACCCATGTCGACTATTAAAGCACAAAACTTAATGCAATGAATTACTTAACGTAATAATAAACATTTGAAATCGTTGGAAATGAAATGGTTTCGAACTCGAAAGCGTGAAAACTCAAAGTCGTGGTATTCAAAACTAAAGTACTCTCACAAGTGTTACTACTTCTCGTCCGCAAAGGGTTAACGATGGAAGAACATGTTGTTATCTTGCAAAAGTTAGGTTTGCCAGTTCGTCGCTCGAAAATATGCAAAGTTCTGTAAGAATGGAATCGTTAAGCTACGAAATAACCAAAAATTGTGCAACGAAGTAACAAATGTGTAAGAGAATAAAATTATGTACAATTACATGAATTTTACCATTAAATTTTGTTTAAAAAATGCTATCAACTTTCCTTCCAATTCAATACTTTAATAATATTTATTTACTATTGATCGTTTATAGCATACGATGCATAGATCACTAAACGCGTTAATTATATCGGTACACCTAATAAATATACGAACAAGTGAAAAGAGATTGCAAATACTTCGCAAGGGAGCAAGAATTAAACTATATAAAGAACGTATTTAAAGAGTATAACGCAAATAGACGGAGATCCGACGTGTAACAATTCGGTGGAAGAATGTTTTGGCGCGAGAAGAAGCGAGAGCGAAACGACCGGAAGTGGAGGATGCGTTTGAGCCTTGAATTCGAATGGTACTCGGTGCCTGGCCGGAAGTGAATCGTCTTGGAACGTGGATTTAAAAAGAAAGGGAAACGGGACACCACCGGCCGCTTCGATTTAAATGCAGAAGTAAACCGGGTCGCGTATGAATTTGATACCGGCCTTTTCACTCGCGATAATTAACTCGGCTTCTTTAATAGAACGCATGCCTCGAATTTGATGCCTCATACTAATTGTTTTACAGAGACACATTTTTAAAATGTATTTACAATTTGGTTTAATTTCGCTACTACTGGCGAACTGGAAAATATGTCACACTTGTTTCAATTTAATTTACAGGGAAATAGTTCCCGATTGATACTTATTAAAGTCACAGTACAACAGGAAGCGTGAACTACTTTTTACCTCTCTTTATTTCCTCTACAAGAGCATTAGAATATTGACGCTTATCGTTACGCTCTTTTTGTTCCTTTTTTTTTTCTTGTTGTGATTCGTTGCAGAGAAAAGAAAAGATTGGACCAAAGGTGAATGCGTGTGACGTCATCTTGTGCAGCGATTAGCAAAAAAAAAAACAAATACGACGATCGAATTATATATTCACAGTTTTACGCGAAATGTTACGTACATGAATATCCCAACAATTAATGAACGTTTAATTAATTGTAGGCCAGAGTTTCCAGCGAAGAGTAATCATATCTGTGACAAGTTACGTAGCACGAGTTCCTTTGTGAAACACGCATTGCGCGATACAACATTTTCCGTTCACTACATCTAATCTTACTCGCAATTCCAAGCAAATAGAATCATATAATTAACGATAATATATATTGTATATATCAACCATTTGGGGAATGATGTGAGTTTTACATTTAATTAGAAATGAAGGCATCATCCCATAAAATTTCTAACTGCTATCATTAATATAATGATACGATGTAATATGATAAAAAGTATGCAATGCATATAATATGCATTATATATATAACGATGTAATATGATAAAAAGTACGCAATGCATATAATATGCGTTATAGATATAATATATACGAGCACCGTCTGCCAGCTATTTCGTGAATTTTTTTTTTTTGATTCCGCCATATTTCGTGGCTGCTATGCGTTCTTCTACTGCTGTGCCTAAATTTTATTCCAAATTATTATTATTAGTAGTAGTATTATTATTATGATGTTAGATTTTGATCAAATCTAGTAGAAGATTTTCGTTTCATCGACGATAGATGGAATTTTCACTTTATATCATTATCATTATTATAATAATTATATATATAGAATGCACATAATACACACTAAACTAAAGCGCATTTTATAATCTTCAGAAGGTGAAATTAAACAAATACTTAGCGTTCCCTACTTTATTTGCATCTGTAAAACTAATGAATTCGCTTTAAATTCCGCACTCTAATCATAACTAATAATATTCTAAAGTAACACAACTTATACTAATATTATAATAATGATAATGATATAAAGTGAAAATTCCATCTATCGTCGATAAAACGAAAATCTTCTGCTAGATTTGATAAAAATCTAACGTCATAATAATAATACTACTAATAATAATAATTTGGAATAAAATTTAGGCACAGCAGTAGAGGAACGCATAGCAGCCACGAAATATGGCGGAATGGAGAGAAAAAAATTCACGAAATAGCTGGCAGGCGGTGCTCGTATAGACCAGCTACATTTTTGTCTGGCCGACGGATTTATTTTAAGAGCCGTATCTCCCCGCCTCTTACAACTTTCTTTTCTCACTCCTGAAGAAGGGACCCGCACGTGTTTTCGCGCGTGCGAATCTAAGTAAGCGACGCCTTGTCATTCTTACGGGGAGACCATTAATCATGTGGAACCAAGGTGAAGCGGCCCTGTTCGCGTTTTCATGAATTAAGCCCCTTTGTGCAAACGAAGGCAGGTTAAATCAGGCAACGAAGTAGAGGGTTTCGCGTAATCGACGCGCGACAGAGTGGTACACAGTGCCTCGCACGAGAGATACGATGCTCTCGTGGGCTTTCCTTTTACTTTCGACGATTTGCTCGACTGTGACTCGCGAAGAATGCTATTCGTCACTTTTTAAATCGCCCGTATTACGCTCCGAAAGTGTTGCAGGAATGGAGTTTCGCTTCCTCGCGAAGTGGACGACCGCTTTAGCGACGAGACTATTTTTTTCTTTTATTAACTCGGTACTATTATAATTACTTTGCGGTGTTCTTGGATTCTTCTTTTTTTTCTTAAACAAAAACTTGGCTTGCTGTTCGAGAGAAAATACAGTACACGACTCGTAAAATATTAGATTGCACGTGAAATGGCAAATTCGGTTTTGTTTCATTACGAATTGGAATTGCCGATTGTTCTACTTATTGTAGTTGGTCAAATTCAAGCCTACTTCGAGTTTACCGTTTTAAATGCGAGCTGCGTTTTACCGAGGAAAAGTTAGTTCATTCGTCGCGTGATTTATTGAATTGTTAGTAGAACGTTTGGAAGGCTAATGAGTTAGAGAACAAACAACGAGACGATGGCTTGAAAGATTATGCACCGTAGAAGCAATCCTTTGAAACAAGTCGCATTACCTATTGAAGTAAGTCACAATAATGGCTCGGACGAATGCCACGTTTGCAAAATCTTGTAGAACACCTAATAACTTGGTTCGCAGAATTCTGCTACACGTCTGTCAAAATTAATTTCGATCGATAAAATTCTGCTTTTACCATGTGACCGTAATTTCAATTCCATCCCTGAATCCGCCATTCCATGCGCAACTACTTAACACTTTAACATATAGTTTATTGCAACAATCGATAGGGAAATTCGATACGCGAAATTGGATTTCATTTACATTTATACGAAACGAGTAACGGTAACCTCTGTTCCACTATTTTAATCTACGAAAAAAAAGTGCATCGCATAGAAACGTGATCTGAAATCGTATGATTCGATAAATTTACTTTCCAAACGCTGCAAAATTCATCTTTCTAATTAATCTCTGTTCAGAACGAAATGTCAATGATATTTTCGTTCGATTTCGTGCCAGAATGAAACTACAAAAATCTGTATCACGTGTGGTACGAGTCCTCGATGAATGAAGTTGTAATACGCGTCATGCTTTCCAACGTATCTGAGGATAAAATCGAATTCCAACGAAAGAGACTCGACCCGGCCTGTGGTTGACTGACTCATAAAGTCAATTTTATGCGAGCTTCCTGCAGGGAGGAGAACACACATCCTGGCGAATTCTTATCCCTTACGTAAACGCGCATCCGACATCCTCGCGTCATGAGAAACCTCGCCATTCACGCCTTCGAGATGAACCAGCTCGCTTTTCATCGACTTAACCCTAGCGTGCGTCGTTAATTAAGAGCAGAACCTTCTTCTTCTTCTTCCACTGATTTTCGTTCACTTTTCATCGGCTTACTTCGGTGGGAGCTTTCTTGGTACTTTTTATTCTTTGGTGCGGAATTTTAGGTGATTCAGTTTTGATTATTTGACGAGATAAAAAGCGATTGAGGCATTACGGCGATGCGAAACAAAGGTGTCTATTAATTATGCTGTTCCACGGAAACAAAGGAATTTCGCAGTGTGAGATTCTGACGAATAATTAAACTACAAGCTCTGAAAAAGTATAGTTTGCAGCTGAAATAATTGGTGGAAGTAATCCTTCTAAATAAGACTTCAATTCTTTAAGAGATTTTAATAGATCTCTTTAAATTAACTTAGTACTACAAAACGTGGCACTGTTTTGGGAAAATGAGATTTTCAAATTAGCTTGAAGGTGGCAAGAGATATTCAATCTAATTGAATGATTTCATTATTCATAATTGAAGAATTAATTATTCATAATTCATAATTGAATAATGAAATTATTCAATTAGATTGAATATCTCTTACCACCTTCAAACTAATTTGTTTTTTTATTCAATCAATCAATCAATACATACATATATATATGTATTGATGAATAATGAAATATTCTACTTGTAAAATTGTAAAATTTAAGATTCTTCCGCTTAAAAGTTTGCGCGACTTTTAATGGCAACTCAACGGTTCACACAACTAACTATTTAAGTATTCTAATGCATTTAGTTATTTAAGTATTCTAATGCATTTAGTTATTTAAGTATTCTAATGCATTTAGTTATTTAAGTATTCTAATGCATTCAGTTATTTAAGTATTCAAGTATTTCGTGCCTGTATTTCACGCCTATTAATTTTTTAATGCAATATCATTCATTTGTGCTCCGTGCTATGTTATATAATATTTATTTAAACTTAAATGTCTAATCTAATAAATATACATATATTTATATTTTGCATTATCTATACGTTGTCTATAATTTAGTTTGCATTTTTCCATGCAATCTTTTAATCTCCACAAAAAAGTATCGAGATAGTTACGTCTTAAACCTAATAATTCAAGAGTTGTAACAATTAGTAGTCTACTAAATTACTTTGTATTCTGTAAGAAATATCTTTAAATTGCGCGAGACACTCTGTACATCTGATCTAAAATTGTATTGCATAGTACATATACTTGTATTTGCATTACTTACACGATTGGAGAAACCGAAGGAAAGAAATCTCAATCATCGAGTAGTATTGAGCTTTTGCCCTTTAATAATAATAAATAAATAAATAAATAAACATATATTCGTCCCGTTCGACTAGGCTTTTTAAGATCATTTTGAAGAATGTTTCGAGAAAGTGTCACACTGGTGGGCAATTAATAAATTTATTTAGTAATTCATTTATTTACTTCATTTACTTAATTTAATTTGATCGTGAATCGACGGCGAGTATAAGAATCCTTTAGTATACATGTTCTACGTATTTGACTTTGTGACAACGCTAATGTAAATTATTTTTCTCTTATACTTATTGGACTTTTGCCCGTTAATAATAATAATAAAATAAAATAAAATAAAGTATTACTCGTCAATTGAATCATGCTACTTTTTAATTTAATAAAGCATACGAAACTACTTCCCATCTCTCTATTTTCATAGCAAGGAAACTTACCCATTAAATTGCTGCTTTATAATAATACGCGTTCGCACGATTAATATAACTTGTAGGAGTTTAAGCTGAATTAAATTGAATTCTAATAACGTGTCGTGCAAGAACAGCAACGTTGTTAGAATAAAATCCAGTACAGTGTGTCTTGAATGCGCCAGACTACTTTGCGAGGTGAAATCTATCGATACGTAACCTGCTACTACGCATAACGCTGTTTAACCTACTAATACGTACATGACCTACATATGAAAGCTGTAATTATGTATTGCAAAAATTTCTCGTACCGCTTGCCAGACTTTCGTGCAGTCAACGTTTCTTGGCGCGTATAATTATCGGTTACCGTAAAAACCAGCGTGGGGAACTTAATGATATGAAATTATTACGGATCCGAACTCTCTTAAAGTAATTCTATTCCACAGCTTTTAGGAAAAATGATATTTTCAAAGATCGAGACGTTACCAAAGTGCACAAATTAACTCGGTGCTTTTGCACAAAATTCAAGAGATCGAATACAATATTTCGATGCTCAAAGAAGTTCGTTACTTAATCTCCATCGTACTCGACTTATAAATTACGTTTGAATAAAATAGACGATAGTTTTAACCGTTTGAGTGCCAAGTAATTTATGGGGATCGCCGGGTTTCTAGACTTAACTTCACGAATAACGTAAGCATGTAATCATTAACGTCACTATCCTCATTCGATTAATTATTACAGCGTTTCTAAATTTATGTACCAATTATACGTTGCTTTAAAAAATACGAATTGACAAGCTGCATGTATCACGTTCAACATCGCAGTCGTAGCACCGAAAGGGTTAAATTAATGAAATCTTCAAAACTTTAAACATAAAGGCAAGAAATTAATTCGGACACCTAATAACGTCTTCGTCTCTGAAACTACTATTTTTCCTAGTAGCTGAAAAGTGGGCGATCGCGTTATTATAAACACTTATTGAGATATTGATGTATCGATACATCAGTAATAGCAGAAGTGGCGTAAATATTTAATTGTCTAACCCGTGGAAGGCAATAAAGGGTAAAATAAACATTTGTAGCCGATATTTAAACCACCTCCTCTAAATATTAACAGTCTAGCAATGAAATGATCGTTAAATCTCGTTTGTTAGTTTCATCGATCTCGCTGAGCGTTCTTCGTCGAACGATATTTATGATTCGAACAATTCCGAGGGATTGAAGCCAGACGGTGACGTTATAGCGACGCTACGGCGCCCGACGTCGATTCATCAGTGTCGATAAGCGTCTTGAAAAATGTATCTGTCGTTACTGACGCCTCGTATCGAAGGATGAACCGAGAACACACTTGTTACGCAATTAACGCCCGCATCCTGCACAACGATCTACTTAAATTCCCGCAAGCTTTCTCCACTTCCTACCGAGATCAGTGTTGCATCGAACAGAATCGTTTGCGAGTTATGAGAAACGTCTAATATTCGAATATTTCCAAAAGTTCAAAGTTTAAAGGAACTTTTCTGCTGCGAATATTGCGGATATTCTTCAGTTATTTGTGCGCGTTATCGTGAAACATTAATACGGTTAATATCGAGGAATTATTAATTGTGAAATATTAAAGGAATATTAACGCAACATATTAGAACGATATTGACGTCAGGTATTAAAGAAATATTGACAAGAAATGTTAAAGAAATATTAACGTGAAATGTTAAAGAAATATTAACGCGAAACATTAGAGAAATATTAACGCGAGATATTAAAGAAATATTAATATGAAACGTTAGAGAAATATTAACGTGAAATATTAAAGAAATATTAAAGAAATATTAACGCGAAATATGAAAGAAATATTAAAGAAATGTTAACGCGAAATATTAAAGAAATATTAATGCGAAATATTAAAGAAATATTAAAGAAATATTAACGCGAAATGTTAAATATTAAAAAACTATTAACATGAGATATTAAACAAATGTTAACGCGAATTATTGAAGAAATATTAACGCGAAATATTGGAGAAATATTAACGAGATATATTAAAGAAATATTAACGCGAAATATTGAAGAAATATTAACGCGAAATATTACAGAAATATTGAAGAAATATTAACGCGAAATATTAAATATTAAAGAAATATTAACATGAAATATTAAAGAAATGTTAACGTGAAATATTGAAGAAATATTAACGCGAAATATTAAATATTAAAGAAATATTAACATGAAATATTAAAGAAATGTTAACGTGAAATATTGAAGAAATATTAACGCGAAATATTAAAGAAATATTAACGTGAGATATTAAAGAAATATTAACGCAAACTATTAAAGAAATATTAACGAGATATATTAAAGAAATATTAACGAGAAATATTAAAGAAATATTAATGCGAATCGTTAGAGAAATATTAACACGAAATATTAACGCGAAATATTTAAGAAATATTAACGCGAAATATTTAAGAAATATTAACGCGAAACGTTAGAGAAATATTAACGCGAAATATTAAAAAAATATTAACGCGAAATACTAAAGAAATATTGAAGAAATATTAACGCGAGATATTAAAGAAATATTAACGCGAAATATCAAGTTAAATGTTAAAGAAACATTCACGTGAAATATTAAAGAAATCTTAAAGTTGGTTACGCGTTTGACGAAGTGGAATTTTTTCAGTGCGCTCCTTGACAATGTTTTTGTTTACGTTGTGCTCTAGTGTATCTAATATTATTGCTAGCCTGCATTTAGGTGAAATTTAAACGCGCAAAAACAGTGAAGAATGCATACAGCGATATGCAAAAGTATATAAAATATTTGAAGTACAGTAGAAAGTGTAATATTTAGGGGATGAAACAACCCCATATTTATTAGGTCGTGCAATAAGTTCGTACCGCAATATGTTTCTATTGTATTTCACAGTACTTATTAAATATCCAATGTACCTTAATTTAGCTGTTCAAGATCAATTTAAGAAAAGCATTCGAGGTATCGAAACGACGCTTCTAGTGTAACTATAAACCTAAAACATAATCACTTGGTAACTTTATTAAAAGATTGGCTTTGCTATTCTTTTCAGATTCGAATTATCAAGGTTCCACTGTCTTTCTTTTATAAAGTTGTTTCTTATTTGTAACACGAGCTTTTCTTGCTAGTAGTCATAAATTTGGAAGAGAAAGAATGTCCATTAATTCGACAAAAGTCACATCGCCCAGTGAACATTAATAAGCATAGAAAACGAAACGTGCGATAACTCTAGTTCAAAACTCGATCTTTTAATAAATATCCCTCGAAAAATTGTCAATCCTGTCAATTTGCTGATTGACAATGCAAACGCTGAAATCGAAGTTTTAATAATTGATGGCTTTGCAAGAAAATGGGGGCAGCTGCGTCCACAGCGATTTTAACGTTAGAACTATCAATTATACTTATTTGTACCAATGAAATAGAAATGGTAAACATTTGCAAAGTGCACGTTAACGAAGTACGATAAATCTTCGTTTGTGTTTTGTTCGGGAAAACGCGGAATATTCTAAAATATACGTCGTTTTCTTATAGTTTGCAAATATAGTAAATTTCCAACCGGTCATTTTAACTGCTTGATATTTCTATCGTTAAAATTTTCTAGTGAAATACATAACGTACAGCAGAGTGTATCTCGAGTAGACCACGTAAAATTCTTTCACAGCGAGAAGCTAACTTTATCCAGGCGATTCTCTTTCTACGATTCCACGGGAAAATATACTTTCAATTTGAAAAATTAAAAAACGCAAACACTGACCGGCGCTGCACACGTTTCAAATCCCGTCAAACGTTAAAAGCTTGCGGATGAAAAATTTCACCTCGAATTTTTCGTACGCGGCTGCGGCGGCGGCAGGTGAAAATAATAATAGAAAAAAAAAAAAAAAACTAAAGAGAAGCGCGAGATTAACCGTAGGTGGGCTAAAAATTAATTACTCTACCGCGATCGAGAGTATGCAATGGGGGAGAAACTGAAATCATCGACTGCTACGCGAGGAATCGCTTATTAATTGACGTCCGTTTATCGATCTTTTGAGATACCGCCCTGCAGAAGCAGCAGCAGCAGCAGACCGACAAACACGCTTTCGATTGCTGCGTTTTTTTTCAACATACACGCGGATAACCGCACGGTATAAATAGTTCATTGTAATTGCCAATCGCTGCGTGTTACATCGGTCCCCGTTAATTCTATGACTTTTCAAGCGAATGTGCAAATTCAGAGAGAAAGAGAGAGACGCGATTGCTTTTAGTTCCGTTCAGTGACGCACCAGATCGAATCGAAAACATAATAAGTAGTCCGGTAAACGCGTGTTGAAGTAAAACAGCTCTTCAGTAGAAAAACGCCCTATACAAAAATATTAGAGTGTCGCTTCTACAGGCATAATAAAGTAATAGGAAAAAATCCAAGACTTCGGAGTTGCAGCGTCTGGTCTTGTCGAAGGTCTAGCGTACCTGAAAAGGTTCACCATTGTTCTCTAAAACTGTAAGTGTCGAAGGCTGTCGTTTTCTCGACAGTTCGACGTGAAGAGTCGGTGCGGACAGGACATTGAAAGTCCTGGTACATTACATTCTCACATATAATCAAATATATATCAGTTACCTTTTTTCCCTAAACCCGTGCCTTTTTATTTAAAAACCGGAATAAGAAGAACCTGCTTCCATCTAAGAATAACCCCTTAACAACGCGAAATCTCGTAAATTCGATACTCATACGGTATCGAGGAAAACGCGTTTAACATTACAATTATTTAAGATTTACTCTTAAAAGGAAATCATAAGTGTACAGTAATAAGGAAACTCGGCTTAGATATTTAAATATGCCGCAACGAAAGGTTTGGTATTTATATATATCTTGGATTATCTCTACAAAATAAATCTCAAAAGAAGGAATCGAAAGAATTAATGGGGATTCGTATATGGTACTAAAAAAAAGAAAAAAAGAAAAATGAATAGTACCGTGATTTCTACTTTCTAAAACATCTTGGTGTCATTCGAAGTATAATACTCGCCTTATCGTTGATTGGAATGACGGTGTTTCGTCTCTCTTTGAACAGTCGTTGGATGCAATTTCGATTCCCATCCGATGCCAATTGAAAAGCTCGCGCGTTTTCGCATCGCGGATGAGAGAGAACAGGTTTCCCCCTTTAAATATGTATGTACGAGCGAGTTTAAACTTGTCCACGGGGAAAGCTTTGATATTTCCGCTTTGAAATTTTCATTAATCCCGCCGGTTTACCGATCAACAAGTCCAATTAAACGCAATGTTTGCTGTTTTCTATCGCATTATCGGTTCAACTCGTTCGTACTTTTTTTTTCTTGTTTTTTTTTTTTTTTTGGAAAACGTTTTTGCGATTTAACCCTCGATAGTCGAATGATTTTCCACGGACGCGTGAATGCAGGCTCGCTTTCGACCCGTAACAGAATTTCCAACGTAACGTAACAGAATTTCCAACGTAACGTAACAGAATTTCCAACGTAACGTAACAGAATTTCCAACGTAACGTAACAGAATTTTCATCGCAATATTGTTCAGTTTCTTTTATATCTCACCATTTTACAGCGTTACAATTAATACTAAATAACGGTCAACGAAACTAATGAAACTAATAAAACTGAAAAACTGAAAAAGGAAGGAAAGAACGAGTAAAAGACAAAATTGAACAACCAAATGAAACAACATAATTAATAGAATTTCTATTGCAAACTAGTTTTGGGAAAGAATTATACTAAAGGTCAAGATACAGCAAGGTTGTAAATTAAATTATTTTTCACCTAGCTAAAATAATATATATATATATATATATATGTTAGCGGGAATGCGTCTCCAGGTAATCGCCAGACGTAAACAATACGTCTTAGGCAATACGCCTCACGTGGACGCCCTTCCAGGCAAGGAAAGGGAAATCGATTGGCAAGAAGATTCATTAATGCGGAAGCATCTGAGCCGGAAACATATCGAGTGTATAAATAAAGTATCGAGAATTAACAAGAGTTTAGCTTTTATTTATTGACACTTTTCGAATTTTTCTAATATATATATATATATATATAATAATAATAATAATAATATAAAATAAATAGAATAAAAATTAAAAGTAATAATATAATATAATTAAAATATAAAATAGAAATAAATAATATAGTAATAAACTTTATTTATCACGTTACGTTATTTTGGCTAGATGAAAAATTGGAGTTACTTGCTATATCTTGATATGTCAAGATTGATTACTATACGTAATAAATCTATATATTTATTACTATACGTAATAAATCTATGTATTTATTACTATACGTAATAAATGTATATATTTATTACTATACGTAAAGTTGCTCGAGTTAACCGTTTGCACTCGAGGAGCTTTCAAAAGTAGTTATTTTTCTATATCACTTTCTATATAAAGATTACGCGTATACACATTGTTTCTTACTGTTTTTCTATACCGATGAGTCAAGTTGATCGACAAAGAGTCTCAGCAGTTTTGTTATGAATCAACGTTGCTGATGCAGTGTAAAGCACCGAGGCATATACGTATATGCCTGCTGCAATAAATCATATTATTGCTTACGTAACGGAGAAATGTGTCACCAGGATGGAGCTTTTTATAATGCCTCGATAAGAAAGGGAAAACGTCTCATGACTAATGCCGTATAGAAGTTGAATATTTGAAGTAGCCCGGGAATAAATTGCAGCTTTCTACGATCGCGTATTTCAATTTGTGGCAATGTGGTAATAACAATAATAACATTATTGTGGCAATGTTAAATATCGTTGGATACACGTTACGCACCGTTGGTTATTGAACAGTGTTAAATAATGTTTGATAGCGCGGAGTAAACACTTTCTTCGGTGAAAAGATAAAGAAAATTTGGACTACTCGCGACTCTGGTTGGCAAAGGTTTAAGAGAACAAAATGTCGAATATCTGAAGCTTGAAAAGAAAACGAAACCTCAACTGAACCCGATAATTATTCACCCGTGATCGATATTAATTAAAAATCTATTCTCATCGCCGCCAGGTATCTCGGCCGCAATCTGTGCACAATCGATAAATACGGAATAAAGAAAAAAAAAAGGAAGAAAAGGTTGATTCGTTTGCATCGGAGGGGCAGTTCTCCAGGAGGTGAAAAACGTCGAAATTAAATCGACAACCTGTTACAAACACTTCGGAGTAGAAGTGCTTTTGACGTCACGATATTAATGAGGAATAATTATAAGCGGATCCTCGTCGCGCCGAAGCAATTTAACATGGATTTATTCGCGCACGAATTTCCCTCGCTCCGACCAACGGTTACCGAACTCTAATCGAATCCCGGGTTAATGGTAATTTATAATAGCCAGTTTGTGTATATACACACACACACACACGGTAACGTAAATTTCAACGCGAACCAACGGCCACGCGAATGAAATCGAAAGTGCGGAGAAAGGGACAGAGACAAACAAAACAAAAAAAAATAAATAATAAAGCGAAAGAAAAATGTAGGCCAATAGGTGGAAATTTCAGTGGGGCGATTTACAGTTGCTGTAATATGTATTAACCCTTAACCCTTTCGCTGTGGCACATTGAAATTAAAAGCAGGTGGAAGCACGTTTTAATAATATGGAAACAGTATTAGCACAAATACTTACATACTTTGCATAATTAAGACTGTTAAAGAAAAACTGAGTATAATGTTTCAGTGGTTTGCACTCGCGGTAGCATTAAAATAAAAAATAGCGAATATCCCAAAGAATAGTCTTCCAAGAAATTTGTACGGCAAGGGATTAAACAAATTGCACGACGAGGATAACTTTTATTGCAGTACGATTGTAGAGTATAAACAAAACTGAACAACTTGTTCGTTTAACGTTTCGTCCTATCTCTTATCGTTACAAAGTTATATTGAAAGAAATAAAAAAATACCGCGTAAGAAGTTAGGGGTTAAGATTCGACGCAACCGGAAGTCTTTCAAAAAACCGAGAGAGTCGAATGAAAAATGTTATTAGCGTAGGAGTGTCGAGGATAGAATTGCAAAGCTACGATGTAACGTAATTTCGAACGTATTCGTAGAATGTTGCTTTCATTAGTTGCAAGGAGGATCGCGGCTTTTGGTATTAAATCTTTCCACGAACTCGTTAAGCTGCTACAGAACTCTGTTGCGAGTATAAGGAAGTTTGATAATCCTCGGGTTGAGGAGTAATTAGAAGGCAACTTTGTGTCACCGCGTGCACCACCCTTTAGTTTTATCTAATAGGTTAATGGTTTGATACGTAATCCCGGTGCAAAGATTACAGCCGAAGAAGATTCTAACCGCTTTCGGAAAATTCAGAGTAGAACGAGAGTTATTATCGAAGCGTTTGTAAAGTGCTAACGAGAAGATGAATTAAATTGTTGTGAAACGATAAAGAAACCGTGGCGAGTACAGAAGATAAATTTACGATCATTTCCACGAAACGAAACGAAACGAAACGTAGAGAAACTGATAAAAAAAAAAAGGCAGCATTCTTTTATAAATTCCTTTAAAAATTAAAATTCAAACGCCACGTTGTAGAGATAATAAAAAGAAAAAAAATATTGGAAGAAAAACGACTACTATTCGGTAATAATTCCGTGCATCTTTGAGCTTCGTTGCAATTATTTACGTACGTAATTTAGAACGAGTTGTTAAAAATTAACCCCTTGCCCTGCAATACTATATGTCCCATGATACTTGCACTATAATACTAAAACGTCTACCATCGCGGACGAAATTTAACCCCTTGTCTTACGAGTTTTTTTAGAGATCATACTTTGCAGAGTTAATTATTTATTATTATAATACTCTACTGCATGCGAAACAGTGAACTATCGTACGTAACTTATACTTGATAATCATTCACCTTATCATTATTGCAGTTAAAATTAAAGTTTACTGCAAATACAGTGAATTTTTTGTCGCATTTAGAGCACAATATATGCCACGAGTGAGATTCGTTACTATAAGGCAAGGGATTAATTAGAATTCTAACTTTAACTTCGTATTAGAAGATCGGAAGTTGTTAAATAAAAATTGCCCATAATAATTGAACGATTTCTACGTGACACGACGTAAAAATAGTGATCAACTGACTATTTTAACTGAATAATAAAATAATCGTAAGGCAAGTGGTTAAAAATTAGCAACATTAGTTTGAAGTAAATACCTTCTATCGTCTTTCCTCGGAAACTTGATTCCATCTCGCTATTAATGGAATTCGTTATCACTGACACTAAATCGTTTATTCGCGTTACGATTGTTAATACCTCTACGATTTATAGTTCGATTTTTCGCACGTCGAGTCATGATTATTACCGCACGGACCGATCGCTGCGCGAACACTGCTCTTACAGCCAAGTTCAGCCGTTGAAGGTTTCCCTCGAAGCGTCGAACGAGTATTATTTTGTAAACACCCGAAGCGACAGAGGACTAGTCTCGTCCTTCTCCATCGCGAGCGACGCGTACATGTTTTCATACGCGAATCGGTTATAGCCAGCCATGTGTTAATAATCAGCTCTGTATTTTTCTAGTTAACCCCGTTGGCTTACGAAATTTTCAAATCGTATTCACTGGAATTTTGACTACTTTTTATCGTAACACAACGTGTTAATAATCTTTTCCTTTTTTTAAATATCTTCATTTATTCTTTGCAATTTGTCTTCGTGTCTTTTGGCAAATTTTATTATTATCACGCGAATGACGATCTCCATTTCGGATGCAATTCTGTGCGCGTGTTAATAATTTGAAAGAATTGATCGTAAAATGGTTATTGGAATTTTAAATAACGTAACGATTTTTGGGCCATCGTTGAACGCAACTAGGCACGGATAATTTGAAAAATTACGAAGCATGGGTCGAAGCGAACAACGATGGGGATGAATATAGGGGATGACGCGGGAATTATAGTGGATTTACGCTTCTGGCCACAGTGATTCGCGTCCGCGTGATGTCTCTTAGACTTTAGCTTTCACAGTGACGGATTACGCGGAAATCCAATTCAATCTTCTCCATATTAGTGCCGTCTGGCGAGCTATGTAATTCATGATCGCGATTACTATGTACGCGAAACGCGAATCAACCTGTCCTGGACAGGAAGAAGTTGATCGATAATAAATAAATATCAATGGCGCGCAGCAGCTGGACGCACCGCAAAAATTCATTTTCAAATGGCAATTATATAGGATTATCCAAAAACAGACTACAGAAAATAAAAAAAAAAAAACACCTACCTTCACTTTTTTTCTTTCCCTTTCCGCTTTACCCTTTTCTAATCTGTTCTTTTATTTCTATTATCTTTGTTCTGTTATCTTTCTGTTCCTATAGTCTATTTTGGATAACCCTTTACTATGTGGCGGCTCTCCTGCACCCACCACTAGAGGGACATACGGAATAGGCTTTCTCGAAAGTACTCGCTCCAACTACCTCGTCCATATAAATACCGTCTTTAACCTTCCTTCCAATATCCCAAGTCTAAGGCAGGGCCTGCTAGGTCGCCGCACTGACGAGTCCACTAGCAGGCCCAGGATGAAACGCAACACCACCCTTCCTTTTCCCTATCATATCCCTTCTCTACAGCTCCACATTTGGTGACCGCGACAAGGAATACAACAACAGCAGCCTTCCACGGAGGAACAACGAACCTAAGGCAGGGCCTGCTAGGTAGCCTTACTGATGACTCCACTAGCAGGCCCAGGACGAAACGCAATACCCTTCCTTTTTCCCATTCTATCCCCCCTCCACAGCTCCACATATCGTTGGCAATTTTTACTTAACTTTCCTTCCAAATTCGCAACGTCTAAGGCAGGGCCTGCTAGGTCGCCGCACTGACGAGTCCACTAGCAGGCCCAGGACGAAACGCAACACCCTTCCTTTTCCCTATCATATCCCTTCTCTACAGCTCCACATTTGGTGACCGCGACAAGGAATACAACAACAGCAGCCTTCCACGGAGGAACAACGAACCTAAGGCAGGGCCTGCTAGGTAGCCTTACTGATGACTCCACTAGCAGGCCCAGGACGAAACGCAATACCCTTCCTTTTTCCCATTCTATCCCCCCTCCACAGCTCCACATATCGTTGGCAATTTTTACTTAACTTTCCTTCCAAATTCGCAACGTCTAAGGCAGGGCCTGCTAGGTAGCCGCACTGACGAGTCCACTAGCAGGCCCAGGACGAAACGCAACACCCTTCCTTTTTCCTATTCTATCCCCTCTCTACAGCTCCACAACTATTTCCATAAAATTGGAGTAGAAGTTCGACACGTGGAATTGTAGAAATTGTTTGTTACGAAGATATACTATAATTCTCCAGTGGTAAATTTTGTTTCCTTTCTTCTTTAGGAGTTGATATGATTCCTTTCTAAGGGTTGATACGATTCCGTATTAAATTTGTTATGAACTATAAACAAAAATTGTGGCTGCAATGATATTAGAGTCGATGTTAAACAGACTAGTAGAAAATACACTTGATTTATTTGTACAAGAATTTCCAGCATCTGTCGTGAATTTTCTAAACCGCTTATAGCAATTTGCTGACGTAAGCTGAGGCATTAAAACGCGCGCAGTTAAAACGAGGGCTCGAAACATGCAAACCTGTTTTCTTTTTATTAAAAAGAATACAATAGACTTACGTTTTTGCGCGAAGAACTGGAGAATTGAACGTTATAAACAGATTTACGGTAAACTTACTAAAAAGTCACACGTCACGAATGCTAATAGCTTAATTAAATGTTCCAAGTGAAGAAGATTTCTAGCAAAATTACTAAATAGTCATACGTCACGAAAATTAATAGCTAACTATCCAATAACAAGCAAATGTAAGAGAGCCAAATCTCTTTTTTAACTAAAAAAAAAAACAAATTTCTCAGAACATTGGTTTCCGATCACGCAATACTTTCACCGATATTTTATTCCTCTTTTTTCCCCCCTCGCGTATCGAGTAATTCGTTTGGTACAATTATAAGAACGCGAACCGAACGACGTGAAAAAGAAACTAGCGGCAGGTAACATTGCAGAGGTTGCTGGCAAAAAACTTCCCAAGTGAAAGTGGTCACATTTCCTTCACGTAACTACCAACAGATTTCATCTACTTTTGCTAGATGATTTAACGCGAAATACCGTAATGCATCGTCATTAATATGAATCACTTAAAGTGCACGAGTATCACGCGTTGTTTCGCAGCTTTTTATTAAAACGTTGATAACTACTTCCCTTTCTTCTACAAAACTAAGGCTGCACACGTTAATTCAGGAATTAATAATACGTTGATATAAACAGTTAAATAGTAGTCAAATTTAAAGGCTTTTGTTGCAAAACTTTTATTTACGTGTCATCTCCGAAGTATTTCGCGAAAATTGTAAGTTTATTTATCCGTTGGTTATATTCGTTATTTAGTTCTAATTTTAAAGTTTTAGTTAAAGTAACGCAGGTACAAGATTAAAAAAATATATATTCGTTTTGTTACTGGGGACTTATCGTAAGCCGCAAGGCAAGGATTAAATAAATAATAACGACGTGAACTGTACGAGTCGTTATATTAAAAGTCTATTAAAATAAATAAGTGTAAGCACCTCAAATATCGTCTAATTATTGCCTAAACATTACCCGTAAAAAGAAGCCGCGATTACTCACGATTAGGGGAATAAAAAGGAAAGAAAAATACAGCACGAAATGATAATAATTCGATGTGTGCATTACTGTAATAATTAATTTGGCCCGGAGAGTAATTACAGCGACAATACGCTGCATAATGGAACGTTGTCAAGCCGAGGAGCCGAGATAATACTAGAAAAAAAGAAAAAAAAAGAAAAAAACGGTTGACACGGACGAGGACAGGAAGTTGGTATAGCAAACACAGAAACTGGTGTCCCCGGTACAGTGACAACGCGTTGCGTAATCCAAAGTGCATTCTGCAGTCGTGCATACCTCCGTATCTTTCGCTTTTTTTCAAAAAAGAAAAAAAAAATTCCCTCCCCCAATAACGTATTAATCCTCTGCAGTTGGCATATTTTATCATTTGCATTGCCAACCAGCTGAAATTAATTTTAATTAAAAGGTATTTTTGCTTGCAGTCACGTGCACGCGGATAACGTACGAATACCGGGACTGCGCACGGTGCAAAACGTAATATGCAAATTCATGCTTCTTTTAATAGAATCCACGCTAGAACTATCGATGACTGAAGTGGTTGAAAACACGCGTCAAATTTGTCACCCTCCAAAAACTAACTACAATTTATAATTCACTATGCGTACGTATTGTACGTATAGATATGTGTTAATATGTATTTATGTGTATTTGTATGTATTTATATGTGTTAATATGTATTTATATATACTTATATGTATTTTTATGTATTTGTATATATTTATATGTGTTAATATGTATTTATATATACTTATATGTATTTTTATGTATTTGTATATATTTATGTGTGTTAATATGTATTTATATGTACTTATATGTATTTACATGTGTTAATATGTATTTATATGTACTTATATGTATTTATATGTATTTATATGTGTTAATATGTATTTATATGTACTTTTATGTATTTATATGTACTTTTATGTATTTATATGTGTTAATATGTATTTATATGTACTTTTATGTATTTGTATGTATTTGTATGTTTTAATATGTATTTATATGTATTTATATGTACTTATATGCATTTGTGTGTATTTATATGTACTTATATGTATTTATATGTACTTATATGTATTTATATGTATTTATATGTCCTTACATATATTTATATGTACTTATATGCATTAGTATGTATTTATATGTACTTATATGTATTTATATGTACTTATATATCTTTGTATGTATTTACATGTATTTGTATGTAATTATATGTATTTATATGTACTTATATGTCCTTATATGTATTTATATATATTTATATTTATTTTAACTTTCAACAGTTTCAGGCTTCGAATGATATTCGAAGTGATTCGAATTTGTCGATTGATGCGCAATAATCATTCGAAGGTTTTTAACCATTTGCAGACGAGTGTCGGAAATAGTCGCCCAAGTTCTTTGATGCTTCAGACACGTATCAATTTTTAACCCTTTGCCCAACAATTATTTTATCACCTACGTAAGCTAGTGTTAGTTGAGCATTGCTTTCATATTACATCAAGTAGAAATAATAATACGAATGTTATACGCAATTTTTCTATCACAATCCCCAATCGCGTAAAATAAAGCTACGATTATAGTTCAAATTAAACTTTACCCTCATCGGTATTTGTTTTTGTTGAATTCGCGCCATAAATCATAGAACGTGTGTGACTACTCGTTATTGTAGGCCAAGGGGTTAAAGCATGAAATTCATCTTAATATAATTAATATACGCTACTATTAATAATTTGACAAGTATTTGTTTAATACCGTCTTCGAACGAAGATTCGTTAAATATTATTTTGTTCCTACCGCAAATGGTTAAAACGTTTCAAATCCCGTCATTACTTACGAGTTCCTTTCCTACAAAAATGTTTTTATTAAACGGTTCCAGGAACAACGTTTCTTCAAAAAGCTTCGGATATTTTTATCGATCGTATTCGAGACATCTTATCACGGTTCGTCGCTTGATAACGGATATCCGTTTATTTTTTTTTCTTTCTACTGCATCGGGATGATTCATAACCAAACTTCTACAGGGCATAATCGGCAATATCACGAATTTGAATTTCCGAGCACTGAAACTTTTTAAATCTTCGATAGACGCGAATGGGTATCGTTTAAAATTCATGGTTTACGGATTAGTTGCGTTTACGAAGAATTACGCAAGCCTTGAAACAAGCGTGGCTCGAAAGTTTCTGTTAGACTGTTATCGTTTCGAGACGGGTGGGAGAAAGCTAAGATGAATTTCAGATAAGGCGGGATTAAAGTACGATAAGAAGAAAAAGTGGGATGCATGTACGAGGTGTACTTCGGGATTCTAATTCGTGGCTGAAGAAGCGAGTTTCGTTTACGAGAATATGTAACGGAGTTATGGTTTATAAGTAGACTGCGGATTTTTATACAGTTATGGGAAATTTTCGATGCAACGAGAGGAAGAAAATTCACGTGATACGGGAAGATATACAAAGTATACGAAATATGCAAAATGTACAAAATAGAGTAGATTTTAAAATACTTAATGGATGAAACAAATTTCTGCTTCTATTCTATTTGTGTTTTAATCGTGTTTGTAATTGTACGAATTTGCATAAAGAGCTGAAGTCTATTTGCAACATTTTTCTAGCTCAAAATACTGACTATATTCATAGTACACAGGTTATTAATCGATTACTTTATTATTAAATTTAATTACGAAATCACATTTACTTCTTGCTTTCTATTTTGTATTACACCCCATTTACTATTTTATTCAAATCGCCAAAATGTTTAAACACTTTTATGGCTTTAGATTTCATCAAATGGACGCTACAATTTTTTTACGAACTATAATTTAAGAAAAAAGAAAAAAAATAGTGAATAATCCTATTTTAAAATAAGACACTTTCCTTCCAACTGTTCTCGGCAAGTTTCAATCGTTCATTTATTATTTTGCAGTTGATTACCAAGCATATAAAGCTTGGGATCTATAGATCCGAAAACCGTCGGTAAAACAGAGCACCGCATAGTAGATGGCAGCACGATCCACTCGCAGTATCGCGACGCTTATTCGTTTCGAATAATTATCACGAATATCTCGAAATGCAGAGGCGTCCCGCTATAATGTTAAAGTTTAAGTGAACATTAAATGTCGAAACGTCACGATAATTGGATAATCGAGGCACGTGAAATTCTCCCGTGCCATTTGCAAGCAATATTCAACCGTATTAATACGAGTAAATGGCTGGCAAATTGTTCCAATTCTAAAGGTTGACTCCTCTTCGTTTTCTTATTAACGAAAATTGAACTAATCCGAGACGCTGTTTATATTCTTATGGGAGCTTTATTTACACTATTTAAACTTTTTCGATGAACGCGATTTTCATGTAACCGTTTCGCGATGTCTTCTTAATGCTAAACCAAAACTGCAAATTAAATACACGGTATTAAATTAAAAAGAACGGAGTTACTAAAAGTGGAAATAGGGCAAAAAAATGTGAAGAAACATTTGAAATAGTAATAGTTAACGAATGGATAACGCGATTTTAACTTTTAATTCTTTTAATTCTTAACTATTAATTCTAAACTGGAAAAGGAAACTTTCGAAACGAAACACGCGTTGTCTGTCAAAATAAGCCATAATAATGATACAGATATATAGATGAACTTTGAAAAATACTGCAGAAAACATAGTAAAGGGTTATCCAAAATAGGCTATAGGAACACCTACATTCACTTCTTTTCTTTTCCTTTCTGCTTCACCCTTTTCTAATGTGTTTTTTTATTTCTATTATCTTCGTTCGTTCTCGTTTCAATTTTTATTTTTTTCACCTCTGTTTTACTAACAAACATGGGGTTTGACAGATATTCTCATGGAACATGCTAAAGGTACTTTTGGATAACCCTATGCAATATGGTGTCGATAGAAATCTGCTGAATTAATCGAAGCTTATTTCAATTGATCAAACTTCGTTTTTACCGTATTACTGTGATTCCAATTCTACCCTTGAATTCGCATTTTTATGTACAACGACTTAATATATAAAATGACGGTGCGATTAGTATTAATTCTTTGCCCAATAATAACTACTTAAACTCGTTCTATAAATTCCCGGCGTAGATTCAACAAAACTGGATACTATTAACATTAGGTTTACGAACGTTACGTGCATAATTCGACAGGCCTCCGTTAAAATACGTACACTGCATTGCAAGTACTATTTCAAAATAATATTAAAATTATTTATCTACTGATTTAATTACTTATACCTCATAGCATCTTAAAAATGCTAAATTTTCATTTGACATTTTTTATTTCTTAATAATGTTTTAATTTTAGTGTATAAGAACAATGTTGACGCGTGAGCAAAGTAAAATTGTGGCGAAGGCAACCTTCTGGTATGCTCACTTCACACGCAGAATCGACGGCGCATGAATATTTAAAGAATTGGATTTTGAGGCACTTGAGACCGTGGTTTTGATAACGATAACACTGTATTTGCTATTACAAGTTAAAGTACTGACGAGTGATACAAATCGATGTGTCGTTACGGTGCGCGAGTTATGAATTATTGGTATAAGTGTCACTTGAGAATTCCCGTTTGCTTGTAGATTTGTAGTTCTTGCTTTGATTGACGTTTTTGATCTAACGATTGGGAAGAAACCTCCCTTGAAATCACCTCGGTGGCGGTGTCGTACGGGGGTTGATCATGTCTCATTGGATATTGACGGGAAGGTTTAATTTGGAAGGAGAAATTTGCGTTTTCCTTCCATTGGCTGAAAAAGTGTGGAAGGCGTTAGCCAAGTGCCCGCCTCCACAGCAAACGGGATCTCCAGGTACCGCGAGTACCTACGCGCGATGGGTACGGAAATTCCCGGTCCCTTGACCGTAGCAGGCAATAACCTTAGGAAGCTCTTTGATTCTAAAATTGCATGCGAAAATTAAGAAGATTAAGGTAGGGTGCTAATTCCCAGTTATGAGGGGCTATTGATTCTGAAACTCTTGAAATGACAAAAATGTTTCAATGGCTTGATAAAGTTATTCTTGCTAGTTTTCCCTTAGCTATTTCGTTTATGATTAAGTTGCCCTGAGCGGCTAATAGTGCTAGTTCTTTACGATTGACAATCTTTACGATTGTCGTCGCAGATGGAAGACATGAAATTTAATTTTGCCTTTTCAAATTGGGGGCCTTTGTTACGCAGTAACAAAGAATATAAAAGCATTATTTTAACTAGGTCTTATCGAGGATTATCAAATGAATATACAAGTTTCCCTAATCAGATATAAGACTGCTATATTTCTTAATTTTAATGATTTACATTTAACACTAGGTTTACGGACGTTACGCGTATAATTCGACAGGCTTCCGGAAAAATACGCGTATACTGCGTATAAATATTCGATATTAGAAGGGTGAGGATGAAGAGAATCACGTTGAATTCATATTCATACCATTGTATTAATTAAAGTTAACATAAAGTACTGAAAAATAATATTTATGGTCTCTACAATTTTACATATGAAATCTGAAATGCGTCAACGTGACCAGTTCCGTAAAGCTAGTGTTAATTATTAATAAATTATTAGAAATAGAATGAAGACATACTGTATTTGCACTAAACTTTATCTTCAATTGCAATTTTTCTTTTAATATGCAATGGAATATTTTTTGGCGAAAATACCCCCTTAAACAAAATAATGAAGTAAAAAGTTAAATAATACAATTTAATTTGAACTCTTAAACTTTGCCATCGTCTCGTACGAATTAACCCTTTGCGGACGAGAAGTAATGACACTTATGGGAGTACTTTAGTTTTGAATTCTACGACTTTGAGTTTTCACGCTTCTGTGTTCCAAACCATTTCATTTCCAACGATTTCAAATGTTTATTATTACTTTAAGTATTCGTTGCATTAAGTTTCGTGCTTTAAAAGTCGACGTGGTTTCGGAAAGCCGAAAAATGATTAGGCGACTATTTGTCGACGCTCGTCCGCAAAGGGTTAATTCATAACTGAATGGAAATTTGTTAAGTGTTATTTTTTTCTCGTCCGCAAAGGGTTAAGGATTGCCGAATACAAATTTCCGATTCGAACGAGAAATTATTGACGCGATAGGAAAGGCGGCGTTTTAATAGGGTGATAAAATAATCTCTTAGGGCGAGGGGGTGAATGTTTCGAAATAATTGTCGGGGCGTGGATGGCCGATCGCGGTGGTGAAAATCGAGAGGAAAAGCAACGATGCGGGGACCTGGAAAACCCGACGCGAGCATAACACACACGCGGCAGGAGAGGAACTATTGATTAACTGTCTGCCACGTTGCGTCTCGAGTCTGGACAGCATTGTCTTTCATTATGCGATATCGCCGCCCGCGTCCGGAATAGTTCGCGAGCAACGTAGCAGCATCAACGCGCCACACCGACGGCTTCGTGCGAGAGGGACGTTCTTTTTCCCCTCTTGTTCCTCTCCGCGTGTACATTTGCGAAATGTGGGACAAACCGGTCGGAAAAAGAGAAATTCGCGTCGTTCGTCTGCGTCAATTCCCCTTGCTTCCCACCTGTATAACGTTCCTCTCTCTCTTTGCCATAATAGACCGTTATTTCCTCGATTTTCAACCTGACGCAGCAGACATGGAAAATTGGAAAAAGCCCGCGGCAACTAGGTATAATAAACAAGCAAACCGTCCAAGATTTCGAAGGAACGACGAGGAAAATGATATATCCATTTTTTTCTCTTCTTCTTTTTTTTTACGAGCTAGTAAAAATATTTACTTACACGCTGCACGATAAAATGATAAGAGATTCATCCGATTTTTAATCTGTCCTTAACCCCTTGTACTACAATTAGTTTCGTAGCCATTGAAATAATTCTTCGCCAGCTAAACGAAGTTTCGAAAAGTAAAGACAGGGAAAAGTTTGCCGGAGCGAATTTTTCACCGGCGAACGAATTACGACGCGTCCGCGAGACTGGCTGCGGACGTTTCGAAGAGAACGACAATTTCTATATACTTACGACGATCATCTCGGAGGGCTCGAGGACGAAGCATTCGTTGGGTCTCCTGGCACTGCCACCCGTCCGCTTGCCAAAGCTGCAACAGAAAACCAAAAAGCGACGTTGTTAAAATCCATCCTTAACGGGGAAAAGTAACTTTCCTTCGATGCTCATTGCAATTGTTGTCGTACAAATTTAAACGCTCTCTTCTCTCGCCATTACAAATCTACAGTGGGTGAATTAATAACCTTTTGTACTCGAGAGGCGATTCTAAGTCCTAAAAATGAACTACTAATTCTAGAAGCTCGCTAGTGTTAATAAATTTTTAAACGATGCTCCTCATTTTTGCTATAATTCGGAGACTAATTATTTCACTAAAAATTCGTAACTAATATTAACCTTTATAATTTTTACCTTTATAATATTAACCTTTCGCATTCCAAGTCGCGAAAATAAACTAGCTTTGGAAGCTCTCGAGTGCAAATGGTTAATAACCCTTTCACAGTGCGATCAAGTGATAAATAGTAGGATAAATGCGACGTGAAAAATATCTATTTTTTTCTTCTTTTTCGTAGTGTAACATTTCGCGTGCTTTTATTGTAGGAAACGACAACGTAATCCGTCAGGGTTAGGTAGGTAAATGCATTAAATAATCAGAATTTTACTGCACTACGATACGAAAACTGTATATCGATATCGTCGTCCCCGAAAACGTTAGAAACCGACAAATCTCCAGGGTAATACAGGTTTATGCAAAACCGAACACGCGGGCAATTTCGAGCGGTTTAATGATCCACGGATATCGATGTCGCAACACTGCGAACAACTTCAATTTTATCGGGCGCACGTTCTTCGTTTAAAGGGCTGAAAGCGATTACCATCGGAACGCGTGCCGTAAATTTCTTCCGCGCAACAATAGCACGGTTAGCCGAAGAGAGACAGGTATGGTTTCATCTGCGCGGTAGTCAACGACGGAAACAGCAATTTATCGCCGAAAACCCTACACGCTATTGCACGGTTACCATCAATTCGATATCACGAATAATGTGCGTGCGTTTGGTCACGTAAATATTGTTCAATAATTTCCAGCTGCATTATATTTATAATGTATTTGACAACGTTCTTTTAAGTATCCAACGCGTAGACGTAAAATCAACCTTGGTTTATCTGTCCGAGTTCAGTTTAATACAGACTTTCAGTCTTAGGGTAACAAAATGCTCCTATTTTAACCATAAAGCTAACTATAAAAATATAAACTCGGTCGCGTAAGAATTTCCATAAACACGTGGCATTGAGACATTTTTTAAACGTCGCTTCTACGGTTAAAAATGTGAGAAAATTTCAAGATGTATGTATTATATATAAAAGTTGGATATAAAGCATCGCCGATTTTTCTTGCAAATTCTTATGCGCGATAAACGAAGTAGAAGCATAGAAACAGCAGACTAAACAATAGAAACATAGCACAGTTGCTGTAAGATGTTTCGGTAGAAATATATAAGTAGCAATGGTAATGCTATGAGTAAAGGATATTTTGCACATCCCAGTCCTGTATCTAGTTAATGCTATTGTTGCGGCGTGCTGGCTTTTAAATGTTCACGATCGAAAACCAGTCATCGACAGATGTTCCCTCTCCCTTCTGGGTTTCGGCAATTCCCGAATTAGCCATGAATTCCTGGTCTACCCACGTCGATTTACAAAAATCTCCCGCGGCTACGCGAGAATCGAGGGTCGAATAATGGGTGGTGCTCGTGAACCTAGCTTCCGGCATAATTTTCCCTTTGTGTCGTCGGCTACGCGTATTGTTTCGCAGGGAAATGTGTATACCGGACTATGCGACGGCGACAGGAGGCCTCGAAATATTTGCACAACTTTTTCCCGCCACTATTCCTGTAATCCTATTAATAGGAATATGTTATGCAAACAAAGGTTTTCGTCCGATTCTAAATAAAGTCGCGTGGCTTAATTTAGTTCAGCGTGGACTGATATAAGTGTCTGCGGTGTTTATTCAAAATTGACATGCTCGAAAATAACTCAACGGTAGGACTATTAATGTGGTCAAAATGTCCCATCTGTATTTTGTAATAGAAACACTGTACATGTGAACTCACCGAAGGGCACTTTCGATCATTTTCGGAGACTTTTTTTGTAACGAATGTAAATATAGCGTTGCTGACTTTAAAGTTTATAACTTTCGACAATTTAATTTAATTTAATTAAATGAAAGGGTTAAGTTTCTATGACAGTATGTGACTTGAAAGCTTCCTTTAAAAGATATTATATTTTATAAGTATTGTATAATATACTATATTTAAACCACCAGCAAATGATCCACTTCTAATCACTATTATATCTCTTAGTTTTCAAATAGAAAATAGAGAAATTTTAATCGAAGCGTATGACTGTATTATTAATTACCTATTAAACTACCAGCAAATGTTTCATCTCTAACAATTATTATTTCTTAGTTTCCTAATACAAAGTAAAGAAATTTTAATTAAAGTGTATTATTATACTATTGTATTATTATCAGTATACTATTAGTATAATATTGTGTTGCTATGAGTATACTATTAGAATACTATTGCATTACTATATTATTAAACCACCAGCAAATGGTTCACCTCTAGCAATTATTATTTCTTAGTTTCTTAATACAAAATAAAGAAATTTTAATCAAAGTGTATTAGTATACTATTGTATTACTATCGTTATATTATTAGTATAATATTGTATTACTATCAGTATACTATTAGAATATTATTGTATTACTATCAGTATACTATTCGAATACTATTGTATTAATATATTATTAAATCACCAGCAAATGGTTCACCTCTAGCAATTATTATTTCTTAGTTTCCTAATACAAAATAAAGAAATTTTAATTAAAGTTTATTAGTATACTATTCTATTACTATCAGTATCCTATTAGTATAATACTGTGTTACTATCAGTATACTATTAGAATACTATTGCATTACTATATTATTAAACCATTAGCAAATGGTTCACCTCTAGCAATTATTATTTCTTAGTTTCCTAATACAAAATAAAGAAATTTTAATTAAAGTTTATTAGTATACTATTCTATTACTATCAGTATACTATTAGTATAATACTGTGTTACTATCAGTATACTATTAGAATACTATTGCATTACTATATTATTAAACCATTAGCAAATGGTTCACCTCTAGCAATTATTATTTCTTAGTTTCCTAATACAAAATAAAGAAATTTTAATTAAAGTTTATTAGTATACTATTCTATTACTATCAGTATACTATTAGTATAATACTGTGTTACTATCAGTATACTATTAGAATACTATTGCATTACTATATTATTAAACCATTAGCAAATGGTTCACCTCTAGCAATTATTATTTCTTAGTTTCCTAATACAAAATAAAGAAATTTTAATTAAAGTTTATTAGTATACTATTCTATTACTATCAGTATACTATTAGTATAATACTGTGTTACTATCAGTATACTATTAGAATACTATTGCATTACTATATTATTAAACCATTAGCAAATGGTTCACCTCTAGCAATTATTATTTCTTAGTTTCCTAATACAAAATAAAGAAATTTTAATCGAAGTGTATTCGTATACTATTATATTACTACCAGTATGCTATTAGTATAATATTGTATTACTATCAGTATACTATTAGAATACTATTGCATTACTATATTATTAAACCATCAGCAAATGGTTCACCTCTAGCAATTATTATTTTTTACTTTCCTAATACAAAGTAAAGAAATTTTAATCAAAATGTATTAGTATACTATCGTATTACTATCAGTATACTATTAGTATAATATTGTATTACTATCAGTATACTATTAGAATACTATTGTATTACTATATTATTAAACCACCAGCAAATGGTTCACCTCTAGCAATTATTATTTCTTAGTTTCCTAATACAAAATAAAGAAATGTTAATCAAAGTGTATTAGTATACTATTGTATTACTATCATTATACTATTAGTATACTACTGTATTACTATCAGTATACTATTGTATTACTATCAGTATAGTATTAGAATACTATTGTATTACTAAACTACCAACAAATGGTTCACCTTTAACAATTATTATTTCCCACTTTCAAAATAGAAACTAAAGGAATTTTAATCAACTACATTCCTTTCCTCTGAACTGAACAAAATTCCCACGAGTTCTTCCAACTAAATACAGTTACAAAAAAATAGCTTGTAATACTTTAGTATTCATTTACATTTTGTAAAATGGTTACGCAGAAAGGGAATGGTTAACACAATAACAGGATAACAAGATTAATTTCAGGACTACGATAACAGTATTTATACCCTACCATTACTTCACCGTAATGGTGTACTCATCTAATGGTTTCACCCGTAAAATTTCACCGCAATCGATACATATGGCTGTTGATGGGCAAATTCGAGGGTTGAAAGGAACACATCGAAGGGTATTAGCCAGCGAACTTTACCCTCTTACCGATACTAATCCATTTGCCTTAATAAATTATGCTTTCTGAAAGCTGCTTTATACAGCTACCATACACAGAATCTCGCTTCCAATTAAGGTAATTAATGTGCGGGGAACACGCAACGGCTTGTGCACGTAAAAGGTCGCGTTCTAGAAGAAATCTCTCGTTATTGTATCGTCCTGAGCAACAGATTTTCAAAGAACGCGAAGAAGATTTTCGTTGGAAAAAAAAAAGTAATTTGCAACACGTGGTGTTGGGCAAGAAAGAAAAAAAAAAAAAATAAACATTTTTTAATCCGGGTTGAGAATAGCTCGTGAAACGAGGTGAAATTGTTAAGCGGTTTAATGAAACCGCAAAATATTCCCCGGCCTCATTATTAAACGCAATTAAAGAAGAATAACGCGCGTTGGAAAATCCTATTATCGACGTTATTGTTGTCAACCGTTTGCATCGCGTTCAATTGCGCTTAACCGTGTGATTTCGTTAGCTTGTACTCGACCCGCAATAATTTTCGTTTATTTCTAAGTAAGCAAGGTTGAAAATAAAACGCGCTCGCAAACGTAAACGAACGAATATGTACCAGTTACTCATAAAATTGAGCGTACACCTATGTTGCCGATGGAAAAATAACTAAAAAGTAAATATACACACGCGTGTTCTAAAGTAGAAACTCGATATACTTCGCATATTCTGACAGACGGTACGTAAAAAATTCTTCAGATAAAATTACACGTACTTAATAAGAAACGTAATAAAAGTACAACTTTTTTGCCGACACAAAATTGTTATTATACATACGATACATGTCGATTACTATCTTGTTAACCACCTTTAATATTCATGGCGTAGAACTAATTAATTTTCCATAAAGAAGGTGAAATATTGTCCTATTCCTCTCTTAATTTCATTTTGAAATTTTCCCTATCCGTAAAAGTATAATTTATCATTTTGGATTTCAATTTTTCCAAGATACGTTCGATCAGGTTAATAGTTTGAGTACACCGAAAATTAACCATTTTTTAGCCATCTTTTTCATTGAGTTTCAAGGTGTACGCTCAATTTTGTGAGTAACTGTACATTCGATAAAGAGTAAAGAACGTTAGCTAAATACGCGCGTATTTAATATGGTTGATTATTTACATCGTTGTTACGTTCTATCGTGCGTTTGATATCGTTAATTAAACGCGGACCATCTACAGAGCGAAGCAAAGCTATTTAAATGGAATATCAGAGTTAATCTGCTGAGATAAATTACGTTTAGAATCCTACTTATCCGTTATCTAACTAATCCACCGAACGTAATATCTAACCAGTCTAACTACATAAATCATTAACCGTTATGAATTGGGTGGTGGTCGCTGGGCAACTAATAATAATAGTCTTAATTAATCCTTAATAGGATGAGCGTAATATTATGCCGATGCTATTCTAAGAATACAACGCGATAATTAATAAACTCTAACGCGATGCAACGGGATGCAATTAATTGTAATATCATTGCGCAAAGCGTGGCACATAAAGGACGACAACTAAATACGTATTACAACATTTCGTGCTTATAACATTTAAAGAATCCTTTCATTTATTTTCAAGCAATTATATATAAATATATATTGTTAAATATTAATTTTATAACTTACAATATAATACAATATTTATTTACAGTAATGACCACGCTTAGCCTAACGCGAACGTGTCAACGAATTGTTTCTCTTTTAATTGTAACTTATTTCATTTGAACCCTTTGTGGACGCGGAATAATAATACTTGTTCGGTCCCAGAGACCTAGGTATTAAAGCTGTAAACGGTTTATTACCCTTGCCTCTCGAAAATCTAACTTCTGGACACCACGTACGCGTGGTCCTTCCGAAGCGGTCAAAGGGACCGCGTAAATATACCGTTTTTTTTCCTGTCCCAGTACGGACAATAGTTAATAGTTAAGAAGAACTTTCCCACTCCGGACGACATCGCAACTCACCCCCAACAGCACCAACGCCAATCAGAACACACAACACCCTCCACTTCCGCACAAACCCACCAATCACCGAAGACACCGAATTTATAAAAACCCGAACACAGACACGAAAACGACAGAAACCACGAAAGCAAGAAGAAAAATAAATCGCACCAGTGAACATAACTGCGTCGAGTGATTATTACCAATTTCAACTAGGCCTGAGTGATTCATTTCCCAAAGGTCAACGTCCACCGTATATTGTCATTGAATTGCTAGCGGGCCTTACAACCCCGCGAAACCTCAACGAGAGGTTGCAGTGTGCCGGACGTTACAATACTTAAGGGATTATTTTGGTTTTCAACTCCAAGCTTTCAAATTCTAAGCCACCGAAATTCTATAACTTCGAAGCGTTTATCAACGATATTAATTTAAATTTGTTGCAGTAAAAATTAACGTGCGTCCAGAAAACTGAAAAACAATTAGGCGGCTATTTGCCAACACTCGTCCGCAAAGGGTTAACCCTGGTTAAGTTGAGGATTTTTTATACTTTTCGTATTTAACCCTTTCGCTACCATCGACGTATATATACGCCATCGAGAATTGGGCTGACATTTGTTACAATCTTCCTGTTACACAATATAATTTTTGTTGTCATTCGTACATTTATATTAAGCGTACAATTAATTACGTAGAGCATCCAAATATTCGTGTCTACGTTATTTCCATATTAATTAAGTGCTACTCTTACCTACTACTTTTAGTTTTCAGTTCTAAACTGCTGGTAGCGAAATGGTTAATTTATAGATGCTTATTATCATTCGAACGTTTCTCGTTTTACGTACAGTTACTCAGAAAATTGAGCGTACACCTTGAAACTCAATGAAAAAGATGGCTAAAAAATGGTTAATTTTCGGTGTACTCAAACTATTAACCTGATCGAACGTATCTTGGAAAAATTGAAATCCAAAATGATAAATTATACTTTTACTGATAGGGAAGATTTCAAAATGAAATTGAAAGAAGAATAGGACAATAATTCACCTTCTTTATGGAAAATTAATTAATTCTATGCGATGGATATTAAAGGTGGTTAACAAAATAGTAATCCACATGTATCATATGTATAATAACAATTTTATGTCAGCAAAAAAGTTATACTTTTACGTTTCTTATTAAGTACACATAATTTTATCTCAAGAATTGTTTACGTACTGTCTGTCAGAATATGCGAAGTATATCGAGTTTCTACTTTTGAACATACGCGTGTATATTTACTTTTTAGTTATTTTTCATCGGCAACATAGGTGTACGCTCAATTTTCTGAGTAACTGTAAGTATTTTTAACCATCGTTCAAGACTGTACCTTTTATAATACATTTCGTAACTCGCTCGAACGAATTACAGGAATAATTCTCCTAAACATAATTCGTTCTTACGCGGAATACGTTGAAGCAACGCTTGCTAAACGTTCGCCGTCGCACTCCATTAAACAATCGCTTCTGCAGCCACCCCTGCAAGCTTACGCAACGCGATATCAGCTTCTCGTTTCTCCAACGGCACGCGGTACACGTAAACCCATCCGAGAAATTGACATCGACGCGTATATACACCTCTCCTCGGCGCAGTGCATAAATCTGGCGCAGTGGCAATACGAATGAAGGGGAATATCGGCAGCCATGCATCAAACGTGTGCTTCGACGAGGATCGAGAATTCACCGGCCAGTAGAAGATTGGTTAAGGTTCTTTGCCTTTCCGCGTATTCATCTTCCTTTAACCCCTTGTCCTACAAATCTTTTATTATTGCGCTTACGTAAACTATCATTATCAGGTTACAGTTCTCACGTTTATTCGAACTATTAACCCCTTGCCCTACGATTATTTTATTAGTTAGTTAGGTGAGCGTTAGTTGACCACTATTTTTATATCATATCACGTAGAAATCATTCGAATATCATAGGTAATCCTTATTTAATAACTTCCAAGCTTGTAATACAAAACTAAAATTAGAGTTTAAAGTAAATTTCATTCGGAATGATAGACACTTTTGTTAAATCTGTGGTGTAATTCATAGAACGAGTGTGACTCGTTATTGTAGGCCAAGGGGTTAAAATATTCTGCATAATTTATATTTAGTGATTCTTAATCTTCCGAAGGGAAAGTAAGATTAAAATAAATGGAACGTCGTATCGCAAGCAGAATTTATCTTAAATAAGTCTATCTATAATTCGTGCCACGAGTGTGACTCATTGTAAGCCAAGGGGTTAAGGGAGTGTTCAATAAAAGTGTCCGAAAAATCAACTGTTCTTGCGGATACGGAAACGTTTACGCAGGGTAAATGACCCACGTACTGTCATTCTTCTTATAACTGCCACTTTAATTCGTTTATTTAATAGGCAAAGTAACGTACAAAGAATCGTAAGTGAACAAATTTTCATACGAAATTTAAAGTATTTAATATAAAGATCTTTCCAGTTTGAAGCTTAATACTGTTCAATCGCTCTGAACTTTTAGGCTTTCATTGAAGAAAACAAGTATAAAAACTGATCTGATGAGCTCTGCTCTCAAATAAGAAGTACATGAATATGTTTTCTTCTCTTTCAAAATGTCCTCAGTCAAATTTCGTAACGCATTTCACTTTTTCACCTGGCGACCCCCCATCCCTAAAACATATTCATGTTAAAATTAATCTGATTGATTTTTGTTGATTCCTTATTCTTATGGAGAGGGAGATGTTGTACCTTTCTCGCGTATATTCCCTCGTAAGATTCGACTTTCTGTTTATACAAAGATGCGATAAGGTCACGCATACGCACTAGAAAAATAGTCACCAACGCCTCGGATCATCAGCTCTCCGTGTTCTTTTCTGCCGTAGTTTAGTTTTCTCGTAAGAGTCAAAGTAAAAGGGTGTCACTTTCAAAGCGTAAAATAAAAGCATTATTACCTGTGGCAGCTCTCCTGCACCCACCACTAGAGGGACATACGAAATAGGCTTTCTCGAAAGTACTCGCTCCAACTACCTCGTCCATATATATACCGTCTTTAACCTTCCTTCCAATATCCCAAGTCTAAGGCAGGGCCTGCTAGGTCGCCGCACTGACGAGTCCACTAGCAGGCCCAGGACGAAACGCAACACCCTTCCTTTTCCCTATCATATCCCTTCTCTACAGCTCCACATTTGGTGACCGCGACAAGGAATACAACAACAGCAGCCTTCCACGGAGGAACAACGAACCTAAGGCAGGGCCTGCTAGGTAGCCTTACTGATGAGTCCACTAGCAGGCCCAGGACGAAACGCAACACCCTTCCTTTTCCTATTCTATCCCCTCTCTACAGCTCCACATTACCAAAAGGAAAACCTGAGCATTTTATCTAATGAACCCATTTTTAATATGAACATCTATTTTATACGTTTAATATATAATAAATATATAATAAATAATAATAAATTATAGTAAATTCATCAAATGTACAACAAAGTCCACGATCGTTCATACTGTCACTTGAAAGCTTTTCATTTAAATAGAAACTAATTTTACATACATTAACAAGTCACTTCGTGTAACAGATATAAGATATGCAGTAAACGTATCATTTTATCATTTATTCCATACATTATAATTATATTGGTCACGTTTCAATGTTCAACAGCACGTTTACCTCCTAATATTTATTTATAAATACTAACAATAAATATAAACGAATATACAATGTATATTATGTGAAATTTCTTACGTAAACCGAACGCCAAATTCAGTATAAAATTTTGTTTACTTATGATTCCGCGTACGTTATTTAGCCATTAAATGAAATAATACTGGTGTCTCAATTATGGATACACCGATAGTAATTGGAACATCTATCCAAGTACCTCGAATTCCCAAATCGTGTTAAACGCATTCCACTTTTCCCAGCGAGAACTGTGAACTCGTAAACATTTCGATCCATTTGTTCTTTAACACTTCGTATGCGCGCACGAACGCACGATGATAGGATAACGCGTACATCACGCGTGCGTGCAGCGGGGAAAATTGAATCCGACGCAAATCATGCGGCCCCTGGCTTCTCCATCTCGCAACCCCATCGAGAGTTAACCCTATAACGTCACCCCGGATACGCATCGCGGTGATTATGGTCGTATGCTTTATGGACGGGCCTCGTCTACTTTTCTGACGTGCCGTTGTCGAGCTTCTTTTGCGGTTTCCCCGGCTTTTTATATTCTTTTTTTTACGATTTCTGAGATTCTTCTTATTGAGATCTTCTCTCTCTCTCTCTCTCTCTCTCTCTCTTGAAGGTTTAAAGTAGATAACGAGGGTTTCGTTCGTTGGGAAATGATTCTCGATACTCTTGAGATCTTCAATTACAATTACTATACTTTCGTGGGATTAATTTTTTAATCCAACCGTTGCGTTGCTTTTCTTCCTCGAGAGAGAGTTTTTATTATTCGTTGAAATTGAAGGCTTTAACAGAATGTTCGGTGAAGAATGTTTTCGTAGCTGAATATCTTGAATATTTGCAGCGATTAACTTGACTAGTTAATTATTAGGTGTATCGATAAGTAATTCGTTATTTTCAAATGAGTAGGTAAATCTGTTTCGTCAGAAGTTTCAGCTTTGGATTATGAAGCAAATGTAAACCAAATTTATCGAAGACTTCGACAGAATGTTTGACGAAGATTATTAAATTATTAACGTCGCCTGATGTTTAACCATTAACTTTATTACATTATTAAATCAATGATCTTTGAATCTCTGCTGAAATCAAATAGGTCATCGGTTTTCCATTTTCGACGTCATCTTTCAGCAAAGGTTTAATGCCGCATTTTATTCCCTGTTTCTTTATTTGTTTAATTCCAAATGAATTACGAAATTTCACGATCCCTTCATGCCGTTCGCTTTCACATCCGAGTTTCCTAAATCGTTTTAATAACACGGAGAGACGAACTTATGAAGCTGTGGGTTGCAACTAAGTGCAGCCAGAATTAAAATCTACGTTACACGATATTACACATTCAGCCGGGATTTACGAGCGATTTCATCATCGTAGTCTAGCAGCGGAATTACATTTAACGATGTTTTACGATCGTTAAATGAAATTCTGTAAAATCTGTTACGTAACCGCACGTTCCGCTACTGGAAATGCGGGATCTACTCGGACTACTGATTCTAGGGTAGATTCTACCACGTGCACTGCCACTAGAAGGTTCGCGCTTTAAGTAACTTTATTCGACTATTTTAGAACGCAATTAACGTAAAAATCCAGTTCCAATTTGGACCATAATATTGTTCAACATCAAGTTACAGTGTTATACATATATACGGTTAATAATCTTAGAACAGACATTGTACATTTTATTAATGATTACTATGACAATCTTTAAAATGGTGGATGCATAGCGCTGCATCGCAAACATCCGTAATATCAATACCAGTCATCGCACGCGGATGCAAATGGGTTAAGTGTAAACGAATATACAATGTCTATGTGTTACGTAAACCTAAGTCCAAATTTGTTTACTTACTATTCATCGTACGTTACTTTGCCATTAAGTAAACGAATTGAAAGTGTCGGTTATAGAGACAGTGACAGTAATTGGAACATCTACCCTATGAAATTAACACCTATTAACCCCTTGCCCTACGATTATTTTATTATAGAGACAGTGACAGTAAATGGGACATCTACCATATGAAATTAACACCTCTTAACCCCTTGTCATACGATTATTTTATTACAGAGACAGTCACAATAAATGGGACATCTACCCTATGAAATTAACACCTATTAACCCTTTGCCCTACGATTATTTTATTATAGAGACAGTGACAGTAGTTAGGACATCTACCCTATGGAATTAACACCTATTAACCCCTTGCCCTACGATTATTTTATTACAGAGACAGTGACAGTAAATGGGACATCTACCCTATGAAATTAACACCTATTAACCCTTTGCCCTACGATTATTTTATTATAGAGACAGTGACAGTAATTGGGATATCTACCCTATGAAATTAACACCTATTAACCTCTTGCCCTACGATTATTTTATTACAGAGACAGTGACAGTAAATGGGACATCTACCCTATGAAATTAACACCTATTAATCTCTTGCCCTACGATTATTTTATTATAGAGACAGTGACAGTAGTTAAGACATCTACCCTATGGAATTAACACCTATTAACCCTTTGCCCTACGATTACTTTATTATAGAGACAGTGACAGTAAATGGGACATCTACCCTATGAAATTAACACCCATTAACCCCTTGCCATACGATTATTTTATTATAGAGACAGTAACAGTAATTGGGACATCTACCCTATGAAATTAACACCTATTAACCCCTTGCCCTACGATTATTTTGGTATTCGCTTAAGCTAGCGTTAGTTTACTATATAACGAGCAAATCGTTTCGCTATTGTAGGCAATTTTTATTTAATATCCTTCGATCTTGTAATACGAAGTTAAAATGAAAGTTTCATTCGCGGTAATAAACGTTTTCGTTGAATTTCAACCGTAAATCGTAAAACAAGTATGACTCCTTATTGTGGGCTAAAGGGTTAAATTAAATGATTAAAATATGCGCGGAATAGAAAGCGATCATCCGTTGCCAGAAGATTAAATACTCTTTCACCTAGTTTTGCATCTGTTTCTCGGAATATTCGCAAAGAATGTGAACGATTCGCCTGGAAAAGTGTTTCTGCATCTGTGAAACGCGCCACTAAGCCATTTCAGTCCACCGTCGGCAAGTAGTTCGCGTGCCAGAACGATTTTCCACGGTCACTTCGTGAAATTATGTACTCCATTTAACCGGACTTACTTTCGAAACAAGTCGATCTAATGAAATAGTTCAACTGGTGCGCCGTTGCCTTTATTAGTTTCTCTCTATTTCTCTTTTTTTGGCGTTTACAGTTCCGTTTCTCTCTTTCTCTTTGTTTGCTAATGAAATAAGCAAAACAACGAAAATGACAATTAAAAGGGAATCCACTCGCGGACAAAGTTAAATGTTACCTTGATCTTTTATTTCAGTAGAGCAATAAAATGAGAATGAGAATTACTAACTAAAAATTACACACAGTGAACGATTGAATACTTTTGCGCGTAACATTGAATAAAGCTAATGAATAACTCGCGTGGCATTAATAATATGATGGAATATTGGGATTGTGTGTTGAGTAAGAATGCTCTTTTTACTTTTATTTGGAGTGATTTTATTTTCAAAGGCTAGAGGAATACGTCTTTACTCCGCTGTGCTATTGCAAGGAATGAACGCTTCGAACGCTCTTGAAAGTACGCGTGGATAACTGAAGCCGATATTTAGAAAAGACGGCCCCGGGCCTTCCATATGTTTATTGCACCAGACCCTTAGGTCTGGTACGGCTAAAGGACCATCGGCTCCAGTGACTAAGCTAGGCCTGTTGTTTAATAAGCAGTGCTTCTCAATGTAAAGATACATTTTTGTATCTGCTAAGTAATATTATTCCAACATAATAGAAAAGAATGATTTGGGCAAGGGGTTAAAAAGCATGTTCTTCGCTACTGTTCTCGCGAAAACTCTTACGGCTCTCTTCGAAACGTCAAGAACCCTTTATCCTAGCAGCGTATCTTTCTTCCTCGGCAATAAACCCGATATTTATCACGCTTCTTTTTGCTCCTCTTTCAAGCTGCCGTACAAACCTGCAACATTGCGCCACTCTCCGCACAGTTATTTCCCCGAAGTAATCTATATTTTTATTCGTCGCTGGCCATCAGGCTCGGGTTGCAATCGTCGGCTTCGTCCGCTGCTACGGGGACAATTTCGATCGTCAAAGCCCGGGGTTACGTCGTTAAATTTCAATCAAGGTATCGTTGTTGCCCGACGCGCGTGACACCGTGTAATTTTATGTGCCGAGCTGCTGGAAAACGCGCGCGAAAAAAAGAAGAAGGAATGATTAAAAAAAAAAAAAAGGGAGGGAGGGAGGAAGATCGAAAAGAAGATATACGCGGGGCTGTGTGCGAGTCGCGCTTTCATGGAGATTAATCGAAATATATTCGGATCGTAACGCGCGCGTTACGCCGATTTATCCTTGGGATATATTTTCGTCGCGTATTTTTCTATCGATAAAAGATGCGACGTCAGCGTGCGCCGATTTCGCGCGAAGAAAGCGTGCGACGTTCTCCTTTCAGGGTTCGTCGCAATCGGAGTTGCGTTAACGTTAGTTCGACAGATTGCGCGGGCAAATAAAACAATGCAAATGTAACGTAATAAGAGGAATTCTTTACAGTCGTCCATGGTAATGTGAAGTAGTTTGTTTAAAGCGAGGCGATATTTTTCGAACTAATATCGCGAGTTCAGCCGCTTACTTTGCACTTTTGCATAGAAATAGAATACATTTGTCATCTCCTGCGTTTCTAACTCTTTAAACGCGGCACCTTAAAATTGAGACTCCGAAGCACAGAGATGAATTCGTTCAATTAATATGAAAATAATATAAACGTAAGAAATTTGCACGGTCTGTGCGATTAATCGTGGTGTATTATTGTCGCGTGAACCGATAAAGAAATAGTATCGCGTTATGGAAATAATGTACGTATACTTTTAGTGAATAATTGCACAATTTTTGAAGCCGTATATAAATACTTATGCGTTCTTCGCAGCGAAAGGGTTAATACAGTCAATAGACGAGGAAACAAAATTTTCACGAAACACTAGCGTCGTCGATAAGCGATTGCAATATTTTAAATGAGTTTATTTGTTACCATATGAATAACTATAGTTTTACGCGTATCCTGCATATCTTTCGATAAAGTAACTATTAAAATGCGCAATATTATCAGTCGATTCCTATCAAAAGTCCCAAAGTGATCATAATAACCGCACTCTACTGTAGGTACACATTTTTACGTACGTATCTAGATGAGATCGATATTAATTAATAAAAGATGACATCTTCTTGTCGCGTATTTAAAGAAAAAGGCACGATGGCAATTCACGATACGTGGAACATTTTCTTACGATAACGTGTCATATTGTTTCCATTGTTTCGATTGCAATAGTTTATTTAACCACTTGCGCTGGCAATTATTTAGCGTGTACCCGTGATAAACCCATTTATACTAATTTGCAGCGCGTTGATACTCGAGATTATTTCTACAAAATATGTAAATCAATTTTTATCGTTAACTCATAAAACGTACTCGTGACGATTCTTAAATTCACCGCGTATTCATTAATTTGCAAACGTTCACAGTTTTTAGTAGATCCAACGCGTGCTAATCGACGCGTGTAACCCGTTATTCCAGCGCAAGTGGTTAAAAACCATATGTACAAAGAACAGGGAACTCAAACAGTATTATATTACGAGTACGAATGGACAATATTCTATAAAATTGTGGAGCTGTAGAGAGGGGATATGATAGGAAAAAGGAAGGGTGTTGCGTTTCGTCCTGGGCCTGCTAGTGAACTCATTAGTAAGGCTACCTAGCAGGCCCTGCCTTAGACGTTGGGAATTTGGAAGGAAAGTTAAGTAAAAATTGCCAACGATATGTGGAGCTGTGGAGGGGGGATAGAATAGGAAAAAGGAAGGGTGTTGCATTTCGTCCTGGGCCTGCTAGTGGACTCATCAGTGCGGCTACCTAGCAGGCCCTGCCTTAGACGTTGGGAATTTGGAAGGAAAGTTAAGTAAAAATTGCCAACGATATGTGGAGCTGTGGAGGGGGGATAGAATAGGAAAAAGGAAGGGTGTTGCATTTCGTCCTGGGCCTGCTAGTGGACTCATCAGTGCGGCTACCTAGCAGGCCCTGCCTTAGACGTTGGGAATTTGGAAGGAAAGTTAAGTAAAAATTGCCAACGATATGTGGAGCTGTGGAGGGGGGATAGAATAGGGAAAAGGAAGGGTGTTGCGTTTCGTGCTGGGCCTGCTAGTGGACTCATCAATAAGGCTACCTAGCAGGCCCTGCCTTAGACGTTGGGAATTTGGAAGCAAAGTTAAGTAAAAATTGCCAACGATATGTGGAGCTGTGGAGGGGGGATAGAATAGGGAAAAGGAAGGGCGTTGCGTTTCGTGCTGGGCCTGCTAGTGGACTCATTAGTAAGGCTACCTAGCAGGCCCTGCCTTAGACGTTGGGAATTTAGAAGGAAAGTTAAGTAAAAATTGCCAACGATATGTGGAGCTGTGGAGGGGGATAGAATAGGAAAAAGGAAGGGTGTTGCATTTCGTCCTGGGCCTGCTAGTGGACTCATCAGTGCGGCTACCTAGCAGGCCCTGCCTTAGACGTTGGGAATTTGGAAGGAAAGTTAAGTAAAAATTGCCAACGATATGTGGAGCTGTGGAGGGGGGATAGAATAGGGAAAAGGAAGGGTGTTGCGTTTCGTGCTGGGCCTGCTAGTGGACTCATCAATAAGGCTACCTAGCAGGCCCTGCCTTAGACGTTGGGAATTTGGAAGCAAAGTTAAGTAAAAATTGCCAACGATATGTGGAGCTGTGGAGGGGGGATAGAATAGGGAAAAGGAAGGGCGTTGCGTTTCGTGCTGGGCCTGCTAGTGGACTCATTAGTAAGGCTACCTAGCAGGCCCTGCCTTAGACGTTGGGAATTTAGAAGGAAAGTTAAGTAAAAATTGCCAACGATATGTGGAGCTGTGGAGGGGGATAGAATAGGAAAAAGGAAGGGTGTTGCATTTCGTCCTGGGCCTGCTAGTGGACTCATCAGTGCGGCTACCTAGCAGGCCCTGCCTTAGACGTTGGGAATTTGGAAGGAAAGTTAAGTAAAAATTGCCAACGATATGTGGAGCTGTGGAGGGGGGATAGAATAGGGAAAAGGAAGGGTGTTGCGTTTCGTGCTGGGCCTGCTAGTGGACTCATCAATAAGGCTACCTAGCAGGCCCTGCCTTAGACGTTGGGAATTTGGAAGCAAAGTTAAGTAAAAATTGCCAACGATATGTGGAGCTGTGGAGGGGGGATAGAATAGGGAAAAGGAAGGGCGTTGCGTTTCGTGCTGGGCCTGCTAGTGGACTCATTAGTAAGGCTACCTAGCAGGCCCTGCCTTAGACGTTGGGAATTTAGAAGGAAAGTTAAGTAAAAATTGCCAACGATATGTGGAGCTGTGGAGGGGGATAGAATAGGAAAAAGGAAGGGTGTTGCATTTCGTCCTGGGCCTGCTAGTGGACTCATCAGTGCGGCTACCTAGCAGGCCCTGCCTTAGACGTTGGGAATTTGGAAGGAAAGTTAAGTAAAAATTGCCAACGATATGTGGAGCTGTGGAGGGGGGATAGAATAGGGAAAAGGAAGGGTGTTGCGTTTCGTGCTGGGCCTGCTAGTGGACTCATCAATAAGGCTACCTAGCAGGCCCTGCCTTAGACGTTGGGAATTTGGAAGCAAAGTTAAGTAAAAATTGCCAACGATATGTGGAGCTGTGGAGGGGGGATAGAATAGGGAAAAGGAAGGGCGTTGCGTTTCGTGCTGGGCCTGCTAGTGGACTCATTAGTAAGGCTACCTAGCAGGCCCTGCCTTAGACGTTGGGAATTTGGAAGCAAAGTTAAGTAAAAATTGCCAACGATATGTGGAGCTGTGGAGGGGGGATAGAATAGGAAAAAGGAAGGGTGTTGCATTTCGTCCTGGGCCTGCTAGTGGACTCATCAGTGCGGCTACCTAGCAGGCCCTGCCTTAGACGTTGGGAATTTGGAAGGAAAGTTAAGTAAAAATTGCCAACGATATGTGGAGCTGTGGAGGGGGGATAGAATAGGGAAAAGGAAGGGTGTTGCGTTTCGTGCTGGGCCTGCTAGTGGACTCATCAATAAGGCTACCTAGCAGGCCCTGCCTTAGACGTTGGGATATTGGAAGGAAGGTTAAAGGCGGTATATATATGGACGAGGTAGTTGGAGCGAGTACTTTCGAGAAAGCCTATTTCGTATGTCCCTCTAGTGGTAGGTGCAGGAGAGCCGCCACAAAATGATGTTCCAATATATCTTCGCACGTTTACAACCTCCCGATATAATAAATACTGATAAATATTGACCGCTAAAATCTAGTACTTACCAATTTTTTGGTTCTCGCAGTAACACAGTAGCACGGTAAAAAGATAAACAAAGTAAAGCAACACCGTATATAAAAAGCATCCGCAAAAAGAACTCACCACACGGAGAATCGTCTTCTCGGAAACGCAGGTGGTGGCGGTGGTTGCGCTCGATGGGCGCTCCTATCGACGGACTCGCTTCTGAGGGCTTGCACGGCCTTGGGCACGGCCCTGAAGGGCTCTTGGGACGACTTGCCGATACCAGAGGGCAGATTGCCATTTCCGACGGTGTCGTTGAAATTACTCGCGCCTCCGCCGACGCTTCCACCGCCGTGGAAGCTGTTCCATCTTCTGACAGGACCTCTATTAGCGACATGGTGTCCGCTTCCGGGGCCGCTGGGGCCGCGTAGTTGGCTCGTGTGCTTGTGCATCCTATCTCTTTCCCTCTTTTCTCACTCTCTTTACTCTTTCTCAGCCCTCGGTGATCCTCCAGGACTCGGATCGCTCCTCATTCGCCTCCATCCTCTTTTTATTTTCTCATTCGTCCCCGACGCTCACGACTACATCCTTCAGGACTTCCCTCCCCCCTCTTCCCTTGCCAATCTTCCGGTTTTTCCTGTCCTATTCGAATCGAAGCGACCCGCGGCGGCCGCGTGGCGTTCGATTCAACGGTTGTTAACCGAGACGACACGTAAACGGCGAAGAGCGGGTACATTCGCGGCGACCAATTGTTTGGAAGGTTGACTGTTGAAAGGAATTCGAGTTTTCGAGTTAAAGCTTCGGGTATGCGGATTTTACGAAGCTTCCGTGAACCAGGCTTTCGTCGCTCGTCGTTCGATGCGGTTTGTAACTTTTGCGAGATTTGATCGTACGCATAAAGATCGAGGTTTAAAGCGGCGTTCGCGATAGAGTAAGTTACGATTAGACGGCTAAGATATTTCCAAGTAGTTGCTATTTTTTGTTTGTTTTTTTTGGAGGGGATTAATAACGATACGAAGTAGGAGATTTTATTCGAACGAAGCGAGAATCCTTTTGGTTTCGTTGCGTTGTATATTTATTTGTGTATATCGAACACCAACTGCTGGAATTGTATTATATAATTTGTTGTTTTAGCTTCGATTTCTATTTGTAGAATAGGTACTTTTTTAAGTATAATGTTTAATGTACTTTTTTGCCTTTTTTGTTGTTTTGTTTTGATATCGTTGCAGTGCTACTATCGATTTACGTAAATAGTAATAGGCTCGTTAATAAATAAATAATAATAATAATATTATATTCAGATACGATTAATTATTGGGCGTGGAAATTAATTCGATGCCTTTCTCGTTAAAATCTTCCAAGACTTTGTCGTCCAAAATTGATTAAAGAAAGAATTTGTCGTTTGCTCGATAAACAAGTGATCCAAAGTAATGGAGATTACTTTGAGTATTAGAATTCTGTTCGATTCTTTATGCGGCGCGTTGAATTTTACGTGAAAAGCACCGAATTAATTGTTGCACCTAATACGTTTACTTGATGTAAAGAATTGAACAATTCTCGGCCAGTTTTGTATCAAAACCAATGACTTACGCTGCGCGGACAATAATGATCTAACCTCTCGTTCACGTTCTCTCGTACGGAAACTTTACGTAACAGGCTACGTAATTGAAATTTACATAGAATTCTATAAATTCCCTAGCCACGTTTAACACCGAACTTATACAAGAGTCACACGAAATTCCCGATCTACCTCGTCTTGCTCTCATTAAAAAAAAAAAAAAGAAAAGAAAAATAGCAGTCGTTTGTCTGCTGTACGTTGAAGATTGCACAATCGCCGACGAGAAACGATCGCGAGCTAGAGAATTCTCAGCCTAGGTTAGATCGTAATTAGAACCAAAATCTCTGCAAACACCTCTGCTTCCGTGTAATCATCGCGTAACGGATGTCATTGTAAAAAGAGGAAACCGTTCGCAACGCCACATTGTTCTTCAGCGAGGAAAACTCACCTAAGTCTCTACGTGTCGCGGTTAAAATTCGAATTCCGCTAATGCCTTCGATCTTTTTAACCCAATCGAAACCGATACGTCCAAATCAACGTGAATCATTTACGACGATGACGTATGTATATACTAGTACGTCAAGAGTTGAATGTTTTAGCTGCGAATTAGACTGCGGACTTTTATGCATTCGTGGCCAAAATACAGGGAACGTATAACATACGAAAATGTATATAAAAAGTTGTTTAAAAAATGTTAGTTGTTACATTTAGAGGGTGTTATACATCAACCAGTTGTTCTACGAATTTTTCACAAATTATATATCTTGTAACAATAGCTAATTATTACTATAATACTCTGTTAAATATAGGACAACGAAATATTAGAATTAATTCAGTCTTGACGATCCTCTGTCTTGCATATTAACCCTTTGCGGACGATGAATAATATCACTTAAAAGAATACTTTGGTTTTGAATTCCAAGCCTCTAAATTTCCAAGCTTTCGAATTCCAGACCGTCAAATGTCCAAAACTTTCAAGCATTTATTAACGATATTAATTGAAATTTCTCGCTTTAACAATAGACTTGCGTCCGCAAAACCCCAAAAATGATTAGCCGGCTATTTGCAGACACTCGTCCGCAAAGGGTTAAAACAGAAATTGCAATTGAAGCTAAACTTTATGTAAGGTAGACAGGATGATGGTCCCTCGAGTGGTTAAATCAAAAGACTAAACAGGGCGTTTTAGAACTCGATTTACTCTGTTAACCGTTCGCTGCGACAGCTCGTAGAAGAGTGGGTCTCCTTTGGACCATTCTCGTTAGTTCTGAGAACGCCTTCGCAAGCATGGGTTGTCCACAATTTATAGTACTCTTAGCTTGAAGAAACTTCCCCTAAGAGGGGGAAGCTCATTGACGAAATACACGTGGCCTGCTTCAGCCGTTTGCTTACTTACATTTTCTAACATTTATCATAGACACAGTACGTCTACACTCCATTTAAATTGTAATATATATCTTCTAACGTTAACCCTTTGCACTCCGTTGGCGCCTTTACGGCGACATACGTAATTTTCTTCGTAATTCAAGATTTAAGGTTTTCATTTATTTCTACTAATTCAATTTCTATTTCTTCGAAAGCAAAGCAAATTAAAGGCCATCCTTCCTATTTCTGAAGCGCAGAATAACACTTCAAATTCTCAAAAGCGCCAAAAAAATAGTACTCAAGTTACCAGTAGATTATATTATTAAAATTGTTCTCGAGTGCAAAGGGTTAACTAGTCGTTACTATAATACCGTGTGACTGATTATTCCACGGCAAGAGGTTAATCTTCCGAAGCGAAACTAAAACTAGAATAAAGATAACACTTTATAACCAGCAAAACTTTCGTTTAATAAACATATTTATAATTCGTGACTCGTCATTGTAAGCCAAGGGGGAGTTAACCCGATATAATACTCTACGTAAATTATAATATTCGAGTGCAGCACGTTGTTATACGGCGAGGGGTCGAAGCATGAGTTTAACGGTCGTCTCGATGTCGTCTACGCGCCTTCCACACGGCGGCTTTATCAATTTCGACCGTTTGCACGCGGCGTTCCGATAACGAGCAAGGGGGAGGAAAGGCTGACGATAAAATCCGAGACCAGCCATAAAGGAATCGAGTGTCGCGCGAATAGAAGCATCGTCGTATCGCGAGCAACGCGATAAGTCCTTTTCGATCCGTCGCACGATTTCGAGAGCGCCACCGATAAACGGCTCGATGCTTCCTCCGATAATGTCACGATCGAATCCGTTCCTCGGGATAAGCGCGTGGCTCTTTATACCATTGGTCGATTTTTCACGAGTAAACGACGCGCGGATACTGTTGCCCGAATACGAAACTCGCGAACGATGGAAGTGCATTATTGGAAAAATCGTTTTGGCACTCGCGTGATCCTATAAAAATCGTATGATAACTCGTGCTTTCGTAGCGTAGCTATTTCTCTTTTCGACTTTTCTGATGCAATTGAAATTTTGGTTAAATATGGCATTTTGACAGAGGATTTTGAACCCGTTGATCGGATAAATTCTGTCTCGTAAGCGGAAATGAAAATTAATAAATACAGAATTAACCATTTGCACTCGAGAACAATTTTAATAATATAATCTACTGGTAACTTGAATACTATTTTTTTGGCGCTTTTGAGACTTTGAAGTGTTATTCTGTGCTTCAGAAATAGGAAGGGTGGCCTTTAATTCGCTTTGCTTTCGAAGAAATAGAAATTGAATTAGTAGAAATAAATAAAAACCTTAAATCTTGAATTACGAGGAAAATTACGTATGTCGCCGTAAAGGCGCCAACGGAGTGCAAAGGGTTAATATTGCGGAGGGGAATTTTAATTGCTGCGAATATGAATGTAAAATAACGTTATTCTGATACGACTATAAATAGTTAACAGGTTAATTAATAATTTTGAATCGATTCTTTTCTATGCATCTAACAATACATTTAATCGTTCGAATTGTAGTTACTCTTCCTTTAATTGTTATACTTACGAAAGGTTCGTTAACTTAGCGCTCGAATTTTTCTGCAACTTCTGGATCAATGCGATCAAATTTCATAGCATAGATTCATAATTTCCACGATGTTCTTTTAATAAGAAAACTATCATTTATGTGCTTGATTTTATTTACTTTTCCCGTATCGGTGCAGCGAATCGGACAACGGGAAAAGTTTATCAGACCAATTATATCTGATGCTTAATCATAAGGGGAAAATTGTTTCGTTTAATTCCCAGCATTAAAGTTATTCGCTTGATTATTCCGTACCTAGTCCCTAAGTAATTACGCTGGAACTTCATCATTACGAATTGATTATTTTCCTTCGTTGTGCATTCCTGCGCGAGCATTATCTAAATTACATTCAGCTGGAAAACCTATCTTGGTACCATACATTTTGTATTATATTTCCAATAACGTGAAACAAACTGTATTACTTAAAATAATAAATCTTAACAATGTTTTGATATCTTTTACAAGCACAATTCTGCAAGACTTAAAGTACAAAACTTCAACAATTTATTGATACCGTTTGCAAGCACAATTATGCAAGACTTAAAGTACAATATCGTAACAATTCTCTGGTATTTTTACAAGCACAAAATTGCGGGACTATATCGTTCTCGAAAAAAATTCTCGACAGAGAAAAAACGAACAAAGCAACCATTTAGTCGAGTAATGGAAGACGATCACAAATAAGGATTACGGCAAAAAAAAAATATCGAATCCCTATGCTACCATGGGACCCTACAATTTTTTACAACTTGTCCTTTCCTCGATTCCCTTTGAATCGAATCCTTTATGTCCCTTCAGGGATTTCGGGCTAAGGCCACTGCCAACGTTATAGGACTACAGTCATCGCTCAACGATTTGTCATCATTTGATCCTAAAGATGATTTAATCCATCAAGAATCATTTATCTCGCATGATAAATTATCGATAAGTGCGTAAAACTTACGTGACAATTATTTTTAAGGAGTGCTCTGTAAATTATGGTAACATAAATTTACAAAATGCGAAAAATGTGGAATATAATGTTGAGAAACTCTCAAGTGGAAAATTATGAAGATAGCAAACTTTGTGTAAAATAAATGGATAAAAGTATAAATTTACAATTGAACGGTTTCTTCGTGTACTGATGTTAGGTTTGTAAATTGATTTGATGCATCTTTAACCAATATTTAAACGTCACATATGATAATATAACATATACTTAATATACTGTGACAAAACTCGAATCTAACTACTTAAAATAAGCTTAACCATCGATATTGTGTCTACTACTGTTACCATTTCTTTTACTACTACTTCCTTTACTCTTGTACTATTTTTTAAATACTTCGGGTCACTTTTTTAGCGTCACAAAACGCGAAAATATTTAAAGGTAAACATATAAATCTAATGGCACCGAATTAATTTATACATTAATAATTATAAGTAGACTGCGGATTTTTGTGCATTTTATGCACTCATAGAAACATTAAATGTGCGAAAAATTAGAGAACAATCATGACGCGCAAAAAATGTACAAAATATCCGACGTAAAATACACATTATCTTATCCAAAAGGTGAAACAATCCTCTGCTTAGATTCCATTCCTTTAATCGTGACTGTACAACCACGAATTTGCATAAAACTATGCAGTCTAATTATAAGGAACCATAACGAACGTACGAATCAACGGAATATGATTAATCTTCCCGAGAAGGGTTCGATTAACGTTGGAACGTTGCAAGAAGTGGAAGAACTTTAAATAAGGTAAGAATTGCAGTAGAAACGTGACGTTTCTTTACGACGCGGCTGTAACAGACGCACGCGTCCACCGTTACCTTTTTATACGGAACGAGTTACAAGCGTGTACACGTTGAATAGGAAAATACTAATTCACAGAAAGAACCGCTAAGATCCACCGAGCTGCTCGCACTGTAACATCTTCCAAACCATTAACCTCGCAAACGGAGATGCCGACGAAAGAAAATAACATTTCGTCCCACACTTTCTGCTTAGGTATATTCTATTATGCGCCGCTGTCTCCTTTCCTGTTCCCTTACAAATTACCTTACACTCGATATACCGCGATGCGCGCGGCGTTGCATAAACGTCGTGACGAAATTTTAGGATTCCCTTCGACTATTCGAAGCAAGTTATTTAGTTGTTCAGTTATTTAGTTACTTAGTTGTTCAGTTGTTCAGTTATTTAGTTATTTAGTTGTTTAGTTATGTAGTTGTTTAGCTATTTAGTTATTTAGTTAGTTATTTAGTTGTTTAGTTATTTAGCTATTTAGTTATTTAGTTATTTGGTTATTTAGTTATTTAGTTATTCAGTTATTTAGTTATTTAGTTACTTAGTTATTTGGTTAGTTATTTAGTTGTTTAGTTATTTAGCTATTTAGTTATTTAGTTATTTGGTTATTTAGTTGTTTAGTTATGTAGTTGTTTAGCTATTTAGTTATTTAGTTAGTTATTTAGTTGTTTAGTTATTTAGCTATTTAGTTATTTAGTTATTTGGTTATTTGGTTATTTAGTTACTTAGTTCTTCAGTTACTTAGTTGTTTAGTTACTTAGTTACTTAGTTGTTCAGTTATTTAGTTATTTAGTTGTTTAGTTGTTTAGTTATGTAGCTATTTAGCTATTTAGTTATTTAGTTATTTAGTTATTTGGTTATTTAGTTATTCAGTTATTCAGTTATTCAGTTATTTAGTTATTTAGTTACTTAGTTATTTAGTTACTTATTTAGTTGTTTAGTTATTTAGCTATTTGGTTATTTGGTTATTTAGTTATTCAGTTATTTGGTTATTTAGTTATTTAGTTATGTAGTTGTTTAGTTATTTAGTTAGTTATTTAGTTGTTTAGTTATTTAGCTATTTAGCTATTTAGTTATTTAGTTATTTAGTTATTTAGTTAGCGACATGGAAAATGTCCCACCTATTTTTATACTTAATATATAATGTCAGCAAGTTGGAATAGAGTTGTTCTGGAATTCGTGACTTTAATTTTTGTAGCTGTTATATCATATAGCGTGTAATTAACGAATAATTATCATACTTTTATAATTGTATATATTAGTATTAAATTGTATGTCTCTTAACCTCTTGTTATTTTGTATCCGCGTAAAGGAAAATACTACAACTGCATTCTTTCTGCTCTATTTATACTTATTTATGCAGTAAAGTAACGTAAAGTATTTAGATATTTTTGACTAAGAAAATAATATATTAATATAAAAGGTAATGGAAGATAAAACCAAAAATATTTCATGGTTTCAAATACCATAGACATCTTTTGATCATCCCTAAAGCGTCCTACGATTATCCTACGAATATCACAACTCCTTTTATACTAAACGTGCGCGTCAATATTAGAATAAAAAGAATCTTGCGCCTCGAATTAAACATCATTCTACTAAATTTTCAACGAGTGGACCTAAGCGTCTCCAATTCGTAATTTACGTTACAATAGTAGACTCCGTACTTTAAAAGGTTAACGAAAGCGATAATAAAGCAACGAGATACAAAAAAACATTTCCTATGATTAATAATTTGTACGAGAGACCGACGCGACCGCGAATAACGAAACGCGAAGAAAAAAAAGAAAAATTCCCTATGCATCTAGTTAAAAGCATTCGAGGGATTGAAAATTTATATCCAAAGGGAGTGGGAAGAGTTTGTTGTCAAAAGAGTCCGTCTACGCGGTCTGGTTGCCCGAAGCTAGGCAGAAATCCGAAAGACACAGAGAGATTACCCGAGGACACAGCCGTGGGAAAATCTTAGTAACGGCGCGGAGTGAAGTGCATAAGAGGTCCCCGAGGAGGAATAGGTTTAAGGAGGAGAAGAAGGGTAGGAGGTGGATAGACCTTCTCGAGGCGGTGTATAGAAATTCAGTGAGCTTGCAAAACCTCTTGAGCACGCGCTCGAGAAACGACTCGTCTTCCTCTCGTCGTAGGCGCGGAGAAAACGCACCCGAAAGAAGAGGCAAATTCCTTTGTGCCGAAGAACGGCAGCAGAGGGGAGCGAACGTCGACAAATTGACCGGGGGGATGAAATAAAAATCACTTTCACGAGTTCCTCCTCCTGTTCGCGCCTGTTAATTTCGTACTAGGGTAATCGACCCATGTACCGTCACTGTTCTCCTATAACTGCAACTTGAATTCGTTTATTTAATAGGAAAGTAACGTATAAAGAATCGTGAGTAAACAAATGAACCCTTTTACAGTGTATGAAAATAACGAGGAATACGCGAGAGACGTTGTAGACTTTTCTACAGTTAGTCACGGAAATCTACGTACGTATTTTTAAAAATGCCAACGTTGATACTACATTTTAGGGGATGAAGATTCGTAATAATTTCGTTTTCGAACAAAACATTGGAACCAACGCGGAGATTTGTTTCGTCCTCTTAAACACCATAATTTGTATTTCAGTGTAATTTGTTTAGCATAAATAAAATTGCGTTTAATTATATTTTGGGGATGAAACAGATCTCTGATATGGTTCCAGTTTTTTTTTTAGATACGTTTACAGAGGTGCGAATTTGCATAAACGTCTGCAGTCTGTTAATGACTAATAAATTAACCTAAACATCCGCAGTCTATTAATGACTAATAAATCACCCATACAATACAAAATTTCAACGACTTGAAACGAACAGGTAAAATGTAGAGAAACCATCGTAGTTTAAATAATTCCAGTGGTTCGACTTTTTAATAATAGCTTAGGTAACCCGATTTACTTTCGAAGTTCCCTTGAGAAACAATATGTAACAAAGTTGCCAAACTCCCAGCCGACAAAGTGATCAAAGTCTATCCCTAAATGCTTCCCCGAAACTTCCAGAAACTTGCCCGAACTATAATCTTCGTGTAAGGAACGTCGTGGTAGTTGAATTTTGTCAAAAGTGGCCCGCGAAAGCAATTTGTCTAAGTGCTTGCAAAAACTTTTGCAACCCCATGAGCAGCCAAGCTTCTTTCCTTTCCGTTTTTTTTTTCTTTACTCGAGTCCCGTTAGCAGCCGTTTAAACATTCTAGCGCCGGACTCGAGTGTTTGCGAACGCGTCTACGTAAACGTGACCTGCAAAAGTTCCACGATGTGTAGAGGATGGCGAGGAGCCATCGTCGTGGAGGTCGTCGCGACTACTCAGCGAGCTGCAGAAAATTTCCGACATTTCAACCCCCCGCTTCGATCGATTCTGAATGGTCGCGTAGAATCGCCAGAGCGACACAGTTAGCGATTGCAGCACAGACGAGCTACAGAATAGACCGATCATCTTATCGGACTTCGTGTCACGTGCTCTGAATTACCGATAACTTAAAAATTCAGACTTTTCGGATGAATATCTTTCGTTTTATTATCCGACAAAGAATGTGAATACTTCTAAAGTATTTTGATATACAAAATGTAAGAGCAAACGCAAAAGTTATACATTTTAGACAATCGAAGAGGTAAAAATGACAATGATTTGGGGCTCACGAGTCTCAAATCCGGGTGACAAAGAGAAGCATTGGATAAGTGGTTTATCCTGTCCTTAGTCAATGATTGCAGTACCAATAAATCGCTTAATTTTATTTCGGTCTACGCGCACGCATTTTTAAGGCCCCTTGGGTGATTTTTTTTTAAGAAGAATAGCAAATTGCATCGGATTGGGACTCGGCAAATATATTCGCCAATGCTTTGAGTATACACGGTATTTTTTTCAAGCAAATATGTCGGAAATTGAACGAGCTACTATTAACCTTCTGAAATTGAATGGTTTTCGATGGATGAGGAAGACGAATGCAGGGTCAGTTTGACCCATAACAGAATTTCTATTGCAAACTAAATAGTTTTGAGAGGGAATTATATATGTGTATATAGTGTTATTATATAGTGTCCTTCGGGCATGTATTGCATAGTTAACCCTTTGCGAACGAGTGTCGACAAATAGTCGCCTAATCATTTTTTGGCTTTTTGAACCCATGTCGACTTTTAAAGCAGAAAACATAACGTAACGAATACTTAACACAATAATAAACATTTGAAATCGTTAGTAATTATATGTTTTGGAACTCGAAAGCCTGAAAATTCAAAGACGTAGAATTCGAAACTAAAGTACTCCCATAGGTGTTATTACGTCTCGTCCGCAAAGGGTTAATTTCACGTTCAACGAGTACCAGGAAATAATGCAAACTATCCTAAGTAATAAGTAATAACTGTAACAAATTGGGAAGCAGTTATAAATAGAAGCGTATTTTGAACAACGTATTCCTATTTTCTTTTTAGTTCCCTGTGTACCAGATACGTGAAATGATTGTATTTTCCGTATGATTCTATGTATTCCAGTTCTATTGTCTTACAGTTCACGGGTCAAAGTGACTTTGAATTCGTCGTCCGAGGTTTAAAAGCGTATCGAATTCGTAGAAGAGGCCAACTTTTATTAATCTAGAAATCTTTATTAATTAGATTAATCTTAATTAGATTAATCGCAAGTAAATCTGCAAATAATTATAACAGCCTGTATCATTAATTATCATAGCGATGCGTACAAATGATAATAGAAATAATATCTACTGTGCTATAGAAGAAATATTTATACCAATTTAGCAAATGATCGCCCAATTTTTCGCAGTTAATCGTCCAGATTTTACAAACTTCCATATTACGAACTGCTCCACATTACGTATCTCCGTTTACTCCATCTAGCCCTTAAATTTCAAAACTTCCGAATCTGGAGAATAATATGCCAAGCTGGAAATCCGTCCGAGTCTTCGGAACTTTCCAAGTCTCAAAGTTTCGCGTATCCCTTTTGTACTCGAAACAATGAACCCGTGATACTTATCCCGCCATTAGAGCACCGTGGCCATGAATCTTGCAAACTTATTATCGCGTTTAAAACGATCCCATTCATCAAACGAACGCACGGTTCGAACCGAAATTCCCACAAAAACAAGGGATCGGGTTTGCCTCGGTGTTCTTAAGGTACAAGAAGCAACGTAACTAGACCTCCCCGGGAGCAATTAGAATTAATAATCGACTACACCGGAAGACACGGTTCGCGTACTCCCCAGCTGTGGAAATTGAAGTTTCTCCTTCTCGGACGTTCCGAGCTTATCGACGGTGCCGCGTTTATTCGCAGGCTCGCGACGACGCGTGCATCTAGCCGAATTGTTTCGCTCCTGGCTCGCCTCTTAAACGGCCGAGAGCTTGTTAACGCGTAACGCGACTAACTTTTCCTTATCGCGACGATTCCTTTTGTCCCGCGGAGAAGTTGACGCCAGCGAACAGAGTTCGCGCGTTTCGCGCAAGTTTTCGTGGCACTCGGTGTCATAACGTTGAGAATTGTTATTGTGTTTCGCTGCGGAACGAAGTACGGGATGATAAGCGGTGTACGTTTCGCTCGGTCACCGTTGCGATAGGTCGGTAGAAAAGGTTTAAAATTTAATTATTGTTAACCTTGTGGCGCTATAGAGTTGGGGATAGAATAGGAAAAAGGAAGGGTGTTTGCGTTTCGTGTCCTGGACCTGCTAGTGCTCATCGGTAAGGATAACTAGCAGGCCCTGCCTTAGACGTTGGGATGTTGGAACGAAGGTTAAAGACAGTACAGTACTGCCTTGGATATTGGCCAGGGTTTTGCCTTGGATATTGGCCGGGGTTTTGCCTTTGATATTGGCCGGTCGCTATCCCCACCAATTCTTGGAACTGCCTTCGGAACTGTCCCAGTGGCCAAGTACATATGTTTTTACACCTACCGCGAAACGTCGATGAGCCCTGCTCTGTGTATCTCTATCTCACTCGCTATTTGTCAACAAGGAGACACTCAGGAGTTCCCGAAAGATATACACGGTGTTGCCTTGAATATTGGCCGAGGTTTGGGACCGAATCTGGCCAAAGTTGAAGGGAGGTAAATCTTAAAGAGAAGAAGTTGTATTTATGTAACCGGAAGTCTTTCAAAACCGAAAGGCACGAAATAAAGGATTAATAAAATTTCGTTAGCATGCCACTTTAATTTACCTTCGTGTCTCGTTATATTTGTTTTACGTAAAATTTCTGCCTCGCTGTAATAATCCTACGTTATTCGTGATTGATTAGGTCGGAGGCAGTTTTAGCGTGATATTTAAGGGAAAATGACTCGTTTAACAGTGTTTCGCGTTGCGTGACAAGTCGGCATTTAACTCGAACGCGGACTTTTCACCGATATCTGTCTTAACGCGTACGGACTTCTCAAGCACGTAATAATATAATTTAGAAAGTTTATGTTCGTAAGTAGAAGTACGAAGTTGTAATATATATACGTACTAATTATAATCTACGAAGATTATCTCCGTTAAGTAAAAGTACGAAGTTCTAAGTTAAAACGTTCTACGGAAAATATTCTTCCTAATAACTGGGTACACTTATTAAAGTTCACTCTTTAATATATCTAGCGAAGACTAGACGATGCAGCTTCTGCATTAATCGAGAAGTTAATTAAACCGTGGTTTAATTCGCGGAAGTGAAATCATTTTGCAATATTTAGATAATAAATTGCGCGGAGGAAGCAAATTATCGAGATATCTTGCTATGGATGATCCATAAAATACGGAATTCTCTGAAGTATTAGAAAAGCCGGAGTAGAGATATTTTAGAAACGTCCAAAGGTAATACGATGCGATACGATACGTATATATATAGAAAAAAATAACGTAAGTATATTTTATTCCATAAGTATATCAAAGGCAAAACCCCGGTCAATATCCAAGGCAGTACTGTATCTATATCTTTTATCGTCGGCGACATTTGATTCGGCATCGAATTTCCAATGGGAGCGACGCTTCCTCGTAGAGTAATCATTTCGAGCAAAAGTAATCTGTTCCGCGTTGCGAATGAATGAAACGGATAACGCGGCGCGTCGGGTATCAGGTAAATCGGTAGATACGCAAAAATGATAACGTTTACAAACGGGGGTAAGAGTGAAGGGGGAAAAATATAAATCTATACACAGTCGTGCGCCTCGTGTACGGTCAATATTTGATTAGACTCGCGCAACATTTACTTTTGTTCCTTTAAAAATCATCCTGTTTATTTTCTGCAAACTGTTTACGCCCGTTTCCCATTCGCGTGTTTGCAATTTTTTGCTTTGTTTTGTTTTCGTTTCGAAGTGCTCCATGCGTTCAATTTTGCTAGAGAGCACGTGTTACCGTTCCCCGGTGATAAAAATAATGCTTTTCTCCCTTGAGAGGATATTTTTCGAGGAAAGGGTGTGGATAAGTTGTTCAATTCGTCTTGCGCTAATCAGAAATAATCTATAGAGACACACTCACTGGCAGAAGTTAAGAATATTTTTGTGTACTGTGGTTATTTTCCGAGGTATATAGATTAGAATTAAAAAGTAGGATAACTTATCGTTTATTGGCATACGTAAACGTTGCCTCTTTTATTCCAAGCTATTTATCTTAAAAGATGAAGAATATACAGACGTTGTTTCTTAACTTTCGTCAGCAAGCGTGAGAGAGTATTATTGTATATTATTTTGTCGAGTATTTCATTTTAGGTAAGTGAAATTTCCGTTCAACCGGATACGCGACACGCCTAAACGAAAGTTAAAGTAAAATTACGAAGATTGCGAAGGGTGAAGCATCGCGTACTCGTAGTATCCTGAGCGAAACAGAGCATGTCTCTGCTTCGACGTTTATCAGCGATCCGAGACCCATAAAATCGTTAACGGCGCTTGTGATCTTTTTAATCGTAAAACCGTCGTTGTATTAACGATAACAACGATCCATCTGCACGATCCCTCGATACGAAACAAGCCTGAAGTTTCCCCACGGAAATGAATGACTCGTTACCTCGGTAATTACCCTTCCACCGTGCAGTTTTCATATTACGATACAGCGTTGCAGGAAAACGGTAACATCCTTGGCTGGGAGAACTAGAAGAGCCTTTATCCGGTGGATTTTGAAACTTCGAAGCTCTTCCAGCTTTCGGAGTTTCGAATCCTTGGAAGATGTTTGGGAAAACCTCGAAAGGACTCGTAGGAAAAAGGTTCGATAAATAGGAACGTTGATATTACAGTCGTTCACTTTGAAAGTGGCTTTAGTCCAGTTATTTTCAACTTGGGATATTCAAGGGCTCGCGTCGGAATTAATTTAACAGTAGGTTTACGGACGTTACGCGTATAATTCGACAGGTTTCTGGAAAAATACGTATACTGCGTATAAATATTCGAACGTAGAACGTAGAGGGTGAAGAGAATGAATTAGAATACATATTCATACCATTGTATTAATTAAAGTTAACATAACTGAAAAATAATATTTATGGTCTCTGTAATTTTAGGTGTGAAATCTGAAATGCGTCAACGTGACGCGTTCCGTGAAGCTAGCGTTAAAAATATTGGTAACTCACGAATTGTCAGCGATAACATAGTAGTATAATATTTTTGTGTTTTTCAAAGTGTGTCGTTCGCTAATCCAATCACCTTATTTATTGTAATTATCATTACTTAAAAAGTAAAAGGTTTTTGGTGACTATAAATGGACTTAAGCTACTTTTAATACAAATGCTTCAATTTATATCGTACGAAGTTTCCGTTTAATTGAGGTTCTTGTAGATATTTGAGTCTGCATTGCAAACAGTCATCAACTTCGATTTTTTAATACCTTTTTTATAATGACAAGTTTTCGTGCAGCTTACTTTTCCTTTCTAAATGAATTTTGAACGAAACTAATTAAAATTCGAATAAAATATTCGTATGAAATTTTAGCAACGACTCGTTCAATTTTCACCGGATAAAAGTACCGACGTTGAAATGGAATTTTCCGAAGGAAATTCGGAAAATGATTTATTATCCGCTCGCAATTTCAATTCCGCTAATACCGTATCACATTTTATCGTTTTTTTAATAAAACGCGTATTAAGTTTCAAGGACACTAAGGGATGCGTACACGGGAATACAAGTCTGTGGGAGTTCATTTCCACACGACCCACGCAAAAATCCAGTTGGATATTAAATTTAAAACATATCCGGGGGAAACAATTTTCGAAACAAGTCATGAATCCGGATATTACATCGATGAAAACCTGTTCGAAGCGTATCGAGGGAAAGCACCGGCGATTTAAAATCCAATTTCTCTTAATCTTTGTTAGAGAGCTTTGGAGGAGGGGGGGGGGGGGGGAATCGATTAGAACTGGTTCAATGAAAGCTGAAAAGAATCAAGAGAGATTTCACAATTTTCATCCGTATCTCCTTTTCTTCGGGCGAAAACAAAACGAACGAAACGAAAAGACGAACGGCGAAGATACTTTGACGATTGTTGTTAAAAAAAGTATAATTGCTTCGTAAATTGCTAAAGAAAGACGCCACGACGTAATGGAGGATTAAATGAATTAAACGTCTCGCATCCCTGGAAAATTTCATCGAACGTCAAATGTGAGATATGTAAGTATACTTACATACAGTGGCTCTTACTAACTTACAATACCGTTCGTAATTATTCGAACGACTTCAAAAATTCATAGACACTGCCGTTTATACGGAAGCTTGAAATTGGATAGTTCAAAAATTCAAAGGCTTGCTACTTAAAACGCTTGTGAATCCAAAAACTTAGTGATCCAAAAGTTAGTAAATTCAAACGCTTAGAAATATAAAAACTAGGAAATTTCAACGCTTACTCGAGTCGCTCTGGTATTAAATTGAAAGAGGGTTAAAATTGCTGTCCTTTAAACTACCGAAAATTTGACTTATCAAAAGTTCCTCCCCCGCGATCTCCTAAAAATGAACAACGAAAAAGAGCAAACGATCGCACCACCCGCCAATAAGATACTTTATGAAGAAGTTGCATTAGCAGTCACTCGATCCTGCGAAAAGTGGCGCGTAGAATAGGGTAGAAGTACCAATCACTGCCACTTTAAAATTATCGCGTAACTATTTTAAAAACCATTTAACCTAAAAATCCAGTTCCTTTTTGGAGCATAATATATCGTTCAACATCGAGTTTATTTATGAACATGTGTTTATACGTTCAATATAATGAATTAAATACTACGTGATTGAAAATGTACATCAAAGTCCAACGTACCTATTACTGTCGCTTGAAAACTTCTCGTTCAAATGGAAATAATTTTTAAACATACTAGCGCGTCACTTTGTGCAACAGCTACAAGATATAAATCTTATCTTAAATATAAAGATATAGTAAACGTCGCGCCTTCGCTGAATCGTCGCACGTCCCGTACTTTCTAATTACATTGATCACGTTTCAATGTTTGACAGCACATTTAGCTGCCAATGTTTCCTTTCAAATATCAAGCGTAAACGAATATGCAACGTCTATGCGTTGCTACGTATGTTGTATGCCAACGTAATCATTAGCAATATATTATTTTTAGTTAAGACAATTTCTCGTCCTCCTTCGAACACGATAAACCAAACTCCAGCAGCGAACATTCCAAAATCCTTCCTTCGATAGCTGATGATTTCATCCTAGTTAGTCATTTCTGAACCGCGATCCTGTTACCTCATCCCTTCCTGACCATCGAACCCAAGCGAACACTTACCTCTCTATTTTCCGAGTCTCCAAAAACACAGTTTTCCCTTGAGAAGAACAGAACACAGTCCGAACCGTCTTAGGGCGCGCGACTACGCTTGTAAAACGCGAGTACACTCTGCTATACGGTGAACTTCGTCTTTATTTCGCTCGACGTTGTACTTATTGTTGTATGCCAACGTAATCATTAGTACTATATTATTTTTAGTTAAGACAACGCGGCCTTCTCATCCTCCTTCGAACACGATAAACCAAACTCCAGCGGTAAATATTCCAAAATCCTTCCATCGATAGCCGATGATTTCATCCTAGTTAGTCATCACCGAACCTCGATCCTGTTACCTCATCCCTTAACGATCATTGAACCCAAGCGAACCCCTACCCTATCTATTTTCCGAGTCTCCAAAAACACAGTTTTCCCTTGAAACGACAGAATACAGTTCGAACTGTCTTAGGGCGCGCGACTACGCTTGTAAAACGCGAATACACTCTGCTACACGGTGAACTTGGTCTTTATTTCGCTCGACGTTATACTTATTACACGTAATAAACCAACAACCTCAGCGGAATACAACACGTAAACCGAAGTCCAAATTTAGTGTATCAAAATGTTTGCTATTAAATAAACGAATTGAAGAATTGAAGAATTGAAGAATTGAAGGTTTGGACGAATTAATAGCGTCGATAGGGACGTTGGCAGTAATAGGGACATCTACCCTATTGCTGGTGACACGGTCGGAATATTTTCGCGAAGAAACAATTGGCTAACAGTGGTATTGTCGTTAACAATGCCGAACGGTGCTCGCAGCTGACGACAATGCGACGGAACTACAAAGGAGCCGCGAAATCGAAGAAAACGGTAAAAGTAGACACAGACAAAGAGACCTCAAAGAGAAGCAAAAGGGAGAGATAGAAAGAGAGAGAGAGAAAGAGAGGTTGCAGACGAAAAAAGGCCAGTCAAGAGAGAATCCTTGCCTTGTACAAGGACAACGGATCTGTCCATTGTTGTTTCGTTGCCCTAATCCCAACGATCCTGCGACTTTCTCTCGCGGTTTTTACTAACGAGCACCATTCCCATAAGTATTTTGCCTCTATGCTCTTCTTTTATCCGTCTATTTCTGACCGAAAGAGACGCTGCGTCGTCTATTGATTCTTTATTGTCTTCGGGGATTCTAGGGCGCTATTTTGCACCCTACGAGGGTAGTTCACGTGAGAAGGAATATCGATGCGCCGGGTTGCAAATAAACGAGCTTACAAGGACGAACCCCGTGTGCGCGCTGGTTAACAGTTCGGACACACGAAATTTGCCTAATCCACGGAAGCGGAGCCTTCTTCCTTGGTTAGCATTGACCGGAAGAGGTCATTGTTCGTTTTAGCATTTGCGTAACACACGAATGAAATTGGGTTAGCTTAGGTTCGCACGATGGCGAATTTGTTATTAGGCGGTTTGCTTCTATTAAGCTAGCTTTCAGATACTTATTCTTAACCCATTTGCATCGTAGCAACAAATACGCGATCAGCTTTATACTTCAAAGACTTTCGGTTTTACTTGGAAATTACGTGTAATTATCGAAATACACTAACGAAATTTGGAGCAGATGTTATACATTTTATTGATCAGTATGAGTATCTTTAAAATGATCCATTACAAACATCAGTAATATCAATATCGGTTATCGTACGTGGATTATTCTACTCATGGATGCAAATGGGTTAAGCAGCAAGTAGAAATAGCAAGGCAATAAAATGTGAATTTGTTATGCAGTTTATGCTTCGATTAAGGTAGCTACGAGCTACTTATTCCTAAGCAACAATTAGAAATAGCGAGTAGATAAAATTAGATGTTTACAAAATGGGAATTCGTAAGACGATTTACTGAATGAATTTCAATGATGAAATTCTTTACCCTTGACTATTATTGGCGATCCGTGGGATCGGTAACAATAACTACTTATTCATCTCTATTTTATTTTCCACGTGATTTACGAGCTAGTATAACGTTCGCGTACTGAAATCGAACCTGAAGAATAGCGATAAATGAGTACTTATCAGCGATCTTATAGACGTAAGTTTTAATCGAAGTAGTAGTTAAGGGTTAAAAAGCTTTACCTAAAAATCGTTTCGTTTTCTAGACACCGCTGGGAAAACCACAAGAAGAAAAGTCTGTGAGGTATTGCAAATATTGTAATACGGGGTACTATGCGTGTGAACGTACTTGTATCAAAATGAAAACATATCTCTCTAACAAACTAAATAATACAACGCACACTTTTACCAAACACTTCGAAGAATCGCGCAAACTAACCCAAAACTACTTTTACTCGACGATCCTCTAAATGCCTTTTAAATACATTAAAATATCCCAGATGAAACCCTTTATATCTCCCCTTCGCGTTTCTTCGTTCAACGACTTCCAAAAACTTCCCCGCGCGTATCATTCGAAGCTTTCTGTATTAATTCCGTTCAAGTTTGCCCATTTCGGAAGCTCCGCCTCGCGTTACGCATTCCCAATTGAACGCAGCGAATGCCAACGGCGATTTTACGAGCGAGAATGCACACGCGTCGAACGATGCCAACGGAATTGTTCGCCTAGTTGCATCGAGGCTAGAAATTCACAGGGACGAGGAAGAGGAGCAGGCAGAGCAGCAGCAATAGCACACACTACGCGACGTTGCCGGGCTGGGCCGCGTGCGCATTCGTATTTATATGGTCGCGGCGTTCTGAATTACGATACGTGCGTTTCCGTTAACAAGAGCTGAGAACCATTCCACGAGAGACGCGCGAAGACGAGGATGGAAAACGGGGCGCAAACGGATAGGCAAAGGAACGTGAAAGGGGTAAAGAGGAAGAAGGAAAGAAAGAGAGAGAGAGAGAAGGATACACACGGATTTGCAGCCGACAAAGGCTCGCTTCATACGCTTAGCACGGTGGAAAGCTGGTTAAACGAGGGCGGTAACCAGCTTTATGGCTTTACACGGTGACCACTGTGGTGTATGCACTTCCCATGCATCCCTGAATCGCTCGATCGCAGTCTATGCTCTGACTCCTGTCTGCATCGACAAATTATGTGACCGAATGGATCCTGAAGTGGCCGGGAAAACGCATCGATCGCGCGCGTCAGTGCTCTACTCGCCCTCTCCTCTTTGTTCCACGGGAACACCGCTGAAAAGGTGAGAGCCTCCGCTTCACCGTTGGCAAAAATATTCAACGAAGAGGTTCGAAGTCCTTTCCTCGGCGGAAGTTCGCTTCTCGCGGAGCGGAAAATTGGATTCCAGGCCAGAGGTGCTTGCACTTAACGTATAGTTCCAGTTCCTGCGGATTATTTGTTCCTGTTTTTTCCCCCGTTTTCATCGGAGGCTTTTGGTAGCACTGCTATCTTATTATTGGCGACGGAACTGGCGTGCTTTTTCCTTTAGCTTGCAATTGGTCGATTTTAGTTTCCAGTAGTTCTAAGTAGAAGTTTTAAGTCATTCGGAGCGAAGCTTTTTAACCCTTTGCGAACGAGAAGTAATAACACCTATGGGAGTACTTTAGTTTTGAATTCTACGTATTTGAATTTTCAGGCTTTCGAGTTCCAAACCGTATAATTCCTAACGATTTCAAATGTTTATTATTGCGTTAAATATTCATTACGTTCAGCTTTCTGCTTTAAAAGTCGACATAGGTTCAGAAAGCGAAAAAATGATTAGGCGACTATTTGTCGACAGTCGTCCTCAAAGGGTTAACCTTCCCGCTGCTGGACTCGACAAATTTGTTTAAAATTGTGCCGCGGAACGAATGTTCATAACAGAGGACGTGCACAGCGTATTTGGAATAGTGCGTGTTTATAATGTAGCGCACGATTTTTCCATCACTCTAGAAAATAAGGAACGCGCGATCTTCCGAAGAAAAAGAACTTGTCGGTTGAAGTTCTTGATCGAAGTAGTGGATTGAAGTTTCGTCTCGCCACTTAAAGTTGAATTGAACTTTAAGTGGTGGGAAGATTTTCTTGAATTAAAATATAAAGGAAAGCGTACGCTACATTATAAGTAATCCTGTAACTTTTAACGTATTCGAATTTCAAATTAGTTTCGGGGATTTACCGGGTGCCAGGGCCAAAGAACACGGGGCTTCGAGAAGAATACGATTAAAGTTCCAAGTTTCCATTTAACGCGTGGGTTCGTTCGGTACTGTAACTTTCTGGCGTATCGTAATTTCAAAAAATCCATTTAAGACGATATTCCAGACGTACGAGGCTCGAATGAAATGTACAACGAATGATATTCGGTTGTGTTAAAACGTTTGGGTGGCGTAGCTTTAAGTTAGAGTTAAATGCTAATTTTCTTTCGGCTACGTTACCCACTTTTAACGTTGTCCGTTTGCAGCAATGTAATATCATAAAAGCACAAAGAAGGCTAAAGATTCTACGTTTCTTGTTAACACGCTTCGCGCATTTCAGCTATTTAGTTGAATTTGTAGCGCAGCAACATTCGAAGGAATAAGTAAACCGTACTCTAATGAAGAACAGAGAGGATGATTACGGTTGGTAAATTACTTTAACTCCATTTCGACGCGATGCTGAAAAAAAAAAAAAAGAGAAACAGGAGCGTTCTTTAACACCGTAGCGTGGACACGCAACGGTGAACCACACGCAACGCGTTTGCCCTAATTTCGTTGCCATGAGTCGCGCACTTTAACGCGAAACAATGAAATTATAAATAGAAAAAATTAGACTTTTCGCTGTCTGTAATGTTCGTATTTATTAGTTCCAAGAAATTTCGGGGAATTACCACGTTGCGATATCGATAGAAAGTTTAGAAACACTGGCTAATTTCATTTCCTCCTTGGAACACGAATTACTTGGAAACATTTATGGGACATTCGCCTATGCGAAAAAAAACAAACAAACAAAGGGAATTCGCGTAATATAGAAAAGATACGTAAAATATACAATATAGAATACAGGTTACTATATCTTTAGGGGATGAAACTAATTTCTATCTAGGTTGCATTAATCCAAAGTCGCGTTTTTAGAAATATAAATTTGCACAAGAATTAACAGTCTAATTAATTACCTTCGAATTTTTTCATATATACAATTTACAGTAATACATTATACTTATTAAAACTAGGTTTACTGAACTCGTCATGTTGACGCATTTCAGATTTCGTACCTAAAATTATAGACATCATAAATTTTATTTTTCAATACTTTATATTAACTTTAATTAACACAATGGTATGAATATGTATTATACGTGATTCTCTTCATATTCACGCTTCTACGTTCGACTATTTACATGCAGTATACGTACTTTTCCAGAAGTCTGTCAAATTATGCACGTAACGTCCATAAACTTAGTGTTAAAAATATTATGAATCTTCCGAACGACGTTAATTTTAATAAACATTTTCTTCTGCTTTCGTAAATACTTAAATTCGAATTACTGCGTTTCGTTGAACAAAAGTACGCCTATCGTTTAATTTTACTAACGTAAAACACAGTATTGCAGATAAAGTAACGTCTTGCAATATAAAACGAACCAGAAACGATCATCTTTCGTATGTTTGTCTGCAGCGTATCTTTTAAACGTGCTCAAATTTTCCTTCGCCAATGTATACAGAGTTATCATTGAAACAATATTTCGAAAAGTGAGTAAAAGGCGTATACGTATACGTATCTTTGAGCCTACTTTTTTCATCTTCAAGGCACGGTCCATAAAACGACGACCTAGTTGCAGGGGCGGGTTTTGATGAAACGTAACGCGTCACTGCGACCCAGAAAATTTTATGATCTATATATCATCCTCTTTTAATGGAAACTTTATTCTTTAACGCGTCATATTGTCACGTAATTATAGTTTATCACTCGGCCATTAAGGGAACTAGGTATTAAAGATGCTGTCTCGTAAAATATAATACACCTAACTCTGCAACGACGTAGACGAATCTACCCTCTTGGTAAATTAACACTTCTGTGAAATCATTATCGTTATAATAATAATGATAGTTTAACGGTGTTCCAAAAATTATTACTAACGTAACAATTAGATTGCCGGATTTTTACGCGGATACATATTTTGAGAAATATAATTAGAACATTGGAAACTAATTAGGGGATTAGTAAGTTCGACGTTTAATTTAAAAGATCTTCGCCTGTAATTTAAGCGCCCTTTTATACTATTTTGCTGTTCAACGCTAATCATACCGATGTTTCACGGATACTTATTAGATAAATCTTTCCTGAGCGAAGAAAGGAGCAAAATGAAGAATGAAACGTGAGAAAGTGGTTAATCGGAGAATCAAAGAATCGTCATAACGTTAATTGAACGAAAGAAATAACAGTGAACGTAAAATGTTAAATGAACTGTTTTAAAACCGGTCATTCGACTGGCCACTGTACGGTTAGCGTTGAAACTATTATTTTTCTAACAATTCTATAATACTAATTGTACAAGGTTATCCAAAATAGATTATAGGAACAATTTAACTTCACTTTTTTTTCTTTCCCTTTCTGCTTTACCCTTTTCTAATCTGTTCTTTATTTCTATTATCTTCGGTTCGTTCTCGTTTCCAATTTTTATTCATTTACTAACAAACATGGCGTTTCACAGATATTCTCATTCAACGTCCTAAAGGTACTTTTGCATAACCCTTTATATATAGGGAAACCCGTAAAAAAAAAATAAATAGATTCGAAATTTCGCTGTTACCTATCGAAGGGCAAAATCCTAAGTAAGATGGATTTGACGCAAGGGCTACGAGAATGTACGAAGGTATCACGACGAAAGAAATAATGTTCCACGTCTGGCGGTCTCTGCTGCTCTAATATTAGACTCATCCCCCTGCCTAATGCGTTTCTTGCTCTATATCTCATTCGGTTTGCTTCGGCTGATTTATTCGTCGATGCTTTTGTACAGGAATCGCGTTGCCGTTGCGAGATTCCAACGCGCCTTTGATCGCGAATCCCTTTCCGCGAGGGACGCTACGGGATCGGCGATTTGCTCGCGGAGGTAATAAAAAAAAAGTTATGGAAAATTGGTGACACGGTGATTGCTATATGATAATCGCAATGACGGTAAAAGATTACCGAACTGATGGACGAGGATGTTTTAATCCTTTGCGCGGCTCGTTGATTTCACTGTGAAACCACTATTTCGTTTTATTTATTTGTTATTTTTTTCCCCCCTCGTGCTATACTCTGATTGTGAGCCCGAAGCGAATTTTAGATCTGTAATTGGAGTGCTAATTTGGCGGTGTCTCTGCCAATCACTTTTAACGTTTTTTCTTCTTTTTTTTTGTGGTCAAACTGATCTTTTTTCGCGTTCGATGATTAAATCTGGCACTGTGCAACTGCGTAGAATATGGAATGTGTCGCGTTTCTTGAACTTCGTTAGTTTTTTTTTGATTTTTCAACTCCTCGCTTGCAACTTTTAGATACTCTGCATTCGGTATTTTAATACAGAATTCGAATTGCAGTAGAAGCTATTTTGCTACGCGCTTTGGAAGCTGTTAAGTAGCATAAGCCTCATCGAAGTGTTATTTAATTTAAAGGAATACAGAATGAGGAAAAACTTGCAACGATAATATAATTGTTATATAAGAAATTTAATTTTAATTTAAATTTGAGTTCGTTTCACACTCTTTTTTCTTTCTTACTATATAATAAGATTTATGGAAGATTATATAGTAAGATGTAATATTTCTTATCAAATAAATATATATATATATATTATATTAATATATATTAATAATATATTAATATATCATATTATATATTAATACATTATTAGTATAATATATATATATCATATTATATATTAATACATTATTAGTATAATATATATATATATATATCATATTATATATTAATACATTATTAGTATAATATATATATATATATATATTATATAATAATATATATATATATATATATTATAAAGAATATAAGCACATTATTTTTTCTCCAGAAACGCTTTACTATCTTGGAACAAAAGAACACCAACATAAAAATTGGAACTTAAATTTGTAACTGCTAAAATAGTAGCTTCCATTTCATTCGTCTCGAAACTAGGAAACGTTTTAGGACTATAAGAACACGATTGGAATGTAAATAGATCCGAGAACTGTAGCAGGGTTAATCAACGATTATTTAACTAAAGTTATCCCAAAAGCTAGACAATACAGAACTGGATTACAATGGATGAGGCAGAATTTCAGATAACAAGACTAACTATCGTGGAAGCTTAAAACGTAACAAAACGAACCTAACACTCTAAACTAGAATTTCCCATTTAAGACCTCCCGATTCGACGTTAAATTGGCCAGCGGGATTTTCGAAAGTTCATCGAAAATCTCGATTCCTTCGAATCCGTTGATTCAACGGCGCATTACACCGCGATCGCGTACCGAGACCAGTTATTAAGCGAAAGACAAATGTTCTCGAACGGCAACGTGCAAATCTTCCCATCATCCAGTCTCTAACAAATCGTGTGCGTTTATTGCGCGAGCCGAAGCTGCAAATTAAGCAACGCATTCCAACTCAGCCATGCGCAAAATTTGTAGAAACGCAAAGGTTAACCGCGAAACGCGGCACGCAACACACGCGCCGATTCGTCGAAATGTACGCGTCGAGTGAAAGTGGACACGACGACAGTTGCGAATGTTCGACTCGTGTGCGTGCATATGCGCACGTTTGAATCTCACGAGAGAACGACCCTGGCTTGCCTTGGGAGTCCCTCTTCATTCAGAAACGAAGAGAATTTCTCACAACGTGGCCCACAACGAAGATGCACCCGACAAAGTTCAACGCACCTCGGCCATCGACGTAGAAAACGTTATGAAACAACCGTCGCCGTTTCTTCGCGAGCTTCTAGGTGTTCGTAACAAGAGTTGTTCGTAACAGTTTCGACCAGAACGTTTGCCAAGATTGAGATAAGTCGCGTGATTTGTCCGAAGCTGCCACGCGTCCCGATTCCCGAATTTCGATAGCTAGTCGCGGATAAACGCGAGTCCTGAAAATATCCGCAGAATTTTGTACGTACAAACTAGGGTAGATGAGCGTATCACCGTCAGCGTTCCTATTATTACGTTACTTTTAGTATTTTATTCAACAGCGAACGAATGTACGAAGAATCGGGAATGAACAAAATTTCAATACTAAATTTCGACTTGATTTATATGCAACAACACACGGGGATTGTATATATGTTTATATTTAATATTTAAAAGTAATTACTGAAGGTGAACGTGTCGTTTAAGCGTACAAACGCGACTATGTAGTACTGTATGAAGAAAGTATGGAAATATTTCCGATGCAACACAATATTTTGTTGCATTTGTGCTGATATTAATGAAATAAAGGCAAAGTATGCAATAGCGGCTAAACTTTACGATTACGGATTAACTGAAATGTATCGACGAAGATAATTCGGACCGCGAAGGGTTAATTTATAATAATTGTAGGGAGACTAGGAAGAGGGAAATGTCAGGATCCGAAATTACTTCCAAGTTCTCCTCTTATGAATAGATATATATATATTTCTACGTGTATAATTGAACGAGGATCAATGGTCGCACGGCTTGCTCGAGGGCCAGCCGTTCGCCTTCGTGCTTACGCTGTGACTGCCAGAAATCGCTCTGGCTTGCACCTCCTAAATTCATGGGTGCCGGCCTTCGTCGCCTGGCCGCGAGTCCCGCTATTGTTTTGACTTGTCTACGACCGACGAGTGCCAACCTACAGACCCAAGCACATGGTCGGCTGGGTTTTCTCCGACCTCGTGCCTTCATGGGCTCCAAGTGTTTCAAAAGCCTACGTAATTTTAATTTTTTCTTTTTGTAATTGATTAATTATTAATTTGCAATAATTTTATAAGCCCGTAAATTTTCATCTTCTCGATTCGTGAAGCCGTCAAGAATTTTCTAACTGTACGATCCTCTAATCGAGTTAATCCACGTTTATCGATAACAATTTTCTACGTTACTGTGCTCAACATAATAGCCTGCCTGCTGATATAACGTAAATCGTGTACGCTGCCTTCTACGGTAAATACGGTGTCTATAATAAGATAGGACGCAGGGATATTTTTAGTCGGGATATTAATATAATCCATGCACACTGGTAGATCCTTCACCGGCAGCTTTATCATGCAGGCTATCAACGCGAAGAACTGGGAACAAGTTCGTAACGTAACAAAAATCAAGGACTCGTTGGAAACTGGAACGAAATGAAAGTACCATAAATCGCGTTAAATATTATTCGAGAAGAAGCTACGGGCAATTTTAAATATCCACCGAAACTTCCTAAGCGCGTTCGTTTAAAAATTCGGGATAACGGTGAATTCTTACTATTGTAAAATACAAGAAGATTTGCGAATACCGATGCTATCTAAGCTTATAAATGTTTCATGTTCTAAAAATAAGTCGAATAAAAGTAGTCTTGCGAGTTGTAAGAAACTTCCCTCTTTGACTTTCTACTCCATTTTAAATTCGCATAACTTTGAAGTATAAAATCCTTCTTAGCCCGCGTCGAAACGTAAATTTACGAATTCTCTTTTAACGTGGATATATACTTGAACTTTCTTCCGATTTTCTTCTTTTGAAATTAATAAGAAAAGAGGTAGTCGTAAAATAGAATTATCGTATAGCTATTTTTCCTGAAGTATATCGAATTTATCTGGACTAACTTTTCTTGCCACCATCAATATTGTTAATTTTAAGTTCATGAATTTTCGGATAAAATAATTCATTCAACAAAAATCGTTGTAATAATGATTAATTTATGACAAAAAATTGATTATAAATTTATTATAAATGACAAAAATTTATTTTAAAATTATGCAATACATTTCCAATTGCTAATAAGTAAGGTAAAACTACTATTCTTATTTTGAGGACATCTTTGGCGTCATCTTCGTTTTGGAAATAGAAGTGAAAGAACTTGTACATATAAAATGAATAAAAACATAATAATCTAAAGCCTCGTTCAACAAACTGGTCACTTTATACTATAAATTGCAAAGCTACAACGAAAAACTCTGGAAAATCGTGAAATTATGTATGCAAAAAAAAAAAGAATAGATTTCTATCGCTGTTACACAATCGAAGTAAAAACTACCTAATATTTGGTTAAGTTATCTATTGCCAAGATTATCAATCCAACGTAGCAATAGACAATGCACATATTGTAGAGCCGAAAGGGTTAAACCCTTTATTTACCCGGAAAGAACCGCGTAACGGCGAACGAAAGACTTTAATCGCGAAGAAGTGGGAAAACGCGTCGTCTGAATTTACAAAGAAACCTTTCCGCGATTCCTTTCCCTAAACGCTTCTTTTCCATCGCATCGAAGTCATTTCCACCGATCAACAGCGTCCCCATGGGTGTTCGATGAACGCCTCGACTCGCGGCGGAATAAAATTGACTGACACGGTAAGCTTCGTAAAAGGCTGGGAAAAAGCTTTCTTCTTAAGCTCGTTTCGGAGTAATCTAGCAGATCGTCGCAGTCGCAGTGCAAACAAACAAAAATGGCTCGACGCGAGAACGCGACAGAAGAACACATACATAATGGACGAAGAAGAAGAAGAAGAAGTAGAAGTAGAAGAAGAAGGAGAAGGGAAAAGATGGAAGAAGAGAATCGATGGAGAAAGAGTCGACTAACGGTGAAATCCAGCAACTTTATCTTTCCCGTTAAGCCGGCTGTTCAGTCGCGTTAAGAAGAAAAACGGGATTACCTTTTCCTTTCTCGATTATAAACCGTTGAAAATCTCCATTCGAAAGTTCGCCAGCGGTTCTTAGAAGCTATAAAACTCGCCTTTTCTCCCTCGCGACCTGTAATTCTCCGATAGCGCCCCGTTTCCGTTCCTTAGCTTCTCTTCTTTTTTTCCTCTCTATTTTCTACCTCCGATGGACGACGTTATTAACCCTTCTATTTCGTTACGAACACTACTATACTTTGTTTCGCATCGCAATAATATTTAAATCGTTGTTCGCGTTATTTTACAGTTCGATAAATAATGCCAAGTATCTAAATATTTAACCTTCATTTTTCGCGGAGAACACACGTTAGGCGTGCAAATTAATCCATTTGCTACGGTGAATTTTAATAAAAAAATATGCTGAAATGGTCAAAATACTGAGTTGCCGTGCATTGAATTCGTAGTTTTCTTCTAACTCTTTTCTATTTTTTAGGTTACAAAACGCGCAAGTATTTCAGGACGCCAACAGTGTTTTTAAGTAGCAGAATGAATCGGTAGAAATCATCAATGACATACGAATTTGTTGAGTGCCTAAATTTTGTAGTGCCTATAGGCGCTAACGGTAACGAAAGGGTTAATACAACGCCTTTTTCGTGAATCTTTTAATATCTTTATCATTTCGAAATACTGTATACTATTACTAATTTATAATACCGTATACTATTAGTAGCGATATTTTCCAAATGGCGAATTTGCTTCAGAAATCTAAAAACGTTGAAAACGTTGAATTGCAATACCGTATTTGATTTTCCGCGAATAAATATTCAATCTTGAAAAATTCTGAAAGCTCGGAAATTAATTTGTACGTCAAATAAAATGTTCGTTATTACATTTTTCTTTTCTTTTTTCCCCCCCTCTTCTTTCGAGCTAAAAACGAACGCGCAATTAGTACAATTTGTTTGCAATTCCACGATACAATGTTCGGAGTATGAATGGTGCCAAGGATAAAAGAATTTCTTTTATTTATTAAACGGCAACTGGTTTTACGTATACTTTACTGCAACGTAAACCGAAAATTTATTTCCTGAAAAACTGCCGATATTTAAGCCAGCGAAGAATTGCTTTATGGATACGATGCGTTTATCGATATAAATTACGAATGGTAAAGTAAAGCAACAGTAAAGCTTTTATTCGAATAAATTATTGGATCCAGATTTACAGCAACCGAATAATTTTCATTCGTTTTAATAATTCTTGCAAATCGTCGCAGAATAATTTCTACCGTCTCTATATGTCATCGTACGTCTCTTATTATTATTTCATTTTGTTCTATACTATATTCTCTATTCTATCTATTATTATTATAATCTAATCTCTTCTTATTATTTACTGTAACCGAATACTTTTTACTCGTTTCAATAATTGTTATAAATGCTCGCAAAATAATTTCTACCACCTCTGTACATTATTGCACGTCTCGTATTACTATTTCATTTTGTTCCATACTATATTCTATATTCTATCTATTATTATTATAATCTAATCTCTTGTTATTATTTATAGCAACCGAATACTTTTTATCCGTTTCGATAATTGTTATAAATGCTCGCAAAATAATTTCTACCACCTCTGTACATTATTGCACGTCTCTAATTACTATTTTATTTTGTTCTATATTATATTTTATATACTATCTATTATTATTATAATCTAATCTCTTGTTATTATTTATAGCAACCGAATACTTTTCATTCGTTTCGATAATTGTTATAAATGCTCGCAAAATAATTTCTACCATCTCTGTACATTATTGCACGTCTCTAATTACTATTTTATTTTGTTCTATATTATATTTTATATACTATCTATTATTATTATAATCTAATCTCTTGTTATTATTTATAGCAACCGAATACTTTTCATTCGTTTCGATAATTGTTATAAATGCTCGCAAAATAATTTCTACCACCTCTGTACATTATTGCACGTCTCGTATTACTATTTCATTTTGTTCCATACTATATTCTATATTCTATCTATTATTATTATAATCTAATCTCTTGTTATTATTTATAGCAACCGAATACTTTTTATCCGTTTCGATAATTGTTATAAATGCTCGCAAAATAATTTCTACCACCTCTGTACATTATTGAACGTCTCTTATTACTATTTTATTTTATTCTATATTCTATTCTATGTTCTATTTATTGCTATTATAAACAAATCTCCTATTACTTTTCCTTCCCATTAAAAAAGTGAAATGACTCTAAAACGAATAAAATTCACTGCACTGAAATACGTGTACGTTTCCTGTACGAATGGCAAAAGGGAAAAAGATGTTGCATAAAATACAACGTAATTGTACGCTGCACTGTTAAGCAAAAAAGAAAAAGAACATTGTCTAATTTAATTAAACGAGGTGCAATTTTTCGCAATTGAATTTCTGAAAACGTCAAACACTGTTGCAAACGAGAGAAGACATTTAAAACGCGTTACCGCTCAAGAAAATTCCGCTTTGGAAAACTTTTAACCAGGTAATATAAATTTCTACACTCCGGCAAGAATTCTAAGGTATTTACATAAAAGAAGCCCGTAGTTTCCTAGTGAAATTTTCCTTGCATTTCAATAAGGCTTTCAAGCCTTTTGCGAGCAGCCAGCATAAGGTAAGAGTCTCGAATGAAATTTCAACCGAATAATTAAAAATACGTGAAATTTCTCCGCCAGTCAACAGAGGTATGTTTAAAACATTTTTATCGCGACCCTGCGAACTAAACTGAGTATTAAGCATCGAAGTCTTCTCCTCTCTTAAAACAAACAAAAAAACACTACAATTTGTAGGTAATAAAAGATAAAAATCCAAAACAAAGATTTCGATATCTCTAACGATTTAAAATGCATTCAATCGTCATTACCGTTGAGATATTATAAAACAGAAATAAAATCGAACGATAAAATATGTAATAAAAGCAAATTGAGGAAAAGAAATGCATAAAATGAAACCTAAACAAATTACAATCTTTTTTCACACTTAAAAGGATATTTAAAGACATTCACAAATTACGATTACTGCTTTCAGTAGAAGAATGAAACTATGTACGATAAAATCTACAGACGTAGTAAAAAACAAAAAAAAGGGGGAAGAATAAATGAAATAAACTCTAAAAAAAGGAAAAGCTTCACATTTCTCTAACAGTTTAACGAACGTTTAGAACCGTTCGCAAATTATTTCTACCAGTGCAACATTACCAAACGTTCGAAGTGTTAAAAGAGTGCGCGAGCAAGATGATCTACGTACGATTAAACGGCTTGTAATTGTTTAAAATATTTAGAAGCGTTCGCAAGCTCTACTCGCGAGCACGATACTCTTCCCGTTGCCTCAATTGGATTACAGTAACTCGATTCGAGTCGAAATAAAGAAAATGACAAGAGGCCGGAAAACAAAGGAAGTAGCGTGTGCAGGGAGACGAGAGGAACTTTTTCACGGGAATGGAATATCAGAACGTTCGGCACGCGAAGTGGAAACGGACAATTCCGACGTGTAGTCTCAAAGCACCGCCGAGCCGAGCCGAGCCGCCGCCGACCCTATTTCTAATGGTATTGCCACTCGATTTCAATTTCGTCTCAACAACGATTTCCATCTGTCACCAGCCTCTCTACTCTGTAAAACTTTCTAGAATGGAAATAGAATATATACTGTAGGAGTATCGAGAGCATCGGAGAAATTGAATCAGGATTTAGCCTTTAACGGGTAACTGAATCTAGCTGAAAATAAAGTCAAACAGGTGCCCCTACGTCCATCACGAATAATTGTTTTCTGCTGGAAATGTCGCCCTCAGAAGATTTCTTTCCCATTTCGACGATAAATTTTAGGGGAAAAGCTTTTCGCCTGAACCATTTTATTTGTTTAATTCATTACTACTGATGCGCTGTAATATAAATAGTGGGGATAGTAGATAGTAGTGTAAGATGCAGTGGTGTAAAATAAGAAACAAGACAAGACTTGTTATTGTTTTGAGTCAAAGACAATTTGAGTCATTGATTAGTAGATGTAAGTAAAAATTCCGTGCAGTGCAGGTACGAAATGTAAACCAAAGCCTATTTCTATGCTGCAAAGCCGAAATAAAGTATATGTGGCGGCTCTCCTGCACCCACCACTAGAGGGACATACGAAATAGGCTTTCTCGAAAGTACTCGCTCCAACTACCTCGTCCATATATATACCGCCTTTAACCTTCCTTCCAATATCCCAACGTATAAGGCAGGGCCTGCTAGGTCGCCGCACTGACGAGTCTACTAGCAGGCCCAGGACGAAACGCAACACCCTTCCTTTTCCCTATCATATCCCTTCTCTACAGCTCCACATTTGGTGACCGCGACAAGGAATACAACAACAGCAGCCTTCCACGGAGGAACAACGAACCTAAGGCAGGGCCTGCTAGGTAGCCTTACTGATGAGTCCACTATCAGGCCCAGGACGAAACGCAACACCCTTCCTTTTCCCTATCATATCCCTTCTCTACAGCTCCACATTTGGTGACCGCGACAAGGAATACAACAACAGCAGCCTTCCACGGAGGAACAACGAACCTAAGGCAGGGCCTGCTAGGTAGCCTTACTGATGAGTCCACTAGCAGGCCCAGGACGAAACGCAACACCCTTCCTTTTTCCTATCCTATCCCCTCTCTACAGCGCCACACATCTTTCTCTTGTGGCGGCTCTCCTGCACCCACCACTAGAGGGACATACGAAATAGGCTTTCTCGAAAGTACTCGCTCCAACTACCTCGTCCATATATATACCGCCTTTAACCTTCCTTCCAATATCCCAAGTCTAAGGCAGGGCCCTGCTAGGTAGCCTTAATGTTGAGTCCACTAGCAGTCCCAGGACGAAACGCAACACCCTTCCTTTTCTTATCCTATCCCCTCTCTACAGCTCCACATATATATAGCAAACGACACACTTTCAAAAACACAAAAATATTATACTGCTATGTTATCGTTGACAACTCGTGAGTTACCAATATTTTTAACACTAGGTTTACGGAACTCGTCACGTTGACGCATTTCAGAAGATTTCATACCTAAAATTATAGAGACTATAAGTATTATTTTTCAGTACTTTATGTTAACTTTAATTAATACAATGGTATGAACATGTATTCTACTTGATTCTCTTCATCCTCTACGTTCTACGTTCGAATATTTATACGCAGTATACGTATTTTTCCAGAAGCCTGACCATTTATTCACGTAACGTTCGTAAACCTAGTGTTAAGATATTATGAGTTCCAATTAGTGAAATTAATGAATACATAATTGTGATATATTATTTTGAAAAAGAACTTAGAAGTGATTCATTTCAATTATTTTAAACGAAAGGTGTAGAAATCGCCCGCCAATTTCATTATTATCAGTGAAGTTAAATCGTAACCTACCTGAAAGGTGTAATTAATATTTCTAAGATTTAAATTCGTTTAATATTTCACTTATAGCGACAAGTGAACCAGCAAAGATACGACGCGAGAATTGCTGAATAGTACACAGCGTCGAAATAGACAACAAATAGGAATGGATCCATGCCCAGGCGCACAGATAGCATAGTTGTGGAATTCGATTTCATTTCGGTGGAAGTTTTACCACAGAACGTGGCGCAGATATTGGGCCGTTCCAACCAATGGCAATCGTTTTAATGCGAATCGATCACACTTTCCGCGCGAGTTGCAACTCTGTTATCTTACCAGCTACGTTTTTCTTTTTTTTTCAATTGGAATCGCGCCAATCCTGCCTGAAAGAAACTCTTTCGATCGACCGGCATACTCTAAACATCCCCCTACCGTGTCTCGGCGTATCTCTTACCGTCAGCCATTAGTTCCCTTCGTAACTTGGCGAAACTCGTGGCAAAGATCATCGATCGTCGCAACGCAACCCCGTAACACCCGTAAAAACGCGCAATCCTGCTTCTGCCGTTTGTTTCACCCAATTCTAGTTGGACAACTTTTCTTGCGCTTTCCGACATACTTAACCCTTTGCACTATTTACTTTTTTCTTTTCTTTTACCTATCGATAACTCAGATTTAAAGATTTAGACATTTTCAACGATTGCAAATTAAAAATGAAACTATTTCAACGCTAGGTTTACGGACGTTACTCGTATAATTCGACAGGCTTCCGGAAAAAATACGTACACCGCGTATAAATATTCGAACGTAGAAGCGTGAGAAAGAAGAGAATCGCGTAGAATACATACTCGTACCATTGCGTTAATTAAAGTTAACATAAAGTGTACTGAAAAATAATATTTATGGTCTCTATAATTATAGGTATGAAATCTGAGATGCTGTCAACGTGACGCTTTCCGCAAACCTAGTGTTAAATTAGACGCACTGACTTCAACGTGTTAAATTGTATTAGAAATTGCGCTGTGTTGCGGTTCTCCTGCACGTACCACTAGAGGGACATACGAAATTGGACTTTCTCGAAAGCACTCGCTCCAATTCTACCTCGTCCATATATATACCGCCTTCAACCTTCCTTCCAATATCCCTGTGTCTAAGGCAGGGTCTGCTGGGTAGCTCCAAAGATACAGAGCATCCAAAGACAGAGATATCCAAAGACAAAGACATCCAAAGACAGACACATCCAAAGACAGAGACAGACATCCAAAGACAGAGACAGACATCCAAAGACAGAGACATCCATAGACAGAGCCATCCATAGACAGAGCCATCCAAACACAGAGCATCCAAAGACAGAGACAGACATCCAAACACAGAGACATCCAAAGACACAGAGACATTCGAAGACAGAGACATCCAAACACAGAGCATCCAAACACAGAGACATTCAAAGACAGAGACATCCAAGACAGAGACATCCATAGACAGAGACATCCAAACACAGAGCATCCAAAGACAGAGACAGACATCCAAACACAGAGCATCCAAAGACAGAGACATCCAAACACAGAGCATCCAAAAACAGAGACATCCATAGACAGAAACATTCAAAGACAGAAACATTCAAAGACAGACGCATAAAAAGACAGAGACATCCAAACACAGAGACAGACATCCAAACACAGAGATATCCAAAGACAGAGACATCCAAAGATAGAGACATTCAAAGATAGAGACATTCAAAGACAGAGACATCCAAAGACAGAGACATTCAAACACAGAGCATCCAAAGACAGAGACATCCAAAGACACAGAGACATCCAAACACAGAGCATCCAAAGACAGAGACAGACATCCAAAGACACAGAGACATTCAAAGACAGAGACATCCAAACACAGAGCATCCAAAGACAGAGACATCCAAAGACAGAGCATCTAAAGACAGAGACATCCAAAAACAGAGACATTCAAAGACAGAGACAAGGGGTTTCTTTTATGAGATGTTCATTAATAAATTTTTCCCCATGCCCACGCGCGAACCGTGCGAAAAAAACTAGCCCAAGAATTATTCTTATATTTGAACGCGTAGAATATTGTTTCAGATTTTTCGTACGGAACTCCATTCCATTTAAATGCATACTGCACGAGGGTTGCATCCACGATTTCTCATCTGTAAATTGAAGCCAAATATTTGCCTCCGAAAGATGCAAATTGCAAGCGTCTCTGGAAGCACTTAGGCAGCGGTGCTTCATCAGAGAAAGAAAATATTTAAGTATAAAACTGTGCAGGAACATTTCCATCAGTTTCGATATCAGCTACCAGCAAACATAAATAAGCGTTCGAAGAAAATATTATAAACGGAAGAGTCACGTTTAATTTACCGTGTGCTTCGTTAACTGCGAGCAATTTATTCGAAAGGAACTAATCTCCTTCGGAGATGGAATTAAAAATCAACACGCAGGGATTAATTTATAATTTTGTACAAGAATGCGTAACTTCTGTTAATTAGATTCCTCTGCTTTCGTATTTTTTCCCTCCTCTTTAGTATTTTCTTTGACTCCTCTTCCCCTTTAATCGTCTTTCCTCTTTCTTCATTTCTGACTTTTACCCGAATATCTTTATTATTAATGAATCGTGGAATTAATTGTCATTTTCTATTCTTATCACAATGGTGACTGTGAATACTTGTTCACGGATAATAAAATGTCCACTACGAAACATTGAAACATTAACCACTTGCCTTACGAATTTTTCAAGGGTCATACTTTGTAGCGTTACGTTTTTGTATTGCACGCAAAACACTGCAACATTATACGTAATTTACACTTGGAAATCTTCAACCTTATGGAGTAAAATTACTGTTACGGTTGAAATTAAGGTTTACCTCAAATACCAGTGAATAATTTATTTTGTTTAAAGCACGATATGTACCACGACTATGGTTTAATTACGATAAAAATACGCTGTATATATTAATGAACTTTAACTTCAACTCGTGAGATTGAAGACTATTCAATAAAAGCTACGTAGAACGTTTTAGCGGTTTGCACTCGAGGCAAGATTAAAATAGAAAATAGCGAATGTCCCAAAGAATAGTGTTCGAGAAATTTGCACGGCAAGGATTTAATAGAGTAATCTAGTGCGCATTAACGCGACCAAATATTTCGAGAACTAAAACGTGGAGCAAATAACGACGCTGTAAATGCTTTACTATTGTTTACGTTTTAGTGTAAACCCATTTGAATGCATTCGAAGCTGGCTAATATGCAGCACGCAGAGACCATTATCATCGATAAACCGTGTTGTTCATGGCACTGCAAATTACTTCCAAATCAAACAGCTTCCTAATAAAGGGTCGCGGATTATAAACTACGCATACGCAGCGACGACACTGTCCTCGGACTCTAATTTAATCGGATGACCGAAGTTTTCAATGCGAATTCTAACTCCGCGAATGAAACATATGATATCTGTTATATAATCGTTTCAATTTAAATCCATAATTTTCGCCAAAACAAACTGAATAAAACTTCAACATTAGCTTCAAATTAAAACTGTTCTTCCCTTTTTAATGAACTTTTTAGTACGACGTTGAATTGAAGAGTTAAATTTGTTAATATTTTATTAGGAGAGATAATGCACCACTTTTTATTAATATCGATATTTATGTTACTGTATTATAATTGTTATAATTCCCCGGTTCGTGTAACTTACAAATAGTGCAAATGTAATCGCTATTGAATTTGTATAATATATTTTTGATCCTTACTCTACCCCACAAAATATACGTGTATCTATGTATGTATTTCGAAAGATAGCATTTCAACGCTTTGATAACGTTGAGTTACTGTTTCTTTAAAAAGAAAAATTTAAAGTAACATAAAAGAACTAAGAAGAACGTAGAAGAATTAGGGAGAACTTAGAACGACTACGAAGAATATAGAAGAACTAGGAAGAAAATAGAAGAATTAAGAGGAACATAGAAGATTTAAGAAGAACACAAAAGAACGTAGAAGAATTAGGGAGAACCTAAAAGGACTAGGAAGAATATAGAAGAACTAGGAAGAAAATAGAAGAACTAAGAGGAACCTAGAAGAATTAAGAAGACCATAGAAGAGTTAAGAAGAACATAGCACAACGTAGAAGAATTAGGGAGGACCTAGAAGGACTAGGAAGAATATAGAATAACTAAAAGGAACCTAGAAGAACTAAGAAGAATATAGAAGAGTTAAGAAGAACATAGAAGAACGTAGAAGAATTAGGGAGGACCTAGAAGAACTAGGAAGAATATAGAAGAACTAGGAAGAAAATAGAAGAATTAAGAGGAACCTCGAAGAACTAAGAAGAACATAGAAGAGTTAAGAAGAACATAGCACAACGTAGAAGAATTAGGGAGGACCTAGAAGGACTAGGAAGAATATAGAAGAACTAGGAAGAAAATAGAAGAATTAAGAGGAACATAGAAGAACTAAGAAGAATATAGAAGAGTTAAGAAGAATATAGAAGAACTAAGAAGAACGTAGAAGGACTAGGAAGAATATAGAAGAACTAGGAAGAAAATAGAAGAACTAAGAGGAACCTAGAAGAACTAAGAAGAATATAGAAGAGTTAAGAAGAACACAAAAGAACGTAGAAGAATTAGGGAGAACCTAGAAGGACTACGAAGAATATAGAAGAACTAGGAAGAATACAGAAGAACTAAGAGGAACCTAGAAGAATTAAGAAGAACATAGAAGACTTAAGAAGAACATAGCACAACGTAGAAGAATTAGGGAGAACCTAGAAGGACTAGGAAGAATATAGAAGAACTAGGAAGAATATAGAAGAACTAAGAGGAACCTAGAAGAACTAAGAAGAACATAGAAGAGCTAAGAAGAACATAGAAGAACTAAGAGGAACATAAAAGAACATAAAAGGACTAGGAAGAACATAGAAGAAGTAAGAAGAACGTATAAGAACTAAGAAGAACCTAGAAGAGCTAAGGAGAACATAGAACAACTAAGAGGAACATAAAAGAACATAGAAGGACTAAGGAAAACTCAGAAGAACTAAAAAGAATATAGAAGAGCCAAACAGAACCTGGAAGAATTTAAAAACAACCTAAAAAGAATTGAAAACAACCTAGAAGATCTAAGAAAGACATAGAAGAGCTAAGAAGAACATAGAAGAATTACGGAGAACCTGGAAGAATTAAAAAGAGCCTAAGTAACATCTCTGCCCGGTACGTTCCGATTGAACCCTGTCGAAACGAACGTGATCGGCGCCCCATATCGCCGAGACTCGAGAGTACGAATCGATTCGCAATTAAATCGCCTCTGCGTAACGAGAAACGCGGAGTACACGGGTCGAAACGTCCACGAGAAGGCATCGCCTGCTGGTGAGTTGGTAATGTATTTGCAGTAATGTTCGGTAAGGTCTGGGAAGCGTGCAACTAGTTAATCAACGGATGAACCGAAAGCCAACCGGTCAAACTGAAGGGTGTGTCATTTCTGCTAGCACCCATCGATATCTACACGTGTGCGCGTGCATCCTGGCGTCCGTTAGAACCGCATACGTACGTAAGTACGTACGCGTGTTTCCCAAGAGACCCAGCTGCCACGCGGAGCAATCCGGAGGCCATAAATCGCGAGCGGAATATTGGAAGAAGCCGCAGGCTTCAGGATCTGCTTAGGATCTTCGGGATACGAGTACAAGGATGATGAATTCGTTTAATAATTGCCACCAGTGATCGCGTGGAACGCCTTCGAAGACGCGAAGGTTTACAAATTGCAAGGGATGAACGTCGATAGACTATCAGTAAGTCAGAGACTGATATTACTGCGTAAACTTAACGAAGATTGGAAACGAATACGGTGATACGTAGTTTGGCGAGCGCCACGCAGGTTGAGCAGGTGTTTAATAAAAGTTAAGACGAGAGGTTAGTTCGTGGCGAAATAGAGATCGAAGCGATAAGAGACAACGGGGCGAGTTATAATTAAAACTTGCCCTTCGATTCGGTTCAGCTTATGCATTTCAGCTTATTCCTTTCGTTATTACTATTATTATTATAGATGTACGTATGCACGTGTGTGGTTTTTGTAATTAGTATATATATTATAATAATTAGTATTTTGAAGTTATACTCGTAGTCTTAAGCAACTTAAGTGTTATTATTGAAACGCGCAACGCTTAATGATGACTTAAATTATGCAACATCCACGCATTGACGAATGTTCCATGGAAGCGTTATCCGTTAAATTATACGTTTTCTATTATTCTCGACGCGTTGAATGTTAGCTTCACTGCTATTAACCAAAGCATTCGAATCGAATAAACTGATAAACGATTACATTTAAATTTGTAGAAATTTCACCGATTTTTACGTTACAGCAGAAATACTACGTATATAGTATAAGAAATATTGTATAAAATTGTTAGGTAAGTATATTTATATAAATAAAATAAAAGCGATACTTTTAAAACAAGCAAAACACTCGCATAGCACTGAAGTATTGAAGAAGCTCAGCTCAGCAGCTGAAGGAAGAAAAATCGCGAAATCCCAAAGACCGTAAGTCTCGTAGCTTCCATTGCCATGCTCGCGTAAACGAATACATCATTTGCATATTAACGCGCGCGCCGTTTCGTACGCAACAATCGCACGACATTGTTTCCGCGGTTAATTTCTATTTTTCCTCCCCGTTATTCGCGAATCCGCTTAACACACGCCTCTCAACACGGCTATGAAAACGAAGCCGCGCGTTTAAATGCAAAACAACCGCCAAGAGAGACGTTTCCCTGGCTTTTAACTCGGTAAAACGCACTCCGGGTCAAACGTTTGTTTCGAATTAATGCCCTTTTCAACGGGCGATCATTTGTTGCTCTGTTCCGTTGCATCGTATCAACGTTGTACAAAAGGAGTTGCATTAACGCGTTTGGTAATGCTACACGCGTAACAATACGGTAAGCTAATGTTACAATGTTCTTCTGATAAAATAGTGGTGCGATAGATAAACCAACGAAAAATTACGGTACGTCGGTATTTTATTATTTTACAACGGCATTATCTTTCGTTGCGCGTGCTGACATTAAGCGACATTAATAATTGGCGATAAACAAGATGAATTTCACGTCGCGGAGAGTAAAAACAACGTAGGAATGCTTCCTACGTTCACCCACGTGAATTTACGTGCCTACGTTCGCTTATTTAACCCTTCGCGCTACTCATTTATTAACCCTTTCGCGACCGCGGCTGAGCACGCGTTCCATTACTTGGATATTGAAAAATTAAGCCAAATTTAGGATACGCTACGAACTAAATAATGGCTGGGTTGTAGCTAGACTGCGAATGTTTATGCGTTTATGGGAAATTTGAGTACGGTGAAAAATTTGCAGGATGCAAATAATATGCAAGGTTATACGGAATATATTATAAGAATATCTTATAAATAATAACGTCTTATAATATCTTAATGTATTATAAGAATATCTTATAAATAATAACATCTTATAATATCTTAATGTATTATAAGAATATCTTATAAATAATAATATCTTATAATATCTTAATTACTATATATTACAAGATAACATGGAATAAAAATGAATTCATATATTTGTATATGATGTCGATAATAATATAACAACACTGGCAAATAAAGGACATATCGTACAATCAATATATAATAAGGGGATTTAATGCGGGAAAAAAATGGAGGATAAATTTAGAAAATGGAATTTTACGATACGTGTTTGCCTTCTGTGTTATATAATTCGCGAAGAAACTTCTGCAAAATATTTCTTCGATATTTTTCTACACTCCCATCTATATTTAGAAGCTCAAAGCCTAGGATTAATTAACACACCTTCGTAACTGCTTAGCAGGGTAACCGCATAGCTGAACGGACATGCAAGGGGCCGAAACTTTTAATGAATAAAAAATAGACAACGGCTTTTTTTTATTACAACGCGTATAAAACAGCCCTGCGCGAGAGATAAAGCTTGAATAAAATTTTACAGCTCGCGATTGCGCTAATTTCCTTCGTGGATCTTTTCTTTTTTTTTTATCCCATCCGATTTCAGCGAAAAAGGAAGAAACCGATTTCCGAAATGAATATTTTATGCACGACAGGTAGAAATACTAATTTTACGAGTAATATAATAATCGTACGCGAATTATTTTGTTTTCTTTTTTTTTTATATTGAATCTCATTCAAACGAAAGGGAAGAAAGAAATTTTCGAAATATTTCACGCACGACAGATAAACGTGCGCTAATATAATAATGAAACAATTTTTCGGACTGATAAGGCTAGCAATTTTATCGATAATATAATAAGGAAACTATTTTTTGGTAGATAAAGCTGCTAATTTTATCGGTAATATAATAATGATTATTATAATATATTATTGATAATATGGCAATTGCATTTCTAAAGGCCCTACGATTTTTCGCAATTAAAGAAACTTGAAAAATTCCGTACTATAAAGTTAAGCAAACCGCGCACATATCACGGTTTTATCGTTCGACTACAAATTTATATATCCCATATCTCTCTGATGATAAATTACGCATATATTTCTCATCAGAAATAATTGCGTACAGTTATATTCCTCTTGTACCTCAAGCCATTTGTTATTTTTTTTGTTATCTATTGTTAGGAGACGCTTCGTGCAATGGAACATTTGTATATCGGAGAATATACATAATGGATGTTCGGATACGAAAAAAGCTCTACTGCCATAAATGAAATTTATTCAAGATTACCGAGTACGCGATTTTGTAAAGGGTTATCGAAAAGTACCTTCAGGATGTTGAATAAGAATATCTGTGAAACGCCATGTTTCTTACTAAAATAGAATTGAAAAGAATAAAAATTAAAAACGAGAACGAACGAAGATAATAGAAATAAAAAAAAACAGATTAGAAAAGGGTAAAGCAGAAAGGGAAAGAAAAAAAGTGAAGGTACATACGTGTTCCTATAGTTTAATTTGGATAACCCTATATTAGGTTATTCGGAAAGCTCGTAAGCGTGTTTAACAGCACGAACATTCAATTCTGTTGCACAGTGGCGATCATATACTTATTGTTAAACGTACTACCACTTTAACCATTTAACACGTTCCGTGCCACCATATTTATTTAAACGCGTTCGAAGCAAATATACCTTAGCATATATAAGTTTGAGATTGAAAAATATATTAGTACTTTAAAACAAGGGGCAACACGTGATGCAGATGCACGATATAATTATTATAGTACAAGCTAATTATTAGGTTAGCCAAGGACTTCTCGCCTTTTCGGTTCTCGTCGGTTTAGCACAGAACGTGTTCAACAGGGATTTAGTTATTTAATTATTTAGCTATTTAGTTATTTAGTTATTTAGTAATTTAATTATTTAGTTATTTAGCTATTTAATTATTTAGTTATTTAGCTATTTAGTTATTTAGTTATTTAGCTATTTAATTATTTAGTTATTTAGCTATTTAGTTATTTAGCTATTTAGCTATTTAGTTATTTAGCTATTTAGTTATTTAGTTATTTAGCTATTTAGTTATTTAGCTATTTAATTCTTTAGTTATTTAGCTATTTAGCTATTTAGCTATTTAGTTATTTAGCTATTTAGTTATTTAGTTATCCCCGAGTTAACTCGTCTTACAAATTATCAATCCCTTAGAAGCAATACTTTATTTCGTCAAAAATTCCTAGCTTCGAAAAGCATCATTACACTTGCGTCAAAAAATGCGTTACTTTGTACTCGAGTTCGCAACAGTTAAACGTCCCCGAAACCAATATCAATTCCTTTTAATTAATTTTCGATTCCTCGCGTAAACAAGACTTCGACTGATAAATTACCCTGTTAACAACCAGTTAAGTTTATAGCGCAAACTAACCTTTCGAATGTGTTCAAGTACCCCATTCCCAATTTTTATATAGCACAATTCTATCGATGTGCATCTAGCGTTCAAAATCCTGTACGTACAATGCCAAATTTAATTAGATTCAATTGACAGGTTCAACGTTATCGTTGCCATACAAAATGCACCGGTTGAAGCCTGCCTCGAAACGACGAATCGAAAGTTCTCACTCGCTGAAATGCAACAACCGGAAGCGAGGAAAGTGTTTTTCACGCGTGTTTTGCACTTTAATTAAACGTTGGACGGGAATCGATGGGGAATCGATTACACGGTCCCGATGTCAATAACTAATTAACGGCGAATTAATGGAATTAATTAACCGGATGCTTGGCGGCGGTCTGACGGCAATTTCGATAGCGAAAGAGGATCGATCAAGCGCGATTATCCTCACACGCCGTGGCTACTTGAATTTTACCACGTCTCGGCGCCTCCATTCGTTTCGGTCCAACGGTGATTTTAATTTCCCGATCATTGCATTCGCCACTGGCCAAACATGACTATTCTCATGAATCACTGCTTCCCAACCGCGTGAGCTCTCGCGTTCGACGAACTATTAAATATTTCATTGCATTCCCGCGGTCGCTTTTAACGCGCGCTTTGTTCGCGTTGACGAGGGAAAATTTCGATTTTGTTGCGCCGCACGGGGATGTCTCTCAATCGCGGTGTCAAATTTTTCGCGTAGCTTTGGCGTGAAATTTGTTAATATCATACCGTAATTTTGTCGCGATCAGCGATGCCCCAGTGACGGTAATAGGCGTTGAATATTTTTATTCGAACAACTGTTAACCGATTTTGGCAGGATCAACGAGGAGGACGATGGAATTTTTCGCCGCTTTACGTGGAACTAATATAACTATGACGGCGTTGTAAGGAAATTTTGTCCATCTTTTGATACAAGAAATAATTATAACTATAAATCAAGAAATTATAATTGTTAAATAAGATTAACATTTGAAAGAAGTTTATGCCACCTATTTCTTTAGGTTATTGTAATTCCTTCTATGATATCGCGATTCTAGAATCGAATACATTTCCACTTTTGTTACATTTTCTTGAAGTTCACTGTGATCTATTTTACGTGTTCCTATTTTGAAGGTGTTTATAATACCTTCAACGAAACCGCGATTCTAGAATCAATATAGTTTCTACTTTCTCAAAGTTGGCTGCAAACATGGAGAAACATCGAATTCGCAGGTACCGCGTTGCATTTTGGCAAGGCCGAGCCGCGTAGCGTTTAAAATTCGACGAATCCGGGCGTAAATTCCAATTAACAGGCGATTATAATGGATAAATTTTCCAAACCACCGTATGACGGTGAGGCAACGAAACGGCATTATCGATTTTTCCACCTATTTTTCCCCCCCGTTAGTGGGCTGGGTCAGTGGCCTGTCAAGGGAGAGGAGGATCAGCCTCTGTTGGAGCACGAAGGCGGATACACCATCAATTCGCCAATGCTCTTTCGTAAATATTTGCAACTGCCTCTGTTCGCTCGTCGGCTTTTCAGGGACACATCGACGGCGTAAAAATCGCAACGTAACGCGCGTTACGTAAATATTAGCGAGCACCGAGGCGAGACGAAAGGATTTTCGACGAGGCAGGACCGTGCACAGGGGCCAGATGTCCTTTTTGTCATTTACTCACGATAATTTCGATAAAACAAACTGAACTTTAATTTCACGATTTTAATACCCGCGAGAAACGATCGACGCGATTATTATATCGACGAGATGTCGTTTCATTGGCGACTAATCGAAACGAGTTCTGTTCCGAAGGAATAGAATTTAGAAGTGAAAAAAACTCACGTGGTCGGCCACTAGCAGCGCATCCTTTTCAACTGAGATTCGATAAACAATATTTACGACAGGAATAATAACCGACTACTACAGCGTTGCGTTATTTCTCTTCTAAGTGGTGCAACAATATCACACTATGATTAATCATACAAAGCGATTAAATATTTATCCCATTGCTGTACTAATAAAGATGATTCCTTATTTACGGTTTTAATTCTCGTTTCCAGGAAACCTTAATAACGTGTGGCGGCTCTCCTGCACCCACCACTAGAGGGACATACGAAATAGGATTTCTCGAAAGTACTCGCTCCAACTACCTCGTCCATATATATACCGCCTTTAGCCTTCCTTCCAATATCCCAAGTCTAAGGCAGGGTCTGCTAGGTAGCCTTACTGATGAGTCCACTAGCAGGCCCAGGACGAAACGCAACACCCTTCCTTTTTCCTATCCTATCCCCTCTCTACAGCTCCACATTTGGTGACCGCGATAAGGAATACAACAACAGCAGCCTTCCACGGAGGAACAACGACCCTAAGGCAGGGGCTGCTAGGTAGCCTTACTGATGAGTCCACTAGCAGGCCCAGGACGAAACGCAACACCCTTCCTTTTCCTATTCTATCCCCTCTCTACAGCTCCACAAACGAAAGGATTAAAACGCGAAACAGTGTAACAATAACGATAACTTTAAAGTGACGGTAATCATTACATCCAACCCTAAATCGATCCTGAAATTCTCTCCGCCTTTAACCCAAAATTCACCTCACTCTCTCCGTTAATGAAAACAAAGGAGAATCGTACGCGTACCGGAAAACGCGTATCGGAATTCTTTTGATTCGGATCTGCGCACGACCGACGCGAACGCGGCGATATCGGTATCGCGCCATTTTAATCCATTGATGACGAATCGATGAATGAGTTTTCCCTCGTCACCACTATGCTTTTCGTCGAGCAAACGCGTACTCTGTACTCTCGTGCTTTGTGCTCCGCTGTTTGCATTCGGCGTACACTGTGTCGGTAACGATTACACGATTTCATTGTACCATACGCTTTTTCGATAAACTGTTTCAATTCGACAGATTTCGTTTACGCGGCCGCGGATGTACGTACGTAGATTAATATAAAATTCCTTTATTTCGAATCCGTATTGTCTTTGCGTGTTTTTACGGATATCGTTGAACCTGCGTAGTCTCGATTTAACGTTACGTTACTGGCAATGAGATGTCTCTCGCTTTGTAGGATAACTTGTCCGTAGTATAATAATCGAGGCGTTGAATGGGAAAAGAACGAGCATACGTTAAAATGTTATTCTAAGATAATCAATCTCGATGGTTTTATCAAGGCGTTATTTAAGAATTTAATGAAAAGTAATATTACTATATTTATTACTGCGTTACTTTTTATTTACCGTTCATTACTGCATTACTTTTCATTGAATAACGCTTTAACCCTTTCGTTAAGACGCTTTAAAATTAAAAGCATTCTCAGCGCATAGATAGGAAGAGTTTTTATTGATGTGGAAACGGTACGAGTAGAAATAGTTACATACTTTGCATAATTAATTGTGGTAGAATTTACAGGGTGAGTTATTTAACTGTTTCACTTAAACTTACTTGCAAACGATATGTTATATCAAGGAAACGTTTAAAATCAAAGTTCTTTGTTAGAGTGCAGAAAATACAGCGTAATAATTATCATTTTGTTGTTTCATGAAATTTTGTGCGAACTATTTCACGCGACAAATAATTTGCAAGCAAATTTGGTGGTAGAATTAAATGACTCGCCCTGTATATTAATCGTGATAGAAACAATGCTGACAAAGATTAACAAAGATTGCAATGCTGCAAAAGATGCTGCGAGAAAGTTTTATCGAATAAGCGTACGTAAAATACCAGCGCGATTATTGTGTCTCAACAACAATTGCTTCTATCAACAACCGAACAAAACACCAATTAAATATTGCCCCAACTAGTTGAACGAAGCGTGAAACGTAAAATTTACAAGAAGCAAAGAAAAACACACGTAGCACAGTTTTCCTGTGTTTAATTTTCTAATGACTCACGCGCGGCAGCCAGCGCACTAGCTACCATTAATCCGCCTAATCTGTTCCGTGGTAAACATTCTAAATTAAGTGGCGAGGAAAAAAAAAAAAGAAAATGAAAGAAAGAGAAAGCTAGGATGCATCCGCCTCTGCGTTATGTAACCGCTCGAAGCTGTCAGGAAGGAATGGCTAACCCGGACAAGTCGAAATGTTTCCTGGAAACTTGTCGCACGTGTTCATCCTTCGACGGGAAACAAGAAGGATAACCCTACGCTGGCTACCGCTGGCAACTTAATTGCTAGGGCGCTCGGGGAAGAAGCACGGTTTCATCACACGTGTGTCGGAAATCTCCTTCTCTTTTTTTCGGGAGAAAACGGAAATAAGGAAACGATGCGACGACGAACATGAAAATCTGGGAAATAAGGAAGCATTGCGACGACGAACATGAAAATCTAGGAAATAAGGAAACGATGCGACGATGAACATGAAAATCTGGGAAATAAGAAAAAAATGCGACGATGAAGAGGAAAATCTGGGAAATAAGGAAAAGATGCGATGACGAACACAAGAATCTGGGAAATAAGGAAATGATGCGACGATGAACATGAAAATCTGGGAAATAAGAAGAAAATGCGACGACGAAGAGGAAAATCTGGGAAATAAGGAAACGATGCGACGACGAACATGAAAATCTAGAAAATAAGGAAACGATGCGACGACGAACATGAAAATCTAGGAAATAAGGAAACGATGGGACGATGAACATGAAAATCTGGGAAATAAGAAGAAAATGCAACGACGAAGAGGAAAATCTGGGAAATAAGGAAAAGATGCGACGACGAACACGAAAATCTGGGAAATAAGGAAATATTGCCACGACAAACACGGGAATCTGGGAAATAAGGAAAAGATGCGATGACGAACATGAAAATCTGGGAAATAAGGAAAAGATGCAATGACGAACACGAGAATTTGGCAAATAAGGGAAATATTGCGACAACGAACATGAAAATTTGGAAAATAAGGGAAAGATGCGATTACGAATACGAAAATCTGGGAAATAAGGAAAAGATGCGATGACGAACATGAAAATCTGGGAAATAAGAAAAAGATGCAATGACGAACACGAGAATCTGGGAAATAAGGAAAACGTTGCGACGACGAACATGAAAATCTGGGAAATAAGGAAACGATGCGACGATGAACATGAAAATCTGGGAAATAAGAAGAAAATGCGACGACGAAGAGGAAAATCTGGGAAATAAGGAAACGTTGCGACGACGAACACGAGAATCTGGGAAATAAGGAAAAGATGCGACGACGAACAAGAAAAACTAGGAAAACACTTCAGCGAAAAACTTTGCTTAAGTTTACGTACGAAGATCATGGGAACAGAACTTGGTAAGTCCATTTTTATGAATTTTCCAATTTAGAGATGAATCAGAGTGCGTTTAAACGGCAGAGTTTGGAAAGATAAAAATGTTTGTCAAGGTTTAGGATACGGTAATTTTGTAACTTTCAAAAGGTCAGAAACGTCTACTTAAAAAAACCAATAACACGCAACGTGTAACAATCGTAACGTCGATTAATACACGGATTTAATCTGATTAAATTCGACGGCCGCGAAAATGGCAACGCGCAGAAGTCAGACGATTTGACGAGCATGATTAATAGTGGCGTCGATGATCAGCGCCAATAAAACTGAAATTCGCGTGCAAGTCACAGAGGAGCACACTCCGGCAAGCATATATACAGGGTGCCCCGTAGCTGGTGGTACAAGAGAGTAAGGGGTGATTCTACGCGAAAAATTGAATCGAAAGTTTAGAATAAAATTTTTTCATACGACGCTTTATTTTCTCAAAAAATAAGTTTGAAAATTTGTCGAGTACGCGTGCACTTGGACCAGCTTCAGCTCGACGGATTTCATCGTAGATCACTTCCATTCTTGTTCGTAAACGTTGTCAATGTTCGTACACACCCAATGGATCGATGAACAGATTTCCAGAATTCGTCTAATTTATGAACTGTTGGAAGCGATGTCCACGTTGTTGCAAACATAACTGTGCACTCCTTATTAAATTGCATCGAACGTTTTCTAACGCGTCGTTGTGCAATTTCAATTGTTCAAATGCTATAATAATTTTTTCTTTTAATTGTTCAACGCTCGTCGTGTCATCGCTGTACACAATTGACTTAACACGACCCCACAAATACTGAAGCTGGTCAAAGTGCACGCGTACTCGACAAATTTTCAATCTTATTTCTTTCGAAAATAAAGCGTCGTATGAAAAAATGTTATTCTAAATTTTCGGTTCAATTTTTCGCGTAGAATCACCCCCTACTCGTTTGTACCACCAGTTATGGGACACCCTGTATATATATTCGCGAGCAAGTCAATTTTATCAGGCTTCGAACTCGATTAATTCTCGCTCGTTTCAAACGTTGCGCGAATCATCCAATTGCGGGGCCGTCTGAGTTTCGACGATCTCTAATATTCGTAATTGCGAATCGGTCGAAAGCAACGCGGCAATGAATATTCCCGTGGCAATTTACCCTGGATAAATTAGTCGGTCAAGAAATGAAGTATCTCCGCGTGATGCGTATTTATTGGCTCGTAACATATATTCGTTCGGCTTCGTTAGCGTTCTTTTTTTAACCCTTTAGCTACGGCAGCTTAAAATTCGAAAGTGTATCCCGATTGCACAGACGAAGATAATTTTGATTAATTTTATTAAGAATAAGGCAAGGGTGAATATTTAGATACTTGGTACTATTGATCGAATCGTAAAATAATACGAGTAACGATTTAAAACGAAGTATAGCCGTGTTTTAACTAACGATGGCTCAGTTATTGAGGACGTATATATTTATTAATACGTAATGTGTTTGTTAAGCTGTTGCGCGCGAAATGGCGGATTCAAGGTTAGAATTGGAATCACGGTAATACGGTGAAAACAAAATTTGATTAATCCCTCGCCTTACGATTTGTTAACTACTATAATTAAGTTATCAGCAACAGATCGCAGTTCTTACATTTATTCATATTACCGAAGTTCTTAATCGTCCGAAGGAAAAATTGACGCACCGTGCGTCGCTAAAAAAAAAATACAATCCATATGAAATATTGGTAAAAGAAGAAAAAAAAAAAAATAAAAAGCAAATGTGACACGCATAGGTTGTCCCTGTGGTGCAATTAACCCCGTGCCTGATCCCCACCAAGGCTAAAGCCACAGAAATTCGTGTATTCGTGACTATATGAATTACATGGACTTATTGATCGGCAGCGAGGCTTCTTCGAACGAAAGGCCATTCGAGTGAATGAAGAGAAAAACAGGAGCTTCGTAGAACACAATAATTGACAATATTTTAACGAGAATAGGAGGCTAGGGTAGATGTACCACTTACCGCCACTTTAAGGTTCGCGCGTAACTTTATTTAACCCCTTGGCGTACAATAACGAATCATACTCGTGACACGAATTATGGCGTTGGTTCATTAAAAAGCGACTCTACTCGCAACAAAGTTAAAGTTTAACTCGATTCTCAATTTCGATTCGTAAGATTGGAAATTACCGATTAACGCGTACGTATAACGTATGAAAACTTTGAGTAGAATATTGTATAAAGTTACCGAATAACTTAAGTTCTATGCATCGATAATGAGAAAATGGTATGGCAAGGGGTTGACTATTTTAAAACGTCGTTAACATAGAGATCGTTTCAGTTTCTCAACTTTTTGTTTCTTCATTTCTTCATATTGTTCAACCGCTCCTTTATTCATGAACAATACATTAATATAATTTTTAAATTATACCCAATTATAATTTGTATCCAATGTATGATATAATTTGTACAATTGCACCTAATTATAATTCGTACCCAATATGTAATCTGGTTCTTAAATTGCACCCAATTATAATTTGTACCCAATACATAATATAATTCTTAAATTGTACCCAATATATAATATAATTTGTAAATTGCACCCAATTATAATTCATACCTAATGTATGATATAATTTCTAAATTGCATCTAATTATAATTCGTACCCAATATGTAATCTGGTTCTTAAATTGCACCATATTATAATTTGTACCCAATACATAATATAATTCTTAAATTGTACCCAATATATAATATAATTTGTAAATTGCACCCAATTATAATTCATACCTAATGTATGATATCATTTCTAAATTGCATCTAATTATAATTCGTACCCAATATGTAATCTGGTTCCTAAATTGCACCTAATCATAATTTGTACCCAATACATTATATAATTCTTAAATTGTACCCAATATATAATATAATTTGTAAATTGCACCCAATTATAATTCATACCTAATGTATGATATAATTTCTAAATTGCATCTAATTATAATTCGTACCCAATATGTAATCTGGTTCTTAAATTGCACCATATTATAATTTGTACCCAATACATAATATAATTCTTAAATTGTACCCAATATATAATATAATTTGTAAATTGCACCCAATTATAATTCATACCTAATGTATGATATCATTTCTAAATTGCATCTAATTATAATTCGTACCCAATATGTAATCTGGTTCCTAAATTGCACCTAATCATAATTTGTACCCAATACATTATATAATTCTTAAATTGTACCCAATATATAATATAATTTGTAAATTGCACCCAATTATAATTCATACCTAATGTATGATATAATTTCTAAATTGCATCTAATTATAATTTGTACCCGGTATGTAATGTAATCTTTAAATTGCACCCAATTATAATTTGTATCCAATACATAATATAATTCTTAAATTGTACCCAATATATAATTTGTACCCGATATGTAACGTAATTTTTAAATTGTACCCAATATATAATATAATATTTAAATTGCACCCAATTATAATTCGTGCCCGATATGTAATGTAATCCTTAAATTGCACCCAATTACAATTTGTACCTAATACATAATACAATTCTTAAATCGTACCCACTTACAATTTCTTTCATCGTAAAACTCAATAAAATTCGGGTTACACGTTAACATTGCTTCGCCGTTAATTCTAAACATAAGAAATTCCAGTTTAATCGCGTCGTAGGTAATTTTAAGTCGTGAAAAATGAGCGCCTTGCGAAACAAGAAACAGAAAAACGTGAAACACGGAATAAAAATCACGAAACGTGGATATGGAAATCGGTTTTACCAACAAACGCAAGCGTTATTTAGTCGTGGATTGAACGATGCACCGCGGTGGTGACCGTTGTTTACCTTCGTCAGAAATAATAGCAACAATAAGCGTAATCGTTCCGCGAACGTGTTCCCGCTGCTGGAACCGCAAATTAATTATCGCTGGCTGACACGAAGTATTGTTTCTGCGCTGTTCGGACAGCGTTTCACCGTGGCGCGATCCTCGCTCCACTTGAGAGAAATAAGAGGCCGTGTGTACTGGCTCGTACGAGGCGAAAAAGCGAGAGAAACGAGGAAGCGGTGCAACGACGTGTAACAAAACGCGAGGAGTGCCGGCGTATAGTAGCTCGTGCTATATGCGAATCGAGCATCCTGCTCTTTCGCTATGAATCACTCGCTCTATGTTATGTTTACGCGAAGCTTTACCGCCAGAGCACATAGAATTAATAGATTTAACCTTTGGACACGCCGGATGTTGCGACAATGCCGAATACGAATCAAAATGATCCTACGTTGGAAGAACATCACCTATAACAAAATTTGTCGGCTTCTAGCGGGCCGATTTCGATGCTCCTTGGCTTAAATTAAAGGGGAAAGTCCCGAGAATATTATCCTACAACATTGTGCAACTTGCCCCTGCACTTCATTTGTTGTAAACAAATATATAACTCGCCGTGATAGATTACTCACAATCGGAAGGTACCTGAGGAAAAATATTAATTTCTCGGCTTCTAGTGGGCCGATTTCAATGTCCCTTGGCTTAAATCAAAGGGGAAAGTCTCAAGAATATTATCCTACAACATTTTGCAACTTGCCCCTGCACTTCAGTTGTTGTAAACAAATATATCGCGCCATGGTAGATTACTCAAAAAGTATCCGAAGGAAAATATTAATTTCTCGGCTCCTAGACGTCCGACCGCAATGTTTATGGGAAAGTTGATAAGGGGTAACATTCCTGCGATCGTTCCCTTTCATTTAAACCAAGGAGCATTGAAATCGGACGTCTAAGAGCCGAGTAATTAATATTTTTCTTCGAGTACCTTCTGAGTAATCTACCATGACGCGATATATTTGTTTATAACAAATGAAGTGGAAGGGCTAATTGCAAATGGCCTTGGGATAATATTCTCGGAACTTTTCCCTTTAATGTAAACCAAGAAGCATCGAAATCGGCCCACTAAAAGTCGAGAAATCTTGTTATAGGTGATGTTCCAACACAGACGAAGTACAAGATCAACTATCCTTCAAAAAATAGAAATTTCTTCGAAAAACTTTACCTAAAAATCGTTTCATTTCTTAGCCACTGCTAGAAAAAAACCCACGATAAGGAAACTCTGTGAGGTATTGCAAATATCGCAATATTCCCTCGAGACTTATACATCACCAGCGTTACAAAGTTTCGTCGAAGTTTGAAAAAAGTCGTAGGAAAAATTCGCAACAACACAGCGTTGTAAAGTCGTCATAGGAGCGGAAGTGGAAAGAATACGGAATCTTTCCCGTGCACGACATCGTTCACTCGCCAAAAGGTAATTCTACACTGCGACTACTAGGAAATAAAGGGAATTCTAACTTTGCCTTCGGAAGATGACTTTTCGTTGTCGAAAATCGAAGAACGCCTAAAAGAAACGGGTATTTCTAGGCGTGTATGTTGTTGTTCTTATCAAGGAACCACGCGGGACGAGCAACTTCCAGCTACGAAACAAGGAATCCTTTTCTTGTCGCGATTCGTTTCTACAGTTTTTTCGAAGAAAGTAAGCACAGCTTTGCGAAAGTATAATGTACTGTGACCGAAAAAAGTACGCACACTTACTGACAAAAGTTAAGAAACAAAGTAATCATTTGCAATAATTGATTTGTTAAATTGACAATCATTCACAATATTTGCGTATATTCTTCATCTTTTGACTATAAATAGCTTAGAATATAAAAGGTAACATTACATATGCCAATATACAATAATATTTAAATAGAAATATTAATAAAATAATAAATAAATAAATAACAATAATATTTTTAATTCTAATCTATATGCCTCTGTAAATAAACAGTACACAAAAATATGGAAATGGTTATTTTGTTTCATCACATTTGTCGGTAAGTATATTTATACACTGTGTATTATTTATCTTCATTGGAAACGTATCTTTCTCAGAATTAAAATTTTAACTACGTAGAATGCGGAACACTAAAATATTATAAATAATATTTAATTGATAGTATTAAATCTTAGAAATTAAAGTTTTAATTAGACTATGGCGTAACTCGTCGTCATATTATTATGGCAAAGGCTTAAAATCATTAGTTATACTCGCGACGCAGATTATAGGCAAAACGGAACAAATACTTGCGATATGTATAGCAAAATTTGATTAATCCCTTGGCTTACAATTTGTCAACTACTAAGTTATCAAAAACGGATCACAATTCTCATGACTTCACTAGCTCATTTACGTTACTCGTTCGTCCTTGGAATAATAGCTGCCAAGAATATTCTTAACTTATTGTCCCTCGTGAATCGATTATTTAATTCTTAATTTGCGACCTTATACAATTATTCTCCTATTTCCTGATAACCCACGTTATTACAGAATAGAATCGTGTGGAATTAATGTCAAAGGTCGATAATAAAATATCGTTCAACCCATTATTAGTCTAGCCTGTTCAATTTTCTTGCGTACGAAGCCCACCGATTATGATTTGGCAAATTAATATTAGAAATGCCAAGGACGTCGAAGCATCGCCACATTTTTAAGAACATTCCGTGATTTTCCGTAGAAAATACGAATAAAGGTTCGTTTCAGTTGCATCACATATTGTTTGTAATCGTCTGCTATTTTCATTTAATTGGTACAGATAAGCAATATAAATAAAATAAATATACTTTAGTGGCCGACAGTTTTAGCGTTAAAAAGTGTCTGCAAAATTTCCAACAAATATCATAAATATATGGTGGAATCTATAATATGATAAACAAACAAAATTCGTATAATACGTTGCAAAAATTAATTGCAGTACTATAAACGTACATATAAACCAATTGTTTAAAATTAAGTTCTAACTGATATTTTATCGTCAGACTGTGAAAACACTATCAGACGATTATTGACTAATTCTCTCGGTTTTTTGATGATTCACCAATCCTTCTATTCGGCGTTGATAATAAAAACCTTGCTATTAACCCTTTGCGGACGAATGTCGACTAATAGCCGCTAAAATTTGTTCAATCTTCCGGATAAATATTGATTTTCAAAGCAGGAAATTTCAATTAGTGACATTAATAGGCGCTCTTGATAATAATCGAGCGAAAATTCGTTGAGTGTTATTTAATGCTGTCCATAATGAAGATTCATAATCGAGTGTTTATTTTTTCTCGTCCGCAAATGGTTAATACCAGAGAGAGAAAAAAAAAACGGTACGAAATAGGAAACAAAGAAAGAATACGTGACATCATGATGGAAAACAGTGGTGTATCGGAGAAAATCCAAGCCACGGTTTAAGGTTGCAAAAAACGTTTGTAAATCGACCCGCACGGAAAGATATCGAGTAGACAGGGAAAAGGAGAAGCGCACTGGAAGAGGATTTGTTTTCCAGCGGTTTCCCACTTCGCGTAACTTTTACGTCACATCGAGAATAGTCATCGAACCGTGACAAAATATGGCCGCGAAAAACCATTCCAGCACGTAAGTAGAAATTGCAATTGCACCATGAAATTGCAACGAAGAACTGCGAGGTCATCCTTCTATAGAAACCAATACACAGCACAAGTATACGTACAACACTTGCTGACAAAAGTTAAGGAACAAAGTAATCATTTGCAAATTTCCGTATATTCCTCATCTTTTGATTATAAATGGCTTAGAATAAAAAGGTAACGTTACATATGCCAATAAACAATAAGTTATCCTATTTTTAATTCTAATCTATGTAACTTTGAAAATAAAGAGTACGCAAAAATATGAAAACGGTTACTTTGTTTCTTAACATTTATTCATCGACTTTTGGACTATAATAGCTTAGAATAAAAGAATAAACCATTATTATCTATTTTACTCGTTGTTTTACAGGTTGTTTCGCGTGGCGTGGGGTTTTGCGTGTTCAACCTTTGACTTTGATTTGAAAAATTGATACTCTTCACGCTGTATGCATTCGGATTCTGCCTCTCCATTTTGTTGATGGTTTACGCATTCACGCACAAACTGAAAGGCATCACCGACCACAGACCATTTTTTCCCTGTACGAGGAATCAGTCGATACGTTAGGCTGCACTTGAAACGCTATATCCGGCCGCGTATACGGTAATAAAAGTCAGCCGCGCCGCATTACAAACTTTACACTTGTAAATTAGTTTACCCTAATTGTGGTCTACGTACGATCTATCGTATTAAGTGTACAAATTAATTCGATCCCTTTTATATAAAAACTCTCGACGCGCTTGCATAAAAAGTCAAACAACATTTTTAATAGTCAAAGAGATCTCCGTTATTTCGTGCGATTCTACAATATTTTTTCATTTATCTAGTAGATGACGAATTTCTTCGTTGCGAATTTAAATCGACAAAGGATTGAATTGAACGTTGTTGTACAATGATACACAAAATTGAACAGGATTAGATTGATTTTAACAAGAAAGGCACTTAATTAAATTGCACCCTTGGAATGTTTTCTGACTTTTTAGCGAGACTTTGCTTATCTACGATATTTCTCTTTACGCTGTGTAAAATGATATAATCCTGTCACTTTTAACAGCAAAACTAAGAAATTTTGAATACAAGTATTAACCAAGCCGGTCGAAATGACCGATTAGTAATTTACTACAAAAATTATAAAAACTTTCAATAATGCATTTCTAAGTTTACCAAGGATTTTCTCCGCAACACATAAACAAAGATTTACATCATTTGCAACATACTTTACATTTCTTTCAAGTGTCTATCATTTTTATTTCTCTGATACAAGTAAGTATAATTTAACCGCTGGTAGTTTTAGCGTTAACACTAGGTTTACGGTCATTGATTGCACAATTCGACAGGCTTCCGGAAAAATACGTATACTGCATATAAATATACGAACGTAAAAGGTTGAGGATGAAGAGAATCGATTAGAATACATATTCATACCATTGTATTAATAAAAGTTAACATAAACTACCGAAAAGTAATATTTATGGTCTCTATAATTTTAAATTTCTTTATGAAATCTGAACAGCGTCAACGTGACGAGTTCCGTAAACCTAGTGTTAAAAAATATTCTCTTCGTTTGTAAGAATGCGACGCGTACCCATTTTATTTCTTACGAACTTTACTGTTTCATTATTACGCGTGCAAATAAATGTAGGATCACACGAATGCCGTATTTTATAGGAAAATGTAGGTTCCAAAGTTTTGGCCAGGAATTTGACGAATTTCCCCGCTGTGCCACGTCGCGAATATTGCTGTGCGCCCGAGAGAATTGCCAACGTTCGCCGATAAAAATCAGAAACGCGGCGAATGCTCCTTTCGTAATTTCCCTTTTCTCGTTACAAGCGTTCGAGTAACGCTCATAACCGACAGCGGGATAGAAGAACCGACGAGGAAAGTATATATGCACCAACTATGCGGTAGATGTTCGGCTTGTTACAGATTCAGATGAAATCTGCTTGTTCGGTGAAAGCGCTTTCGTTCGTGCCACGATTTAATTAGAGGCCGAGATTTTAGCGCACGAAAAACGCAATCGGAGTCGTTCCCCGTGAATCACGGCTAACTCGAAGAGAAATTTTTCTTTTAACGCTTTATTTCCAAATGTATACGCGCGGGATATCGAGTTCGTTGGAAAGTAAGAATCCCAAACGACTATTCGTGACTATTATCGAAACGTGGACACGAAAATAAATGTAAATCTTCGCTCAGAAGTATTTGATGTGTCAATGAATAATTTAGTTCCTTTGTCAAATTCAACATCTACGTTTAACGCAATGTTAAATCTGTCTTAAAAATTCTTACTAAAATGTAGGCTTGATTATTCGATAAAACAAATTTATTGACGTATCTTTATATCCGGATAACGTATTTCAAATTTAAGCTAGGTATGTTTATTTATTAAAAATATAGTGAATTATTTACTGATACACCTAATATCTTTGTACCAGTCGCGTGTAAAGAATTATAGTTTATCTAGCTTATATGATTTTAACTAGGTCTACTGCATCGCAATACAGAAATATCTAAGTAGAAACATTTAATTCGATCATCGTTAACGCAAGTATATTATGGTATGTTATTGTACCGATATTATTCGTCTTTCTGCGAATATCTACGAATTTTAAATTGCAATACGATTAGAGAACAAGGAATTTAATATACTCGAAAGTCTACACGGAGACATTTAACTTAATCATCTTTAATACAAATATATTTTGGTATACCATTTTATCGATATTATTCGCATTGGTTTCTATCTTCCCGCGAATTTCAAATTGCAATACGATTAGAGAAAAGGGAATGTAATATACTCGAAAGTCTACGCGGAGACATTTAACTCGATCATCTTTAATACAAATACACGATGTATTATACTATTTTATCGATATTATTCGCATTGGTTTCTATCTTTCCGCGAATTTCAAATTGCAATACGATTAAAGAAAAGGGAATTTAATATATTCGAAAGTCTACGCGGAGACATTTAACTCGATCATCTTTAATACAAATACACGATGTATTATACTATTTTATCGATATTATTCGCATTGGTTTCTATCTTCCCGCAAATTTCAAATTGCAATACGATTAGAGAAAAGGGAATGTAATATACTCGAAAGTCTACGCGGAGACATTTAACTCGATCATCTTTAATACAAATACACGATGTATTATACTATTTTATCGATATTATTCGCATTGGTTTCTATCTTCCCGCGAATTTCAAATTGCAATACGATTAGAGAAAAGGGAATTTAATATACTCGAAAGTCTACGCGGAGACATTTAACTCGATCATCTTTAATACAAATACACGATGTATTATACTATTTTATCGATATTATTCGCATTGATTTCTATCTTCCCGCGAATTTCAAATTGCAATACGATTAAAGAAAAGGGAATTTAATATACTCGAAAGTCCACGCGGAGACATTTAACTCGATCATCTTTAATACAAATATATTATGGTATACCATTTTATCGATATTATTCGCATTGGTTTCTATATTCCCGCGAATATCTACGAATTTCGAATTGTAATGCAATTAGAGGCGCGGCTGGCTGTCAGGTCGAAATCCGAACGAATCGCTGCAGCAGCATCACATGGCAGAACAATGTCAATTGGGTCAAGGATCACGGAACGCGTGCTCAAAAGCGCAAGTGCATCCCGCGTGCACACCGCGAAAACTTTCTGTTGACACACATATTTCTCTACCGGCGCGCAAAAACATGAAACACGAAAAAAGAAAAAAAAATGGGAAGAAAGAAGAAAAAGAACGGCAGCGGAAAAAGGAGAACGAAAAAAAAAAAGAATAGCCGACAGAGATCGTAATTTACATCTCTTTGTGTTAGGTTGCCCCAGTCCCGTGGGAATTTCGTTTAAAACACGTGAAATTTCGTGCGGTAAAAAAAGATGGAAAAGGAGAGTACAGCTTCAGTAACGCCTCGAAAATAATTTTGAATACATTAACCTTTTCTGGGTCTACCTCCTATTGTGTTCCGTGGAAAAAGAGGGAGGAAAAAAAAGCGATCACTATAGAACAATGTACTTTTATCGGCGAGCCAATAAACCAGGGCGTGACTAGGAAGTTCAGCATCGGCTTATGAACATTTTTTTTTTTTTTTATTATCGAAAGTGTGTCGTCGCGATGACACGGGATGGAAACTTTGATAAAGTTTCGAAAATACTCGGCCAACTGTGCGCTTCATTTGAATTTGCCAACTTTTACGCGGTGCATCGTTGAAACGATAAAAATATTGATAAAACCGATTATTGATCGTATTCGAATATGATTGTACACATGGAATCGAACGCTGGATGAGTCAGAGTTTACGTCCGATCCTCTTAAAACTTCAAAACTATGAGAATTAATAAGAAAAACAGGCGTAGTTAATAGTTATTATTAGATTGCGAATTTTTGTACATTTATCGGGAAAATTAAATATGCAAGCGAGCATGTAATACACGCATCGTGCAAAGGCACGTAAAATGCACAAATTGGGGAATATATTTTTTTAATGCTTGCAAAGTAAAGCTACCCCTAATTTAGTTTCCGTTTCTTTAGTCTCGTTTAAAATTTCACAGTCTAGTTATTATTACTACGTAGTTTTGAATGAAAATTACGATATTATTTATTGTGATCGACAGATTATTTGCACGTGCTTGCAAACATTTTAAAAAGTAACGGTAATTATTTTTTCGCAACTTTGTAGTGGATTATCTTGGCCTGAACTTTTGGAATAAAAGCGATTGCAAGCGTGAAATTTCTGTTCGCGAATTTATACTATCCAAACCATCGATAAGATTACAACAAACGAGCAATTTGTGTATAAATCGTTTCAGTATACGTACTCAGAAGCAAGTTTTTAATCCCCCCCATCCCCCCTGGAATCTCAGGATACGATATTAATACGAAATACGCTTTCAAATATCGCAAGAGGGAATTTCGCATCGAGCGATTAATTACGAAACGATTGATACGTCCACCGAGCCACGTATCACTTCGATTTAAATTATTTCATCGTTTATGTACGCGAGCAACGCGTTTCCATAAAATTGTGCACCGTCAAAGGATCTAATTCTGCGAAACTCATTGGCCATATGAAAACGAACCCATCGATACTCCACAATTTATTATAATTTATCCCTCTTCCATTTCCATGTTAAATGATTCGCAAAAATGAACGATAATACCAAAGAGATCGCTTATGGTTTCAAGGATAAAAGGAAACTTGATAAGTAGACTGCGAATTTTTATACAGTTTCATATATTTAAAAACACGACTAGAGCCTGCATGGAAATTAGTTTCAACCCTTAAATAATGTGCGCTTTATTTCGTACGTTTTATGTATTTTTGAATATTACGTGGATTCTGTATTTTTGTTGCATAATTAAATTTCTCATAAATATATAAAGATCCACAATGTATTGATAATGGTAACAAAAACAAGAAGTCTACGTTATTTCTATTTGGAATAGCTTGAATAGTTTGAGAACACTTTTCTGAATAACGCTATTTAATAAAAGCTAAGAGATTAAAAGATTAAGCTATGCTATTTCATTGAAACTGAAATGAATAATAAATTACCGACAAGGATAAAATTATGATTAAAATAAACCTTTAGAAATTGCGGAAAATAATTCTACAAAATAGATTCTAAACGAGTAATGCTAAATTTTAATAAACCTGCTTCGAAATAAAGTATAACAATGAATGCAAAGAAACGCATTAAAGATTTTTCCTAAGTAATCTTTGTTTCTTGGCTTGCGTTAAATTTTAAAGCAATTTCGTCCCACAAGTAATACGAAAAATGACTTTGTTTCGAAATAATATCTTCACTAAGATTACTGCGATCTTCTCTTCTCAGATAATTAATGTTACTGTTATCGATTAAAGCTTTAATAATTTTTCGAAGCTATTAACCAAGAATAATCTTCTATAATTACCATAAATTCCGACAAATAAATTATTCCACGCTATCGGCTTATACTAATAATTTTCAACAATGGTTTCACAGACGAATGGATGGATGTTAATCAGCAACATATTGCGTAACAGCAAGGGAAAATGAGTACTCCATACTGAAAACAGTGGCGAATTTATCGTCAATATACGCGCGATAATAAGGGGTTGATTAGATACGTGTGGTAATTAGGTTACTAAATTAACCCGGCAACATACTGGAAGATAAACCTCAACATACGATTTGACATGACCTACTAATACGAGTACATACAGAAACAGCTAAAAATTTCCTTAACCCCTTGCCCCACGATTATTTTGCTACCTATTTATATTACTGTTAGTCGATCACTATTTTTATATCGTGTTACGTGAAAATCGTTTGAATATTATAGGCAATTTTTATTCAACCCTTAAAGTACGACAAGGGAGACATTGAATCCCACAAAATTTGTTGAAATGAAACAAAGCAATATTAAAATAAATATGTTCTGTATTGTATTCATATAAATAAGTGTCTCGTACTGAATCGAGTTTGAGTGTCTCAAAATTTGTTAAAATAAAACAAAGCGATGTTAAAGTAAATGTTCTATATTGTATTTATATATATATATAAATGTTTCGTGACGAATTAAGTAGTACAATATAATCTTGTAGAGTACTAAACCACCAGAAAATTTAGATTAAATATTATTTTACTGCATTTTTAGTGGGGAATACAAGTGACATACTAATTGTGAATATTAAATATAAAGGGTACAATAAAATGGAAAATTTTATATAGAAGAGATAAATTCGTACTTATAAATAAGTTCCGTACTTTAAGGGTTAATAACATTCTATCGTGTAACTCAAAATTAAAGTTACAATTCAAATTAAATTTGATTCTCCATCCTATGCGATTTTGATGAAGCTGTGCAATAAGTTACAAATCGAGTATAACTCGTTACTATAGGGCAAGGGGTTAAGAAAGCAAAAGTAGATCCAACGAATAGTTCCTTATCATACAGTATTCGATTACGTAACTGATCTCAGATGTTCCACAATGAATCTTCGCTTTTGCTCGGCGTTAACTAGGTAATCAAGATGAATGGTTTCAACTCGACGAACAAAAGGGACCCTACAGTTGATCGATAGATGATCGAGAAAAAGTTAACCCCGTTATGAAGTTTTCTACGAACGATCCCCTTTATAGCCGCAATATTTTATTTCCTTAACACTAGGTTTACGGAACTCGTCACGTTGACGCCGTTCAGATTTCATACCTAAGATTATAGAGACCATAAATATTATTCTTTAGTACTTTATGTTAACTTTTCATTAATACAGTGGTATGAATATGTATTCTACGTGATTCTCTTCATCCTCACGCTTCTACGTTCGAATATTTAGACGCAGTAGACAGACTTTTCCGGAAGTCTGTCAACGTATGCACGTAACGTCCGTAAACCTAGTGGTAAACATCCTTAACCTTCCAAAACATCGTTGTAATTGCACTATAAATTAAAATCCTCCCCCTCAATCAATATTAATTTGGATGCAGGGCCATTTAAACTCGTACCAGAAATTTCTATTGCAAACTAGTTTTAAGCAAGAATTATATACGGTAATCCCTCGAGATACACGAGGGTTCGGGTCCTCGAAATACCGCATAACTCAAAATCCGTGTAACTTTGAAACTTCCCACCGCCATTTATACGTAATAGAAACATAGCTCCATACATGTATACCGTTAATGGAAAACGTTATCCTATACGTATATGTTGTATGTGCGATTTTTAAAATGAAATAGGTAAGGGAAAAAGTATGTAAAGGTAAACGTATGTAATATAGAACAGCACGTGATAGGAAACTTTGTAAAATTTCGATAATTAAACAGAAAATTGTACCGACAATCGCGTGTACGAGTTCCTTATAAACAATAATGGATCATACTGACAATTATGTATCAGTCGAACATTCTTTATTGAAAAAGAAACGTTTCACTTCGTCTACGGTGTACAAGAATTTCTGAAAGGCGAGTTAACTAGCTAAACATTTCAACGAAAATAAACTATATCGAAAGAAAGGGTGTACCTAAAAGATGTATTTGTTTCTTTCTATCGTTTGTCTAAATAAGTATTCGTTTCTCGACTATGAATAATGACGTTCGATCCGCTCAATCATTCGAACATCTATTTTTCTTTGTTGACTCGTCTCGTTATAGACTCGACTACGGACACTTTCCAAACTTCTAAACGTAGCCTAAACTAATCAACTGCACCGTAACCCAGTCATCGCCGTAACATGGTCATCGTACAAAACAACTCCCACAACAAACAATATTGGACTCACCAAAAAAAGATGCTCCTAGACACGCGATTGATAAAGAATTCAGCGAAGGTAAACAACATCGACGAAGCATAGGATAGACTATCCATTCATACATGGAATCATCGAGATTTTTTAGTGTCCCGTACGACATTGTTAGATCAGATTAAAATAAAGACAACAGCGTTTTTGAAACTATGAAAATAACTAACTACCATCAACACGACGATCAAGAAAGAAAAAGGAACGAAGATAAATACAAATGAGAATATGCAAATAGGATAAAATTAAACAAAATTAAATATATGGGTATATAAAAATTCTGAGTCACATGGCCGTTATAGATTAACCCTTTGCACTCGAGAGCTTTCAAAATTTGTTCGAGAGTTGCCCGTCGTGTACGAAGTATTAATAATAGGTATAAACTTTTAGTGAAATAATAATTAGCCTCCGAATTGCAGCAAAAATAGGAGCATCATTTAGAAATTCGATATTATTCGGGAGATTTAAAAACTAGTTGACTTTGGCGACTTGGAGTCGTCTCTCGAGTGCGAAGGGTTAATTCGATCAACTTTGGTGGTTGGATTGACTATGATTCTTAAAATCGCCACTTTCAATCGTGAAGGGTGTAAAACGCCTTCGATTTTTGTATATACGATCAGTATTTCATTTTAAAATTCATAAAGTTTCCTACAAATGAGTGGTCTATCCTGTACTTACTCAATGGTGAACAATTTCATATCAACCATTACGCGTTTACACGGCGTTCGTCGTTCAAGCATCATCCCGCTGTAAACAAACAACGACCTCGTTTTCTGGTTCGCTTTCAAACGTTCCACGCACGTATCCCCGCAAAGCAGCTTTCAAGCTTTATATTTACGCGGAACGCATTTGCGCGCGGCATCGTGCAGCGTCCTCTGCAGTAAAGAGGCGCATAATTAGCCGGATTCAAAGTGGAAGCGTGTCTCGGTGCGCGGAACGGCCTCCTCGCGTAAGGGTTAATCATCGTAAAATCACGCGGCTGCTTCCCTCCGAGAGGTAAATATAATCTAAAACGTCGATCGATCAGCCTGGTTCACGGATCGTGGATGCACACGAGGCGCGTCCGGCCGGCTAAATAACCTGTAACGTTGCAGCTGCTGCTCCAGGTAATCCACAGATGATAGCACTTCTTCCACGGTAAAAACAAACACACCGCGCGACGACCACCGAAGTCGAGTCAACAAACCGCGACCGCCCGTATCTCGCGTTTATCGCGCGCGAATCACCGAGATATTCGACGAATCAACACGCGTGTCGCGTTTGCCGACTGTCCCAGTGCATTATACGTATCGTGGGGCATAAGGTGAACGGTATTTATCATGAAACCAGGTGCGAACGTGTAATTTTCACCCCCGAAGCACGCGCCGCGGCGACCGAAACTATACTGCCACTCCCGCGCTGCCGCTCGGCGCGCGACGCTAACGATACCTGCGCACCCTGCCGTAGATTCGTCGTACTAAACTTTGAAATACTTATTGGGCTCCAATTTTGAAATTTTCTTTTCATTTTTCTGATAACGTTGGACGGGTACAGGCGTTGTCCAAGCGTAGGATTATTGATTAAGGACAAGATAGACCGTTCATTTATAGGAAACATCGTAACGCGCGTGGCTGGCCAGGCTAGGACCAAATTTCTATGAAAATATCGTACAAAAGTTTACCGTATCCAATGCGTGAATTAGTATAAAATAAAGGGAGGACGTCTACTCATGATTAATATCCGGAAAAAAGCCAAACCTACTTCTAATTAGTTATATATATATTTTTCTTTAATTACCTAAAAGATAGTGTTTTATACGTTCGTCCAAGCGAACGTATATTCGTTTCATTTCACATCATGGTACGCTTTTTAATATAAATGTAAAATTGAGTCGTGATCCCAGAAATTTCCAAGGTGTTTTATATATACAAGTATGTATATACAAGTTAGTTATATATACAAGTATATATACAAGTATATATGTACCTATATACATTATTATCATAGATTTGAATTTTTGTGATCACGTGCGTCGAAAACAACTGCGTCGCGGAATAATTGGTTACGATTCCGTTGTTGCCTTCGTCTACTCTAAATTATTATATAAATGTCGCGTGTAACGCTAAAATAGTAAAGAGGCCAGGTAGTTCTCGAACGATCCTATATGAAAACGAACGGTTCCCTCCTATGCTTCGTTGATGGCGATAATTTATTTCGCGTTACGCGGTGGATGTTGAAAGAACACTTGGATACTTTCAATATCGTTAACTTATGTTTCTGGTTTGAGAAGATGATCGGTGGTAGTATATCAGGGCAATTGCAATTGTAACATGTGCAAATGTGGGAAGATCGTTTCGTAATGTGAATACTTATATAAAGGAATTGTGTACGTGGTTTATAAGAAGTCGGTGAATAATTAATAGAAGATGAGTTTGTCGAATTATATGACGGAATAACGAGAGTTACAAGCTTCAATGATTAAACTAAATAAAATTCACCTTCCGCTGATTTTTACGCGTTCGTGAGAAATTTAAACGCCTAATAACGCGCAGATAACATTTTCTACAAATTATCACTAAAAACCCTGAAATCTTTGAACATTGTAGCCGTGCTATAATAATGCTGCGCCGTGTGATGAACATTTTTACAGCGACAAATTAAAGCAAACTTCTCCACGGGTAGCGATATAAGACAGTTCATCACGGTTCGCGCGTCGCGCGAAGGACGCCCGTTTCGAAACAACTGAAATATTAATTTCCAAGGGCCTGCGTTCCATCCCGTGGAAATTTAATAACTCACGGGACACAGAAACGAGCTACGAGTCGTCGTTTGCTTCGAGCTTAGCGGACGTTCGACGCATTGCTTGCAGAGAAAACGAAAGAAAACAAAGAAAAGAAACGGAACGTAACGGAACGAAACGAAACGCAAAAAGGGAAAGCAAACGGAGGAGGGAAGTGGAAAGGGTGAGATTCTGCTGTCACTGCAACGAAGGTCGGGCCACGCTCCACCTTCATACGGAAACGAGTAAATTTTCCACTGCAAATAAAACTTCCAGCGAAAGGGTTCACCGTCGATTAAAGCAACGGAGGGGAAAAATGAGATACGTAAAAGCTTTCCACGTCGTTGTTTGCTTTTCCTGTTTCAGCTGCTCCTCGCAATCGTGCGAACACAAAACGCGAAACAACAAAAAAAAAAAAAAAAGATGCATACGCCCTTCAACTAACTCCGTCCTCCTCGTGCGATTCATCGTTCGCTGATTTTAGCTGATGCAAGAAGCAATTAAACAAGTGATTAACCGCGAGGATGTTGGCATCGACGAAGCAAAGGATAGACTATCCATTGTTACATAGACGCGTTACGGGACTACCTGGCCCCCTTAACATTTCAACGTTACACGCTAAAGCGACGTTACTATAATCATTTAGTGTAGATGAAGACGAGAACGGAATCGTAACTGAATATTGCGACGATGAATGTAACTGAACGCGTTTTTAAACGTGGAACTAATTCCTCAAATAATCCTTTAAAAATCCTTTAAAATGCCACGAACATTGAATGCATTGTTTTTCTTTAGAAAGAAAAGTGACTGTAATTTTTTTCGCAATTCTATATTGGTTTTTTTTCGCCTGAAATATCTTGGAATAAAAATTAATGCTAACAGTGCACGAGAGTTGATTACTGTATACAATAAACAGTATAACTGAACCGATAACCAGAAATTTTGTATGAATCATTATCTATCGCCAAGAATATAAGAGAATATTAAACAATAAACATTGCAGTTATCTTTACCACAGTTAGAAGTAACACAGGAAGTTTTCTTTAGTACTCAATGTCTTTTTGTTTGGCAATGAAAAAAATAATAAATTCACACCGCGTTCAATACTTGGCAGTATTTAATATATCACTTCGTTTTAATATTTTGTAATTACTTGCAAACATGTTTTCTAGCCACGACACGTGATTTTACAAAAGATTTCTTTCGTCGTTTAACCCAATTAATTATATAAATTCCATCGATCTCGATCTATAAAATATTTTGACCTTTAACACGCGATTACACATAAAAGCAATAAGTTCTTTTGAAACTGAATGATCGAGGTAGAAGGAATGAGAGTAACTTAAATCATTCATTATTCAATGCAAGTTCCTCACTTCGCAAAATTCAGTCCCACTCCTAGACTTCGCTTGAGAGAGAAAAAAAAAGAACACTTTCGTAAGAAGAGATTGGTGAGGAACGAAGTAAAGGAGTCCGCGCCGTTGCTATTTCCAACGGCTCAATTATTTCAGATGCAAGTCCCACGGTCGCTTCAAGGCCGAGGTACGAACGAAATGAAATTCTTCCGAGCCACATTTCATTAAAAGACACTAAGAATGCCCTATGCTGTGCAAATGAAATCGCAATTATGCATGCACCGTAACTTACAAACGCGAGCAGGCAAGTTCGAGCGCGCTTCCACTCGAGCTTTCCGCTTTAAATTACTCGTATTTCGTCTAAACTTGCTACCATCCGCCACCTCTTCTTTACACCGTTGTAACTTTTCAACCATTTTTGGGTGCAAAGAAACGATTAAACTACCATTTATTTATTTCATACGCGAAGGGGAAAAGGGGAAATTTTAATATATCTTGAACAAATTACGTTACAATATAATTATACTTTACCATTGTTATACTATATTTACTATGTTACTATAATTATTCCTATACTATTATTGTACGTTGCGTTATAATATGAACGAGTGTTCGACAAAATATTAAATCTTGAGGAACAGTTGAAGAGATGTGTGGAAAAATTGTTTAAACAGTTTTCATGTTGGGGAAAGGATGCGTGAAATTAAACTTCGTTTTAATAAATCTACGCATTTCTGGGGAATAAATCAATTGCTAAGTATACTAAAAAATTGGTTGAAAATCTATTTCTTTGGCTTAAAATCTATGTTTTTCATTGAACTTTTCACACTTATACTGTTTATATATGTGAATCTGCTTATTGGAAAAGATGTACAAGTATACTTCAACTATTATTTTATCATAATATTAGATGTAATTAAAACGTAAGCTTAGTCAATTCTAATCCATTTCAGACGCCTCCAAACGATACTTTGTTTCATAGAACCTCGCTTCGAATGAATGAAATAAAAAGAATCCGGTTGAAATTTACGTAATAACAGCCAACGATATAATTAGTCTAATAAGTCATTATGATCCGAAGGATTATAGGAAAGGGAACGGCGTGGGAGGGAAATACGAAAGTTAAAAAAGATCGAAACCATTAGCCAAAGAGTATTAAACAAGAAAAAAAAAAAAAGAGGAAAAAGCGGTGCATTAATTAGAGAATTCCAGAGTAAAGGTAAACTTAAGGAGAGCAAAAAAGGACAGCGCAACGAAGCTGCGAGACACGTTTGAAACGTTAACAAAGAAGACATTTAGGAGCACGCAGAGTTTTCTAAAAGTCAAAGGTAATTTTTTTCACCGACAATAAGGCAATTACCAACGCAGGTTCAATCTTCTCCAGAAAATAAAAATAAAGCTTTCACAAGCTTCCTACAGACTTTATGCGAAAACCTTATTCGCGAGTCGTTAAAGAATAATACCGAACGTGTTATACGTTATCGATAAGATAAATTAGGTTGTCGCATATGAAATGGCCGATTTTACGTAGCCCAAAATGCTACGCTAATTAATTAACCCTTTCGTTACTAAAGACGTATGCGTACGCGACCATTTGGTGAAAACACACGTAATCATTTTCTACAACACGATACCATATTTACTATAATTTATACTTATTCCGCCACAATTAATTACGCCAATTATGCAAATATTAATAGCAGTACCGCTTTCGTAATAATAATATTAGCAATTCAGTTTGTGTAACGGATACAAGATGCGTAGTAAACGTATCGCTTTTACCGAATTATCACACGTCCCATATTTTACCATTACATTGGTCACGATTCATTGTTCAACCGCACATTTCCCTCCTAATATTTCTCTTCGAATAACGAATATACATCTGTGCGTTGCGTTACGTAAACCGAAGTCCAAATTTAATATGAAAATTTGTTTACTCGCGATTCTTCGTCCATTACTTTGCCGTTAAATAAAATAATTAAAGTGTCGTTTATAAGGACAAGGAAATAATTGGCACATCTATGGTAGATGGTTTTGAAAGTTGTTTTACGCGTCGTAAAATGCATCTTCGCGTCGCGTTGCGTGCACACTGCTGCATAGGTGTGCATAACAAGATCGCACGTCGGCGTTAGAATATCGCGCAGGGCAAATATTATCGCAATCACGCCTCTGATTACAGTTTGTTCGTACCAGGGCAATCAAGTCACGAACCTACATTACACTCCCCTTCTCCTCTCCTCCTCCTCCTCTTTCTCTTTCTATCCCGTGAAATTCGCGTTAGGTAAGCACGTCTACATTTTCGTTCTTCCTATTCTCCGAGAAACACCGTAACGCCGCGCCGTTGCATTCGAATGATTCCAAATGAGCTGTCGAAAGGTGAGACACGTGAGAATCCATTAACACGTTCGCGGGCGGTAAACATTTTAATGAGCTGTAAAAATAGACAGGTGATCGAGCGGTTAACCATTACATCGAAGTTAGCTCGATAACGCCCAGAAAATGTTCAGATTTTGTACAGCTCGGATGTTAATTAAAAGCGATACTAAACGGTGCTTTTACTTTGCGTGCATATAAAGCTTAAAGCTTGATGAATTTAACCCCTTGTCCTACAATTATTTTATTATATACTTGTGCTAGCATTGGTTGATTGCTGAATTCAATCAGTTGGATATGTTGGGTATTATATGCAACATTTGTTCAACACTAAGTTTATGGACGTTACACGTATAATTCGACAGGCTTCCGAAAAAATACGCGTACTGCGTATAAATATTGGAAATTAAAAGCGTGATGATGAAAAGAGAATCACGTGGAATACATACTCGTACCATTGTATCAATTGAAGTTAAGGTGAAGTACTGAAAAATAATATTTATGGACTCTATAATTTTAGGTATGAAATCTGAAATGCGTCAACGTGACGCGTTCCGTAAACATAGCGTTAATAATCTCCAATCTTTTAACACAAAGCCGAAATTAGGGTTCAGGTTAAATTTTACCCTCAATATTCTGCATTTTTCTTGAATCTGCGCCATAATTCATTACTCGTCATTGTAAGGCAAAGGGTTATTAGTATCGATAGATTGTCACGCGTTCCAAAAAGAATTATCAGATATCAAAAATAAAACGAATCACGAATAGACGTCAAATTTGAATGTTCTTCTTAGAACGTTTTTTCGAGATCAAATTTAAGCCACGATTCAGTGGAAGCTGCTTTCGTATTAATATTATTTATACACGTATGGCTGCGATTTGTGCGAATTTACAAATTCGACGGACAACGATACGTCAATAAAATTCAATGGTTGAACAACCGATGAATAAAATAACATTGTTGGAACTTTGCAACGCGCGCGTTTGTTGCTCGCAAGTCGCGTACTATTTCAGATGATTAACAAAACTAGAAACAGAGTCGATCGTAATGCTTTCTTGTTTACCAAAAAATAGATACTTTAATCCATTTTTTTCCTCGCGACGTTTAATTCATTTCCATTAAAAATAAATAAAGAAAAACCCCCTCATTGAATTCATCAATCGCAAGGCAATTTAATTACGCGCAATCGTAGAAGCAAACGTTCCACAAACGTGTAATTACCAGCGGTGTTTAAAAATTGAAGCCAGTCATTGGAGGAGAAATATGTATACTGTAACGATTACAATGCGGATTTAACGCGCGCGGTAAGAGTAACCGTACAAGTTACACGAGCTACGCATCAGACGAGGCCTCTTCTTTTCCTGTACCTTCGACAGCCTCTATTCCTTAGAAAACGACCCCCGCTACCTACTACTGCAGCGGTTCCCTCATTAATGAAGGCTTAATTAGCGTGCTTCGCCTTTTTATCCGAACGATAGTCCGCTTCCGGTTCCGCTTCCTTGGTCTTCCGCATCGAGTAAACGAGCGAAGTCGAATCGCTTGGCTATCGTTGCCCGAGAGCATTATCCTGCCGGCCGTAATCACCGCGGCCAACTATCGAATCGATACCACCGGTATTTTCTCAAATCTTACGCCATTGAACGATATTACGAAAATGGAAATTAGAACGTAACGTTAACCGAACACCTATCAGCGTTACGTGTTATAGTTTTCAAGCTTTCGCGAGGAGAAACTGAAACGTTTAATACGGATTATATTATTAGACAGCGATTAAGTAATTTATTTCGTTTCGATCGGTCTAATATTTGTAGAATTTATTATTGTCAATCGCGCTTTAACGGAAGACGAACATTGAATATGTTTTTCAACGCTATAGTTTACCATTTTTTTAATTTTTATAATTTTTTAAAGTTTACCAAGATTTTCTTTCAAACTTGTAGTACTTTACGCTCTACTGATTTATCGATACTAATTAAGTAATTCGTATAAATGATTACATAGTCTTCCTCCGATTATTCTACTTCAGAAGTAAGAAGAAACCATAAGAGGCTATGATTTATAATACTTTAGTACTATACTATGCTATATAGTGCTATACTATACTATATAGTGCTATACTATATACTATATAGCAGCAATTATACCGTGTAACACGTACAGTCGTCTATTGCAACGTTTATAAAGTGTTTAACATTATTTTAGTCGACCGAGTAGCAATTGTACTGCGCAACAATTACAGCTACCAATTTTACCATTATTTCAGTTACTCAAGACGCATCGTAATTTAATTTTCAACGCCTCGAGGCATTGCGATGTAACATCTATAAAATCTCCGAAGAGAAAATCGATACGCTATCTTTTTCACTCGAGTGAATAGCAGAATCGCGAAATCTCGTTCGAACATCAGCAGAAGAAGCTTAAAAGGAACTGTTTCTTTTATTTTATTTTTTTTAATCTAACGTTAGCTCTTTTTGCTTAAGAAAGTCGGTTCTCTCGAATCTACTGATAACAGAAGTTCCATTAGCAGATCCATCTTTACTTTGGCAAAACATCCTCGGCGATCCTTTTGTGTTCTTATCTGCCAAATTTAAAAAGAGGCGAAACAAAAAAAAACGAAAGACGCGGTTCGCTCTGAATCCCGCGTAAAAATAATGGAACCGGAGACGTCGTTCTAAACCTCACCGAAAAGCTTTCTTTATTTGCTGAAAGATGAAAGTGGATTTTACGTCGTCGCGAAACAGCGTCCAAGGTAATTATATTAATTGCATTTACGTTCGATCGGATCGAACGAAATAAGTAATGGCAACGAAATGTTTTTTTTTTCTATACGGTAAAGTAAATCTATAAACGAAATCGCGAGCATAACGCAAACGTGTACAATTAGGATCTAAAGCGACGCACAATTAGAATGTTTTGATCGATGAACAAAAGGAATACAAATTTTTGTTAATATTATTATTACGCGCTCTATAATAATGATTCCTATAATTCGTAGCTAGTACTGATTTTTGTAAACGTTACGTAGAAATGACGTTAAGTGAAAAACAGTGCAACGAGGGAACGTGTTAAATGAAAATCTCATTGCAAGTGATTATCGCCAGATATTAAAAGCATTCGCTTTTCTAAAATACGTAACATTCAACTTGTCATGGAATTTACATATATCGAATCATTCTCGCTAACAGTCACGTATACGTAGTTAATACAACGTTAATGCTTTCTTGAAAAACTTAATTACGTATTAATTTAATTATTAATGACTCATGTATATCAATTCTACCGTCATTTTTCAAATGCTACGACGATCTAAAACTTACGTTTCTTACGTTCACACCGGATTTTCTATTTATCCTTTCTCTCCTTTCTTTTTCTACATTTTCCCATTTTCAATTTTCCCATTACGCGTATGTTTCCCCGCTTTTCGATACGACTGCTGTAAAACAGAGGGCATTTTATATTCATGAAATATTTTTAGTTCACCCGTCGTTGCCTGCGTAATATTCGTAAAATATTTACCGCGCTCAATATTCATGACATCTCCCCTGTTCTCGGTACGATTTCCACTATTTTCTTCTTTTTTTTTTTTCTTTTTCTCTGCCTACCGTACCGGAGAACAATCTTTTCCGTTTGCAGTTTACTCGCGCGAAACGCGGCTCCGTAGTTGTACGCGGCAAATCGAAGTCGAAGAAACGCTTAAGAAACCGCGTAACGTAAGGACATCTGATTAAAACGTCCGCCGAGCCGAAGTATCTCTTTAAGAATCTCACCATTTCCCATTTATCCTCGGCGTACAGACAATTAACACGTTAATAGACGCGATCAAGAGGAATCGAAACGCATTATAGAATTTTGTTCGCGCTACGGTGCTGGATTAGTAATCCACAGCGGTCTAAAGTAAAACTTCGATACTTGTGTATTTTCCTGCTCTAAGTGGCGATTTCCAAGCGTTTAACTTTCCAAGCTTTTGCATTCTCAGGCTTTCGGATTTCGAAGCGTTCGAATTTCCAAGCTTTTGCATTCTCGGGCATCCGAATTCCGAAGCATTTAACTTGTTTAACTTTCCAAGGTTTTGCATTCTCGGGCTTCCGGATTCCAAAACGTTTAACTTCCCAAGCTTTTGCATTCTCAGGCTTCCGAATTCCGAAGTGTTTAACTTTCCAAGCTTTTGTATTCTTGGGCTTCCGGATTTCAAAGCGTTCGAATTTCCAAGCTTTTGCATTCTCAGGCTTCCGAATTCCGAAGTGTTTAACTTTCCAAGCTTTTGTATTCTTGGGCTTCCGGATTTCAAAGCGTTCGAATTTCCAAGCTTTTGCATTCTCAGGCTTCCGAATTCCGAAGCGTTTAACTTTCCAAGCTTTTGCATTCTTGTACTTCTGAATTCCGAAGCGTTTAATTTTCCCAGCTTTTGCATTCTCAGGCTTCCGGATTCCAAAACGTTTAACTTTCCAAGCTTTTGCATTCTCAGGCTTCCGGATTCCAAAACGTTTAACTTTCCAAGCTTTTGCATTCTCGGGCTTCCGAATTCCGAAGTATTTAACTTGATTAACTTTCCAAGCTTTTGCATTCCTGGGCTTCCGAATTCCGAAGCGTTTAACTTGTTTAACTTTCCAAGCCTTTGAATTCTCGGGCTTCCGAATTCCAAAGCGTTTAACTTTCCAAGCTTTTGCATTCTCAGTCTTCCGAATTCCAAAGCGTTCAAATTTCCAAGCTTTTGCACTCTCGGGCTTCCGGATTTCGAAGCGTTTAATTAACTTTCCAAGCTTTTGCATTCTCGGGCTTCCGAATTTCGAAGTATTTAACTTGATTAACTTTCCAAGCTTTTGCATTCTCGGGCTTCCGAATTCCAAAGCGTTTAATTTTCCAAGCTTTTGAATTCTGGGGCTTCCGAATTCCGAAGCGTTTAACTTTCCAAGCTTTTGCATTCTTGTGCTTCCGAATTCCGAAGAGTTCGAATTTCCAAGCTTTTGCATTCTCAGGCTTCCGAATTCCGAAGCGTTTAACTTTCCAAGCTTCTATATTTCACAGCATCTATTAATTGCTCCATATTATATTCGCAAACCGATGGATCTATAAGAGTGCAAAAGTATGTTTCCTCTAACCTCGTTACTTCTATCGAATTAGTCCCGAAGAAGCGTAGCGATTAATCAAAATTAGAAGATCGGCATCGATTTAATACCGTGAAAGCAAGGAACATTGGCACGAAGTACGTCCTACTAATTTAATTACCAGGGAAATATTTCTCCTCGCCGATCGAATTACCCGCGATCGGTAGAGGTTTCCTGGGAGGAATTGAGATCGCGAAACAGCAACAGCCCCATAAATCGCAAGAACCGATCGTTTCGTTTATTTTAACCGTAAACTGTATTACCTCGCTGTGTAATTTCGGGACTACGCGAAACCGTTCGAGAAAGGTGTAAATATTCGCCGAGCATATTTTCTCCGTAACAATCTCCCGGGAATTTTTTTCTTCCGCTTCGCGATACTACGTTTTACCGCACAAATTCAATGCAGTTTCAGTTTTTCCCTTCTTTTCACTGCCCTCTGCATTCCTTACGGTTTTTTTCTTTTTTTTTCTCTACTCGTTTCCTCTTATTTGACCCCTCTATTATTTAATACGCGCGCAGAGGTATTCACAGTTATTAAGAGAGACGGAATAGAGGACAAAGGGATTACAAACGTGGGTCGATTTATTTTAATTTAAGATACGCGACGAACGTAACGCGCGGGGATTGAAAATGATCGCGAACGGTGCGCTGAAAACTTGTAAAAGGTCTAGTAAAAGATGGAATAACGTAATAGTTTATCGTATCACGATGCTACGGAATTTCACCGTAAATTAATTCTTTAATAATTGTCTACTATTTAACCCATTGGCTTACAATGACGAGTCACACTCGTGGCACGAATTATAGATAGATTCGTTAAAGACAACCTCTATTTTCAACACAGTATCACTTTAATTCTAGTTTTAGTTTCACTTGAGAAGATTAAGGATCACTTGATACTAATCGCGTGAAATATTTGAATATCTTGGTGAAATATGAGAACTGTGATGCGTTGATTGTAAATTTACGTAATTACAGTAGTCTAAAAATTGTAGGGCAAGGGGTTAATATCGAATGTAGTAATGGAAGTTACCCGTATAAATATCAATCTGTTACACGAAGTAACATGTTAATATAATGTAAAAACGCGTTTCTATTTAAATGAAATGTTTTCAAGTCAGTACGAAGGACCGTGGACTTTGTCGTACATTTTCAATTACGTAACAATGAATTTATTACATCGAACATATACAAAAGACGTTCATAAATAAAAGAGATCCGTTGAACAATATTACGACGATAAACTGGAACGATCCTTACGTTAACTACTTTTTTAAATAGTTAAATAAAGTTACTTAAAGCCGCGAACTTTAAAGTGGCGCTACGCGGTAAATATCTACCCTAACATTAAATAATATGGCGTGCCATAAATTAATTAGTAATTGCCTACGAAAGATGATTTTCCATTACTTTCGACAACGTTCGGCTCGAAACAAAAGACGTTGGAGGTCATGCGGCATACTTAGAAGTTGCTCGGCGTTGCCTCGGTGAAATCACGCCTTGGCTCTTAATTCTTCCCGTTTCAAGGCACGACGAGAAGAAGCGGTTAGAACGTTAGAAGATAACAGAGATAGAGAAAATTGTCCTCGATTTACGCCAGTCTCACGGAACACCTTACTTGTCGAGCACTGTATATAAGCTCCGTAAGCACGCGATACGTACGTATGTATACACTGTGTAAAAGCATAGCTGCTACGGGGACATTGTATTCCCAGGCGTTCGAAGATTTGATGATATCCGCTACGTTGTCGTTTCGTTCCTTATTAAACCACGCTGCCCCATTGACTGAAATTGCCTGTGTTTACAGGAAAAATGGAAATCTTTCCATTACGAGGGAGTTGAAATTTAAGCTCGACGCGGTCTTCGAGATTTTAGTCGGATTAATTCATTATCGCTCTCTCTCTCTCTCTCTTTGATAACATGGCGAAAATGTCTTACAATTAATTGTTTGTAAAGTTGTAAAGTTGTAAAGGGTTCTGGTATAGTAATTGGACTTTAAATCTACCAATATAGTAGTCTTCAATATAGTAATTGCACCTTAACTCTACCGATATAGTAATCTCCAATATAGTAATTGGACCTTAAGTCTACCAATATAATAATCTTCAGTATAGTAATTGCACCTTAAGTCTACCAATATAGTAATCTCCAATACAGTAACTGCATCTTAAATCTACCAATATAGTAATCTCCAATATAGTAATTGTAGCTTAAGTCTACCAATATAGTAATCTCCAATATAGTAATTGTAGTTGAAGTCTACCAATATAGTAATTGGACTTTAATTCTACCAATATAGTAATCTTCAGTATAGTAATTGCATCTTAAATCTACCAATATAATAATCTCCAATATAGTGATTGTAGCTCAAGTCTACTAATATAGTAATCTCCAATACAGTAATTGGACCTTAAGTCTACCAATATAATAATCTTCAGTATAGTAATTGCACCTTAAGTCTACCAATATAGTAATCTCCAATACAGTAATTGCATCTTAAATCTACCAATATAGTAATCTCCAATATAGTAATTGTAGCGTAAGTCTACCAATATAGTAATCTCCAATATAGTAATTGTAGCGTAAGTCTACCAATATAGTAATCTCCAATATAGTAATTGTAGTTGAAGTCTACCAATATAGTAATTGCACCTTAAATCTACCAATATAGTAATCACCAATACAGTAATTGCACCTTAAGTCTACCAATATAGTAATCTCCAATACAGTAACTGCATATTAAATCTACCAATATAGTAATCTCCAATATAGTAATCTCCAATACAGTAATTGCACCCTAAGTCTACCATAATAGTAATCGTTAATATAGTAATTGCACCTTAAATCTACCAATACAGTAATCTCCAATATAGTAATTGCACCTTAATTCTACCAATATAGTAATCTTCAGTATAGTAATTGCACCTTAAATCTACCAATAAAGTAATCTCCAATACAGTAATTACATCTTAAATCTACCTATATAGTAATTGGACCTTAAATCTACCAATATTAGTAACAACTATTTTATACTTGTCTTTAAACATAAAAGAATGAAACAAGAATCGTGGCAAGGTTAAATGAGGGTTAAATTCCACTGGAGAAAAATTGCAATTAACTATTAAATGCTTATGCTTACTTATCAAGAATATAGAAAGTTAATAGGACAAAACTAATAAAATATAGAATATTAGGAAATTATTCTAATGAAGTATTATACGTTATTCGATAACGATGTAACCATGACAAATAATAGAATCTTTCAGCATTAAATAAACATTCATCTTTAGCTGAAGGTAATAAATTCACCTTCAAATTTAATCTCGTTTCGAATTAAGTATAAATATTCTCATCATTTCTTCCTACCTCCTATTGTAGTGCACAGTTTTCGCAGACTACTTCTCCTAACAATACATTAGAGCACGGCGAACGTTGTTTATCACTTCGGTAAAGGTAGATATAATTTCAAGCTTTCATATTCGTTTCTTCGAATCGTCGTTTGCAACGAATTTCATTTGGCTTCCGATAAGTCCTCTTTGGACGATTAAAATTGTAATTCGAAGCAGTGTCGCGCGAAGGCGAGGCTTGGAATCCAATTAATCGCGTAGCACCTTAATTCCAGGGGACGTCGATTCGCAGAAATTCGACGCAAGGTCGATCGACAATTACTACTTTGACGTCCCGTTTAACAAAGCCTAAGACAATTAACGTTCACGGCTTAGGGGGGGGAGGGGGGACTGATTGGCAGCGATGCACAGGAAAATCCACTTGGAACGTATACACGTTTCCCCGGACATCCTGATCGATACACTTCTCGCCCTTCTCGCGCCAATTATTAACAAGCGTAATTAATTAATCTGGATCACGTGTTGACTTTAAAAATTATTCGTTTATTGTTCACTGCTCCGTATACTTGATTATCATTCGTTGAATAATCTCTTTCCTATCTCTGACTTCAAGCGAAGCGAATACGTAGTCCAATGTTTATTATGATTGTTTGTTTAGTAGTAAACGGACATCAGACCTTTTTGTACGGTGAACGTAAAACAGAAGAACGTAATAAAGTGAAGAGAAACGGTAGACGTGTTTAGAACGCTACGAATTAATATTGGCTACAAATCCACGCAATTTGATTGTTAAAAACATGTTAAAAAAGCCGGAGAAAAAGTGAACTCGACTATTTAAAGTTGAACGTGGATGACAGTGAGTCAGTAGATGCGATATCGTTTGCAGAGACATTAGAGTCATCGGGCAATAAGTTGGAACTAAACACCAGTTGATGTACGGTAAATTGTAAATAATGTAATTGTAACGAATAATGTAATCGTAATTTGGATATGTCTATCACGTTTAATTTACGAGTATATCCCGTAAATTAAATAAATAAAGCTAAAGTAAATTGTTGCACGCGAAATGATTGACTTTACGTAGCTTAAATTGTTCCACTCTCTAGATAATAACTTTAAGCAGGTCAACAATGCTCACAGCTTTACGAACTGAACTCACGGATAGGATTAAAATTGAAATTAATCGAAAGACACCTCGGTATCTTTATCGAAAGCAAACCATAATTTCTACTACGATTGTAATTCGTCGTAAGGTAAAAGGGGTTAAATAAGCATTTTGCATCCGTCCGATAAATTATTCCTCGTAACAATTCTCCGATACGATCGTCTCTATTCGCGAATCAACGAAATCAGCATTTCCTGGCAACATTGAAACAACAATTTGAACGCGAAACCGGGAAAGCGTCCGAAAAGCGTTCGTGTGCGGAACAAATTCGCGGCGAGTGAAGCGTCGAAAGCTCAAAGCGTGCAATTTAATTGGTCCCCGGGCAGGTTTTCAAGGGAGAACAGCTAATTGCATCAGGAAAACGTTTCTCAGTTCGTTAAGCTAACGACGTATCCCGCGCGAGTCGGGAGATGATGCGCGAGATTATGAAACGCGGTTGTTTCTAGATTATGACATCGAACGCCGCCGTCGCCGCCGCAGTCGCTGTGAGAGAGGCATCGAAAAATAAAGAAAGCCAAGCGCAGCCAGTGAACGTGTGCAACCTGACCAAGTGCACCGGTGCATTGCAACTAGACCGGTGTATAAATTATCAGGGTTTCTTAACCGTGCTCCGAATGCATCCTCTTATCACCGGGTCGAACACGATCTTTATACCGACACGCAACAACAAGGGGCCGTGAGAATTCATCCGACGAGATGAGAGAGAAATTTCGACGCGCGTTTCGTCGACGCATTTAACCATTTATACTCGAGTGTTATCGAAAATTGGTTCATTTTACGCGTTCGTTTATTTACTGGACGGGGTGAACTCAATTTCGTAGAAATAAGCTGTTTCGATTTTGAAATAAGTCTCAACGTTTAGAAGAAGATGAAGGGTGTAAGAATTTGGAATAAATGGGGGAGAGTAGAATTTAATTACGATATGGATATCGATACGAGACTCGATGAAAGTGACAGGTAATAATTGATTCTTTGTCAGATAGAAGAGTCGAAGTACAACGCATACTACAAAGAACTTGCAATAAAAAGAAAGGCCGGAATATCTGAAACAGAGAATGAAAATGAAAGAAAGGAGCATGATAGCAAGATTTAGATGTGGCAATGAAACCAGAGGAAGGCAATACTGGAGAGAAGAGGAAGAGAGAAAGTGTAGAATATGCAAAGAGGAAGAAGAGACAATATGGCATGTGATTGAAAAATGCGAGGCCACGAGAGGAAATATGAGAGTGGAAGAAGTTTTGAGAGGGACAGGAGACGGGCTGGAGGCGATGAAGAAGATTCAGCGGGAAAGGAAAAGGAAAACCGAAGAAGAGGAAAACGTGCATGTTGATAGGAAGCTGCCAGAGAGGGGGAGAGGGGAAGGTAAAAAAAAAAAGAAAAAAAAACAAGGAAAATAAAGAAGAAGCAGAAACACAAAACAATACCAAAGAAAAGCAATATAGAGTACAGAATTACAAGAGCATATAAAGTACATAAACTAGTTAATAAGATGTAAATATTAATAACTAAGGATAAAGTAGGAATAAGTTATAGAAATAGAAATAGAAATAAGAAAACGTATGTAAGCATTGTAAACAAGAAGTCATCCTAAGCCGTATAGGCAGGGATTAAATAAAATAATAATAAATAATAATAATTGATTCTTTGTCACCTTGTTAATAACAGGGACCTTGTTATTAGTAATCTAGCCACGATTAACCCTTCGAGGACGAGGACTAACAATATTTAAAGAAGAATTTCGGTTTAGAATTCCAAGCCATCAAATTCCCAAAATTTAGTAGCGTTTATTAACAATATTAATTGAAATTTTTCGCTTTAAAAATCGACGTGCGCCCAGAAAATCAAAAAAAGATTAGGCAGCTATTTGCAGACATCCGTTTGCAAAGGGTTAATAAGACAGTTATTGGCTGGTAGCCGTAGGGAGAAAAAATTCCAGTCGCAGACGGGCAGAAATAATAATAATTTGTTAAGAACGCAACAGCAAAGATAAGTAAGACAGTTTTTATGAATACGTTGATTGGTCGGAAAATAATTTTCGCTGAGTAACCGACGAGATCCTGTGTTACTTTTGGAAGCAGATGTCTTATAGGATTCCTTTTCATGGAACGCATTTAGTTTTTGTCACGGAGAAATGCGATGGTCTGTGGACAGTTATAAACGATCGATAATAGAACGAAGGACCCTCTTCGGAGGAGCAGAATATGAGAAAATCGGTTACTCGAACTACACAAGAATCGTCGTAAAGTTAAACGAACGAAAGAAATAACAATGAACGTTATTTCTTAGCACGATTAGCGTTGAAAAGTCTAAAGCATTCGAGCGAAGAACAATTGCCAAACGCTCTTAGCTCTAAAATCTGAAAAGCTTTCCAACTTCAACCTTCATTCCATTCGCATCTCGTTGTCGGGACTTAGCACTCGGCTTTCCGCGACTTTTCCCTTCTTTGCAACGAGAGCCCATCGATCATAATAACAGGTCAAAGAGTCTGAGTTACTATCTCGTGTATAATCCACGCGTACCGTCGCTCAAAGTAACACTTCAACACTTACATTGTCGTGCTTTGAGAGGCGACTCGTATGCGGGTGAACTTCGAAACGTTTCGATTTCCAAGCTTTTATATTTCTAAGCATTCGAATTTCCAAGCTTAGGGATTTCCAAATATTTCGATTTTCAAGCTTTTATATTACTAAGCATTCGAATTTCAAAGCTTGTAGATTTCCAAGCTTTCGGATTCTCAAGCGTTCGAGTTTTCAAGGCTTTAGAATTCTAAGCATTGAAATTTCCAAGCTTATGGATTTCCAAACGTTTGGATTTCCCAGCTTTTATACTTCTAAGCATTCGAATTTCCAAGCTTGGGGATTTGTAAGCTTTTGGATTCTCAAGCGTTCGAGTTTACAAGGCTTTAGAATCTTAAGCATTCAAATTTCTGAGCTTTTGGATTTCCCAGTTTTATATTTCTAAGCATTCGAAATTCCAAGCTTATGGATTTCCAAACGTTTGGATTTCCCAGCTTTTATATTTCTAAGCATTCGAATTTCCAAGCTTATGGATTTCGAAACGTTTGGACTTCCCAGCTTTTATATTTCTGAGCATTCGAATTTCAAAGCTTAGGGATTTGTAAGCTTTTGGATTCTCAAGCGTTCGAATTTCCAAGGCTTTAGAATCCTAAACGTTCCAATTTTCAAGCATATGGATTTCCAAACTTATGGATTTCCCAGCTTTTATATTTCTAAGCATATGAATTTCCAAGCTTGTGGATTTCCTAGGTTTTCGGTTCTTAAGCGTTCGAGTTTCCAAGGTTTTAGAATCCTAAGCATTCGAATTTCTAAGCTTTTGGATTTCCAAACGTTTGGATTTCCCAGCTTTTATATTTCTAAGCATTCGAATTTCAAAGCTTATGGATTTCCATACGTTTGGATTTCCCAGCTTTTATATTTCTAAGCATTCGAATTTCCAAGCTTGGGGATTTGTAAGCTTTTGGATTCTCAAGCGTTCGAGTTTCCAAAGCTTTAGAATCCTAAGCATTAAAATTTCCAAGCTTATGAATTTCCAAACTTATGGATTTCCAAGCTTTTATATTTCTAAGCATTCGAATTTCCAAGCTTGGGAATTTGTAAGCTTTTGGATTCTCAAGCGTTCGAATTTCCAAGGCTTTAGAATCCTAAACGTTCCAATTTTCAAGCATATGGATTTCCAAAATTATGGATTTCCCAGCTTTTATATTTCTAAGCATATGAATTTCCAAGCTTTTCGGTTCTTAAACGTTCGAGTTTCCAAGGCTTTAGAATCCTAAGCATTCGAATTTCTAAGCTTTTGGATTTCCAAGCGTTTGGATTTCACAGATTTATATTTCTAAGCGTTCAAATTTCCAAGCTTACGGATTTCCAAACGTTTGGGTTTCCCAGCTTTTATATTTCTAAGCATTAGAATTTCCAAGCATATGGATTTCCAAACGTTTGGATTTCCCAGATTTATATTTCTAAGCATTCGAATTTCCAAGCTTGTGGATTCCCAAGCTATTGGATTGTCAAGCGTTCGAGTTTCCAAGGCTTTAGAAATCTAAGCATTGAAATTTCCAAACTTATGGATTTCCCAGCTTTTATATTTCTAAGCATTCGAATTCCTAAGCTTTTGGGTATCCAAGCGTTTAGATTCATAAGTAATTGAATTCCAAAGCGTTTAAGTTTCCAAGCCTTTACAATTCTAAGGATTCAAATTTCCAAGAGTTTGGACTACTTAAAAGCTTAGTAGCTTTTCTATCGTTCGATATTATTGCATATTATTGAATAGTGTTGACTAGCCTAGAATACTATCGGCTACTATTGGATATTGTTGGCTACTATAGGCTTACTATTGCGTACTACTCAATACTATTAAATATTATTCGATCGCTGAACTTTTTCAATTCCCAAGGGTTCGAATTTCCAAGCATTTAAACTCCCAAAGCCATTACCTTTCCAAACTTTCCACTGTCAAACTTTCGTACTAACGTCAACATCTATCAACTTCTGAACTCGTTCTACTACGATAATAATAATCGGTACGGTAACTGTCCGAGTTTTACTTTGCGCCTCTGTACTCGCCACACAGCAAACGTCCGAGTTATACTTCGAGCCGTTGCATACCGTACAACCGCACCCTTGTACTCGTCCGAATCGTCGCGTATTCGCCTTGCCAGTTCCTCGTATCGTTCGCGCGTTCATCGTGCGGTTCGTAGCCGTTTCACCAGCAACACCGCGTGTATCGCGAAGTCACTGAATGGCGGAGGTGGCAGATATCGACCTGGCTGGTGTCTAGACTAGACCTTAGCCAGGACGTACCGGCAACCGTACCGTGTTACCGGTGACAGTACCGTTACGAAAGTGACTTTTTTTTTCTCTTTTTTCGTCCCCGATACGCAGGCACACTCGATGATCGAGAGAAACACACACGATCGTTTCTTTCTTTCTTTGCGAAAGTCGATCGTGTCTCATTTCGAACGGCGGCGCGTCGAATCGAATCGCACGGGGGATCGCGTAAAGAGGCCTCGTATTAGTAGGCAACGATCACGTGTGTGTTCGTTGTTTCTTGCTTTTTTTTCTACGCGTCAAGATGGAATAGATTCGGGAAATAGAAATTCTGGTAGACAATCGGCGGGACGATCGGTAGGCAGAGTCGAGGAAGCAAAGACAGAGAGAGGTAATAGAATTCTAGGCGAATAATGCTAATGGATGGCGTGAAAGGGGTATGCAAATTGTGTAGGGAGTGAATTATGGTGTCTCGATGTTGGGTATCGGGAATACGAAACAGGGGAAAGGTAATAAGCAATATTCCGGGGGAGATTTTTCGGGAACGATGGTTTATAATATCAATGAAATTGTTCGCTATTTTTACCAAGACGATCGAACGATCGCCTTTAAAATTCGAATTTTGGTTATTTTAAAATACTCACCAAAAGTCTGAAAATTTCCGAAATGTTTCTCACCTCGATTAATTAATTTGGTTGGTAAGAAGAAGAAGAAAGCTCATAATGCGTATAAAAATTCCAACCAATATCGCGACTATTTAATCTTCTCTGCATTAGGAATCGAATGCAAGACTTTACGCGAATTTCCAAATTATTGGAAAGCTAATTCTTGCTGTAGTATTTGATATTTGTTCTTAATTAACATGTGAAGTCATCTATACGTAACGTCTTCCGTTTAGAACTTGTATACTTAAGAATTGTACACTAATTGGTTAATCCCGTAAACTTATTAATTAATGAATAAATAAATAAATTTTGTTTATAGTTATTATATCGTTATTCATATCGTAAAAAAAGGGCGATAAATACGATTAACTTTTTAGCGATAAATAGTTTTGGAAAATCTGCGAATCTTCGAATTTAATTTGCAAATGACATTTGTATCGATTTTTTAATATCAGTATCGTCATTTTCGTTTATCCTTACGAGGAATTTAGATTTATACTTGTTTAATACGTCGAAGTAATTGTTCGTCGCTTCAATAGATTTGAATTTGTATTCTGTGTATTTAACGCGTACGTAAAATTGGCTGGGCGTGCGTGGTCTCATTATTAAAAGGATTCATTTCAATAAAGTAACAAAATTCGCATTGATGTACACGAATGAAACACAAATCTACATTTCTTTATACTTACACTTCAATATCTTCTTAGTTATCGTTTCGTATAAAATCGGTAACAGATTCGTAACAAATTTTTAATCAACCTTTTTCTCAATCCCCGCGCTATAATATTGATAACAATTTCAGAAATGCGCGGTTCGTATTTCCAACTTAAATTACCTGTAGAATAAATAAACCCAGCGTTGAAAAATCTGCTTGCGTCTCTTTAATACCAAATGACTACTTTATTAACAAAATTTAATGATACTTCTTTCGTACCACGCGAATAAAACTCCGTCGATCAAATTCCTTGATATTTTGTAAAATAAAGCGTTATAAACCCTTCGTGTGATATAAATATTCGTACTCACATTGGCGATGAAACGATGTGAAAAAAAGGGATCCGTAAAACGCGACATTAATTGCTTACCTGAAACAGAGAGAAGACAAATATTAATCGAAGATATATTAACCCCTTGGCTTACAATGACGAGTCACACTCGTGGCATCAATTGTAGATACATTCGTTACAGATAACTTATATTTCTAATATGGTGTCATTTTTATCCTGTCTTTGGTATCACTCCAGATGATTAACCCTTTGCGGACGAGCGTCGACAAATAGTCGCCTAATCATTTTTTGGCTTTCCGAAGCCATGTCGACTATTAAAGCACAAAACTTAATGCAATGAATACTTAACGTAATAATAAGCATTTGAAATCGTTGGAAATGAAATGGTTTCGAACTGAAAAGCGTGAAAACTCAAAGTCGTGGAATTCAAAACTAAAGTACTCTCACAAGTGTTACTACTTCTCGTCCGCAAAGAGTTAATAATCACTAGATACAAATTATGTAGAACGTTTAGATGTTTCGAATAAATATAAGAATTATGGTCTGTTAATGATAACTTACGTAAGTATAGTAGTTAAAAATTTGTAAGGCAAGGGATTATTAATGGTATATCGAAACAGAAGAAAATCGAATCTCACCGTCGAGCGATATTCGAAATTATTACACATAACGATTAATTATTCCCGCGTTTGAATTGAACTTCGTAAATGATGGAATTCCGAACGATCGGGGAACGGAAGAAAATTTTATTCAATTATAAACGCATTATAGCGCCGGTGGGCGAGATACGTACGTACGTATATAGCCTGGGAACTTTCCGAGTAATTTGCTTCCCACTTTCGATATAACGAACCTGTCGATAGCAGAGCCACGAAATAACCGCGAGGCGAAACTAGGTGAAAAAGGAATTACTAGGACGACTTATTCAATGGATCAGCGGGTTGAATTTACACGCGAACCTTCTTCTCGCAATCGTGCCTTCGTAAATGAAAATAAAATCGACGCGAAAGTTTTGAAGAGAAACGATCCGCGGTATTAATTTAGCGAGAAGGGGGGGGGGGGGACATTTTCGTCTAATTTATTCGGGTGCCGTTAAACGTGTCAGGAACAGCGGCGTTAAATAACCTCGGAAATTTCGTCCCAGCGAAGATCAAGACCAGCGAAAAGTCGAGAGATGTTTGTATTAAAATAACGCGTTGGAAAATTGTTGCAAAAGAGTTAGCCGATAAGTATCGGAAAACTGAACGTTATTGGATCGAAACGGGTGAAAGTTTTCGTTTCTACGACTTGAATTAACCCTTTGATGTGGAACGACGAGTCACACTCGTGGCATTCGACGAAAACGCGTAATATTCACGATGAAATTCAACTTGAGCTTTAATTTGCACTTTGCGTTACAAGAATTGAGATTATTAAACAAATATTGATACGAAGCAAGGAATCAGCTACTGTTAGCATACGTTGAAAATAAAATAATCGCAGGGCAACGGGTTGATTATAAATATTAATTAAAAATATGTGGCACGTAAATTGTAACATTTTAGCCAATGAATTGTAACAACTTCTGTTACTTTACATACTTATGATAAACACTTATATCATATATTATTATTTAACCCGAACGATCTTTGGTTCATTTCCAAACCCAATTACGTTTTCACTTTTCCACAAGATTTCCTAACGTAGGAACAAATACAAAAAAAATTCTATTAGCGTCTTCGGTATTAAAGTTCGATGTCTATCGAAGAATTCAAGAAAAAAGGAGCAAAATTCCATCGATAATTCCCCGATTGATTTAAACGATGCCGCGGTAACGAATTCCATATCGTCGAACAATCATACTTCGACAACATTCCAGCGCTGCTGTGTCTGGCGACGTTCTACGCGTGGCTTTGCACGAGAGAACACCTCGGTCCTTCTCTTCGTCGAGAACAATCCTAACAGAAGCTGAAAGAAGCTCGATCGATAAGCCAGCGATATGAACAATCTCTAGGAGCAAATTTTCCTTTCAGATACGGCCACGTCGTGGTGGTGGTGAAAGCGACAGTGGTCTCGATCTCGTATATTCTGCATACGCGGCTATACATCCAGTAGAGAATCAACCCTCGCGACCAGCCCTCCGATCAACGAGAAAAAGAGAAAGAGAATGGAGGAGGGAGAGAAGAGGCACGGCAAAAGGTGAAAAGGAATCCAATCGATAAGTGGCGCGCACGAAAAAGACGCTTTCATCGAAGTTAACGTGTTGAATACCGGCATGGGGGTCACCGATGCTCGCAACTTGACGTTGCCAGTGACGCCATGGGGGTCGTCGTCGATGACTCGTCACGCTGCAATTAACCCTTTCGCTTTTCATGACGTCCTTAACGCGTCACGATGTTTCTTTTTATTTTTAATTCAACGTACTCGCGTATAGTATCGCCCGCGTGTCAATCGGTAATTCGTTATTTTTTTTTTTTTAACACTTCGACTACTGGCGACTAAAATCATTTTTGTCGTGTCTCTTATTAACCCTTCGTCGAGTGTTATGGACGTATATATATATATATATATACGTCTAGATAATTTGTACTTCAGTTAATATCGTTGACAGATGTGAAAATTGGCAGGGATTAAAAGGAGCATATATATTTAACGTATTTTTGTAATTATTATAGCTACGACGGTATACGAGATTTTATTAGTTTCTCATGGCGATTTTACGTAGCTCAAAATGCTCTACTTATTAATCGATTAAAAGTGCGTGTCTAGTTTGCGTAGAATGGTTTGAAAACGTTGACGAGTATTAGATCGAAGTCAAATGTTTCGTTTATCATTGTTAGCCGTTCTTTTTAAACGACTCGTAAGATTTGTTATTATATGATAAGGGATTAATAAATTATAAATTGCAGAAGACTACTTTGATTTAATTATTAGGTGTGCCAATAGGTAAATGGATCGAAAAATTGGTCTTCGTCAAAACATGAAGCATTCGTTCGAACAGGAATCTAAAACTAGCTTGAACAATGTTGCAAAACATTACAGAATAACAGCAACTATATTCAAGATAGGGTAGGTGTTTCCTTAATCTTCTATGACGTGAAAATCGAGTTTAACGAAGCAAGTGTACTGGTGCATCTGATATAAATGAAATTCACTTGTAATCCGAAAGGAAAGCAACGCAGTATTCTAAATGAAATTCTTCTTGCCTTATGATTCCTCTATTAATTATTCATGGCTAGATTATCTACGAATTTAATACTGTGAGAAATGCAAAGCTCCGTAATATTACTACAATATTACTACAATATTATTAACCTCCTATACTGAAATAATAGTTAACCCCTTGGCTTACAATGGCGAGTTATACTCGTTCTACGAATTATTTCACACACTCAACGAAGACCAACGAAGACAACGAAGACCAACAAAGACAACGAAGACCGAACGTCCATTATTAAGGATGAAATTTACTCCGAACCCTAATTTTAACTCCGTATTACAAGGTTGAATATTATTAAACGAAAAATTGTCCGCGACATTCGAACGATTCATTCGCATCGCGATATAAAAATAGTGATTAGCTAACTGTTTGCATAAGCGGATAATAAAATAATCAAAGGAGTAAAGGCAAGGGAATAAAGTGAACATTGAACTGTAGTTTGGATCACGGATTCATCGCGAGCGTGACTCGTCGTTAAGGCAAATGGTTAATGAATAAAGCTGATCCATCATCCTGAAATTTGCCGTAGAAAATTCGCAATCGCTTTAATAAACGGCCGATGTCTGCCCACACTCTGACCTTCCCGAGGGAGAAAAAATGCCCAACGACCAGCAAATTTCCACGGGAGAATTTTCCATGGCAGGAAGACCGGATATAACGACGTATTACGACCCACGCAACCCCCGATATATATCGTCCCCACAGGGATACCTTAGCCGACGACGGTGAGAAGGCCGATTCCTGCGGATGCAGATGGCTAGCACGTGCTTTGCCTCTGATATTAGGACTTTCGAATCCTCCTTCTTACACCCCATGTTCTCCCTTTGCCGAAAAGCCGACCAACACCCACAAGATTTGTGGGGCAAAGGTATTTCATCTTCGTATTATTTTATTATCCTAACATATTTAATTGAATATTGAATATAACAAGCTTGTAACATAATGCGAAGAAGACGCTAAACCATGCGCTTTCGCATCGCATTCACTCCTGGTTACTTTATTAAACACTCCAACCTCAAAAGACTGCATTCTTACCAACCTGAATCTCACAACATTCTTACCAACTTAACCCCTAGCGTAAAAGCAACTTTAAGTTTAACAAGATTATTGTATTTCCCCCTTTATTTTGTTATTTATCGCGAGATTGCTTGCTGAGGACTAAGAGTGCAGTCACGCATTGTCTATTAAGTTTTTATCTATAGCCAACGACGTAGTTTCAAACATAGAAATGACAGATTTAGGAATAGGATAAGCTGAGAAGTTATCGCTTCCTTCATCGACTTAAGTCTGCAATTGGTACCACCGTGATTCATTGAATTGTAAATCGCAACACGACTCGACACATTCGGTATTAAGTATCAACATCGATAGCTTTCACTTGTGCAGTAACTAAAATAAAAAAAAAAGAGAGAAATGACTGATTTAACCCTTTTGCGTTCCGAAACATTTTTATTAGTACGATCTAGTAGTTTTATGGCTTTTGTGAGAATATAAAGTATACTATGCGTTCAGGAAAAAAGAGAAGTTGTTCTTTCTTTGCTTTGTCCCGAATGAAATGAGAATTGAACTGGCGTGAATGAATGCAAATTTCAAATCTCGATTTTTGAGGAAATTTATGCGTGTCTCTATAGCAACGGCAACGAATAGCAAAGGGTTAATAGCACACTGTATCCGTGCAATAAGTAAATTAGTTTACAGGTAATTTGCAAACATTATTACGTATTTCATTTCCTTTTCGTTGACATGAATGTAAATATTTACTAATGTTAATACGTTTTGGTATGAACTACCTACGGTCACGTTGTATTGTCAATCATCTTAATTCTTGTTAAACGTATCGCTTCAAAATGGTAGAAGTTAATCGTTTGAACTTGATACTTGAAAAATTAATAACAACTTGGCTACGATGATCCTTTCACTGTAATCTCATCGCTATTGACTGCATTTCAAAGCGGGGCTCTTTGAAAATTCATTTGTTGGAGGATGTTATAAAAGGAAATGTTAATACGAGCATTTTATAGATTCGTATGGAAGATCTTATCGTTGATCAGAAGCGTGCATCGAGTATTTGCGTAATTCGGTATAGTAACGTATAAATACGTGTATAAACGCGTATTGGTTCAATTTCCAAGCAATTTCACGGTACAAATTAGCATCGCGGGCGTAACGCGTTACCATCGAAATAAATATCCGACGCGCAACGTATCTTTAAAAGGAAGGGGGAATAAAATTACTTGGATGCAATTAGAAGAGAAAGTAATGAGCGACAACGAACGAAACGGTGAAATTGAAAACCCGAAGAAACGGAAACTGATAGAATTGTATGAAAGTCGAGCGACTATTGGCTTCCCCCGACTTTAACCTTACGAACAGAAGTTCGTCGATAAAGTTAATAACTCTTTAAACTTGAACACTTTCTCAGCTCAGGAATCGCAACGAAGATTAAAAAAATTTAAATTCGTGAATTTGACTTTCGAGAGATTCGAATACTTTGTGTATAGAATACAGATACAAATATTTATATAGATATTTATATTTAAAAGAAGCAGGGCTATAAATATTTGCATATTTCGGTTAATTAATTATGGCGGACTAAGAATTGGTATAAATTATAGTAAAATTAGTGTCGCGTTACAGGAAACGAATACGTATAATTTTACCAAACACGTGTTGAATTTTCCAGCATGTGAATAAAATCTTAAACTTATCTCTATTAAATTTACAGCTGTTCATTGTGCGATAATAATAGAATCGAATTAATTCGTAAACTTTATTATAAGGGATACTTTCCATCGTCTTCGATAGACGTTTTTCTAGGCAAACAAACTATTCCCTCTTTTCTAAACATCCACCAGTTCCATAAAAATCGCAAACCGTATTTATAATCGCACACGCTACTTAACTATAATTCCAGATAATCATGCCTACATTAACCCTTCGTCCTACGATTATTTTATTACCTACGAACGTCAGCATTAGTCGGCCACTGTTTTCATACCGTCTCGCGTACAAATCACTCGGATATCATCAACAATATTTCTTCAGCAACCTTCGATCTTACAACGCAACGCGAAAATTAGTATTCGAGTTAAATCTCAACTTCGATACTACGCACTTTTGTCGAACGTTTCGTAGAGCAAGGGGTTAATCAATGGTTCCATCGTAATAAAATTATCAACTGTACTTGAGATCTAGAACAAGGATATCATACATATAAACACTTCTGTAATGTTAATCCTGCTAATAAACTCATAAGGGGTAACATAAAAAAAGAAGAAACTTTGCAGCTACAATATTCGTCGAATAATTTCTTCGAAATTCGATGTATCGATTTAGTAAAGAAAATAGATTTGCAAAAGCTTCCCAACAACAGCAGCAGCAAAATAATGAAAAAGGGAGGAGAGGGGGAGAGAGAAAAAGCCTACACTCGAGGCCAATAAATCGCGAACTTTCCGAGCAACGCGTCTCTCTGCCACTCTCGTCTCACGCATTGAATTTCAAAATTGAGAGACTTCGAGGGGGTCTCGAGTAGCCGTGGAACACGCGGCGACTACACGCCGGTCCAAGAATGTTTTTTTTTTCCTTTTTCCCTTTCTCTTTTTTTCTTTTATTGAGAGAGAAGCCGAAGGCAAAAGCGACGTCGTGAAAAGCGGCTTTGTGAGACCGTCTCGGCTAGAGGGGTTCCGAGTTTTCTAAAGCCACTCGACGAGCACTCGATGCTGCCACGGCTATGCCAAGGAGAGCGTTCCAACATCAGCTCCGCACACCTTTCCCTTTTCCCCTCGTCGCAAAACCTTTAATGTTGACCTTAACGCGTGTGTTTGCTAATGGAAGAATATTCTGCTGAATCGGAAATGCAAATGAGACGGACGGAGAAGATCGGCGACTGATGGAAGATTCTGAAGAGTGGGGATGTTTAAATTGGGGATGGATTTGAGGGTTGTTTCGCGGAATAGGTTTACCCGGAGACGCCTATGGTTAGGTTCGTAAATTATGTAACCACTGAGACGCAGTTTTCTACCTTATCGTGGCAAGGTTAGAGCTTTAATAACGATCGTTGGTTATATCCTTGCTTCTCTTTACCGACTGCACAGCAGCTGTTTCTGGTCTTTCCCAATAGGAAACGGAATTTGCTAGTGGCTAGGGGACACGTTCGAGGGGTTGAGTGGAAGAGTGGTGGTAAACTAGGAAGTAGTAATAATCGTTATAAGTGAATCGGTTGCTGATGGTTTAATAATACCGTTGACTAAGGACAGGATAGACCACTTATCCAATGTTTTTCTTTTTCATCCTCACGAGCCCCAAATCCGTTTTCATTTTTACCTTTTCCATTGTCTAAAACGTATAACCTTTGCGTTTGCTCTTACATTTTGTATATTAAAATGCTTTAGAAGTGTTTACATTTTTTGTCGAATAATAAAACGAAAGATATTCTTCCGAAAAGTTTGAATTTTTAGGTCATCGGTATTTCAAAGCACGTGACACGAAGTCCCATAAGATGATCGGTTTATCCTGTACCTCGCCTCTGATAATACACCAGTATAACTATATAATAATTGCACGGTAAATTACCTTTAAAAGAAGTAGATTCATAGAGAGTCAACCGAAGCGTTTCTTTTATCTTTTACGCGGTAAGAATGATTAGAAAATGCGTGAATTTATATATATTTATATAGGTCTTATCCCGAAGCGATCTCTTTATCCTTTCAAAGCAAACGCAAACATAGAATTCTCTTTACTCGTTAAACTGTGCACGAATGCCATAATTGTTCGTAATATGTAATAATACGTACAGGTGAATATCCTACAACGTGGTTGGAAAAATGCGGAACGTTTCCTACGACGCGGTACTTTTGCAACGCGGTTTAGGAAATGTGGAACGTTTCCTACAATGCCACAATTCTATAGTGTATTTATATATAATTGTAAAAAATATTATATTCTATAGTGTAGGAGGTATACCTGTACTATGTAAGTAATAAACAACGATATAAAAGTATATATACAATCCACAACATAAAATAGAATATATACACTTCCACAATATTACGTAATTCAAGTTTCAATTTTTCTATTCAACTTAAAAGTTCGTCATCGATACCAAATAACGCATCTCGATTTAACGTAAAGCTGCGTCATCCGATGCAAAAGGTGATAATCCAAAGTCACCCCTAATTTTTCCAATTATTCGTTAACCAAATCAACGTTATAGTAATGGGAAGAATAAATTGTTCGCGCATTGAAAGGAATCGCGAACGATATAAGGTGTGACGATCGGTGAAAACTCGAAATTCAACGTCCTGCTGTTGTCTTTGGTAGAGCGATGGATCGCCAAAGGCGAGGGATCGTGTTTTGCACGCGAACTCGGTTTGTAATCTAACTCGGCGAGGTTTCCTCGTTCGGGAGGTATATCGAGCTCGGAATGTCAGCCTTGGACGCCGAACGGTGAAACTGAAACTAGAACTGGAACTGGAACTTGAACTGGCACCGGGGCGGTCGCTGGGGAGCTACGAGGGTTTCGGTGTATGTCCCACTCCTTCCGATTTCACTCGCGTCCCTCGTCCCGGAAATGACGATCGAAATCGATTCGCGAAACCGCTTTTACCACCCCCTCGACTACCCGCGGAAACATGATCGAGTGGCTCACTACTACAGAAACGCGGACACGCTTCGTCGCTAAATCTTGTTACTTTCTGGCCAGAAGTATCAGTGGCGAATCAAGGTGAGGCGATGGGGAATATACGAATATATCGCAGCGAACGCTAAAGTCACGTTGCTAAAAACTGCCGCGTTACGCGAAATCGCGTTACACGGAGCTGCGTGGATTGCTAAGGAGAAGAAACTAAGAAATAAATAGCGGATTTTCGTGCAAATTCGTATCTTTAGAAGCGCAATTAAAGGAATGGAGCTTTGTTTCGAGTTCCAAATGTAACACCGCGTGCTTTACTTCGATCATTTTGTTTATTTTCGTACGCGATTGTACGTACGATATTCCGTGCCCTTTTTGCTCTACTAAATTTCTCATAAATGTCTACAAATCCTCAGCCTACCAATAAGACTACTATTTTATCCCTCAATTATTTAATCGCGTTACACGGGGTTGCATGGATTGCTAAGGAGAAGGAACTAAGAAATGGACAGCGGATTTTCATGAAAATTCGTATCTTTAGAAGTGCAATTAAAGAAATGGAGCTTTGGTTCGAGTTCCAAATGTAACACCGCGTACTTTACTTCGATCATCTTGTTTATTTTCGTACGCGATTGTACGTACGATATTCCGTGCCCTTTTTGCTCTACTAAATTTCTCATAAATGTTTACAAATCCTCAGCCTATCAATAAGACCACTATTTTATCCCTCAATTATTTAATCGCGTTGCAAAAGTAGTGTTTTAGGGGGTTGATTGTGTATCAATAGTTTGCGGATCTTTCTTCGTTTATGGCAAATTTGAAAGTGTAAAAAGGTGCGGAATACGGTGGAATCTGTTTCTTATAATGCACGTTTCGATAAGTATAACCGACTGCTAACATTACGCGAATGATATACAATGTTCATTCAGGTTAAGATGTTTTAGAAGCGCGTAAGAATGGTCTCGTTCGATCGATCGCGTTAAATCAGCGATCGCACCGGACCACGTCCAATAAGAACGTTACAAAAGGATTTCTGCTATGTCAATGTTAACAGGAGTTGGAACCGCAGGCTCTGTGGTCCGATTCCAACGATCCTGTTTGCGGTAAATGCCGTTGCAGTCGCAGTTCAGAAGAGGTTGTTGCAGGCAGAGAGATATGCAGCGCAGGCCACGGCAAACGCAATAAGTCGCCGGCTACTTTCTAGCCCGCGGCCTGCCGCTGCTACGGAACACCAATCCGTTCATTCTCAGCCACCTCGGCCATTGGGAAACTTTCCTTCTGCACAGGTACACCGTGTTTCCACGATCATAGGATCCGTGGTGTCCTCTGCGCACGTCATTGCCTTTACCGTGATCCTTTTAATCGCCAAGCTTTTAACCCTTTGCGGACGAGTGTCAACAAATAGCCGCCTAATCATTTTTTAGGTTTTGTGGACGCACGTTGATTTTAAAGCAGAAGATTTCAATTAATATCGTTAATAAGCGCTCTTCGGAGTTTTGGGAATGTAACGGTCTGGAATTCAAAAGCTTGGAAAATGAAAGGCCTGGAATTAAAAATCAAAATACTCTCTTAAGTGTTACTATTCATCGTCCGCAAAGGGTTAACCATTCGTCGTACAATAACGAGTCTCACTCGTTCTATACGTACGAATTATTTATTTATTTAATATATATAATACACGGGATAGGTTCCAATAGGTTCCAATTCTGCAAAATGATAGCAGCCGAAATCGGTACAGACAGATAGGAAGCTTGAGATTAAGTATTGTAAATTTGTATCACACCTTAGAACTACTAAAACTATTAACATGAAAATCTACATGGAAGAAGTAAGAATTTGAGGTGTTAGATGATCTATGGATCGGGTTAGCGTTTGAGAAATTTATAGCGATGAGGAAGAAAAGGTTAAGAGAATCTAAGAGGCATCTAAAAATTTACTTGACAAAATAGCTCATCGGGGCAATTTCGATGACCGTGAATAAGTTTGCGAAACTCTCTCCTTAATGCTAAAGCTTGCATGTTAATTATGCCAAAGATTCGATAAAAACGTCTACTATTAGGGATAACGTTTAATTTGAACTCCAATTTCAGCTTTGCGTTACGAGATTAAAGATAAAATTCCATATCAATACACGTAATCAAATATATATATATATATAATACTCGTATAGTACTCGTCAAAGGGTTAAAATAGTTCTAGAGTGCAAAGGGTTAAAGCTTGAAAATTCGATGGAGTGAAAATTACAAACTATTTAATCTCTAATATATCAAAATCTATTTAAAGACTGTCTGGTAAAAGTAATGTCTCATTTAGCTCGCATAGAAAATTGCAATCATACTTTATTACGCCTTCTTTAATATGCTTATCTGAAACTGTGCTCCACATTCCTGAACGTAACTAGATTTCTTTAACACCATTTAACAGTATCGTACAGTATCCGATAAAATAGTAAAGACTTTAAAAAAAAAAAACTAATTGCAATCTGCTCCATATTCTTTGTACAACGATTATTCGTTATCGTTACAATAATATTATTGAATAATTGAATAAGAAAAGAATTACCATGTCAAAGTTGTGTTACACTTCTATACATTGCTATACCGTTTATAATCAAACGTTTACGTTAATTATTATTCACAAGCGTACTATTAATCTCCAGTTACAAATACGAATGGTACAACAACACACGGCAGTGAGTATTAATAAATGCGCTTTCTATGCAACGCTAACATTCTTGGCTATTCTCGACACGTAGGGAAATTGTTCGAGTGGGTAATGCTCTAATTACTTTAATCATTTCAATTACAATATGCACATCCATGCTACGTAAAACGCCTCTGAAACGTATTCGTGGTAACACAATGAAACTCGTTACAACGATAAGCCTTCGTTTAACGTTTATTTACGGTAGAAGATAAAATTTTAATTAAAGAAACGATTAAAAAGAAGACGGTGACGAAAATAATATCTAGAAGCTAAGTATAGGGTAAAAATAAAGATGTAAACGATTCGTAAAAGGATTCTAGTGGGCGGGTAAAGGGTTAACCCCTTGCCCTACAATAACGAGTCACACTCGTTCTACGAATTATACCACAGATTCACCAAAAACGTCTATTGTTCCGAATGAAATTTAATTTCAACTCTAATGTTAGTTTTGTATTACAAGCTCGGATGTTATTAAACAAGGATTACCTGTAATATTCAAATGATTTCTACGCGACGTGATATAAAAATAGTAGTCAACTAACGCTAACCTAACTACCTAATAAAATAATCGTAGGACACAAGGGGTTAACGCAACCCTTATGTGACTTTGTACACGAGTCATCGCCAGACAACGAAGAAGTACAAAATAGTTCGCGTGGGAATTGGAAAAGGAGTTCAAGGGCCCTTAAAAAAAAATGGAACACGAGCGAATGTCATTTCCGGTTCTGGGAACTTGACACACATTCTGCCAACCCACAAGAAGATTTCGCGAATCTATCGAAGATCGATTTCGCAATGCGTCGCCTCTTCGAGTCATTTCGAAACGTTTACGCGTCAGTAATTTAACCTTTTCGGACTCGATACGTTGCATATATACGGTGAGTCATCTTAGGTGTGACAAGATTACTATTTCGAAACTATTTTTGGTAGCGACACATAACGTGGCTTTAAATTAACCCTCTGAGGAATAGAGAATTTTCTTCTGCAATATAAACGTGTCTTTTATATCAACTTAAACAAATATTCACTTTCGAATGATGTATCACCTTGGCGCAGAAAAGTTGCATTCTAAAAATGAAATTTTAGGGATTCGATTTCGATCCATCAAACGGATTTTCAATCGACAACGAAAATTGCTCCATATACGATTGTTATGTACAATTCACGACGCTTTACAATTATGCGAGCTTTTATTAAAGTCAGGCCTTGTTCGATAAATTTCGTTGCAAATGGTGTTCCGAACATTAATACGGTTCACCATAGATAGATACTCTGTATCGATGAAAACACGATGGGGTATCTTGTATTTCTACCCTGTCACGCACACCTACCCTCCCTTCTATTAGATTTCAAGTTATTATTGCTTTTAACACGTTCCCGCGCCACATGCACACGCGTCAAACTTTCCATTCGGGTCGCGTGTTAATATTCTTGTATCGTTTATTGCTCGGCGTTCTTATATAGAAATATCGTTCGCTGTACGTGTAACACGTTGAAAAGGCCTAATATAACGCAACAGCGTGATCACAGTCGCAATACGTAACAGAGATTTATTTGGTAAATGGAAATATATATATAAATATATGTAACAATTATTGTCACTTTAAGCTTCGTTCTTTATCTTATTCGTCACTTTAAACTTAACTTTATATAACTATTTCAGAACGTATTTAATCTACGAATCGTTCCAGTTTGGAGCGCAACATTAGTTAACATATCTTCATTTATTTACGATGAATTTTTCCGTATATTAAATACGACGTATTAATTATTAATTCGTTGAAAATATGTAACAAAGTCCAACGCCTCTCGCATTGTCACTTAAAAAGTTGCCACTTGCATAGAAATGATCCTTACGTATATTAGCACGTCAATTTGTACGACGGATAGAAGATAAATCGTAATAATCATCGCGTTTACCGCATCGGAAAAGTTTCCATACTTTTTACTTGCAAATACATTACTTGCATCAAACGATACAATTCACCTGCCAATATATACTTTTAAATATCAAATATAAACACACGTGCGACGTCCATGTGTGTTGTTACGTAAAAATGAAGTTCAAATTTTTGAAGTTGGTCTGGATTCTTCGTACGTTCGTTCGCTATGAAATAAAATAATACAAATGATAATGATTATAGAGACGTTGACAGTAATTGGAACATCTAACTCTGTTTCTTGGAAACTTTTTGTTGCTAACGTACGTACGCGTACGGGATCGAAATGAAAACGTATTGCCGCGTTCTCGGTTCTCGTAGCATAATGCGAGGTAATTGGAAATAAGTTGACAGCACGGCTGATAACGTTTCCTGATTCCATGGAAATAGTTGGCTCGCCGTATCGACGGCTCAGCCAGTTCCATTCTGATGAATAGTCTTTGTTAATGGAGTTACGGCCGAGCTTGCTACACGGTTAATTGCACTAAATTAGCTAGAACTTCCAGGCCGAAGAATAATGCTCGTTGTTCGTTGATTTATCGTTGTCCATTGATTTTGTTCGGTTGATTGTGCACGTTCATTATGAAGAAGTTCATAGAACTTCATAGAAGCTTTAAGGCTTCGAATCGGATTCGAAGTGATTCGAATATTTACAGTCTTGAAAACGTCGAATCTGCTTCGAAGTGACTCGAATCTTTACGCTCCTAAAAACGTCGAATCTGCTTCGAAGTGATTCGAATCTTTACAGTCTTGAAAACGTCGAATCTGCTTCGAAGTGACTCTAATCTTTACAGTCTTGAAAATGTCGAATCTGCTTCGAAGTGATACGAATCTTTACGCTCCTAAAAACGTCGAATCTGCTTCGAAGTGATTCGAATCTTTACAGTCTTGAAAACGTCGAATCTGCTTCGAAGCGATTCGAATCTTTACAGTCTTGAAAACGTCGAATCTGCTTCGAAGTGACTCTAATCTTTACAGTCTTGAAAACGTCGAATCTGCTTCGAAGTTACTCTAATCTTTACAGTCTTGAAAACGTCGAATCTGCTTCGAAGTGACTCTAATCTTTACAGTCTTGAAAACGTCGAATCTGCTTCGAAGTGACTCTAATCTTTACAGTCTTGAAAACGTCGAATCTGCTTCGAAGTGACTCTAATCTTTACAGTCTTGAAAACGTCGAATCTGCTTCGAAGTGACTCTAATCTTTACAGTCTTGAAAACGTCGAATCTGCTTCGAAGTGATTCGAATCTTTACGATCCTAAAAACGTCGAATCTGCTTCGAAGTGATTCGAATCTTTACAGTCTTAAAAACGTCGAATCTGCTTCGAAGTGATTCGAATTTTTACAGTCTTAAAAACGTCGAATCTGCTTCGAAGTGACTCTAATCTTTACAGTCTTGAAAACGTCGAATCTGCTTCGAACTCCAGATTCGAATCTTTACAGTCTTGAAAACGTCGAATGGCATTTTATGAAAAGCATAGGAGAACACGTGCGTGTAACGTGGCTGCGTGAAACGAAATTAGGGACGTCATTCATCCTACTTTCGGTGGGAAACGTGAGGCGAAAAAGCGAGAGAAAAGAAAGAACGGTAGTCGGTTGAAACGTGACTGTTCCGCGCGATCCCGAATGCATATTTGATCCTGTCTCCCTTTTGCTAGCGATAAAACGTCTAATACGATTACGACCATTGCGTGGAGACGATGCAAAAGTAATGGGAAGCTTTTCTAGCAGCAGAACACTGCATCCTAAGATTGATAAGCACTTTCCTCTGTAAATGTTCACGTTTCCCATTAACCCCTTCGTATTATATATGTAAGTGTAAATTACGCATAATATTTTACTGTTTCGCATTCGTCATACCGTTGAAGTAGTAAATAGCTAACGTTCCTGTGAATATTCTTGAAAAACAAAAATGTACAGTCTTCGCTAGGAAGCAAGAGGCAGCGATATTGAAAATAAACGCGCATTCTATTGAACGAGGCCGCAAAAATGTAACGAATCGCCGTGGTTTATCATCACTCGCTGTCCACCGTCGCTAGTAGATCCAAACCGACCCTATACTGGCTTCCCCCCTCTTACAACTCATCCCCGCCAGACTACTAACTATGATTCATACCGTCACTCCTTCTGTCCACCGCATATCCAGCAAAATGCCATCATAAACATTCCCAAAATATTTTCAATACTAAAATTCGTGACACCGGCGACTTTTCTCCGGTGTCCTCCGTGTGAATCGAGCGATTTTCCAGTACCATTCACGGTGTGGCCGTTCTTTCGCGGCGAAACCACCGTGAAACGAAGACAAAAAAGACGAAGAAGCTACGTAAAAAGAAGAAAGGAAAAGAAAAATGAGCGAGGCACGATCGTTCGAGGCGTGACACTTGCACGTTCCTCGACCAACTTTCATGCTAATGGCAAGCGGATGGTAAGTAAAAGGCTGGCACCGCCACTATGCCAAGGTATCGAAGGAGCAATGGAGGCTGCTGCTATACTCGCCGGATAGCCTGTAATACGCTATAAAATGCTCGCGATGGCTATGCGGCCAATCGGCCGTTTCACTGCACCTCGATGCACTTTTGCTTTGTACACACCGCGGCTGCGATCTACCGCCCGTTGTCATCGGATCGAATTCCATAGGGATTCCTTCGAAAATCGAATCATCGGGCGTGTGTTACGATAGGCGATAAAGCAACTTGCAAAATTGTTTCCGGTTAACTCTGTAACCCTTCCAAGATTAATTCTTTTGTTTTCTTTTTTTAAAGAGCAAGCAGTATAATTGTTTTTTTTCTCTTTTTTTGTTTATTCTATTGTTAACGCATTATTTAGAGGTTTTTTCTGTACATTCTATAAATCCCTATGAATCGGTGTTGTTTTAATAATAATTCAACCAATAGATAAGATGATAATTTAAATCTTTATTTTACCTCAAGGGTTTCTGTAAGATTAAAAGCATACGGTATTATCGACGTGTAAGCTTAAATTAATTCAGTCCTAACAAGTAGATAATACGTTAAGTGTTCCAATGAATTCTTCGCTTCTTTTGCTAAGTTTAGCGTTTATCTTTAACAGAAGAAATCGCGTATTAGTTTAGTTTTGCGTTACTCCTGTGGAGTGCTATCAACTTTCTACTCGAAAGAAAGAAATTCTGATACTTCAATCAACCTATTTAAAAATAAAGGAACATTTATTAAGTACGTATGTAATACATAATATACTTAACGTATGCATTAGATTTATGCATACGAAATGTCGTCTTTTCAAAATAAATTCCTTAAACCCGCTACAAATATATTTAGTTAAAATAATCCTTATATGATTTTATACACTTTCAGCTAGTAGAGCGAATTTATTCATCGCTTCCTATTTAATACGATTTAGAGGAATACCGGTTAATAGTTGGACGATGTTCCCGATTGAAAAATATATCTCTACAAAGCCTAACTGACTTTTTTCATGTATATACATATATACAGAATTATTAAAATTGGTGTGTGGGTGAAAGGGTTAAATTGGATTATATTTGCCTTAACGTGAAAAACGAGAAGGGAGAGGGTTGCGATGAAGATAATTTATTGAATGTGTACGTTGTATGTTGAATCGTTACGCGGGTTTGAAGTATTGGATGGCCTATTGGGCGATAATGTCAGTCGTGTGGGCGACTTTTCTATTTTCAGTGGCGTTTAATTCTGTCTCTGCAAGGGGTGCATACACATGCGTCTTTAAAAATTGAATAACCAACGTTATAAGGGTTCGTAGTTTAAAAATGCGCGCAGGTGTTTCGGGACAAGTTCAAGTTTATACGAGATCAATTTAAAAGGAAATAGTTTCTTATACTTATCTTGCGCAAAGCGATGAAGAGACAAGCTGATGAAATATTCGATACTCGATTACAAAGTTATAATAAACGCCTCAGGCTGACGATACAAAAATAGGATTTAAAAGTTCGATTTTTCAAAGGGATTCCCGTGGGCGAGGAAAGCCCTAATGCAATCCTTAACTTAGCGCATGGTAAAAATGAACAATGTACGTTAATAAAATTGCTTGAAGAAATTAACGAGACTATTAATGGAATTCGAAACAATTCTGGAGAACAGGCGTAGTAATCGAGAAAAGTATTCGCACGCTGCGAACTTTTAACTTGCATGAAAAAATATCTTTTTTCAAGGCAACGTTTATTTAAAACCTGTTTGTATCGTAATCATCTGCGAATGTATTGTTTTACACCGAGAAAGATATAGTCGATAAAAAATTAAATATTATAAGTAGGATGTACAAATTACATTTTCCAATCGCTATATATTTTACGTTTACTGTTTCTCAAGAATATTACTACATAAATTGACATGAAACATTGCTTCTTAATATTGCCTTTGTTACGTCAAATGTTCGAGGTTTTATTTATTATTGAAGCACGATAAAACGAAGAGCCCGGATTATAATAATATTTGCTATTCTTAAATTTACTTGCAAAATTACAATATCTATTTCACGGTAGGTTAAATTATTGGCACGGTAACGTATTTTATTCATACGAAAGTACGAATTAAATTACTTAGACGACGAACGCAACCGTGTCTTTGTCTCCCATAGGCGGTTTTCAGAATTTAGAAATTACCCTCATAATGCCAGCGTGATTGCAGTAATACGTTTCATTCGGTGAATTATACCATCTCCTCTACTTCCGTCAGTGGAGCATCCGTTAGCCTGAAAACGTAGTAGTACGTTGTGCTACTATCTTCCTTCTAATTCACCGTGCACCGATATGTCTGCCAAAGACTGCGCGAAATTTATTTTCCCCTACGAGAAGCAAAAATAAAGGCTCGAAGCTTCGAAATTATTGCCTAAAAAGAGGAAGAGAATCAAAGACGTTGAAATATAAAAGTAAATCAATATACTGGAAAAACGAGCCCCGATTTCGAATGAAAATATTATGAGAAGCATAACGATTGGAACACGGCTGGCGAAGACTGCATGAAACGCTCGTTACGGGACTATTACCTCCCTCCTCGGAAGTCTGGGCGAAAAATACGGCGTTCCCATCGACTGGTTCCATTCCGTTAATACCATCCTCCCCGAAAAACGACGTGGAACCGCAGCCGGTTAATTAAAAAAAGCGCAAACTTTCATCCGAGCAGAGCGGTATTACTGTCAAAGGTAAAATGCACGACCGAGGAAAGACTGTGTTCCGACAAAGAGCTCTTTGAATACGACATTTTTTCATTTCGCTACGTTTTCCCCTCCGAAAAAAACCGCGTGCTTCAATTAAGAACGGTCACCGAACTGACTAAAAGCCTTCGTGCGTATATATATATATATATACAAAATTTGCATTAAAATTTACTCGGAACGATTCGACGATCCCCCAGAGAGAAAGAATTTATTAAGTGGTCATTGAAAAGTTGGAGTTGCAAAAGGAAGTTGAGCCAGCAACTTCGAAAAATTGATCCAAAGTCCTGTTCTTCGTGTCTCGTTTCACCGCGGAGTTTAAAGTTTCCCTCGGATGCAAACGAACGAGACGAACAGCGCCGGCAAAAGTGAGCGGAGAGTTTTGCGTGGGTACCGCAAGGCCAGGCCGAATCCTTATATTAAAAAAGTTCCCGGCTTTGGAACCCCTCGCGAAACTCGACGTCAGCGACTCGTTTTCTCCGCCAACGCGGACAAATTGCCGCGAAAAGTTTCCGCGCGACCGCGAAAACGTGGATTTCTGCGACAACTTTTGTCACTTTCCACGTATAATTCGCTACTTCCGAAGGATTGTTTTTTAGCCAGCTTTTAAACTGGCTTTGGCAACGCAAGCATTCTTACAGGGAGATGCAATGAATCTCCTGCAACGCGTATATTGATCTTGAAATGCGTGATAGCTTCGTTCGAAACGTTTTTAGGCCGAAGTGATTAATTCCACTTTTTGAAGCTTTTAATTAAATGATATTAATACCTTGTTAATAATATTAATTATACTACGATATTAACAACTCATTCATTTTCTAATCGGATAGTGTGATAATACTTGATTAAAGTTTAATTTTTTATAGTTGAAATAAATTTCCTTAACGCGTGAAATTGTGTTATAAAATATTTATGAATGCGAATTAAAGATTGGAAATTCAATGTCTTAGAATTGAAACCCAAAACTGCTTCCTCAAGTTTTACTATTCTATAGTATATATTACTTACTTGTTATTATTTAAATTTATCACTTACTACTATTACCCATTCTACTACACTATTCTACATTGCTTATTCTAATAAAGCTCCACTCTATTCCATTTATCGTAAAGAAGTTCAGATTGTTTCATTTTTCTATCATTAAACGCGTACGAACACTTCTTCTGGCGTACCTAACATATAAAATTTCAAGAAAAATATCGCGAGTGCGTTAATTTACGATGCTTTGGTGTAAAATTCCCAGGAGTGTAAACTAACGCTAAAACTATCAGCTATTAAAATGCACTTATTTGCACCAAGGTAATTAACACGATAGAACGTTTATAAAACTGCATAAAGCAACGGAAATAAACGCATCATTCACGCTTTTAATCGAAGTTCTTCGAAATTCTTCAGAGATACACTCTTGCAAGTTTACAAATACAACTTTAATAAAAAATATCGCAGATGGGTCACTTTGACCAGGTTGGTAGTTTCAGCGCTAAACGGGAAGAGAGAAATAAGAAGTTGAGACAGGGTATAGGATAGACGCGCGCCACTCGAGAACAATATATAATCCTTCCGGTTGCTGCTGATCCACGAATGTTTGCAATCGGTTGCAGGCCACACTCCACCATCGTACAAAGGATCTCGCGTCGCTGAAAGGATTGCCACACGCACACGCGCAGGCGCACATGGTGCGACTCTTAAGTGGCTGCAAACAACGTTTCATCGAATTTGGCGATCCCGAGGGCCTCCTGCGCTTTCGGATCTCCGAATGGCACAATGGATAATAAATGCGAGCTCGCGAGACAATAGGGCTAAAGACCCTGCTTCAAAAACTTTTATTTCATCCCCCTTTCGCTACGCCCCCACCGTTTTTTTTAAGTTTAACCGCCGTTTTTCCCCCGTTACGCGACTCCGGGGACCGTGGAAACGCACAGTATCCTCGCATCTGTTAATCGTGGCACGTGCGAACAGCTCGTGTCTTATTCGTTGGCAGACCGCGAAGAAGAAGGCCACGTGGCTACAAGTGGATCGAGTAGCGATGCCAGCCGAGGACAAACGATTCCAGGAGGAATCCTCGGCTCTCCGGAATTCCAACGACGGAGCAGAAAAAGAAGGAGTGTTCGTGGGATTTGTACGTGGCGTCGATGGTGGTTGGAAATGGTACGAACGAGGTTTCGACGTGACCGTGTTTGCCTAAGAACGGGTGGTGCTAGTCGCTAGCCGTGTTTTATACGTCGAGTTCGTTGGCAAAGTTCTATATTGTTCTTTCGCTAAGGTTCCGTTTACGTTATCACTTATTCCACGTACAGTAACTTCTCGAGTTACGACCATTCGCAATTACGACGAAAAAGTATCATAAAAAAATTTTAAAAATGTCATCAATTTTTTGTATACTTTTCGTCAAATATATATCATACACATATATAATTTGTTGAATTATTACTAATGCTAAGCTAGATAATAGCAATAATGCCCAACGTTCCTTTATCTGATAGACTAAACTAAGGCGATAGAAAGATGTGTCTGGTTTTCATTATACGAAGACAAGTGACTTCGTCGCCAGGCAAAGCTATAAACAGTCTCGTCAAGAAAAGCTGACCCTAACCTTTTTTTTGGGTGTTCGTCCTATTCGGTTTCGAGAACTAGAAACAGTCAGACGTGTTTTTTAAAGCCGTATTAATAAAGTGAGACTAATAGATATAAACTGCTTCATTATTTTATAACCCATTTCCAATATCATTATTTACTTATATATAGTTAACGATTAAACATCGAAACGGAAAGTTATTAATTTTGATGTACATGTGTCTATTATAATTGTATTATTTATTTTTGAATGAAATTCGACTTACGTCTGAAGTTGCGGAACCGAATTCCGTCGTAAGTCAAGAAGTGACTGTATGTTAACTTTAAGGAGGAAGGGAGCTCTTTTTAAAGAATTCGCGGTGAAAATTGTACTGCGAATTTTAATCGTTTGCGGTTGAAAATATTAAATATGTTAATAAATCGAGAAGAAACTTTCTCCTAATTAGTAATCTTATCGTTTATTAACGAAATTAATTTAAGTTCCCGGTTCAAATATTGATACGCGTCAAAGATACCAGAAATTTTGCTGTTATTTGTCGACATTCGTCCGCAATGGGTTAAAGAATGTATAAACAATTTATAGCTACACTTACTATTTGCATCAAGATGATTAAACTGATAGAATGTTAATGCAAGGGAAATAAATCTTCGTTCACCTTATTTATAGAAAATCTTCGAAACTGCACTGCTGTAAGTTTGTACAATTTTTATACGAAATTTTGACCACATTCGCAGTTGCAGGTGTTAACGTAGACATGGATTTGCATAAACATCCGCGCTCCAGTTATAATCTACCGAATTATGGGTTTACAATAGGGGCTGAATTGGGATCAGCTCTTAAGTATTGAAGTGGAACATATGCACTCTTCTACTGGTTATATGAAAGGGTTGAAAGAAATCCAGCTTATGAATGTAGTCCGATACAATCGGACATGGAACACAACAGACAATGTTTAACAGTGGTTGTATAGTAGTAATGTTTATAAAACATAGTTATCAATCTTTGGATGTTTTCTCGAACAACATTCATTACCAAGACTCAAATATGTACTCAATTTTGAACATCACAAAATATCTGCGCATTGCTCTCGCGTTTAGAACGTCATTTCCAAAAGCAATGTATAATTTTTCGCACAATGTATTTCTAAGATGTATCGATAAAATTATTAACCCTTTGCCGTACAATAACGAGTCACACTCGTGATATGAACGCGATAAACGTGCATCGTATTTGCAATAAACTTTAATTTCGACTGCAACAACAATTTTAGTTCGCAAGGTTAACGATTATTAAGTGCAACTTACGCAAAACAGTTCAGTGTTTTACACGAGGCAGAATATTATAACGATAATTAGCTAACGCTGTAAAGTATGATTCTTACAAAATTCGTAAGGCAAGGGGTTAAGGATACTTTAACATTTTAATCCAACTCGTCATTCGAGAGATGCGCTTAAAGCCGCGAATTTTAAATGGAATGGAAAGTTTCGCAGCAGTAGTTCGCTTGAAACAGTGAACACGGAGTAGGATTAAGGACCCACTACTCAACGAAACGAACCAACCGTGTGTTATCCTAACGCTGTATCCAACTTCCATTTTAACGGATTTCAAACGGATTGTTTAACGCAGGAAACAGCGGAAAAACGAAAATATACCATTGCTCGTGGAACGATTTAATAGATAAGTAGATCTTTATCCGTTTCCTTACAATTACACTTGTATCATTAAAATGAAACTTAAACCTAGCTCATCCAATGTACACCATTCTAGAGAAAATACAATATAACGATGAAACTGTAGCGGCTAAGGAAATAAATATTTCGGAAGGTTTAAGGACATTGTGGCGCCAGTATTGTTCAAGCGTTTTGGGGAAGGCCCTTCGATTCTCTGCTTGGGTGGCTTTCTTTGACACGTGACTTTTTCCCCACGGTCAGAGAAAGTTGGTAAAAACAGTCAGTTCTTAGTTAGCAGCCGAACAAGATACACCCCGTTCATTTAGTCTGATTTTCTTTTGCGTTAGAGTTAAGTTAGCAGTAGTTGTTATTTGTTATTAGTTATCGTTATTATTTCTGTTGATTTTACTTTGAATTGTGTTTGGGTATTTTGATCGTTCTTAGACTAGCAGGCATAGGCATACCTGGAGCTGGGCGTTCGAGAGACAGCATGCTTTCTGACCTTTGCACATTTCGTGCGAAGGCTGAATTTCTACATTAGTACACGTGCATTTTTGGTTCTTGCTTTCCCTCCCTGATCGTCGTTTTATGGCATGGGCCATTCTTGTACACGAGCCGCACGTTCATGCAGGCGATTTTCGTCACTTCACTGCGTTTCCTCAGCAAGGAAACATCAACCAGCTTTGTATTTAGTTTTACTCTTATTAAACGTTTATTTTATTTCGTTTCAATAAAAACTATATTTGGAAGCTAATCCCAACAATTTCATATAAATATATACTTGTTATCTGTTAAATTTTAATATCAATTATTATACCTCACATTATCCCAAAAAACAATGGAAAGACAATCTGGCAAACACAAATACACCTTATCTAAACTGTAGCATGTACAATTATAAAATATACGAGCATTTAAACACAGTTAATCCCTTGCGCTACGATTATTTTTATTACTTACCTATTTTTACGTATTATATATTATATATTATATATATTTATATATTTATACGTATTACTTACTTATGCTAGTGTTAGCTGATCACTGTTTTCATAAAGGGTTATCCAAAATAGACTATAGGAACACTTACGTTCACTTTTTTTTCTTTCCCTTTCTGCTTTACCCTTTTGTAATCTGTTCTTTATTTCTATTATCTTCGTTCGTTCTCGTTTTCAATTTTTATTCTTTTCGCCTCTATTTTATTAACAAACATGGCGTTTGACGAATATTTTCATTCAACATACTAAAGGTACTTTTGGATAACCCTATATCATGTTGCATACAAATTATTTGAGCATTACGAGCGATTTTTATCTCGTAACTCTGGACATTGTAATGCAAATTTAGAATTAGAGTTCGAATTAAACTTCACTGTTAAGTAACATCTATTCTTTTATGGAATGTGCAACCGTAATTCGAAGAACGAGCTTCGTTATCGTAGTGCCAAGGGTTTAATAATTTTTCGCGTAACTTCCGACTAAAATTATACCATCCCAAGACTAAATCGTATTCCCCTTATTTATTTCTCTATCCTCGATTTCCTTATCCCTTTTCTCTATTGAAGTGGAAATGAACAATCGAACGAAACTTTCCATCGGAACGAAAGATCATTTCTCGATCGTTTCAATCGTGCCTCGAAATTCGCTAATCTTCGATTAGGAATTCCATTACGATTGCGATAGCTGAAAATATTACCGAAATAGTGCTCGCAACGCGTTCAACCGATAACGCGGGACGGCTATAAATTAGCGGCAGACTAATTCGATAGAATGCTTCGATGGAAACGCGCAATATCGCGTCTGGTCCTGTTTAATTATGGAATTCTGAGCGTTGTTATTCGGTTGACTATTGGTCGCCACCGCGAATGAAATTCGCGCACCAATGGATTACCGTCACGCGACAAATGAACGCGATCGCGTGCGGCTGTTTCGCTACTTTTGCGTTTTCATTCATCGACGCCCGGTGTATCGGTGAAAAGCGACGCGGAATTCAATGCGAAAGAAATCCTCGTAACCGTGACCTACTCTATTTCTCTCTATAGCATTGGGAAACTCGGAAACCGTATTTATTACCATAATTTTTCCGCGAACTCCTCGATTTTGTTACTCTGTTTTGTACTTGCACGAAGAAAGTTTATCGGATTACGCGAAATACTATTGAAATATGGAATGATTCCGTTTTACGAAGTTGATCAATTCAGCTTCCGCATAAAGCGCTATAATTCAAGAAAAATGGTTCCCCTCGCGGTGATACAGCCACTAAAATCCTCGCGATCGTTGCCGTACTCCTCGCTATAGCGCGCGAGTGATGTATGCTGGTAGCTACTATTTCTGCATTGCGGATAAATCGTACTTGATTCGAAATGTTGCGCGAATACTGTTATGCCATTCGAGTAGCTTCAATCTGGGACAGCTACGCCATTTCGAAATAATGAAATGCTTATTTCAAATACCGTGGATATTATTTACTTCTATCGTAATAAAATTGACGTTTAAAATTTTGCGTATTCACTCTTGTCGAAATGAAATTAATACGTTCAATATTTCATTTACTTATTATATCGAAACGAAATTAGTTTGTTTAAAATTTTATGCTGATTTAATCGTGTATTACGCATTGGATTGTTTGCATGCAATCTTTCCATTAATAAATATACATTTACAAATATACCATTTGTAAATATACAAAATGGTTTCCATTATCTTGGATAGTTTCTTTTCGTTTATCGATTAATTGGCTCTTTAAAAACGGATGACAATTATGCTAATATATGCGTTACAATAACAAGCGTGACCTGTTCTACGAATTATGGAATAGAAAGAGGAAATTGAATTTAAACTCTAACTTTAACTTTAGCTTCGTTTCGCGAATAGACTGCTTTATGCATTTTTTAGGAAACTGAGATATGTAAAAAGACATTGAATGCAGCTGTAAAATGCAACTGCAGTATAGTATTGAAACGTACAGAAAATATTCAAAGTAAAATACAAACTATAGTAAGTACAGTGCAGAGATGACTTGTTGGCGAGGCAAACCGATTGGCTGTTGCATATTAGCGACACCTTCAGTCACGCGTATTATAGTCATTGACTGAATCAGTCACGACTGCAAGTCTACTGCGTGACAAAGGACGCGAAACAAAATTTTGTGCTACATTGATATTTGTATCACAAACTGATCTGATGAGCTCTGCTCTCAAATAAGAAGTACATGAATATGTTTTCTTCTCTTTCAAAATGTCCTCAGTCAAATTTCGTAACGCATTTCACTTTTTCACCTGGCGACCCCCCATCCCTAAAACATATTCATGATTAATTTCATCCATTGTTCTCACTCAAGAGTCAAATCGATAGTGAGCGCTCAGCGTCGGATTAACCTTATATAGATAAGAAATAATGACATCATCCCAGCAGCACAGAAGAAAAATGTCCTCAGTCAAATTTCGTAACGCATTTCACTTTTTCACCTGGCGACCCCCCACCCCTAAAACATATTCATGTTAATACGTCGAGGTAGAGTGAGATAGGACGACTTGGAACTACAACTGAATCACATTCGTGTAAACCTAATTTTTTTTTCTCGCGAGGATTTGGTGAAATCTTCAAGAAGATACCTGGCAGGGTCCGCTCTCGCGAATCCTTAGCGAATATGAAGGACCTATACTACTCGTATGCATGTAGCATCTAAGAATTCGGAAGAAAGATTTTCTACTGGCTAATGGGCGGAGCGAGCGACCAGCTCCCCTTGCCCCTGTGCTGTTCAGCTCGTAGGACGCTCGCCAACAAGTCATATCTGCACTGTAGAAGGTAAAGCAACCCCTTATTTACATTTCGTTGTCTTTAATTTCATTTGCAAGCATCTGAACTTGCATAAACATCCGCAATCTGTTCGTAAATCTCGAAGTTATGAAATAAAAATTGAATAAAGTATTCAAACTTGCATTGAGACTCTCTATTCAGACTCGTTTACGTGACGTAATATGAAAACAGTGATCAGTTAACGCTATCATATGCAAGTAATAAAATAAAGTATAAGGGATTAAAGATAAATACACCGAATCACCTGATACATCTAATATACCAACATTAAAATCTTTCGTTCATCTTATTTATCGCTAATGGTAAGATTAATTATAGAAATTTTTTATTTTACCTCACTTATCGCTAATGGCAAGACTATTCCTGGAAACATTATTTTATCTTATTTATAGCCAACAGCAAGACTATTTCTAGAAATGTTATTTTATATTATTTATCGCTAATGGCAAAACTACTTCTAGAAACTGTATTTAATCTTATTTATCACTGATGCTAATAGTATCTCTAAGAATTATTATATATATATATATATATATTAATTTGCCAATTAAAGCTAAAAACAGCAACGAACCATGATTCCCCCGCGATTGCTCGCGAGCAAAGAAAAATCCGGTTAAGAAGGATCAGCTCGAGCTAAGAAACTGCATCGAACATAGTTTACACGATCAGAGGCGGACTCCCTGTGCTGTTGCACATTCCGGCGGGTCTGAAAACGCGGAAAATACCGTTGCCAGGAAACCAGGGGAAAGAAAGAAAGAAAGGTGCTCGATTCCGCGAAGCAGCCTCGTAAAACGATCGAATCTCGAAAATTAGAAGCTTAGAAGAAATCGTTCGACGAGCAGCGCACACCAGCACGGAATGCACTCGATAGCCTTGGCTCGTAAGACGGGTTTCAGTATGCTTCGGTAGTATGCACTGCATTTCGCTGGGATATACGATGGATAACACGGTACGTGCAGCGAAATCCTGACTCACATGCAGAAAAGACATTCCTCGATTCCTCTATTTCCTTCTCACCGCATTTCTCTATCCGCCCCTTGCAAGATTCTTCCGTTCCTTTTTTTATTTATTTTTTTTTTTTTTGTAAAATAACACATCGCGGTAGATGTCCCAATTACTCATCAGTGCCTCGATAATTGTCGCTTTAATTATTTCATTCAACGGCGAGGTATGAAAACATTTTTAATTCACTTTTTTAAGCTGCCCATTGGCTTTTCTTTTTCTTTCATTATCTCGTGTGACTTCTGTGACTTTAAAACGCTTCGCTAATTTTGTTCAACGATAGAAATAATTGCGAATAATAATAATATTGTAATGATTGAAATAATTGCCACAGTCGCCATTTTTTGGTGAAAATGTTAAGCTAAGTGTAAATCGATTGGATGATAAATATGATAAATATGAGGATAAGGTGAAATGATGGATCTGAATATGCCAAGTATTGTGTTAACTCGAATTTGAAAAATTTGAACTTACGCCACACTGTGGATTTCAACCCTCCGAATTTATAAACTCGTGTCAACGCGACTGCGAGGAAACGAAGTTTATAATACGCGCGAAAAGACGTCATTACGAAATGTATTATTACAACGATACTTGTTTTCACTTGTTATTGTAATAATACTCTTATATTGTAACGAACTGCGAAAAAATAAGACGAACGATGGTTATTTTGGAATCGCATAAATAAGGAATGCACTGACACGTATTATATACGAAAGAAGCATTTCGAACACGGAATTTTCCATCGCACAACTTACATTTTTCCATCCTTTTTCTATTTCTTCAAACATCGTTTCTCCTCTTTGCAGCATCGTAACCAGCGTTTCGACTATTCGAGGTAACTTTGTTTCGCGACAGTAGGTCGAACTGTCGAAATAACGTTAGGTATGAATAATGCATGTCACGGGACCGCGAGCAGTGTCTCCGATGAAAACTCGATTCCATAGCTGTGGTAGAATAAATTGCTTCTTCCCTTACTTTTTTTTTTCTTTTTCTACTTTTATTCGTTAATGGAGTAATTCGCTCCTTTTATCAGCGGCGAAACAAGCTAATGGAATTTGACGAAAAGAACGTTATAAACTCTCGCGATTCGTTTCTTTTTTTACGCGTGAGCACGTTCCACGAGTGAACTGTACGAATTATTCGAAATACTAGTAGCAAATTAGCAAAGTGTTAATTAAGACGGATTCAACTACGAAATAAGTTTACGTTCATGTTCCCGTTGTGGAAGATAATCGTTACCGTACCAGAACGTTTCTTTCGTTCTAAACTGTTCCATTGGAAGATTTTAGTGTGCTGGATTGGCTTTTGGTAGATTTGTCTGTATTTTTATACGCATGATGTGAACTATATTTCGGACACTCGTAATAATAGTATAACGCAGGTTCTCGGGTTCTCCGTGAAAACTTGACTTAATAATTGCTATGAACAAATTGATTGCCACCATGTCAACGATACGACGATAAAATTAAATAACATAGTAACAATTGAATAAAATAACGCTGTTAGAACTTGTCTCAACATGCTTATGTTACTTCCGAGTCGCGTAATATTACAAAGGGTTAACGAAACTATAAAATGGCATCAATCGCGATGCTTCTTCTCGTCTATTAAAAATAGATATTTTAATCCTTCGTCTTTCAACGTTTATTTTACTTTATATACGTTTCTATGACATCGAATACGTTTCTATAACGTCCGCTATTAGCAAATCGCGAGGAAAATTAAATTGGCCGATCTAATTCCTAACCGGTGGATAACAATGTTAAATAGTCCCCCGAAAATTTCTCGCAAGAAACGTGCAAAGTTGCGAACACGAGTGACGAAAAATCTTCGTTTCGCCGGCGAAGGAAGATTCTATCGTAGCAAACATAGCGACAACGTTGTTTCTCGTTCGGTGTTAAAGCAATAGTACGCCGGCCATTTAATTTAGTTAGAGATCGATAGGGTGTGGAACAGCACGTGCTGACGGCAAACAAGGTTTTCTCGACAACCCTCCTTCGCATTTACACGGCACTTCGTATCCACGAACCCTCTTATACAGGGTGATCAACAACGCGCGCAACTATTATTAGAGAATCCAGCGAACCCTATCGTTTTATCAGTATAATGCCGAAGATCGCAATCTAAATTGGCGACTGTGACTTCGTGCGTCGCGTCGCATCGCGTTCGCGCGCGCATACGCTATGCTTTAGCTTCTTTGGATTAAAAATTTATCCGCGCCAAGGGTGATGGAAATACCATCAGACAAGACGCGCTAGCATAATTGCACGCTTGTAAAGGTGAACGATAATTAATCATTTCGCTAGGACGCTTAAAAAATCGAAAGCTTTCTTTAATTCATAGACGAAGACAATTTTTATTAACATGGAAACGCTGTAAGCATAAATATCTAAATAGAGTAATTATACAGGTAATAGAAATATTGTTAATTGTAAGTTGTGAACAAGATATACGTTTGATTTTAGTAAATGATTACTAAATGGTCGTAGCGAAAGGGTTAAAGGGAAATGTTTCGCCTGTAATCATCGCAGATCGTTCTACAATGGAATGTTTTTACGATCTTGGTTAGGTGCGATGGGATGCAGCAAGTATATAATAATGACTTATGGAAAGTGTTTGATTATAATTATTGCATAGAACTTCGATGAATATAATGTGTACGTTGTACAAACGATTATGAAATATAACCCTGGTAAAAAGATTTCGGCTGAACTTGTGAACGTGGAACTAAGAACATTAACATTTTTTTCAGCTGCGAAATGCTGCTCCATTAATAAAAAAAAAATGAGAAGATTAGATAAATATAATACGAAGTAAATTGGGGTGGGGAGAGAATAAATATAATCGTTTACTATCGATAAAAACAGCGATGAAAGTAAATCTACTTAATAATAAAACGATACTTTACCCGATATTTTCTAACATATTTCTGCAGTGCAAAGTTTCGCGTATTCTTTTACAGGGACGCTGGTAACCTTGAGATCGATGCGACATTATGCTTCTAATTAAAGAAGAAAAACGTTTGCAGTAGGAAAAGAGTGGTAGAAAGTTCCCTTCCCTTTCCGCTCTTCGTCGTAATGAATATGCAAGCTTTGTTTTCCCTACGTGCACTATCTTTCCCGCGTCACTTATGCATCAAGTGTGGAAAATATTTCTCTAACTACGTCAGCGCATTCTTTCGCGGACGCTTCGAAACAAAAGAACCGAATATGAGGGAAACGCTGCGCGTTATTTAATGCGACGCGACATGAGAGAAGAGTGCGCGTGTTATGTGTTATGTTGTTGTGTTATTGTTATTGTATATTGTACATTGTTATTGTATATTGTACATTGCATATTGTTATTGTTATTGTATATTGTACATTGTATATTATACGTTGTTATTGTAAATTGTATATTGTACATTGTACATTGTACATTGTATATTGTACATTGTATATTGTACATTGTATATTGTACATTGTATATTATACGTTGTTATTGTTATTGTATATTGTACATTGTATATTGTACATTGTATATTATACGTTGTTATTGTTATTGTATATTGTATATTGTATATTGTACATTGCATATTGTTATTGTTATTGTATATTGTATATTATACGTTGTTATTGTTATTGTATATTGTATATTGTATATTGTATATTGTACATTGTATATTGTACATTGTATATTGTACATTGTATATTGCACATTGTATATTGTACATTGTATATTGTACATTGTATATTGTACATTGTATATTATACATTGTATATTGTATATTGTACATTGTATATTATACGTGGTTATTGTTATTGTATATTGTATATTGTACATTGTATATTGTACATTATACGTTGTTATTGTTATTGTTATTGTATATTGTACATTGTATATTATACATTGTTATTGTTATTGTATATTGCACATTGTATATTGTACATTGTACATTGTACATTGTACATTGTACATTGTTATTGCTATTGTATATTGTATATTATACATTGTATAATATACATTGTATATTGCATATTGTATATTGTACATTGTATATTGCATATTGTATATTGTATATTGTACATTGTATATTGTACATTGTATATTGTACATTGTATATTATACGTTGTTATTGTTATTCTATATTGTATATTGCACATTGTATATTGTACATTGTATATTGTACATTGTATATTATACGTTGTTATTGTTATTGTTATTGTATATTGTACATTGTACATTGTATATTGTACATTGTATATTGTACATTGTACATTGTATATTATACATTGTTATTGTTATTGTATATTGTATAGTGTATATTATACATTGTTATTGTATATTGTATATTGTATATCGTACATTGTATATTGTGTATTATATATTGTATAGTGTATATTATACATTGTTATTGTATATTGTATATTGTATATTGTATATCGTACATTGTATATTGTGTATTATATATTGTATATTGTACATTGTATATTGCATATTGTATATTGTGTATTATATATTGTATATTGTATATTATGTATTGTATATATGGTTTATGTATGGCGGAAACCAATTTTTGTATTCTTATACGGAAAACAGGTAAACCAAATCTATCTGTCCATTTAATGCAATGATACCGTTGCACCAATAATCCTCAGCCGTGGCGTATACGCGCGTAACAAACGTTTCGTAAAAATAAAAACGCGATGACCTGTAACGATGGTCCTAAACACCGGCAATATTTATACTCGGTTTTTTACCTAACACCGATTACGCAATGCTGCAGTATTTGCATTTATCACGTTACACGTGGCGGATGTTTACATACACTGCGCAACCGAGATTATACTTCCTCGGATGTACATATATTAAATTTAATATCGAACTTCTCGGGCACAGTTTTCTCGTAAAAGTATTCGGCCGTCTTACGTAACGGAGAAACTTCATCTGTTCATTGTTTATTTATGTTACGATGTATTAGATTTTGTTTTTAATGGGGAGTTTAACGTTGAATCAACGACTGGGTTATCGGCGACGATATCATTAAATTATACTATTCGGTTGGCAATTTTTGGTTCTTTTAAATGAACTCGAAGAGATGAAGAATCTTGTTCGATGTTAACTTTAATTGTGATTCCTATTTTGTATTTGTCACGATAGACTGTGTATTAGGTTGCTGTGCGCGATGACCGATTTTATGTAGCTCAAAGTTGTTACGTAGTCACTAATTAATTAAAAGTAACGTTGAATGACGTTCGCTGTACGCAGATATAAAAGAATATAAATACATATAAAGATACGGACATAAAGTTTTCTTCTTTTGCCTCTGATGTTACGAATTAAATATTAAATAAATGTGCTGCAACAGCGGAGAAACGAAAACGTGTAAAAATGCACGTAGCGTCGTTTAATTATAAGAAACAGCGATGTGCACGTAACTGTTTGCATTTAAGCAAAAGATGTTGTTAAACAGAGAGAAGTCTGCGTTTCTTTTCTGAACACGTTCTAAGAATTAATCCCTTGCCCTACGAATTTTTTAATAACTGCACGCGATAGCAAAATGCATTGCCTATTGTATAATATAATATTAAAATATTATACAGTATATAATTATTAGTAAGCCATTATTACAGTATATAATCAAGTGCATATTATATTTGCTATGCTAGTTATAAAAGTTCCAAAGGAAATTAAAGGAGGTGAATTCAAGTTTGTTACAAATATCGCAAGTATTCCTTCTGCTTTCTCTACAATCTGCGTCGCGATTTTTTTGGCAAGGAGTTAATAACGCAAACACTCGTAACACAATCGTACTACAGTATTACAATAACGCGAATGCAAGTCTAACAATAATGCAGATGCCTGTGCGTAAAATAAAATATTCTTATTAATCTTTCCCAGTCTCTTTTGTTCTATATTTATTCGTTACGCCGAGGAAAAAAAAAGGAGAATGCGCTCCTTTATGTTGCAACGAAGTTCCACTCTCTCTCTCTCTCTCTCCCTCTTTCGCTTTTATGTGTTTTTTTTTAAGTCACCACGAAACGATATAAGGTAGAGCAGCGAGGCTCCGGCGACCAATAGGAAATCGATAAGTTATTTTATGAACGTTATCAAAGGAATGGTCGATAAATTGGTGCCATTAAAATACAGTCAAAAGCGACGTGTGGATTCTGATGTTGAAGCACATATAGAATAGGGTGTAATCTGTTCCACGGGCAACTTTCCTTCCCCGGGCAGAAATTTAATTATAAAAACTGACAGGAACCCTCCTCGACGCAGGGTGATGGCACCCTTTATCGAAATAGGAAATTGAGGATGCCACGTGGAAATAATGAAAATAGGATTGGTCTCAAACTCCCTTCCAATTTCTTCTTCGCAATTTACGAACGCTGCCCTGCCAGATCCCTATTTTTCCGACTCATTCGTGTAATTAAACGCCAGTCTTTCTTTGCGTAACAAGCACGGGGCGTCCTTTGGGAAAAGATACTGCAGTTCGAGCGATAGAGTGCGATACATTTAAGAACGTATCGATATTACGTGAGCGAAATTGATTTAGGTACCTTTCCAAGCAAAATTCAAATTACATATGTATGCGCCACGTGATATAAAGTTACATTTGGTCGAATTATGCGGATACGCGAAACGGTTTTAAATATTTTATACAACTTCGAATTATTTTTTAATCACTCGGAATGTTTATTGAAAACAGGCGAATCCAAAGGAGATCTTGTAAAATTAGTTAGCAGTCGAAGGGTTAATAAACCGAATGTTTAAACGCTTCTCGGATTTCAAAGCGAAATACGTGTAATGAGAAAAAAGAGGATAGTTCACTGGGCAATAAGCTACGGCGGACAAAATGATTTCAGAACAAGCAGGATCGATGGCTAGCGATGAGACCTGGTTCGTAATAGGTTGCACAATCAGTCCCGTTTCTCCTCTTTGAGAATTACGTGAATCTTTTATATAAAAGCTTTCTTTGGAAACGGTTGCATCAAAGTCTCCACGGAGCAGCGTGAAAATTGATTACGTAACGGACACCCAAGGAAACTGAAAATGCATCGAACCGACCACGCGACAGCCTCGATGCAATTTAAATGCATACCGTCGACCTAATTAGAAAACTTCCCGACTTCGGAAACTTTAAATATTACCGGGGACGCGATAAAGGTACATTTCCGTACTTTGCATGAAAGTACGTATTTTTCAAATTGAACCTGTTTACATATTTATGCTTCCGCGACGCGGTGGATGCGATAGAGATTAAATTAAACGCGTTCTTTTCACGAGTAAATAGAGTTACCTGATTTTGCCGCAAGTTTCCACAATTTATTAAAAAACATGTGGAATCTCTCTCGATTAGATTCAATAAACGTATTTTGAATCGGAGTTCGATTAATCCTTCTCAATTAGATTCAGCAAACGACTTTTGAATTTGATTAATCCCTCTCGATTAGATTCGATAAATGAATTTTGAATATGTTTAATCCTTCTCAATTAGATTCAACTAGTTCCGATCTCATTAATTAAAAAATGCTTAGATTCGACGGATATTAAGCTGTCAATGTTTGCTGCATTTTATAGAGCTTATATTAATATTTATCAACGTAATCTGATTAAACTACGACCAAAGCTATGTGCGTTGAACCCTTCCCTTTCAAATGAGCCATCTTTTAACCCAAAACCTTCTCAAGTGAGAACGAAAAATCGCGTCCTGTATTTTTCTCCTAATTTTATCGGTAATATCAAACCTTTGCCATATCTCATCGCCATTGAATTCCACTCCCTTTTGAGTATAAATTAAAAGTAAACGCATTAAGAGGTTAGAAACGAAGATCAACTGAACACCAGGAAATTGAAGATGACGGAATGTAGGTTCGATCACGATGGAAATGCTCGATTCGACGATATAAATGCTGAAGCTCGATTCGGGGAGGCGAGACAGATGACATTGGAACTGGATTTTCAACGGATCTACGGCCGTAACGCGATCTACTCGCGTGTTTATCGAGTCGGGGATTGAAACGTGACGCGTACTATTGACAGTGCCGTGTCACGTGCACGCACGCGTGACAGAGCCGCGTAACACAACAATGCGCTGGCCGAAAACCTAACCTCGGAAATCAATAATCCTGCAAAAGCTCATGCGGGTCAATTGTCTTCCATTCGAGGCTCGATCGAACCCGCCGTGTGTAATCATTCCAACCGGCCTTCCTTCCATCGTGTCTGAAACTCTCTGAATATTCATGAAACGCTTCGACATTCCGTTGCACGCTCTTGCGGCACGTTGTTCTTTTTACAGTTCGTTCTGATGAATGGGATACCGCGTACGCGCTACGCTGCGTTTGGATGAGTTCGATGCGTGAATGCAACGCGTGGGTGTCTTTCGACACGCTTTCGATCGTCGTTATTATTGATACTTCTGTTCCTTTTTTTTCAAGAGTTCGCGTCGTGCACGGTTCGGTAAATTTCCAAGGACTTTTCGCGTAATGATTTGTTTATTATTTATGCGTTTATTTACTCGTATAGAGGGATGATCTATTTTACAAATGGCCATGGGATTTGCCACGGTCCAATTTTGGGCAGAAAATTCGCGATAAATGTTTGACTTCCTTAGTTTGTTTGTTTGTTTATACTTTAATGTTATAAAGTAATATTAAATAATCTTTCGTAAAGGTAAGGAAATAAACACCAGGGTTATTCCGGTAGGATGTTTATGTGTATCTCAAATTTGTATCTCTTTAACTCTTTTCTCTTTTAATCCCTTGGTCTATAATAACGAATCACATTCGTTCTACGATTTATGGCGTAGATTCGACAAAACTGAATATTACTGGGAGTAAAATTGACTTCCAACTTTAATCTTAGAATTATATTTACCTTAGAAGATTGTAATTATAATATAATCACAATAATTACGGTAATATTGTAATATATTGAATAACGAGAATTGTTTTGATCGTCAACATTTTTATCAACGTTGTTGAATTTCTTAACGAAATTGACGCTGATTTATTTTGCACGTACTTTTTACAGAATTACACGCAACCTTGAAATAAGATACGTTTGCAAACTATACGTTAATTACGTAGGGAAATTTATTTAGGAGTTTCATAAAATCGTACTGAAAAATATAGAAGATCAAGATAATAGAAGCGTAAAAAGATTCTACCACGACGCAAGACCAGAAGCAACACTTTTATTAACACGTATCGCAGAACTCTAACGTCGAGATGAATAGAAAAAGGTGCAAGGGGAACGGAAAGGATGAAATATGACCATCAAAGAAGTGACTTTATGAAAGTTCGGGTGATTTATAAAACTTAACACGTTTCGCGGCGACTTTTCTTTCGATCCGGATGAAATATGAGCCTTGATTAATATACACAAGGATTCCGTTGCAAAATAATTCGCGTCAGAAACACCGCGGATGAGGGGAGGGGGGAGAAAAATCATTTAGGTGCTTCATACCTTGCTTCCATTACGCACCAGTTCACGAACGAGATGTTTTTGCTCGTTTCCCTATCCCGGCGTTTCTTTCCGAATTAAAGCCAACACTTGACACGGTTATTACTTTTCACTTTAATAATCCGCCACTCTCACGCGCGGCGTGCTTATTATATTCGGCACTCGGATTTCACTGCAAAGTGTAAATTACAACCTTGCACGCGGCCTTATTAAAGTAATTATATTTCCCGTGTTCGCGGGGGAACGCAATACGGTAGATTAATATTTAGAAAATTAATCTATACGGCTAACACGGAATCAAAAGGATAAGCTGGCTTGCAACTTTCGTAATTACGCGAATTATTTCGCGGAAAGTAGATCAAAATGTACACCGTTGCTCAAAAGCATGGAGCACGGTATGATTTTTCTCCGGTAATTATAAGATTCTTTTTAACCCTTTCGTTACGGCAGCCACAAATTGGGAACTCGAGGCATAAGGAAAATTTAGTACGAAAATAGTATGAATATAAGTATTTGGATCTTTTATATGATTAATTGTAGTGCAGTATTGTTGCATGAATCGACAAAACACCGTGGTATACTAAAAGAAAAAAGTATATACGTATGCTTTGAATGAATGATGTACAATGTGATTTAATAGCAATACAATTATTATTATTGACAGTATTATTGTTATTATATGATTGACAATACAATATAATTTGAATATGATTGTACAATTTTTTGAAGCCGTATATACATATACGTATTTTGTAACGAAAGGGTTAACTACGTAATACCGGCTGATATGAAGCAATATAGTCACTAATAACCGAATAGCTTAAATCGTGCGATTAAAATAACCTAGACATTGCTCTTACATTAAAGAATCGACTTAAGAAACAGTTGCATTCTTAGAACATACGAATCTATACGTGGTTAAAAATTTAACTTTATCACAATATCCAAAATGTGGTGAAAATTTCATCGCTAAAAGCCTAGTATTCTTTAGGTGTCGTTTTAAGTTTTGGATCAGGTACATATTTATCTTATTTCAGTCATGAATGGTGAATTCTTTAACCCTTTGCTGCTATAGTGGCACGTATAAATTTTCTTAAAAAGTTAACATTCAAGATTTTTACTTATTTCTACCGATTCGATTTTCGTTCATTTCGAAGTGAAGCAGATTAAAGGCGACTTTGCCCATTTTCCAAACGCACAACGCTTTAAATTTTCGCACGAGTAATCGGTTGTTACAGTTGTTCAAAAAGTTTCGGAGCGCAAGGGGTTATAGAAATTTGCGTAACAGTTGGCGTAGAATCGTTTACTTCATTTTGTTTGTTTTCCATGTGAGTCGTTTTCTACTGTACTTGAATTTATTGAGACAGCTGCTTATACAGTTTAGTATTGTATTAATATAAACGCTGTTTATGAGACAATCAAATTTAGGAATTGTAAAACACTTAATTGTGCTCTATGGTTATGCAAAGCTACGGATCTTAACGTAGATCCTCGATGGATCTTTCACATCCGTTCCCCCATAAATTATCATAACTTTAAAGGCAACTTCCTGGAAGGAATCAGACCGTTTTTAGATTATTGGATACTTCGTTACATTTCCATTATTATTTTCATTACTCCCACTTTAAATGCATATGCGATACTTTAAGTAAGCATACATCGGCGTAATTTAAACATGGAAAGGACTATTGTAGTTCAAATAGCGAAAGGGTGAATCGTTGATGTTCTCATAGATTTTCACTAGTGTTAGAAATATTTAATATACATTAGTAGATTGCACTCCCAGCGATTCATTTTATCAGCGACGATGTTTTAATAACCTTGTTATCCAGTATTTTAACCCACAGATATTTCCGTAATTAAATTATGTATAGTGCTTTTCATTTAATTATACTGCTAATTTACACGTATATTCGAAATACCGAAGCACTTTTCTTTCAAAAACGCTTACAGTATACAGAGCCACTCGCAAGCTATCAAATATCGGCCAAAATCTATCAAATAAAGTGACTTAAATTGTTCTACATTTTTGGCCAGGTTTATCGAATTCACTGTGGCAATCAATGTGTTCAGATTGGAATTTAATAAAGAACGCGTAAACTGGTATTCTATATCACCTCGGCGTTTAAAAATAGATAAAGTTTGACCATTTTAACGTAAGTTAATCGCTAAATGAAACGCTTAGATTTTCACTCGAAAGATATAACTTGCAGCTAGATATTCTTAGTCTCGCAATTGTAGTTTATGTCTTTTCATGCCTATCGTTGTACGTATTGTCTTTTACACTTTTCCGGAGTTTACGTAAAAAAAAAAAGTCGGTCTGAGTTTGTTTTACCAAAGACACGAATAAAGATCGATTTATATTATCCGTTCAGACACGTCCCGTTTCCGACGAATGCAGTTGACGAAGAGAAGAAAGATAAACGTACATTTTATACCGTTCTTCTTTTCATCAACTGTATTTGTTCGATACGAACTTATATTATAAATCGATCTTACAAAATAAACTAATCAAAAGGCTAAAAAAAGATTCAAATCTTCACGCTGCGACTAACGCGATCAACAAATTTATGCTCTGCTAAAAGTTCCTTTTTTTTAACGAAACCTCCTTTAATTATTTACAAGCGTGTAGCTGAGAATACGAGTGAAATAGCGGAGAGAGAAAACCACGAGAATGCCAAGCAACGACGCGATGGTGGCCTATCAACGTCGAAGCATTGTGGTCGGATAAAGAGGATGGTTAAAGTTAAATTAAAGGCTCCTCACCGGTCATCCTGGGTGACAGTAATGTCAGGCGGGGGCGCAGAAGGCGAGGCACCGTCTGGAGCATCCAGTTTGCCGGCTTTTTTCTCTCCCTGTTCCCTTGTCTTTAAAATGATCCAACGAAACGCTGGAGAATCACGCGACCACCACGATCAACGAGACAATTGTTCACACCAAAAACATTGCAACATTCGTTGACTTATCCTTCGTATTCTTCTTCGAGTCAAACGCACAAATAAACTGATCAGCACTGTATCGCCAGCCGAATACAAATTTATCGTCGAGTTCTAATCTTCGCAAGACGAACGAACGATCAAAAATATTCAGCTCTTGCAAAACACTTTTAACCGTGTGAAATCTCTTTGCAATCGTTACTAGATTCAACTGCGACTAGTCACCGATTCACGAACACGTTAACTTCGAATGCGAAAGACAAACCGTAACTTTTCTTAGTAAAGTTTCCTTGGTAAACTTCGATTCTTAACTCGAAGGATAATCTTGAAGTTTGGATGGATTGAATCTTGGAAATCGGTTCGGGAACGATTTATCTTGTCCAAGATCGTCAACTACGAAGATGGTTTGCTTTCGAAGAGAATGGTCCCCTCGTGTGGCGCACCCTCCACGGTCCGTTGGCTCGATTATTAGATTTATTACGGAATACCTTTGCTCCCTCTGAGCGGAGTTGGTCCGCTTCTTAGGTGAAAGCGAACGGCAATTATCGTTGGCAACGTAGGCAACGCGGCTATAGTTTGCCGTGTGCTCGATCGTGCGCCCTCGTAAACACGGATGGAGAGTAGAGTCGCTAAGAGGCGAGTCCTCGTATCGTGGATCGGAAAGCAATCATCGATACCACTCCGTTTGTAAGTAGGCAGAGCGGTGAGCCACGCCAAGTACGAGCTTCAATGCTATAGAGATCCTTCGGTGCTCTAGAAAATCTCGCAGGCTGTGCGAAATCTTCAGCTTCGCTATAAAGTCTTGGACACTGTGGCGAATCTTAGCTACTTTATAAGGATTTATAGCTAGGAGAAGCTCGAATACTGTATAGATCCTTGGGTGCTCTAGAAAATTTCGGATGCCGTGCGAAATCTTGAGTATTCTATAAAGACTTGGATGCTCTGGTGAATCTTGGCTATTTTATAGAGCTTAGAGTGTTCTGGAAAATCTGGGATACTGTGCAAAATCTTGAGCTTCCTATAAAGTCTTGGATACCACGACGAACCTTGGCTACTTTATATAGCTTCTAATGTGAATATTCTATAGATCCTTCCGTGTCTTGTAAGAGTCTTTTGCTTTGCAAAAACTTGGGTGCTCTAGGAAATCTTTGATGCCGTGCAAAATCTTCAGCGTGTTCTATAAAGTCTTGGATGTTTTTGCCGAATCTTGGCTACTTTGCAGAGCTTACGATGCTCAGTAGAAGCTCGAACACTCTATAGATCCTTGGATACTTTGCAGAAGTCTCGTAGTCTTTGCAAAAGTTGGGTGTTGTGAAAAATCTTGAATACTTCACGGAGATTTGAAAGTCGAAAGCTGAGGAGGGAGGCTTGGGTGCTTCGCAGAGAAGACTCGGGTGTCGGTCCTGACGTTTCCTCGTGCACGAAGGTCACTGTTCCCGCAGGATTTCAGTATGCGTGGCCCGTGCTCGCCTCGAAACGAGTTCCACGACCGGCTCGTTTCTCGCGATGATCTACGCGCCACTTTTCGGCAAGCGCGCGGTGAAATGCTCGTTAAGATCGACGAGCGAGATAACGTACCTTTCGCTCTTCGTATCGAGCAGGATTATCAGCGGATTAACAGATGTTACCTCGCTGCAGCTTGTTTATTTCAATCAGAATTAACAAGGCCTCGCTGAATTCTTCTTCTCCGATTGCAATTCGAACAAGCACTTTGTTTCTTTCCTATTAACTTTCCTTCCTTTTCCTTTCGCGCGGCCGACGATTTTACCCTAACACGAGCACGTTGCTGGATTCAATTGACCAATGGAATCGAGGAATTCGGACTTTCTCCCGTATCAAATTCGCCTTACGACTCGGGCTGAACCAGACTTTCGGGATCGCGATGATCGTCTTCTCGAGTTCACGGTGCTCTTTACGCAACGACGTCAGGCCTTTGGCGATTCGCGTTGCAGGAGGAGAGTGGAATTGCGTCAAAGCAACGAGGTGCGAGGAAGCCACTGCATCCGACGTGTGTGTATATAACGAGGATGAGGTCCAAGGGTACGCGCTCGCCCCTGTTGTTTTACTCGCGCCTCTCGAGTGCTGCGAAAAGGGAATCCACGGGGAAGGGGAGAGAGAGGGCGGCGCGCACGTGCAGTGCCGGAAAGGCCACGCTCTTTTCTTTCTTATTCCGAAAATCGATCGTTAAGACACGCTGCATCGGATGACAGACACCGGAGGACACGCGTGCACCGCCGACCATTGGATAAACACCGCGCGCACACCGCGTTCGATTCCGCTGTTTCGCGTAACTTTTCCAATCGTACTCCGACTGCGTACGGTTTCCCTATTATCGTTGTTTTTTTTTCTCTCTCTCTCTCTGCTTCTATTTCGAATTGAAGGCTTGGCTACATGTTAGGTGGAGAATGTATTTGGAGGAAACGCGGATAACACAACTGGGAACGGAATGCGATTCGCGGGTGCAGTCGGTATTAATCGCAACACTCGCCAGCCACCACGATATACTCGAGAAGACTGGAGTCTCCCTCGGTAGGTGAGGCCCCCCTTCTTTCTCTCTTGTACGCTTTCAGTGTTGTACCGAGTGCCTCGTGGCCACCGGCGTGCTTCGTGTCAACGGGCCACGCGAGTTCGCGAAATTCTGCCTTCACCGCGAAACGTAGTAGGATCCATCGGACACTGCATATATGTTTATATTTTATGTTTAAAAAGTAGTTACCGGTGATGAATGCGTCGTTTGAGCATAAAAAACGCGACCAATGTAGTGTAAGTAGAAAGTATGGGAATTTTTCTAACGCGGTTATTATGATTTATCTTCTATTTGTCATACAAATTGACGTGCTAATATATGTAAGGATCATTTCCATTTAAGCGACAGTACGAGGAACGTTGGACTTTGTTATGTATTTTCAATGAATTAGTAATTAGTACACCGTATTTAGCATACAAAAGAAACTCATGATAAATACGAGAGATGTTAACCAACGTTGTGCTCCAAACCAGAACGATTCTTAGGATAAATAAATTGCAAAATAATTAAACTAAGTTACTTAAAGCGACAAGCTTAAAGTAGCAGTAATTTGGGAAGATCTACCCTACATATATATATTTTTTTGTTTTTATTCTCTAAGTAACGGTTCGGGAAAAAATCATACTTTATTCTTTCAATTGAGGACGACTGCTGAACGTTACACGTACTACCGAGGGGTTTCTGGTTCACAGTTTTATCTCACAGGGCCATTGTTAACAACATTGTACAAAAAAAAAGATCAATGATTTTGTATTAATGCTTACAATATAATTACTGTAACCACCAATATCAATTCACGTTCCGTCCAGTCTTCTATGCATGCCACCGCACATTATTCCCACCTTCGAATTTCCCTAATAATGAATAATAAATATTCTAAAGTCCTTTTACAATAGAATGCAAGATCCACAAGAGAACCACAAGTTTCGTGGACTTGCTACAGCCCTGCGTTTAAAGCCTCTCTCTCTCTCTCTTTCATGCATCTCGTTCTATCGCGTACTACGTTACTCGCAGCGTCTATCCTTGTCGCTCCAGAGAACTTCTCTCCGTTCGGTAACGCCTGTATCTGTCTTTCTCTTGCACGCGTTGTCTTCCGATATCTCTGCCTTTATTCTTTACACGGTGACGGTGCACCGCACAACTCGGGTCTGTTCGTAAATTCTCGGCACGATTACGAGTGACGGGGCGCCGTGGAAGGGAGTAAGTTGCGTTTCGAGCGAGAAAGAGGCAGGCTTTCCACGCGAGTTGAAAGGGGACAGCGGTGTCATGAAAGAAACGGAGCGAGCGAGCAAGCGTACGGGAAAGAATGCGGAGTACGCTAAGCGATGCCGGCTCGAGTGAGATGGCGAACGTTAAAGAATGAGCGGGAGAGAGAATAGGAATGGAGTTAGTAAAAATAAGGAAGAAGAAGCATGACACGACGAACGGAGAGGGGGGAAAATGCGGACAGAAATGGAGTAAGGAAAGAAAAAGGATAGGAATGTAATGGCATTGACTAAGTACAGGATAGACTAGTATAGGAAACATCGTAAATTTCGAATTGGAATAGTGGCCGCGTAAAAAAGAAAACATTTTTCACGCCTATGTTTAGAGTAACGATTTTAAGTACTGCATTCAATATAACCATCAAAATTGATAAAGTTATCTCCCTATAATGCGTGTGACTTAAAAGTTACATATCCGTGTATTTAAATTTATTAAATTTTATCTTATTTGCATATCACTGTATTACCGCATATTATTCTGTATCGTTGTGAGATCAATTACACGCGTCGAAAACGAGGACTCCGAAACGATACTATTTATAATAATTTAGAAACTAGGAGAAATCCGCTATGGAGCCATTACTATTTACGTATAAAAATGTTCAATTCCTAGCGCACAAGAAGAACGATAAATCGCAGAAACTTTGCTTATCTTTTTAACCCTTTCTATTCGAGAAGAAATTCCTCGCCGAAGTGAAGCAATTTTCATAACTCTCGAGTGCAAAGAGTTAAAACTTTGTCTTCTCGAGGACAAAAGGAAGCGAGTAGCAGAAGATTGTTTCATAAGGTGTTCCTGGTTACTTACGCGACACTCTGTATGTACGTAAAGAAAGGGATAAACAGGAAGAGACGGAAAGAGAATAAAAGAGAAGAAGACAAAGTGAGATAAATGACGTATGGAGGAAAGACAGAATGGAGACAGAAGTGCATTAGAGAGTAATGAAAGAGGGACATGAGAAATAGGAAAATGCGAAGGGAGGAATAAGAGAGTGTGGCGGCAAGCATAGAAGACCGGCATACTTAAAACGCAACCACGCCCGCGGTTAGACGCGAAATTTTTCCGCTTATTTCCATGGGAGGCCAGAAACTGCGAGGCGCAAGCGTATATATATATATACACACGTGGGTTTCGCGCTGATTGCAAGTCTATCGCGACGAGAGCTATACGAAATCTCATGCGAAATGCTAAAGGTAGAATGACTAAGAGAACACAATTTCTATTTGGCCATCGAAACCGAGAGCAAGAATTAGGCAAGATGAATATGAAATTGGGATGAACAAAATTGGAGACTGCTTTCGGATCGGAATAAAGAAGAATCGCAATTTATACGGAAAATGACTCACGCAATGACTCACGCGGTTAATTAAATGCAAATGTTCAATTACCTCTTGGTTATTATTTACGTCACTCGAGCGTAGATCGAAAATGAACGTAAATTAACAGTACATCGACTACGTTATTAATCGATTGGGACATTGGACTTTGTTACATATTTTCAACGAATTGGTAATTAATTTAACGTACGAAAAAATTATCGCGAATAAAAGAGATTGTTAATTAATGTTGTGCTAAAAACTGGGACGATTATTGGGTTAAGTAACTTCTAAAATAATTCAACGAAGCTGCTGAAACCGATAAGCTTAAAGTGGCAATAATTGGGACATCTACCCTATTTGTACATAAATACTATAAAAGGAAGCGTACAAATTAGAATTATGTCTATAATTAATATCGAATTCAATATAGAGAGTAACTGCGTATCCTCGTAATTACCAACGAACGGCTATTTTGATCTTGTAGAAGCGTTCGCAGAAATTGATTTCGAAAAACCAGGATCGTAAACGATATTTTCAACGATGTATAAAATAATAAAATTCTCACGGTCACGATGAATAAAGATTACGCGTTAATTTATACAAAGTTTAATCATTCATCTGTAAACAAAATCTCAAGCTTGTTTATCCCCTCTTGCGATCGATCAATCGAAGAGGACGAGTAAAACGCGAGCTTCTTAATAACGCGTTCGACGCGAACGAGAAAAGTAGAAGAATAGTGAACGCGTTAAAACGGGCGCGTAGGGAAAATTTGATTTTTCCTTTCGCAGCGATTGAATTTCATTAAAAGTAGATTATCTAATACATTCGTTGTTACAATGTCCTGGCTCACGTACACCTTGAAGGAACGAGGTTACACGATTAATGAGAATTTCCGTGGTTCGAGGGACACAAAGAGAGAAAACTGCGACCGTAACCCTGGTACACAAGGATTTATGAGCTTGCTCTACCAGTGTGCGTAATATATACACTGTGGCCATGAAGTTGCATCCATACATGTTTTTAATGACACTGCATAAAAAGTGGAGGAGGAAATTTCCTCTTAAAATATTCAATATTAACACGTTAATCGAACGACTTCTTAATCGGGAGTTTTACCACGCGTAGAATTGAAAATGAATGACGAAGTATTAATTGCACTCCTGTTTTGCTCGGCAAATTGAAAGTTTACCACCGAAACATCATAATTTCTACTATACTTCGGATACGTTGTACAGCTTTACGGATAATATGCATTCTGCACCTGCTTGCACCTTTAAATTTCCAATAAATGCATAAAAATCCGTAGTCTAATAATAAGTGCGATATAACGAAGTAAAAATATATAGGTGGTAAAGCGATACGCAAAAAAAATGATAAATTAAAGGAAAGCGAAAAGAGAATGATCGTGTTAATGGAAAGCGTTGTTGTAGCTTTAAAATCGTATAAAAAAAAAATTGTCGTTTAAATTGTGTATATAATGTAAATAGTAAATAGTTCATTTCTTTCATGTGTTCGCCAGTTGTAATCCTTTATCGCTTTCGTTTAAGATCAATTAACAACCCTTTGACTGTAGAAGACGTATATACATATATACGTCCATTAGATTTTATATAATACACCATAAATTAATTTCCTAATTTACCATTGCATAATAATATTCAAAGGTTTATCTTACCAGCAGTGTAATATTTTATTATTGTACACTTCACCTGGATTATTTTGTAGATGTAAATTATACGTACGTTTCTAATTAAGTGTACCAAATTTTGGTAACGGTGACGATAGCTCAAATATCCTGACGCAGTCAAACGGTTAAAAATCGCTTTTTTGAAATATCAATTCGTACCAAACGTCAGTTAAAATCCCAAACTATTGCTAACTAAGTGAAGACTTAGGAAAATTATACGCAATGCTTTAAAAATTAGCATAGCAAAGTTACTATCTAAGTGCAATTGCAGTGTAAAAAAAAAATCGCGTAACTCTTCGTACACCCGATGTACACGTATAAAGTCTCTAGTAGATATACGGGCCACGATCGATTTCTATCTCGGTAGTTTCTTCGCGTAAAACGAATTCGCTATGATATTGAAAACAAGAGAGGAGAAAGATGCCGTAAACGTGGTTCGATGCCAAGTGAAATGCACTCGCGTAAGGTAGAAGTACCAATTACTGCCATTTTAACCCCTTGCCTTACGAATTTGTCAAACACCACACTTTACAGCATTACCTATTTATTATTTTAACACTGTGTTCGATATAATATATTGAAATATTACAATTAATTTTCGCTACATAAGCCTAATAGCTTCTATACTGAAACAGAAATTGCAATTGTAACCGAACTTTATTATAGACACAGTCTATTTCCATTCTATTTAGATTATAATGTTCACCGCTAGTGAAGGGTTATTTAAAAGTACTTTTAGGATGCTGAATGAGAATACCTGTCAAACGCCATGTTTGTTAGTAAAATAGAGGTGAAAAAAAATAAAAATTGAAACGAGAACGAACGAAGATAATAGAAATAAAAGCCAGATTAGAAAAGGGTAAAGCAGAAAGAGAAAGGAAAAAAAATAAAGGTAGGTGTTCCCTATAGTCTATTTTGGATAACGCTATAGCTTCCTACACGCGCATGCCGTGTTCGTTATTAACCGAAAACGTTAAAGATCGACAGCGGTTTAATAACGAAGACGGCGTGCGGCGATAGGAGAAAACAGTAGACCATATCTACAATAAAGATGTAAAGATTCGTCTACTTTCTTTTCGCGAACGGACAGTAAGTACGCGAGGTGATTTTAAGGAAGAATTTATTACGGAAACGCGGCGAAGACGCGGCGGATGAAATTACAAATGCTGAATTATTATTACAATAACAAGGATTTATGAGTACGACCGGACTGTTCCAAAAACAGAGGCACGTGAATTTATCGCGTGCAAAAGAGTTACGAGAGTTACATTTGCAATGTAAATCTTATGCGAAATTAAAGCAAAGCAAGCAACCCGGAAGTCGTTGAAATAAATCAGCGCGAGTCATTTCTCGTTCGACAGGAAAATGTCTTTGTTGATGTATAATCATCGATAGGCGGGATAATCGACGACGGATAAATAAGAGTATGATTTATTGCAGCTCGTTCACACGGATACCGTTTATCAACCCCTTCGCCGTACGAATTTTTCGTAGACTATTCATCGAGGCGTAAGATATTTTCCACTCGAACGCTGCACCAAATGCAAAGTACTACGATATAACGCAAAATTTGTATTTATTAACGTTCGATATTCCAAATGGAGATTATACTTGGAATTGGAATTAAAACTGATTAAAAAGCACGAAGTGTTTCGTTAAGAATTAGACGAAAATATGTACCACGAGTGTAACTCGTTTTTATACGGCAAAGGGTTAATCGAAAGCAGCTTTCACATCACTTGGAAGTATTCGTATGTTTGAGAGTGCGACGAAAATTCAACGTTTTGGAAATTCAACGTATATATACAAATCTATAGAAATGTAAGTAAAATATGTACGAAAAGAAAAGGAATATAAAATTAACAGAACAACTGTTAGTGGAAAGAATGGACTCGTAGAAATTATTAACCGAGGCCCTCAAATTAAATGGCGTATGAAAATTAGCTTACCTTGAACGGGGTAGGAACATGGATCCATCGATGAAAACAGACCCGGAGAGTAGTATGTACCAACTTGTGGCCAGCTCGCCGGTGCTGAAATAATTCCAATAGTATTGGTTTGAATACTTTTATGCAATAGGTTATGATTCACAACCTATAGAATTATTTAGCCCTTTGCGGACGACGAATAGTAAAACTTAAAAAGAGTATTTTGACTTTGAATTCCAAGTCTTTAAATTTCTAAGCTTTCGAATTCCAGATTAATAAATTCTCGAAACTTTCAAGCGTTTATCAACGATATTAATTTAAACTTTCCGCTTTAACAGTGAACGTACGTCCATAAAACCAGAAAAGTGGCGATTATTTGCAGATACTCGTCCGCAAAGGGTTAGATATCCATGTTGCACTCGTTAAGAGCTGTAACAAAATTTCTCGGCTTTTAGTAGGCCGATTTCGACGGTTCTTGTAAAAGCCAGTAAAAGGCCAAGAAATTTTGTTATAGGAAATGTTTGAACACAGACGAGGTACAGGATCAACTATCCCTCAACGAATGCAACATGGATATCCAAATAGTCCTATAGTTTCATTATAATAACCTATTTTACATTTCTCTCGCCATTTTATGGCTAAATTTGCTTTCAATTCTAACCGCTACTAATGTTAAAATCGTATTCCGTGTTAAATCAGTAACGTCAAGAGTGCCGCAAGAATATTAACAGGGAAGTCAGAGACGAGGTACAGTAAATGGGACACCGTGCATAATGCTCGAACAGATTTCCTTGTGACGCGCGAAAAAGAGAGAGAGGGAGCAGTTGAATCTAGTTGAATCTCTTGACTTTATCGTTTTCAGCGGCTTTTCCACAGGTATTTCTTACACTCGCTGCATTATAACGCAGAAGGCGTATGAAACACTCGCATGTTTTTCGAGTTCGGTATTTCACAGCGTGTGACGCGAAGTCCCGTAAAACAATAGGTCTATCTTGTACTTCGCCTGTGTTTCTACTTACAATCAGTGCCAAATACTAGCTGCATTATATCGTTTTTTCGCGAAGGTGAAGTACGCGTTTCCCTTTCACTGATAATCAGAAACACTGCTAAAGCTACGGTCACATTGGGTACGCATTCGTATGACCTACGTTCCGACGAATATGTTTAAACTGTTTTATTGGACAAGAGAGACAAACGCGAACGTGTTCGTACGAAAAGTATTCCGCGAAACTGGCGGGAACTGAGAAAAAGTCTAGCGACATCTATGATCTACTTTTAATGTACTCTAGTTTTCTACGAGGGGTAAGAAAGAAACGCGTCGATAAAACAGCACGAGGTACAAAAAAGGCTGTCGATAAAGGAATTCCCTGTGATTTTTTCGCGTTCCCTATTTCCGGCAACGTAGAGAACTTCTTGTGGGAAATATTTGAACGCTCATTCAAATAATTATTATTACCCCGAAACATACGCATTGCATATTCATTTGGAAAACAGCATCGATTCAAATGAATCTATTTAATTCGAAATCGTGTAATGAATGTAATGTATGTACAATGAACGAAGTAATACAATAAACAGACTGCGAATCGTTGTGCAAATTCATTACTTTATAAATAATACTAAAGGAATGGAAGCTAAATAGGAGAAAGTTTCACCCTCTAAATTTCACGAGTACTTTAATTTCAATATTTCAAAGATCTTCGCACATTACGCATAATCCATATATTATTCTACTTTATTATTCTTTTTTAAACACTTAACTTTGACATAAATTATATTATAAACAATGCTAAAGAAACGGAAGTTAAATAGCAGAAAATTTCACCCTCTAAATTTCACGCGTACTTAATTCAATATTTCAAAGATCTTCGCACATTATGCATGTTCCATATACCATTCTACTTTATTATTCTTATTTAAACACTTAACTTTGACATAAATTATATTATAAACAATGCTAAAGAAGCGGAAGCTAAATAGGAGAAAATTTCACCCTCTAAATTTCACGAGTACTTTAATTTCAATATTTCAAAGATCTTCGCACATTACGCATATTCCATATACCATTCTACTTTATTATTCTTATTTAAACACTTAACTTTGACATAAATTATATTATAAACAATGCTAAAGAAACGGAAGCTAAATAGCAGAAAATTTCACCCTCTAAATTTCACGCGTACTTCAAATTAAATATATCAAAGATCTTCGCACATTATGCATGTTCCATATACCATTCTACTTTATTATTCTTATTTAAACATTTAACTTTGACATAAATTATATTATAAACAATGCTAAAGAAGCGGAAGCTAAATAGCAGAAAATTTCACCCTCTAAATTTCACGCGTACTTCAAATTAAATATTTCAAAGATCTTCGCACATTACGTATATTGCATATATGTATATTATTCTATTTTATTATTCTTTGTGGCGGCTCTCCTGCACGTACCACTAGAGGATCATACGAAATAGGACTTTCTTGAAAGCACTCTCTCCAACTACCTCGGTTCATAAGTATACCGCCTTTAACCTTCCTTCCAATATCCCAACGTCTAAAGCAGGGCCTGCTAGGTAGCCTTACTGATGAGTTCACTAGCAGGCACATGACGAAACGCAACACTCTCCCTTTTTCCTATCCCTTATCCCCTCTCTACAGCTCCACATTCTTATTTAAGCATTTAAATTCGACAAACATGCATAAACACCCGCAGCAGTCTAATAACGAATAAAGTGGTACTTGGTGTACTTACTAGTAGAGAACGTGATTCGCATGATGTCTTTCATATCGCACAATTTTGCAAAGCCCACGGAGAATGGAATCTCTGCACGGACGTAACGCTTCCAGGCCTAGCAGACCATAATATATGATCTGTAGATCCTGAAATAGACAAAAATGCCAATTACAAGCAAGCTTGATACTTAAAATAATTGCAAATAATTCCTATAAAGTAAACGATCGATTGACGATTGCATGTATATACATATGAGGTGATTTTTAAGGAAGACGCAGCGGATGAAATCACAAATGCTGAATTATTATCGCGATAACACAGGGATTTATGATTCATTAGCCTGCCGTGTTTGCAAAGTTCTCGCGCAAGTGTTTCCGTCAGAAGCGTGTAGCATTCGAATTCAGTGATCCTGATCGAGATATCGAGGCGAACTGCAAACACGAGCGAGGCGCGCGCCAACGCAATTGCCTCTAATACGACCCTAACGTGCCCTGTTATCGTGCACTATGATCTCTGCGTTATCGTTATCCAAATTGATCATCTCTGCCTCGCTTATTAACCGCGTTGACGCGACCACGGCAAATTCAATGATTCTCCTCCACTCGTTCGACCAATTTAAAGCTACAATTCATCGTGCGCGTGTTTCTTTCTAATCTCTACAATTTTCAATTTCGACTTTAACTAATTTTAGCACGGACTAATACAGTCGTTAATTTAGCTAATACAAGATTGCACTTAACCCCTTGACTAGATTAAGACGCGGTAACGTCGCGGCAAGGCGGTTCGGGTCAGATGAATTAGGGAAATGTAGAATTTGTGGTGGAGAGGAAGAAACGTTTCAACACGTACGGATGCGTGAAGGGATGAACGGTAAAGTAGAGGCGGAAGTAGAAGAATATGTGATAGAAATGGCGCGGGAAATAAACTTGGAAGTGAAAATGAATGAATTATTAAGGGGTAATATAAAAAGAGAACTATGTATATATAGTAGGGCTTTCGAAAAGAGAGCGAGAGAACAGCAATTAAAGAAGAAACGAGAAGAAAGCAACAAGAGAAGAAAAGAAATTGCGAACCAAAGAATTGTAGGTACAAATTAGTGTAAGTTAGAGTAGATCGTAGACTAAGTACACAAATGTATACTCAAGTGCAATTACTGTATCCTAAAACTTTTCGTATGGATGGTGAAATAAATAATAATAATAATAATACTTAACCCCTTGCCTTACGAATTTCTTCAAAGACTATTCACTGAAATGATGACTACTTTTCACTATAATGCTACGTGGAATGCAAAACAGTGAAATGTTACACGCGTAATTCTTACTTGTTAGCAATCCTCGATCTCTCGATCTTACAAAATACGGTACGTTTCTATTGTAATTAATACATACGCTACATCACGAGTGCAACTCGTTGCTATAAGCCGTAGGGTTAACTTGAAATTGAAAAGTAACGTTCCAACTCTAAAAAGAAACAAAAATCTCGCGAAACGCGAAACAAGAATCCTCGGTTCGATATAAAAATATCAATGTTATCGCACCGCGCGGTGGACCATTTTTGAAAAGCAAACTTAATCACGAATTCGCCGTCTGACTCCGTATGTGCGTACAAAACTGCGCGTATACATTTCGGCCAACAGAGAGGAAGTGCAGATTTGCAACGATTCGCAATAATACGTTTCCCACGAGCTACACGAAACGGCGCGTAATTAAAGTCGCTGGAAAAGTTAATATAGTTGAATGTACTTCCGGTGCGGGCGTAATAGCCGAGCAGCATTGTCGGACTATGCATTGTTCTCGGGAAACAAGTGACGAAAACGAACGAAAAATAAATTACTGGCCACTCTCTGTACGTGTGTGCGTGCGTCCAGTATACGTTGGGCAGCCTTGAATTTATCAGAAAAGGAACACTCGTGAGAGACCTACATAGGATTCAATTGGAGAAAAGGTACAATGTTTGGCGGGCGAAAGGAACAAGACGAACGATAGACGATACAATGGATACGGAGTGGAACGAGTAAGAATTCAATTTCCACGCTTGATTTGCTGCTAGACGAGCAGTCGATCCGACTTTCCACGGAAAGAAGCGAGGGACTTTCATCGACTGCGAGTTTATAGTAGACGGACAATATAATGAGGAGAGAAATTGGAAACGCGATCGTTGGGATAATTAACCCCTTCTCTTACGAATTTTTCTGTAACTATGCACGTTAACGAAAATAACTTCTCCGAACTTTGCAACCAGATGCGAGATGTTGAAATATTACACGTTACGCGTATTCGTTATACTGGTTTACGAAGGTGTAAGAGAAGTTAACCCTTTGCGGACGACGAATTAGTAAAACTTAAAAGAGTAGTTTGACTTCGAATTCCAAGCGTTTTAATTTCTAAGCATACGAATTCCAGGTCAACAAATTCTCCAAACTTTGAAGCGTTTATCAACGATATTAATTTAAAGTTTCTGCTTTAACAGCGAACGTACGTCCAGAAAACCAGAAAAGTGGCGATTATTTGCAGACACTCGTCCGCGAAGGGTTAATTAAATACTGCGAATATTTATTCTACTTCGACTATAGTTTACGCCACGAAAGTGACTCCTGATAAAGAATCATCCGGGGGCTATCTTAGCATTTTAGTATCACATGCGAGATCACTAGTTTGGATTAGAATAAAACAACAACGGAGTTTCTAAACCGATAGAAATTATAATTAAGGGTTGCCGCGAATTTAAAAAAAAGAAAAAACAATGGTACACGCGTTATATATTTTTGTACATTTATATTTATTGTAAATATGTTTCGTTGTTATCTGTAATATAGTTTCTAAGCATTAAGATGTAACGTAGTAATATGAGTAATTCTCGAACGCTGCTGAAATTAAGTAAATAAATAACAATTAAATATTGCGATAATTAATTGTTTTCCACATAATTGCTCTGTAAAATCCGAGACTAATAACGTGGATAGTAGTGTATATTCATATGTATTGGAATTCTATCATTTAATCCTCTGTAACCCGAATTGAATTTACTTTTACGATGGCATTATAAAGGGTTAAGTTTATCAACTTCGACGGTCGGGTCGAATACAATTCTTAACGTTATTGCTTTAAATCGTAAGCTACGTAAGAAATGCCCGCCTTTTTTACACGGTCAGCGTTGCAATTTGAAATTTACGACGATTCCTGTAAATGAATGAGATCTATCCTGTGCTTGGTCGATGCTCGTGGTTGCAAGTAAAGGGGTTAAAGTTACAATATGCGGACGTACGTATATCGTAACGCGCATCGACTTTGCGAAATAATCGATGCTACGTGATTAAGCGCGTCTTATCAGAAGCGACGCTGCAAAACTGTAACTCCTCTTCTAGGAACGTGCAATTTAACGAAGGCGCAATTTAGCGAACTTCTCAGATCGTTAGTTTCAGATCGCCTCCTTTGGTGAACTGGGAATATTCCGCTCGTAAAATTGGCAGATCGCGGATCTTTGTGGGTAAAATTTTGTTGAAAAATAAAGGAATAATGGTGAAAAAAAGCATAACGGTGAAACCTTTTTGATATTTTGTCAAGTTAATTATATCAAGTTACATAGGATTATTAGAAATAGATTATTATTAAAATGTAAGATTTAAAATTCTACTTTATAAACCCTTTCGCTAAGGTATCTTAAAATTGAGAATTCAATGCATAAATAAGGATCGCTTTTATTAATATGAGAACAGTATAACGTATAAATGTTTATACTTATGGCGTAGTACTGTACTTTATAGCAAATGCTATGGTGCAGTATTGCACTTTACGGTAATGTTATGGTGCACTATTGTCGCATGAATTGACAAAGAAGCACTATTCTACTATAGAGGAAATATATGTACGTATGCTTTTAACAAATGATCGTACAATTATGTTCATTTTCGTTTCAACGTTTCCTTCCAACAAACCTGAATACAATCTATTCACTCGGTATAATTGTACAAGTTTTTAGTACGTTCGTAGTTATCGCGCGATTACTGTCAACTTGTGATATCGCAGGGAGGGAAGGGGATAGACGCCGTCAGATTTATGTAATCCGTGAAATTACCCTTTCAAAAACGCCGTAAAATCGGCTTTCCTAATGCAACGTAATGGGGTGCGCTTGACCACGGTGCCAGACGAGATAAGAGACACCCATAAGCAGCTTTCTACTATCGTTCTAGCGTTGCACAGGCTTTTTGCTACAATCTAACCAAAGATAAATGTGTATTCGAGGAAAATCCTAAACTAAGCTACGAGGGGAATATTGGGCAGAGGGAATTGGAGGCAGCGCCGGGAAATGCGCTGCAGGGACGCTTTACTTCTGATCGTTTCACTTCTTCACGGCTAGACGATCGCACGAAAACAGGTGACTGCGAATAAAAGGGGAACTTCTCGGTGTATCTTATCGCGTTTCACTTCATCAGCTCATTGTCAGGGTTCAGATCGCTCGGATATAAAAATCAAAGCTGCTACGCTTTCATCTGCATTCTTGTTACTTTCAATCGGACGAGGAGAATGTTTTTACTTTTATCAGATGAATTATAAAGTGGTGTATCTTAGGTTGTTGCCGATTTTACGTAGCCCAAAATGCTCTACTCCTTAACACTTAACGGATGGGTCACGTAAATTTACGTTTCTCCATTCTGACATCCTAGCATGGGCCACGTAGATTTACGTTTTCGTTTCAATTTTTATTACGCTCCGTTAGCTTTTCATTTTTATGCGTATTGGGTTTTTTTTCTTGTTACCATTAGTTTTAGTACTATCTGTCCGTTGAACCTACCGCGCAGTTTTGCTTTTTAGGTAGTATTTTTTCGTAATTTTGTAACCGTGAAAATGGCAAGCGCGAAAGAGTTTTCAGTGGACGATGCGGAAATCTGTTTGGAAATTAATGCAGAGAAAAGTTATCCGATGTAGGAAATGATAATGAATCAGAAAACTATGACGAAGAAAGTGATATTTCTAGTGATGACAGTGAAATCGTAGCTCCCAGGAAAAAAATTGTGCGCAGGTTACCGTCTTCAGAAAGTGAATTTGCAGTTTAAAACCATACATACATATTTATTTAATTCTCTTAAAAAATGCCCGGAAACCTAGAAAGACGGAGAAAAAACAACCCGTCTGTTAAGTGTTAATCAACCCTTCCGCTATCGGCACATTGGAACTAAGGACTAAAAGCGCAGGTAACGATAACGTTTATTAACATAAAAAGTGGCATAGGTATAAATATTCTACTAATTGCACCGTAATATTGACGTTGTAAGGTGAAGCGATCTTTACAAGAAATTACAAACGGATCATTTTGATCATCTCGACAGTTCCAGCGTGAAATATTAATCGTTTTGTACTAGCCGTAAAAATACGCTAGGGTCCGTGTATCGTACGTCTGCCGTTGCCGAAGATTTAAGAGGGAGTTTCTCTGTCTAGCGTGGAGTGTAAATAAGATTATGAGCAGCAAAAGCTTACGAACGAACGATTCGTACGGCGCCTGTCGGTCTCCGAAAGGAGATCCACCGCGTGGCGAAGCGTGTTCCACGAGAGACGAAGAGAGGTCTCGACCATGTTCTACCTTTCGATTCACTGCCTCTCCCACCCTTTTTATTCCTTTTTCGTGCGAAAAGTGGAGCGAGCACTGGACGACCTTCACGTATGGATCGTATGAGCCCAAGTTACGAGGCGCGTCTCGTAAGATTTTAAAAGGGGATCCTCGGTGGAATACACGATAAATATCAATTACTTCGAACCCTCCCGGAGCATCGTAACGGCGAAACGAAATTTTGATCAATTATGGAGCAGTGCATTCCGCTGTATGAAGATGGATCAGGGTTGTCCCGTCGGAGAAGCCTCTTTTTTTTCCCATTCGTCTGAAACTACGTACGTGAGTGCACCGTGATCGGCTTAGCAGTGGCCTTGTTAATATTTCAACGGAAGAAAGTACACGGTTAAGGATAGCTTTTGATGGAAAAGGAATCGTTGTATTTTAGTTCTGTTCCTTGAAGAAAGCTAATTTGCATTTCTTAACTCTTTGACGGTGTTAACCATTCGAAACTTTATGCAAGTAGTTCCTGATCGGCTTAGCAGTGGTTTTATTGATATTTCAACGAAAGAAAGTACACGGTTAAGGGTGGCTATCGATGGAAGAGGAATTGTTGTAATATTTTAGTTCTGTTGTCTAAAGAATACTAAGTTGCATTTCTTAACTCTTCGACAGTGTTAATCAAAACTTTACGCAAGTAGTTCCTGATCGGCTTAGTAGTGGTTTTGTTGATATTTCAACGAAAGAAAGTACACGGTTAAGGGTGGCTATCGATGGAAGAGGAATTGTTGTAATATTTTAGTTCTGTTGTCTAAAGAATACTAAATTGCATTTCTCAACTCTTTGACGGTGTTAACCATTCGAAACTTTATGCAAGTAGTTCGTGATCGGCTTAGCAGTGGTCTTGTTGATATGTCAACGAAAGAAAGTACACGGTTAAGGGTAGCTCTCGATGGAAGAGGAATTGTTGTAATATTTTAGTTCTGTTGTCTAAAGAATATTAAGTTGCATTTCTTAACTCTTCGACAGTGTTAACCATTCGAAACTTTACGCAAGTAGTTCGTGATCGGCTTAGTAGTGGTTTTATTGATATTTCAACGAAAGAAAGTACACGGTTAAGGGTAGCTATCGACGGAAGAGGAATTGTTGTAATATTTTAGTTCTGTTGTCTAAAGAATACTAAGTTGCATTTCTCAACTCTTCGACAGTGTTAACCATTTGAAACTTTACGTAGGAAATGTTGTAATTCAGTACTCCCTGGATCATATAACTTCTTCATCGTTAAGCAAGAAGCTCGTTAATTGCAAAGGCGATGCAACTTGAAAAGACCAATTGTGAATTTGAATTTTTTGTCAACTTGCATTATAGCCACTATTACAGTAGACAAGCGATATCACATGCTTTGTATATTCTAGAATCCACACGAATCCCGAAAACGTATGTTGATTTAATTCTACTGTGCCTTGAATAAAAGTCGAAGCCATTTTTCGAACACCTCGATTATTCGATCAACATTAGTAGACTGGATAATCGAAGGATTACTGTATTTCGATCCTGTTTCCTAAAGAATATTAATTTTAATTTTCTAACCATTTGAAATTGTTCACGAATGTTGCCGTGATTGGTTTAGCAGTGGCCTCGTTAAAATTTCAAGAGAAGAAAGTTTAAACGATTAAGGGTAGTTTCTGATGCAAAAGGAAATGTTTTAATATTTCAGTTCTATTCCCTAAAGTATAATATATCCTTATAATATTTCGAAAACAACACCGATCTGTATCGACGTTCTATTCTCTTATTCGCTTGTATAAAAATGCGAAGTTGCATAAACATGCACAGTAATAAGTATGCCCTTTGTTGCGTACACGTTAGCCTAGATATAACGCAAGGAAAAAAAGAGGAGAAACATTCTCAAAGGAATCTCGTGTACGTATCGAAGCGAGTGGATTGTTCTGCTAATAAAAACACGGTACACTCGTTCTTTGAACGCGTTTTGTACACACGGTCGTTTCGGAATATTCATATTTATCCTACGCGAAGAATACTTATGCATGTTCTATTGAACTTTCTAAATAATTCCTACCAACTACTCAGCTCATATATTCGTGTTTGTTTTCGCTCTTCCTCGCACAGTTCCACGGATAAAATCAATTATTCGCGCGCACTAAACGTAGAAACAAACGCGGTCTATAGAAATAATATAGTTCAGCATTGACGTTAAGGAAATTTGTGGAAATTTCTACATTTTTAACGACATCTTGCCTTTTGTACGATATCAACGTAGAAACGAAGTCCACTTTTTGTGTTTATCCAGCGCTCGTTATAGTTTTCCGATAAAATTCGTACATTAACCAGAACATCTAAATATCTAGGACACGGTGAATTCTCCCGATAACGACAGGAGAGCGTAATCAAATCACTGTTCGTGAAATCTATCCCGAAACCAAACAGAAGCTTTCAATCAACGTAAACCATTGGACGTCGAAAATTTAGAGCATCCATAACTCACCCCCCGTCGAGCATAGCAACGTTTTTTTTTTTTTTTTGTTTTCCCTCCCATCTCAGACGAACGTGATCGATCGAGGCTACGATCGAACGCAACAAACGTATTTACAAAAGCAAAGATAATCGAGTTTAACAATTTCGTTGGCAAGAAATGTGTACCGTAGGGTTAAGAAATAAAAGGTAACAGGGATGAAATATATTTATTCCATCGAAGATTGCAACGTTGTTCAGTGGAAGGAAAATTGAATTGCTTCCGCCATATTCGAAACAGCGTACAACAATATTCGAGTAACAAACCTAGGCGATGACCTAACATTCGTTACAGTTACTCGTAAAATTGAGAATACACTCACGTTGCCGATGAAAAAGCGAATGTAAACGAATATGCAGGATAAAAAAACCCCTTATCTTAGATCTCGTTACTTTAATTTAGTTGGTAAAGATCTAAATCTGCATAATGATCAGATTTATTTTCACAGTCTACGTACGATATATGCAGACTACTATTTTGTTAACCACCTTTTAATCTTCGTGGCATAGAGTTAATTAATTTCGTACGAAAGAAGGTGAAACTTTGTATCGTGTTTCTCGTAATTCAATTTAGAAATCTTCCGTATTCGCACAATTGCAATTTCTCATTTTGTACGTCAATTTCTCCAAGACACACGTTCAATTAGATTTAGAACAGTGACCAAGGAAGGGGAAGTTAATAGTTTGGTTATCATTCTTCAGCCATATTTAACCCTTTGCGGACGACGAATAATAAAACTTAAAAGAGTATTTTGACTTTGAATTCCAAACCTTACGAATTTCTAAGCTTACGAATTCCAGGTCAACAAATACCCAAAACTTTCAAGCGTTTATCAACGATATTAATTGAAACTTTCTGCTTTAACAGTAAACGTGCGTCCACAAAAACGAGGGAAGTGGCGATTATTTGCAGACACTCGTCCGCAAAGGGTTAACCCTTTGCCTTACAACAACGAGTCACACTCGTTCTACAAATCATAACCCAGATTGTAGTATTATCTTATAAAATTGAGAGTAGTTGAATAAAAATTGCTTATACGAAATGATTTGAAAACAGTGCTCAACCAACATTAGCATATATAAGTAATAAAATAATCGTAGGGCAAGGAATTAATTGCGTTTAAAGGTGCACGCCTAACTTTCCAAGTAATCGCGTACGCGTGTCTCAAAACGTCTGTCGTCAATCGTTTCCGCGAGAACGAAATTTCAGTCTCGCAGCACGGCTGTTTCGACGAATAAACAGCGAATCGAGCTTGAGGGGCGGGGAAAAACAAATGCAAAGAAACACACAAATGAGGAAAAAAGGAGGTAGAGGAGGAGGGGAAAACCTATCAATTATATTCCCGAATCGAGGACGTCGATATAGACGGCATTATTTGTTTAAAACTGGCATGCGGACCCACGGTCTGGATCGATATCTCGCACAATATCTGAGACTTTTCATTGTGCTCGAAATCGCGGCCGTTTCCCTGAATTTTCGACGTCTCTCTCTCTCTGTATTTAGCGACGCGACGATTCGCATTCGCCGTCGGTGAACGCGCGCGACACCACGCGCGGCAGAGCAGCCATTCTCCTCGGGTTCGCCTCGCGATTCGAGCGGTTGCAAATTAGCACGAAAATAACGAAGGGAGCAGAGAGAAGGACGTCTGGGAAGCGTTCACGCCGCGGAATTCGACAGTTTTTTTTCGTGAAAATCCGTGACTCAGGGATTTTTCTTAATTGGCTCCACTGGCGACGATCGATAAAGCTGGTCACGCAACCGAACGGATGAAAGGGTGATTTAAATATTCGCTGGAACGTTAATTTTTCAAACTTACTATCTGTTCGAACTTTCTACGGAATTCTATTGCAATGATGGATAAGTACGGGGTAAACCATCCATTTATGGGAAACGTAATAAACTTCGAAGTGAAACGCGGATCGCGTTCAAACGCAGAGGTTCTTTTACGCTTATTGAGAGTTAGAATGGTTATTATCATTATTTAATACTTTATTTATTATAGGTAATCCTTGCCTCGCAGCTTAGAATAACTCCGGTTTATATTCTCTATCGGGTTATTACGTGTATTTTCTAAATTTACGTTTAGTAGCGAAGATCAAATTGTTTCTTTCCTTACATCTATATTTACCTCTATATTTTGTTACGAACCAATTGATCAGTTACAATAATTATTACAAGAGTTATATTCAATTCGACCATCGAAGTTGAGAAAGTTAATCCTTTTATTCGTGTATTTAACGTTGGCGAACTTCATCTCGACATATCACTGTATAATTCCCATTTTTTCCCCCCTTTTCGGTTATATCGACATCAGTCGCTTGCACAGTGTAATTATGAATTCCTGATTTCTAGGTTGAAATGAAACGTTTCGAATAATTATACCTTCGGTTAAATCGTAAAAGTAGATTGAGCGATGGTTTGGTAAAAATAAACGTATTCGTCTTCTATAACACGATACCATTTTTATTATAATCTATACTTATTCTATTGTAATTAATTATGCTAGATATGCAAATATATACAACCGTACTGCTCTTATAATAATAAAAATAATCACCGTCCGTACATTGGGAATGTTTCTAATTTTAGAGTGCCGTAGCGAAAGGGTTAAAATGATAGTAATCCAATACATACGATGATGCACTTCTATACGCGTTATTATAGCGATGGCTGTTGTAGATCAATATTTATCTATAATTCTCATCGTTTTAAAAACGTCGCTGTTTTATTATAGTTTGAAGTAGCAGCGTCGCATGTGACACTAAAATGATTCGATATAATGCGTCTGGGGTTATGGAGAAGGTATTCGAGGAATTTCAGTGTTTTGCTATGAAAATTACTTGGACAAATTTATCCAAGAGTAAAGATAGATTCTTTAGGTCGAAATAGAGGCGCATTGTTTCTGCATGGCGACGCAAACTTTCCGAAGCAGCCACCGAAATATTCGCTAATAACGTGCGAAATATTCACTCTAATAAAGTTCGCGTCGCGAACTCTCACTCGTGCGTATACATTTAAAGAAGCAGAATTCTTTGAAATCGAAAATCGAAAATTTTACGCGCACGGATATTAGGATCAAAGAGACGCGCAAAAACTGCACGCGATAAAATTTCATAGCATTTTTATTAATCCCGTTCGAAATAATTTTCTACGTACAACGCGTTCATAAAGTTCCGTGGCTATAAAAATTCGACGTCGAATACCAAATGTTATTACGCGCACCGAAATATTTCGTCCGATAAAATCCAATAAAACATCGAATAAAAATTCATTTACACCGTTAAAGTAAAAGTAAAAAAAATTCTCGATCAACGGAGGAGGAAGAAAGAAAAAAGAAAAAAAAAAGTAGACGTCTTCTCGCGTGGTGGTTGATCGTATAAGTTACGCAACATTTACTTGATCGTGAAGATTATATCGCAGATGAGAGAGAAAAAAAAAATGTACCTAAATCGGATTACTTCTCGGCGAATGCAACGCGATTCGTATCGGGCCGTCGCGAATTTTTCGTTGCGGTTTCGATACACGAGCGACAAAGCATTTCATTGGAAAAATCGCGTTCGATCGCGTTGATACGCCGCGGAAAAGGGACGCCGCGCGATAGAACAAAGCAAGCTAGTTTTTCCGATCCCAATCAACCGTTCGACGTTCAAATTAGAAACGTACGATTGGTAGTTAGTCTGAGCCTTGATGAAACAAAGGGGAACGAAGACGGTTAAGAGCAAAAAAAGGAGTGTACCGTGGAACGTTCAATTTTCGCGAAATAACTATTAAATGTGCGAGTTAATTTTGCGTATTTTTGCCGTTATCGGATCGTTCCATACGAAATGGTCGATTTTACGTAGCTTAAAGTGCTTTAGTCACTTAATATAACTAAGAAAGAAATAGTTAACATTTTTGTACAATATCTCATACACATCGAGTACACGTTTTAGTTCGTCATTGTCGATCGCTTCTTTTCGTTGACACGTAATAAATAAGGTACATTTTCAAAGTTTATATTTTAAGTATACAATTTTCCAAACTAACGTGGAATTGTTCGTTCACAAATTATATTCTCTCCACTCATGAATAATATTAACCCCTTGCACTACGATTATTTTCTTACCTACTGTTACGAACCAACTACACTTTCCCCACGCATACCAATTACATTTAAATCACGATTATTAATCAATATAATTTACCATTAATAATAAGTAATATTAATAAGACATTAATAAGTTATTAATAAGTTACAATAAGTAAACCGGACAGAAAGACGAACACGCGCCACAGGTAAAAAGGGACCGAAGTCGGGGAAAACCCACGAAACGACGCTCGACTCCAGCCCCTTTTCCTGACCGCCGATTGGTCGGAAGCAAGGTACCAACAGGGTATATATATATATATTCCCGCAACCTGCGAAAACGAATAGACACGTTTTGTACGCGCACCAGAAAATACCTACAAGGACACTTCGTTCAACATTTCAAAAAAATAAAAAGAGCATCCACGAAAATCAATAGACAAATCTATTTTTCCCAAACCGGCGGAAGACAACCTCAACAGTTACGGCCCGTTCCGTAACACCTACGTACGCTAGTATTAGCTGGTCACTGTATTTATATCATTTAACTTACAAATTATTTAAATATCGTTGGCAATTTTTACTTAAGAACCTCCAAACTTGCAAGACCAAGGTAAAATTTGAATTCAAATTAAAGTCCACACTCGGTAATATCTGGTATTGTTGAATCTAAGCCATAATTCATAGAACGAGTGAAACTCGTTATTGTAGGCCAAGGGGTTAATAATAAAGCAGCTTCTACAGGATTGCGGCTTAAATTTAATGCAGAATATTCGAATTTTTTTCGAGATTTTAAAAATAAACTTGTTACAGAATTACTTTGCACACCTAATAAAATAACGTTTCTATTCGGCTGAAATAAATCCTTTCTTTTTTTCCCAGGATATTACTTCGCTGAATGTTCAGGATTATCCGCTGAAAATTCTTCATCGGATTCCGATACTTGAAAACTATTCGTTTACGGCTTCATCGGATGAAGGGCGCAGAAAAATTCTCGAATTCTACGAAAGTTTTAATGACATTATTTGCAAAGTTGCTTGAAACTGTTGAACGTCACGCGACGCGACAAAACCATTAACCCTTTGCCTTACGAATTTTTCAGTGACAATATTTCGTGACATTAGCAAGTTGTTACTTTAATCCTTCGTCAAACGTAGGACATTGAAATGTTAGAATTAATTTGGATACGATAATCCCCTAGCTTGCATATTGAAACGGAAACTGTCATTGAAACGAAACCTTTATTACAGATACAGCGCGTCTTCGTTCTACTTAAATTATAATATTCATCACTAGTGTAACTCGTCATTTTATGGCAAGGGTTTAATCGCGAAACTTTCACCCCAAGATACATACGTGAGTCGCCAAAAGATTTTCTTCCTTCGATCCTTCCAACATTTGTTATAAACTAATATCCAGAGGAACTCGAAATAAACACGATACGTGCAAATAATTCGCGTAGCCGGCGTTTTATTAATATTTCCATATCGAGTTCAATCTTCGTCAATTCCCAAAAAATTCGTTTCCCTGATCCGTAAAAAATCCTCGATCTCGTCGCGCGTTTCATTAAAAGGGACTTTATCAAATATTCGCAAACCCTTTTAACCCTCGAATACCCAATTGGTATTGAAAGCGCGAAACTCGGATCGAGAAAGTAATTTCATCGCGGAAGAGGCGGTGGATTTTTTTTCATTGAAATTCCGGGACGCCGCGGGAGGAAGTCAAATATGATTACGAGAAGATAAGAAGCGGCGGATTATTCGTTTGGAAAGTTCGAGCGGTTCCACGGACTCGAGGATATCGACGACGCCCTTTAACCTTTCGGCCACCGTAAAACGTAGTCACGATTGCGTCTTTGCGCGCGTACGCTCTCGCGTAAAATCAAGGCTTACGGGGACAACAACGGGCGGCGCGCAAAAATTCTCAGCAATTCGGAATTTTTCCCCACCGACGCTCGCGCCGACGGTGTTCGGTAATGACGCGAAAAAAATGATCGAGCCGATAAACAAACTGCATTCAAGATTTAAAGATTCGTATCCTGTTCGCTGGGATATCATTTCGGAAAGTTATATTCGGGAATAAATGAATAAATTTGATAGCATGACAACCAAGGACTCGTCGAATCGGTAAACAAACTTCGCCGTTTCACGAGCATCGAATTGTAAAATAAATCGCAGTCTTTGCGAAAACCAAATTGTTAAATAAACTCCGGCTTTTAAGAAGAGGCAAATGATTATTAAACTTTAGCTAGAAACTTTAGTTTTTCAGAAAAGTCAAATTGTTAAAGAAACTGCAGCATTTCACGAGGATGAAATTGTTAAAGAAACTCCAGTTTCTTTTAGAAGGATCAAATTGTTAAAGAAACTTTTATTTTCACAAGTACATTATACACGCAGCACGAAAGAGATGATTAAGCTTTGAGAAAAATATGCATAATTAATATTCCAATGGAATATTATGCAGTTTCGAATAACCGAACACTTTATCGAGAATTCTCACTCTATCCTAAGCGTTAAACGCGTGTCACAGATTAGGGTACAGCCAATTGCCTATGTTTTTTCTAATAATCCTATTTAAATGGCAACGTTTCAAATGACAGTAATAGAGACATTGGATTTTATCGTATATTCTCAATGGATTACTTATTGCTGCACCAAATATATACTATATGAATCTGCCTTTATTTTAACACTAGAACTACCAAACCAGTCGAAATGACCGGTTACAAAGCCATAAAAATAATATAAGTCAACAGCGGTGCATTTTTTACAATATTCCATAATTTTCCATAGAAAATATTAACCCCTTGACATACAATAACGCGTCACACCCGTGGCACGAATTACGGCGTTGCTTCAATAAAAACGAACTCCATTTGCAACAAAGTTAAATGTTAACTTATATTCTAGTTAACTATATTCTAGTTAAGTATATTCTAGTTAACTTATATTCTAGTTAACTTATATTCTAGTTAACTATATTCTAGTTAACTTATATTCTAGTTAACTACATTCTAGTTAACTTATATTCTAGTTAACTATATTCTAGTTAACTATATTCTAGTTAACTTATATTCTAGTTAACGTATATTCTAGTTAACTATATTCTAGTTAACTTATATTCTAGTTAACTATATTCTAGTTAACTTATATTCTAGTTAACGTATATTCTAGTTAACTATATTCTAGTTAACTTATATTCTAGTTAACTATATTCTAGTTAACTTATATTCTAGTTAACTATATTCTAGTTAACTATATTCTAGTTAACTTATATTCTAGTTAACTATATTCTAGTTAACTTACATTCTAGTTAACTATATTCTAGTTAAGGTATATTCTAGTTAACCATATTCTAGTTAACTATATTCTAGTTAAGGTATATTCTAGTTAACTTATATTCTAGTTAACTATATTCTAGTTAACTTATATATATTTATTATTTTATAATTTGTAGTTTCACTTCATAAGATTGAAAATCACTAATTAAAAATTACATATACCTAAGATTTGAATGGTTCGCGCGTAATACTGAATAAAGCAACTTACGAAGCATTAATAATAGAAAAAAAGAGTATGACAATGGGTTAATGGAGATTTATTGTACTTCGATCGTACGCGCTTCTCAAATATCTCGCAAGTCTAATTTCTTTGGTGCAAATAAGTATACGTTAATCGAGGATAATTCTAGTGTTAATCGAGGATAATTCTAGTGTTAATGGCAATTCGTATAGTTAGAAAGGCTGAATATCCAGATTCATTCGACGTAAGTAACAATGAACAGCGTGAACTTACTTGAAGTGTTCGTCGTTCTGGATCGCGGCAGAGAGCCCTGACGAAATGTGGATCCAAATAGTCCGTCATAGTAGCCTATCTATAGACTACTCTGCGATCCTTTTCCTGCGTACTCCTGTATCCCGCTGAACGACCTCTTCCAGGACATCGCCGCCGAAATGATTCTCCAGCCTTGCAAACGGCCGTCCGACCTCTTCTCGGTTAACTCGTAATACTCAATCCTTTATAACAGTCTTTGCGAAATGTTTCACTCTCATTTCCATTTTCTTCGCGCTATTGTTCGATCGTTCGAATCAAGAATGGAAAATATTCCGTTGCAGAACACGGTGGCTTCTGTTCACGCGTAGCGTTGCAAAAAACATCTTGAAAATCGAATCCTCTGTACGTTAATTGCAATGGCGATTTTGCTTCGATGCGTTGGGTACTCGTGGCGAATTCTGCAACCATAAGATTATTTATCATCGTTAAGACGCGTTGTTTAAGGATTACAGAGTATCGGTTGAAAGTTTGGAACCGTTGCGCGCTCTTAAGAAAGCAGTACATTAAAAAAGAGGTACTTGGAATCTTGTAACTTTGGAAAATAGAGGAAATTACCGTGAAAGTTTTAGGACAATTTCCATGTAACTTTTTAAAAAGTACGAAATAAACGAGACAATGCGCAATCACGCTTAATTTTATTCGCAAAAGAAGAAAGCATAATTTTTGATAGGTTGATCGTAAAACTTTTGCGCAAGATTGTATTTATCTCATTGAAACGTCTAAATTAGAAATCTTTTTATTATCCTATTACAGTGCGAGATGATATATTCGGATTGATCTTTGCTACGGATAAAGTATAGTTCGATGACTTGGGAAAAAAATTGTACAAGAGCGCACGGTCGCATTGTCAGAGGCTAAACCCATTAATCAACTCTCCTTACCACGAATTTATCCGCTCGTTAAAGGTGAATCTCAGGCTTAAATGCTTTCTTACGCATTTCAATGGCCTTTTCCTACTTTCTCTCCTCCATAAACATCAATTAAACTCCCCTGGTTCTCAAATATATCTTCTACCATTTAATTCGGCCTCTCTTTCAACGTACACGCGACAAACTCGCGCTCGATCACGGGAATCGACTTCCCTATTACGGCTAAACAAATCCGAGCAAATTATACTCGCCGCGTATTCGAATCTATGGATGTTCGCAGTAACTTGGAACGCAGTCGATTAACGCAATCTGAAGCCATCGAATGCAAACTTAGAAGCGAGTTTCCCGACAAATACATTCGTCTTCGTCTAAGGTAACTGTAAGTATGTAAGTCATTTGCAAACGATTTGGAATCCAATCTTAAGCTACGTCTACGCTGAAGCTACGTCGAGTAACGTTTCGTTGCTGCGTGTTCGAAAACGTTTTCGACGTACGATCGAGGCAGCAACGCGTGGAACGAAAAAATGCACGATATTCGTAAAATTAGATCAGGAACAACATCGATATCGTAACCTAATTTCGAAAACATTTCGCGCTGCGAGTAGTGTTTCCGATAACTTGGATTTCTTCGCTGTTAACTGGGAACAACTGGAAAGTTAACTCGTCCGACGAATTACTGATGTTCTGAACGTATTACTTCGTTTTCTCGGTAATTTCGTACTTTCTAAATCACCATTATATCAATATCAGGAAAGTATTCAGTTTATACTTGCATTCGCTGCAATTAAAATTCCTCTAACCAATATCAGTTCCTCTTTATCAATTTTCAATTCTGTGTAGAAGAAGAAGATTCCGATTAAGAAGTTACCCAGTTAACGGGTTAACCCCTTGCACTACGATTACTTTATCACTTACGTGTTCTAGCATTAGTTAATCACTGCTTTTACATTTTGTTGCGCGCATATTGTTTGATTACTATGGGCAATTTTTATTTAACAGTTATTAAAATATTGTAATACGATATTATAATATACCTAATATTATAATACAATATTATAATATTCCTAATATTATAATACAATAGTATAATATTCCCAATATTATAACACAATATTATAATATGTTGGATTATCATTTTATTCTAACGCAAAAATAAACTTTGTGTTGAGAGACACTGGGTCTGTAATAAAGGAAAACCTTAACTCTATTACCAGAGTCATGGGCCTCTGGCCCATGTGTCTAGGGGCCTGTGTGACAGACTCGTTGCAGACCCAGGCCGCTATTTTCCTTCTGAATTGGGCGCCACATTTTCTACGTGCTTGAGAAAAGCCCTCACTTTTAGTTCGATCTTCGTAACGTTAAGACGTCCTTTCTCGTTACTAAATAAAATCATATCATATAGAATAAACCGTATTTTAATTAATTTAACCTCATATCCCAATATAATACAATATTATAATGTTCCCAATATTAAAATTGGGCTTCGAATTAAGTTCGATCGTGTACAGTAATCATTTTCGTCGAATCCATACTAAAATTCATAGAACGAGCACGACTCGTTATTACAGTGCAAAGGGTTAAACATCCCTTCAACGTGATTAGTGATCTAACTTATTATCTTCGATTCGAAAGTGGTTGCTTATTTTGAGACAGCAGACATATATCGTTGTTGTCGTTGTTCGGAACTGAAAAGGGTTAAACCATGAACTCTTTGAGCGCCTATGCGCGCCAACAGTATTGAAAGGGTTTAATGCAGCTTTCAATTTTCGCAGCGGTATCGATCTGCGACTGCTTAGAATTTCAAATACACGGCTACTATCCGATATTAGGTGCCGTCTCTGGTAATAGGAGAACTGCAGCATTCCTTTCCGACCGACTCGATAGATTTTCGCAAAGATACCGCGCGCCACGCTCCCGTGGCGCGTATTGTAAATCTCGACGAGCGGGATTGAACGTTCAGCGCCGTCGTTCAACGCGCGCGAACAGCTTCAGCAGATGACGAAGAAAGGATAGTCGAAGGAGGCAAGGAGAGCGTGTACCGTTACGAATTATGAATGAAACGCGAAACAACGTTGCAGGATGAATTATAAGCGCGACGGAAGTCACTCGTTAAGGCGTGCTGCACCTGCGGATAGATGCGGTGAAACGATAGCGACCGAACTGGAAATAGGCTCGTCGACCTTTTCGCGGATCGGATCGGTGAACGCGAGCGCCCGCGCGGGGGAATAATTTCAGTCGAAACGTTCAGCGCGAAAACGAACGTTTTCGGTTGGTAAAAAGAAGAATCGATTTCTCGGTTCGTTCCCCGACCTTGGCGTACGCGTAGCGAGTCACGCGAGGAGTCACATGCCTAACTACCTTCAGTGCTGATTGCGAGCCCGTTCCGGAAAACCGGGTATAGTTATTCGAAGCAAAAGTGAAGCTTCCACAACGCGGATGATTAAATAAGCGGCGATGAGGTATAAGCGGATCAGATAAGCGGCAATAACGGATACGTCGGAAGCGTAGTTTCAATTAAGACACTTTCCTTTGTTTCCCCTTCATTAATTCGCGCATCGTTCGCTATCGCTATGGTTACCTTAGACGGAGATCCGTTAGAGTGTTATGCACGAGGAAATATAAGTTTTGCGAATAATTTGACAAAGTTAACGCTAACCGTACCATGTACGTTCGTTATTATTCCTTTCGTTCGTTTAACTCCTACTCTTCTTTAGTAACTCCTACGTTTTTATATCGTGCGACTAAATCAGCTTCTCATATTTTGATCCCTTTTTCGCTTCTTCTTTCGCCTGGAAAGATATAACAAATAGATCTCCGAATATTCTATTCTTACCGAATAGAGTACGGTTAGCGTTAATTTGTAAACAAAAGTTTCTTAGTCGTATTTCAAAGCGTGAAATGGATCTAAGAAAGAATTAACCCTTTGCGGACGAGTGTCGGCAGATAGCCGCCTAATCATTTTTTGGCTTTCCGAAACCACGTCGACTTGTAAAGCGCAGAACTTAATGCAATGAATACTTAACGTAATAATAAACATTTGAAATCGTTGGAAATTAAATGGTTTGGAACTCATAAGCGTGAAAACTCAAAGTCGTGGAATTCAAAACTTAAAGTACTCTCGCAAGTGTCATTAATTCTCGTTCGCAAAGGGTTAATAAAGTAATCTTGGAGATCGTGAAACGAATTTGTAATGGTGCACAGTAGAGATTAACCCTTTGTCGATGAACGAAATAATATCCAAACATACGCAACGTCATATGTATAATTATTCCCATTGATCCTTTCGGTATGGATTAAAATTGGCGATACGCCACGATTTTATGCGTCTTTAACACTATGTTTACGGACGTTTCGCGTATAATTCGACAGGCTTCCGGAAAAATACGTACACTGCATATAAATGTTCGAACGTGGAAGCGCGAGGATGAATATAATCACGTAGAATACATATTCATACCATTGTGTATTGCGTAAAGTTAACGCAAGCTACTGAAAAATAATATTTATGGTCTCCGTAATTTTATGTATGAAATCTGAACGAGCGTCAACGTGACGCGTTCCGTAAAACTAGTGTTAATCCTTTGCGGACGAGCGTCGACAAATAGTCGCCTAATCATTTTTCGGCTTTCCGAATCCATGTCGACTTTTAAAGCACGAAACTTAATGCAATGAATACTTAACATAATAATAAACAATTGAAATCGTTGGGAATGAAATGGTTTGCAACTCAAAAGAGTGAAAACTCAAAGTCGTAGATTTCAAAACTGAAGTACTCCCATAAGTGTCATTACTTCTCGTCCGCAAAGGGTTAATTACCGTAATCTACCATTAACAGATCACGAGTTCTCGCATACGTTCGAAGTATTCGAATATTCCGCATAATTTGCACCTGGCGATCCTTAATCTTCCGAAGTGAAACTGATGCTGAAATAAAGATAACGTTGCGTTGCAAACGGAACTTATCTTTAATAAATCTATGTTTAAGTCCCGCCATTGCTAGCTAAGAGGTTGATAAAAAAAAACACGAGTTTCAATGAAGATTCGCGGTCTACGTATCGCGTCGTGATTCGTAAAAATTGCGTTTAGGTGAAAATCACTCGTTTCGATTGCAACTCCTTCCATAAATTCCATGATTACTCGGTCTAGCTACACGGCCTGCCGCAACCGGCGAAGCATGAAACGGACCAACCGATCCGGAGGCATTTGATCCGCATGGAACGAGACCGGGCCGCGGATATATATCGCGATCTGATACGCGATGCGTCGATCCCGCAAATCAAGTTGATAAACTGCCAGACGCGTGGCATGGATGGGATAGGACGAACGCTAGACCACCGAGGCGTTGAACTTTTTGACGTGGTTTTGCTATCGGTTTGTCCATATATCTAGTTGCAATTCGTGTAACGAGAGACGAAGATAGAGAGAGAGAGAGATTTAAGCTTCGTTTAGTTAATTGGAAGAGAAAAATTTGATATTAATTAAGGAAGATTTCAATGGAACGTAATATTTCGCCTGCATAATTAAAGCGCCGCATTGTCCGTTGAACGGTGGAAAAATAAATTCGTTCAATCGGAAACGAAGATCGATCGATTCGTAAGATGTATTCAGACCCTTTCCTATTCTTCTTTTTCTTTTTTTTTGCGTTCCTTTCTTCGTTGGTGAAAGAATCTATATTCTTCTTCTATTTTTGGTACAAATATTTACGATATCAAGTTTCGTTTCTCCAAGTATTAGGATTTCTTATCGTTCTATGTTCTACGAATACGAAATTATGTTAAGGTAAAGTAGCTTTCGTAAATCTGAGCGACGTCCAAAAGCACGTAATAATATTCTTTCGCGGCGATACTTTAATAAAATTAATCGCGTAAATTAATTCGATGCCATTTTCTTAGGTGTACAAATTAATTCCGAGCCTTTGGAATTTCACAAGGTACAACATTTATCCGTCAAAAATCAATTAGGTACAATTTTAATATTCGAAATGTTCAACATTTTCACGTTAATGAAAAAAAAAGCAAACTCGTCACTTGGAAAAAATAATAAAGTAACGATTTACTAAAGATGCTAAAGATACCACGAGTATAACAAAGATAAAGAGACTCGAAATTAATTTCTACGCTTAATAAATGAAACGCAAATTTTAACATCGACATCACGAATCGTAAAGTGATCGAAGTGATTTATCGATCGGCGTATGATCGCCGAATTTTAAATCCTTCGCAACAAAAGGGTTGAAGAAATGCGAAGCTGAACGAGATATTAAACTTTTGATCAAAAATCGGCTCCGTATCGCCCAGATATTCTATTCGACACAATACAGCTACTGAACGGTAATTCTCGAATTGAATGGAGGCCAATAGTCGACGGAAAATGTTGCTACTGCAATTGACGGGGGACAGTGAATTTTTTTGCCAGCCAACTGCAACGATTCTATCAACGGGACGCAATTTTGCGGGATCTAAAATGGTGAACCCGAGTGTATAACAGAGGCCTATGGGATCTGGCCTTTCTATCGTTGCAGAAAACGGAGATAGGACGCAGAGGCTGATAATAAGCTATGCCAGAACGGACTTTCGTAACAATGCTTTTACAGCGGGACACTTTTTAATCTTCGATACGCTGGCTGGGCGAACTTTTATGCGAACTCTAAATCACCGTCTATGGCGTGATTAACCTTGCCGATCGAAAATACCTAGTTTCTTTGCAATACGGTAATTGCTTTTTGATTGAGAGCGTTAGCTCTTCCATTAACTTTATACCGCATCTTGCGCTGAAGAAGCACAGCTGAGTATAAAATAGAACTTGTGACGTGTCGGTTAGTATAGGATTATCCAAAAGTACATTTAGAATGTTGAATGAGAATATCCGTCAAACGCCATGTTTGTCAGTGAAATAGAGGTGAAAAGAATAGAAATTGAAAACGAGAACGAACGAAGATAATGGAAATAAAGAACAGATTAGAAAAGGGTAAAGCAGAAAGGGAAAGAAAAGAAGTGAAGGTAAGTGTTCCTATAATCTATTTTTGATAACCTTTTAGATATGTTGAAGAAAATCCTTTTTGTCGGAATTTCAAACTTCTACTCCTAATCAAACTTCAAACTTCTACTCCTTTAAGTGCTTATTGAAATTACAACAGGTGGCGAAAGCGAGTTGGAAAGAATTAAAAATGCCAAAGCGACGGAGTTACTTTGCCTCGATATTTTTATATTTACAAGTATAGATTATGTATAACGTTCAAAAATCTAAAAAAGGATTGAAATTAAAGAAGACATTTTATGATATTTAAAACCCTTTGTTTAACTTCCACTCCTTTCCTTCTATTTTTGTAAAAATGAATTTGCATAAAGATCCAATTAATACAATTTTCCTGGAACAAAATGTCTCGTACTTAACCCTTTGCACTCGAAACTATATTTAATAGTATGACACAACAGCAGCTTCGATTCACTTCTCAGATTTTTGTAAGAACTTAATGTGTCACGTATTTTGCAAAGGAGAAATTTGCTTCGATTTCGAAGGAATGAAAATTGAATTGTTCAATGGTGAATTAAGGAAACTTGAACCTTAACTTTTGATGCAATTTAGGAATGTCCCCAACGAAGAGCAAAGGGTTAAATGTCATAGAACAATGTTAACAAATCGCAAATATAGTAATTACTTTGCGAACGAACGTTACGTTCGAATATTTTGTTCATTAATTTCGCTGCAAATGCCGAGGAACTTAAAATTTCCGTGACAGAGGTGAATCAACGAGGGCAAACATAAGAGAGGCCAATTTCCAATTTCAAATCGAAGCAAAGCGCGTCGTCGCACGAAAACCGCTTCCGTCGTTCTATTTCAGGCAGAAAATTAAATCGTATAATCGATAAAAACGAAAGAAGCATCGGTTGGAGAAACGCGACGAGTTATAGAAGAAGAAGAAGAAGAAGAAGAAGAAGAAGGAGGAGGAGGCAAGAGAACACGGAGCAGAGCTGAAGAGAAGAAGGAACGGCTACACAACCGACCTTGCGGATCGTTTCTGTTTGGATTCCTATTACTCGTTTTATCCGTCCTCCGCTTCTTCATCTTCTCCGCGTAGTCCGCGCCCGGGCTCTTTCTTCCTTTCGAAAAGAAACTTGCTGAGCCGGCGTCTCGTTCACAACTCGTTCGTACCCGTATACGTAAGTATACTACGACCCGCGTGAAACGGAATGTCAAGAAAGAAAACCCCGCTTATGAGCTATAAGAAACGTCCTCACGAGTCCATCGTCCGCTAGAGATGTCGTTAAAGTTTGGAAAGAAAAAAAAGAAAACGCAAACCGAATCGAGTGGTACTCGAAAACACCGAGTGGTTCAGATAATATCGATTAGTTCGAAAGAAGCCGAACGAATCGAGTGAAGCAAGCAGCTTATTATACATGTACGTAGATCCTGTGTATCTTGCCGAATATTCCTAACGGATCTTTCGATAACAAGGATCCTCGTAAATAAAAGAAAATACAAGAAATCGATAAAAAAAAAGGCATTAACCCTTTGCGGACGAGTGTCTACAAATAGCCGCCTAATCATTTTTTAGGTTTTGTGGACGCACGTCGATATTAAAGCAGAAAATTTAAATTAATATCGTTAATAAACGTTTCAGAGTTTTGGGAATGTAATGGTCTGGAATTCAAAAGCTTGGAAATTTAAAGGCTTGGAATTCAAAATCGAAATACTCCCTTAAGTGTTATTATTCATCGTCCGCAAAGGGTTAACAATATATAGATTTAACCCATTGCGGACGAGAACTAGTAACACTTGTAAGAGTATCTTTAGTTTTGAATTCCACGACTTTGAGTTTTCACGCTTTTGAGTTCCAAACCATTTCATTTCCAACGATTCCAATATGTTTATCATTACGTTAAGTATCCATCGCGTTAAGTTTCGTGCTTTAATAGTCGACATGGGTTCGGAAAGCCAAAAAATGATTAGGCGACTATTTGTCGACGCTCGTCCGCAAAGGGTTAAAAAAAAAACTGATCTGATGAGCTCTGCTCTCAAATAAGAAGTACATGAATATGTTTTTTTCTCTTTCAAAATGTCCTCAGTCAAATTTCGTAACGCATTTCACTTTTTCACCTGGCGACCCCCCATCCCTAAAACATATTCATGATTAATTTCATCCATTGTTCTCACTCAAGAGTCAAATCGATACTGAGCGCTCAGCGTCGGATTAACCTTATATAGATAAGAAATAATGACATCATCCCAGCAGCACAGAAGAAAAATGTCCTCAGTCAAATTTCGTAACTCATTTCACTTTTTCACCTGGCGACCCCCCATCCCTAAAACATATTCATGTTAAAAACAATCGGTTACAGTGCTCTCGTTCGAAGCTGGACGAAGACTGCCCGTTCTACGCTTCCCTGCCTAGCCTTCTCGCCGTTGATCTTACGTTGTTTTAATTTCGATCTGCGTCGCACAGATCGTCATTCACTCCCCACATGTATCGTTCCACGTTGGCCACGTTTAGATCAAGCGTAGAGATGGTAACCATGCAAGCCCGCCGATGCATTCGGTATTAGAGATAGACTAAATAGTTCGTAGTTTCCATTTGCAGCGTACGAGATGAACTTTCGGAACTGGCCTATATACAGGGATATTTTTATCGGTGACTGGTTAACACGCCTCGATAAAGGCACCGTATGTGTCGGACCAACGCGAAGGGAACACGAGGAATTACCGGTCGTAACATTTTCGGGTTATCGTTGGTATCGTTAGAATCACGATTTCGTTTGTTTACTTTCATACGATCAAATGGAATTCGCAGCAAAACGTTGGAGGCGGAAAAATGTTGATTTTCTTCATTTGTAGCTTCTATTGACGCGACTAGTTAAACATTTGGTAAAGATTTACTTCGGATACAGTTAATAGAACTTCCTTAGTTTTATTATCATTTATAATTTTTATATTCGAACCATTTTGTGGACTTTGTTAATTCGTTAAAATTAAACAAGAAGCATGCAGTAATTAAATATTCGTATATATTTCTTTAACAAGCTTTATTTATTTAATTAAGAGTCGAAATAAAAAGCGTTGCAGTAAATGTTGTTTCTTGTTTAATTCTATAGCGTGTCAGGATAGAAAAAATTATCAATATTAATTAGTTGGACCTATTTCGATAAAACAAATTAGATAGTAATTTCGCGACAGTTAATTAACTAAACAAAGGTTTCCGGGACACGTTGATAACATTTGACACGACGAGTTCGATAAAGAAGATGTTTTTTTTTCAGTAATTCTGTGCTACGTTACGCTCCGTTTGTTTCGATGTTAGATTTCGTCATTCCATGAGACACATCTACAGGCGAAGATGTATTCTAATTATATTAAAATATAGGCGAGATTCAGGTTAGCATCGTTAACATGTTTATCATGTAAAATAGTTAGCAGAAATCTGTGGGATGAATCGATAGTTCATTAATGATGGAATATAATTGCTCCAATAAAGCAGCAGAAAGTCGATGACGCATAACTTATTCTACAATTTACTGCAAATAGTTTCAATGATTACTCGGCACGCGTTTTCTATTTAAATACAAAAATCCCGTCAAAAATTTAGGGTTTTCGAGAATCGAGAAGTTATTCAGTCTGTTACTAATTATTACTTGAATTATTTAGATTATTACTAAATATTACTCGAATTATTTACATTACTAAATATTACTAAAATCATTTATATTACTAAATATTACTCAAATTATTTATATTACTAAGTATTACTCAAATTATTTATATTACTAAATATTACTAAAATTATTTAGATTACCAAATATTGCTTGAATTATTTAGACTACTAAATATTACTCAAATTATTTAGATTACTAAATATTACACAAATTATTTATATTACTAAATATTACTAAAATCATTTATATTACTAAATATTACTCAAATTATTTATATTACTAAATATTACTCGAATTATTTAGATTATCAAATATTACTCAAATTATTTATATTACTAAATATTACTCGAATTATTTAGATTATCAAATATTACTCAAATTATTTATATTACTAAATATTACTCGAATTATTTAGATTACTAAATATTACTCGAATTATTTATATTACTAAATATTACTCAAATTATTTATATTACTAAGTATTACTCAAATTATTTATATTACTAAATATTACTCGAATTATTTAGATTATCAAATATTACTCAAATTATTTATATTACTAAATATTACTCGAATTATTTAGATTACTAAATGTTACTCAAATTATTTAGATTAATAAACTACTACTTTAGGAATTTAGAGGTATTAATTTCTAACATTTGTTTTTTCGAAGAGCTTTGAAATTGAAAATGTTGAATAGCTCAATAACGTAAACGGACATGGCGAAACAAATTACCGTCGAACGGCTATTAAACTTGGCTCGTGTACGTTACGCAACTGATGCAAATTCAAGAAAGATCCGAGGCAACTCGTTGATCATTCTGATGATCCACGAATTACCATAAGCGGAGGCATAAGCATAGCGTGACGGTCGCAGAAACGAATACAGTGTTCCGCGAAGGTGAAACAGAAACGTAGCAGCGAGCGTAGAACCGATTATTACGCTTATCGTGGCAGAGTAATAACTTTGCTGTATGTCATCGGTTGCACATGAATCGTGCAACATCTCACTATAGAATACAGCGGCGTTCGAGCGTGATCGTTTGTCACGCGCGCAACCATCAAATTACTCCGGTTCGTTGTTAAATAACGAATATTTGATGGATAATAAACTAGAGTGCATCGATGGATTAGCTAATCTAAAATGATTTTGCCACAACTATCGATCTCTCTCCTGGAGCCTTCATTTAAAGCAGTGCACCTGGGAATTGTTGGGAGAAAAGAAGGGTGAAGATCCCTAATTTAAAATTTCGATTTTAGCTATTAGGTACCTGAGAAAGTTTTCGCAAATTTTTCGTAAAAAAATAAAGTCGAAACGAATTTCTTGTAGCATATTATAAAAATCATTTATTTTATCTAATGTCGCATTAATTTAGACTATTAATAAGTAACATATATTCTATTAGATCTTGGAATAAATATTAATGTCCTTTAATGAATTAATAGAATTCGTTGTTTTCAATTGAGTTCATTATTATCTCGCTAGTTTTCGCTTGATTCACTCGCTCGCGCCTAATAACGAAAGATAATACTCCAAGATCATTTATATATAACTCCGTAACTTGTATAATACTCCGATCATTTTAGAATGTAATCATTTTTAGCATAGCGGAAGTAAACGTACTCGAAATCTGCGCGAACTCTTTTCAAAGCTTAATACTTTGTAAAATAATTGCATATTTATTGATATTCACTGCAATGCAACCTCTGTTCCTTTTTATAATATATTACGCAATAAATATCGAAGGATAGATGAAAATTCTGCTCGCAGTTTAAATGAAATTAAATCAAACCGAGTTAAAATTAATTCCAACGGGTTTGTAAAAAAAATTCTAGAATTTCTGCTGCGCGACAGCGGCTGCAAATTTATGCGTGTATTATAATAGGAGACACAGCGAAGAATGTTTGAACTTTTGTATCGATATTTTTGGTTTCGATGGTATTTAGTTGGTCCCATAAATCAGAATCGCACTTAACCGTTTACAAAACGGGAATTATTTGAAATAAATCAGTGGAAAACGACTGTAACTAATTTCTCCGCGAGATCATCTGTATATTTCGCGGAATAAATCCGTTGCTTTCGACGACAGACTCATTAATTACCTTAATCCAAGATCGTATCTAATTTAATCCTCTAACGGATTGGATTGCATTCTGATATTTCACGTTTCTTTGTTAGGCGGCTATTAAACCGTTGCATCAGATAAGTTCGCCGAAATTCTGCATTAAACCGCGCGAGAATGATATCAAATCGTACTCGTGCTAACGCAATAATTGCGTTTACCCCCATCATTTGTAACTTGAATCGAAAGCCGTGACCATTTCGTGCCTCTATCACAAATTAATCGAAATGTAAAAAATCCTACGGTATGACACTTTTTAATAGCCAAAAAATGCAAAGAAATTCGCTGAAAAAATGCAAATACCAGAACTGTTTAAAATGCTACTCTTGCGTAAGTAAAAATATATTTGTGGACGCTTTGTACAAATTCATCGATTACCTAATATTTAAACTGCGGCTCTTTACACGATTATGGGAAATTTAAATGCGTAAAAATGTATAAAAAGAAAGTATACAAAAGAACCAAGCTAAAATGTACCTTACGATTAGACTACGGATTTTTATGCATCTATGGGAAATTTCGATAACGCGAAGAAGCACAAAATTCGCCTAATACGGGAAAACATCCACGATATATAATATAAAGTGAAGTGCATTTTAAAATACTTAGAGAGCGTGAAACGAATCTCTGCTAGTTTTCTATTCTTTCCCTGTTCTTTATAAAATTATAAATTTTGCATAAAAATTGCGCAATCCACTTATGATACGTATCTGAAATATGAAACCAGTCCCGCTTCTTCATTCATATTTACAAAAACACGCGAATTCGCGTAGAGATCTCTGGTCGACCGACATCGAAAAATAAAATAGAACCCAGAGAATGGATGAAAGTTTCGAGGGAATTTTCAATCGAGCCGTCAAATCCATTGATTAAGGTTAATAATAAGGTATCAGCTACTTTCTTTGTACGGTTTCGTAATGATTGACAGTGCGAAACGGGACAAGTCCGCGTTTGTCAGCAGTTTGTCGCCGCTTTTATACCGTAGGGAGCTGAACGATCTAGATTGAATCCAGAGATGCTGTCAACGATATTGCGGACACCGTTTGGTGTCACAAAGAACCGTTTGTGCGCGACTGCACACCGCACTACGGTATGCCCCTCGTTTAACGTATCGTTCCACAAACCATGCCGCGTTTTATAACCCTTTTTTCCCTCCCTTCGCATAACCGTGTAACGCGATCGAAACGATGAATACCTGTTACCATTACACTACACTGTACACCTCCTCTTTTCCCTTCGATCAACGCTAAAACTACCAAGATGATCAAAATACCGGGTTCGTAACTTCTTATAAAGAAATCGTAGAAAACGTAAAACAGAAGATTTTTAAAGATTTTCACAGATTCTTCGTACATAGCACGAAAGAAGTGTGGCGGCTCTCCTGCGCCCACCACTAGAGGGACATACGAAATAGGCTTTCTCGAAAGTACTCGCTCCAACTACCTCGTTCATATATATACCGCCTTTAACCGTCCTTCCAATATCCCAAGTCTAAGGCAGGGCCTGCTAGGTAGCCTTACTAATGAGTCCACTAGCAGGCCTAGGACGAAACGCAACACCCTTCCTTTTCCTATTCTATCCCCTCTCTACAGCGCCACATTACTATTATTAGTATTGTTACTATTATTATTGTTACTGTGGCGGCTCTCCTGCACCCACCACTAGAGGGACATACGAAATAGGCTTTCTCGAAAGTACTCGCTCCAACTACCTCGTCCATATATATACCGCCTTTAACCTTACTTCCAATATCCCAAGTCTAAGGCAGGGCCTGCTAGGTAGCCTTACTAATGAGTCCACTAGCAGGCCTAGGACGAAACGCAACACCCTTCGTTTTCCTATTCTATCCCCTCTCTATAGCTCCACATTACTATTATTAGTATTGTTACTATTATTATTGTTACTATTATTATTGTTACTGTGGCGGCTCTCCTGCACCCACCACTAGAGGGACATACGAAATAGGCTTTCTCGAAAGTACTCGCACCAACTACCTCGTTCATATATATACCGCCTTTAACCTTCCTTCCAATATCCCAAGTCTAAGGCAGGGCCTGCTAGGTAGCCGAACTGATGAGTCCACTAGCAGGCCCAGGACGAAACGCAACACCCTTCCTTTTTCCTATCCTATCCCCTCTCCACAGCTCCACAGAAGATTTATTTTCCCCGAATCATATCAATGGAAATGAGTGCATTTTAATCGTTGGTAGTTTTTTAATGTTGAAATCCTAAAGCAACAGCTACTGTCAATGTTTTTTTCGCCGAGTATAATTTAAGAAATCGTTGATTTCATTAACAGTAGGTTAAAATATGTATACTGTATTTAAATAGTCAAAATTAGGAGATCAAAAAGGGGGGAATTAGAATACTGATAAAGAGAGTAAAATTAGAAGTAGAATACTGACAAAAGCGTTCCCTTTTCTTTCAATCATTTACCTTATCAACACTTCTATTACAAAACTTTTTGCGATTGAGTTACGTTGCATTAACATAAACGTATTGACCGAAATGGTTGCAAATTTGACGAACAAATTTCCATTACATAAATCGCTGTAATTATAACTAGATTAATACACCGTAACATCGGATGAACGCGTTAAAAAATACAAAAGGTGCAAAACTCTCTGCACAAGTATTAAAAAACAATCCGATTTTTCACTCCGAATATTTCGCAATACTCGTCGCAAGAATCCCACTGGATCAAGTCTGACTCCCGCCGGATTAAATCTAGTGTATCCCCGAAACGTTCCGTTAAGCTGAACCTGGCGCATATTTTTATTAACGCGTTCTTTTTGCCGCGCGAGTAACGCGTTCCAATTTCAACGTGACTAGAAATCCACAAGAAAAAAGAAAGAAAAAAAAAGAAGAAACAGATTGAAACGAGCGGAATACAGTTTTCGCGTTCGACATCGACGACCTCGCAACATCGCGAACATCATTTCTTTTTGTCTTTTATCGCCAGTTCTTTGCTAACGCGATTACGAAAGAATCCCGTTACGCGAATTATCCTAGATTTCTAGGACACCCGCTGCAAAGTGTTAATCGCATCGAACGAATCGTAGGATAGACTCTATCCATTCTCATATGGAATCATTAAGGTTATTTGTAATTAGAATCATTTCAACGTTGCACGCGACATTGCTGTAATAATTTAGATTAGACGAGGGCAACAACGGTATTGCAACTAAATATTACGATACCCAGCTGTTTTCGACATCTATAATAGTGTACGTAATTCAAATCTATAATAATGTATATATGTATAAATGGTAGTTCAACAAATCGTAATTACTCACTCGTGGAGAAAACGTGTAAGACGCGTTGAAAGTTTCTCGGATCAAAGCTTGATTTTATATTTATATTAACGCTAGATTGCCGGTGCGAGTCAATTTGATTCATTTCAGATTTCATGCCTAATATTATATAAATAAATTGTGGCGGCTCTCCTGCACCTACCACTAGAGGGACATACGAAATAGGACTTTCTCGAAAGCACTCGCTCCAACTACCTCGTCCATATATATACCGCCTTTAACCTTCCTTCCAATATCCCAACGTCTAAGGCAGGGCCTGCTAGGTAGCCGCACTGATGAGTCCACTAGCAGGCCCAGCACGAAACGCGCAACACCCTTCCTTTTCCTATTCTATCCCCTCTCTACAGCTCCACATTACTATTATTATTACTATTACTATTGTTATTATTGTTACTATTATTATTGTTACTGTGGCGGCTCTCCTGCACCCACCACTAGAGGAACATACGAAATAGGCTTTCTCGAAAGTACTCGCTCCAACTACCTCGTCCATATATATACCGCCTTTAACCCTCCTTCCAATATCCCAACGTCTAAGGCAGGGCCTGCTAGGTAGCCGCACTGATGAGTCCACTAGCAGGCCCAGCACGAAACGCGCAACACCCTTCCTTTTCCTATTCTATCCCCTCTCTACAGCTCCACATTACTATTATTATTACTATTACTATTGTTACTATTATTACTATTATTATTGTTACTGTGGCGGCTCTCCTGCACCCACCACTAGAGGAACATACGAAATAGGCTTTCTCGAAAGTACTCGCTCCAACTACCTCGTCCATATATATACCGCCTTTAACCCTCCTTCCAATATCCCAACGTCTAAGGCAGGGCCTGCTAGGTAGCCTTATTGATGAGTCCACTAGCAGGCCCAGGACGAAACGCAACACCCTTCCTTTTTCCTATCCTATCCCCTCTCTACAGCTCCACATTACTATTATTATTACTATTACTATTGTTATTATTGTTACTATTATTATTGTTACTGTGGCGGCTCTCCTGCACCCACCACTAGAGGGACATACGAAATAGGACTTTCTCGAAAGCACTCGCTCCAACTACCTCGTCCATATATATACCGCCTTTAACCTTCCTTCCAATATCCCAACGTCTAAGGCAGGGCCTGCTAGGTAGCCTTATTGATGAGTCCACTAGCAGGCCCAGGACGAAACGCAACACCCTTCTTTTTTCCTATCCTATCCCCTCTCTACAGCTCCACATAAATATTATTTTTCGGTACTTTACGTTAACTTTAATTAATACAATGGTACGAATATGTATTCTAATTGATTCTTTTCATTCTCACGCTTCTACGTTCGAATATTTCTATGCATTATACGTATTTTTCCGGAAGCCTGCCAAATGATCCTCGTAACGTCCGGCAATCTATCGTTAAAGAGCGTAGCATGTGAAACGGAAACTATTTATCGTTAACCTATAGCTTCGTAATTCAAACAAACGTCCACGTGAAATCAAACGAATTATACGCGTGTTCGTTTGCACGAAATTATAATTTTGCACTCGCTTTGGTGATTAAAGAAGTATATATGTAACTAATCCAAATTAGGTATCGCTTTAAATATTAACCCTTTGCACTCGAAAACTATTTTAATAATATAATCTACCCTGTAACTTGACTACTCTTTTCTGGCTCTTATGAGAATTTAGCGTTATTCTGTACTTCGGAAATAGGAAGAGTAGTCTTTAACCCTTTGCGGACGATGAATAGTAACACTTAAGAGAGTATTTTGATTTTCAATTCCAAGCCTTTAAACTTTCCAAGCTTTTGAATTCCAGACCGTTCCATTCCCAAAACTGTGCAACGTTTATTAACGATATTAATTTAAATTTTCTGCTTTAACATCAACGTGCGTCCACTGAACCTAAAAAATGATCAGGCGGCTGTTTATGGACACTCGTCCGCAAAGGGTTAATTTGCATTGTTTTGAAAGAAATAGAAATCGAGTTAGTAGAAATGAATAGAAATGTTAAATCTTGAATTTCGAGAAAATTTATGTATGTCGCCGTAGGAGCGCCAACAGAGTGCAAAGGGTTAATATATTTAAATCCTAACTTTATCGTTTTCTTTTTTTTATGTTACACGATTCGTGCTCGGCTCACCGTACACTCTTTACGTTATCATTGTTTATACGAAATGGGTTTTCTGCCCGTAGAAATATATAAAATAATTTTGTTTCTCCTATTACTTATAGTCTATCCCGTAGTTAGCGAATGGTTACGCGCCTCCGCGTGGCTGTAACGCGGCTATCGAACGTCTTTGATAGGAAACAGCGAAACGAGGGCCGACCTCTGAAGAGAGATCCTTGGCCTACTACCACCGGTCTGCATCGCTGTCAACATAATAAGCCGAAGCTACCGTTACCATTAGCACTGCCTAGCATACCCTAAGCGGCGCAGATTAGAAACGCAACGACCTACGCCATCATAATACGTGTACATCCTCATTAACAGGCCCGGCCTCGTCCCTCCCGCTTATCTACGCGCCTTTTTTTACTATAACATTTTTTATTAATTCGACTTTGCTCGAACCCTAACTGCCACCGCGTTGCGAGAACTATATTAGGTAAATTAGAAACGAGTCGATCGATTTTACCCGCCGCTAGCGGGCAATTCTTTAATATTCAAATATTTTTGCAAGCGACAGCTTTTGAATGGAATGTTGAATTCTAACAGATAACAGTGATGATTAGAAAGCGAATTTTCCATGTTACAATTGTAATTGATCACTTGTTATGGATACGAAACGTCGCATTACTGTTTGTGCAATTTTTTGTACAAATTTCTGTATTATATTGTAGAATTAATTAATGTGGGAGGAATTGTGGAATACTTATCGAAATCTTTATTATGTACCATTGTCACTCGAGTCGAATGTTTGTAGGATTAATTAGAAATCGTAACCTTCTCTTCGACGATATTTAACGGTGAAAATTAATTGCAAAGAAAAGGGACAGATCCCACGTAGGGTTAATTAAAAGTAGTAGATACTAAATTACACTTACTTCATATATGTGTATTGTATATTTTGTATACATCATATCGTATATTCAATATGAGTACAGCGTAAAGTTTGTCGAATAATTGACCACAATACGTAAGAAAAATGATAGAAATCAAATTGAATTCAATCGAATCTAGCTCTAATAAAATGTACACTGTATACATAAATATAACGTGTATAAAAGGAACAAGAGATACAGTTTTACCATCCTTCAATAACAAATCAAGTTTCTGCGCAGAGAAAGATGCGCTTGCGTAAGACGAGCAAGGAAAACTGTACAAAGTACAGAGTACGAAGTAATATTGTGGCGGTTCTCCTGCGCCTAACCACTAGAGGGACATACGAAATAGGACTTTCTCGAAAGCACTCGCTCCAATTACCTCGTCCATATATATACCGCCTTTAACTTTACTTCCAATATCTCTGTGTCTAAGGCAGGGCCTGCTGGGTAGCTCCAAAGACAGAGACATCCAAAGACAGAGACATTCAAAGACAGAGACATTCAAAGACAGAGACATTCAAAGACAGAGACATTCAAAGACAGAGACATCCAAAGACAGAGGCATTCAAAGACAGAGACATCCAAAGACAGAGACATTCAAAGACAGAGACATCCAAAGACAGAGACATTCAAAGACAGAGACATCCAAAGACAGAGACATCCAAAGACAGAGACATCCAAAGACAGAGACATTCAAAGACAGAGACATCCAAAGACAGAGACATCCAAAGACAGAGGCATTCAAAGACAGAGACATCCAAACACAGAGACATCCAAACACAGAGACATCGAAAGACAGAGACATAGGCAGGGCCTGCTAGGTAGCCTTACTGATGAGTCCACTAGCAGGCCCAGGACAAAACGCAACACCCTTCCTTTTTCCTATCCTATCCCTTCTCTACAGCTCCACAATATATTTTAAATTACTACGTTCTCCTCTTAAAATATGCACTATCCTTCCTCGAAATAACTAATTGCAAAGGAAACGAACGTTTCACGGTAAAAGCTGCTACTAAACTCGACGGCTATTTACCCGACTAAAATTGAGATCTAAAAATCGCCCGAATACATTATCCTAAAAACATCACGGTTTAACCCAATTGCTCGCGGCTTTATTTCCGTCTCGTTTGTTGCATTATCGCGTTAATTACATGAAACGGTCGATCGTTCCAGACACACGAGCTTACTAACGAAACAAATACATAGAGGCAACAACAATTTGTCGGCCACGTTATAATTAGCTTCGCGTAAACTGGCCCGCGTTACGGGTTAAAGAAAGGCTTCAATTTTGTACAGTTTTCCGCGTGCGAACTCGGCAGGAAAAACGGGTTTCGCGTGTGCGTGGAAAACGTGGTAATCGGTGTGTCGCGGCGGTTGGGAAAATTCGCGGTAATCGCTGGGGAAGCTCGGTGCCATACTTCTTTTGTGAATCCTGTGCAATACACCGAATAGTAATGGAACCTCCTAGGAACTTTCCCAACAATAGACAATGCGAAACCGAGTAACGCGAAAACTTATTTGGGACGGTTCCCTCCCGTGGTCGATACAGTTACGAGCAATTTATTTTTCATAAAGTCGCAGGAATTTATTTAATTACCGCACCTGCGATTTCTCCGCGATTAAAGTGCAACCATTTTAATTCGGCTGAGGATTTTATGCAACTTTATGAGTAGACCGTGGATTTTTGTACAAATTTGTAGTTTTCTTAACGAAATTAAAGAAATGGGATCTAAGTAGAAGATTATTTCCTGCTCCAAAGGAAATAATATTTGTATATTCATTTTTTACAAAGGTGCAGGCATTTATTTATGTATTATATCTGCGAAGAAAGTGCAGGCATTTTAATTCGGCTACAATTTTATGCAACTGTGGATTTTTGTACAAATTTACATTGCTGTTGACGAAATGAAAGAAATGGAATGTAATTGGGATGCAAGATCTTCATTTACTTCACTTGCACTCCTACCGCGTAGATATTCAACTAGATTTATTTCCTCTGATTCAAGCTAGACTTCTTCAATTCCTCTTTGTACTTTTCTACGATAGCCACCCGTAAATTATTCTAACGTTAAGTAAACATATACGTCGATCAAAATTGTACAATTTTCGCCCACTTCTCGTCTACAGATTGTACTTTCACCGTAGTGCTAAACACCATCGTTATCCACGCTTTAAATTTCTAGTTCCAAAGGGTTAACGGGTTTATAATAATATAAACGATAAAAATATAATAAATAAGGAAAGAAAAATTGGCCCACGTTGAGAGACACTGTTTGCACCGTGTAACGGAAAGTTAACCGCGCAATCTAATGGTATATCGAACGACTTTAAGAATCATTGTTCGGCAACAATATACGGCCCTGGCGGCGACTTTAAAGTGTACACGAAGTGGCGTTCTCCACGCGAACGAAGTACCTGTGTGTCGCAGGTGCCTCCCTAAGCTGGAGGACTGTAGCTTGAAGAGGAAAGGGAGGGGAAAAAAAGAGTACGTTGTAGATCAGAGGGTCGCCACCCTTATTCACCCTTTGCTCTCGCACTCGAGGCGCGGGTACCGCGGTTGTTTTGATCCTCTGAATTCGCCCCGATCGAAAAATGTCGCGCATAGCTTCGGGTTGTTTTAGTTTCGCGGAGTATTAACCCTTTGCGGACGAGAAAAAAATAACACTTAACAAATTTCCATTCAGTTATGTTAATTAATCACAGGCAGAACTTAATAATACTTAACCAATTTTCGCCCAATTATTATCAAACGTGCTTATTAGTATCACTAGTTTCTTATATTTATTATGTTGTGGCGGCTCTCCTGCACCTACCACTAGAGGGACATACGAAATAGGCTTTCTCGAAAGTACTCGCTCCAACTACCTGGTCCATATATATACCGCCTTTAACCTTCCTTCCAATATCCCAAGTCTAAGGCAGGGCCTGCTAGGTATAGCCTTACTGATGAGTCCACTAGCAGGCTCAGGACGAAACGCAACACCCTTCCTTTTCCTATTCCATCCCCTCTCCACAGCTCCACAATGTCATTTCTATTAGTGTCTTTATATTAGTGTCACAAATTTCTTGTTTTGAAAATCGACATTTACCCAGAAAATTAAGAGTTTCGTCGGCTCCGCAAAGGGTTAAAAATGCCTGACGACAGAGAGGTTCGACTGTTTTTCAAACATTGCAGTACAGCATTTCGTTATACGACTACCCCAATATTTAAACGTTCCACTATCCGAATATTCTGTTATCTCAACAAGATTGTGTATTCGCAGGTCCTCTTTTTAGACATTAATACAATAACGAGTTGCTTAGTTAATTATGCCACAGGTTAAAGAAAAATACTTATTGCTGAGGATAAAATTGAATTCGAACGCTAATTTTAATTTTGTATTGCAAGATTGGATGTTATTAAAAGAAATTGTGTATAATAGTCAAACGATTTGCGCGCGACATGATACGAAAATAGTAGTCGACTAATGGTAGCCTAATTAGGTACGAAAATAATAGTAGGGCAAGGGATTAATAATTACGCTATATTACAATACATTATCTCTACGAACCACGTTGTATAGCGACGATGAATGTAAAACGTGCACGTATATAAACGAACATAAAATACAATATGTATGTTGTTGATTATTGAAAATTGGGCGAATTTAATCATTGATAAACTGAAAGGATACAATTACGATGAACTCTAGCCATTCAGGCTAGATGGACTTAGCTTTTTAACCGAACCGACGCCATAAATTCACGCGACGAGTGCGATTCGTTATCGTATGCCAATGGGTTAATTGCGCCGCGTATCCCAAGTCCTAAATCGCGAAATGGAATCACCATCAAGTTTCATTCATAAGACGTAACAAAAATACGGTTACATTCGATGGAACGGAAAGCAAATAAAGTTTTTCACCGCGGAAAGCAATACTTTCGCCTGGGGGAAGATTCATATCCCCAGGACGTAAATAACGGTCAGAAGAAAGGCATGTTTGCTCGCGGATCATGCGAAGATGATCAAAAGGAAACTGGGAATATTCGCCGGCCTTCTCGTGGCATCGAACCTACCGTAATAACTATTTCTTACCGGCCACCGCGTCGCGTCTCGTCTCGTCGTTCGTCCCCGTCTACGGGTAAAAAAAAGGGGGTAGAAAATCGAGTTGAAAACGGGTCTCGAACTAGAAAACAGCCGGCCACTCTCTCGTTACACCTAATCGCGATGCGTGGGATAATTCTCATCGTGTTATTATCTCGTTCGTGGCGTACGCACACGTTCCTACCGCGGATCCCGTCTACACGTGTAACTAGCGATGGGACAAATTCAGAGTCGTACTTACATTTACTTACTTACGATGCTTACATGTGTTAACCCGTTCGCTTACAATTCGTCGATTACTATACTAGTATAAGCCACCGTTAACACTATTCGTACCGGCGTTTTACGCGTATTTATTCGATAGATCATTCTAATTAAAAAAAAAAAAGGAAAATGGAAAACAAAATGTGCGAAAGTGATTTAAGCAAACAATAAAAGAATTGTCATAAAGTTGAATAGACGAAAGGGATAACAATGAACGTAGAATATTAAACCGAATATTTTAAAATCCGGTCATTTGACCGGGCGTGGTGTTAACAATATTACAATCTTCAATAGTGTAATCAATAGTGTTAACAAATTACAGTCTTCGCATTTGTTAAGAATATTCAAATATCCTGCATGATTTGTATTTTAGCGATCCTTAATCTTCCGCAGCGAAAGTGAAGTTAAAATAAAAAAAAATAGCATTGTATCGCAAACAGTGATTATTATCTTTAACCCTTTGCGGACGAAGTGTAATGACAACTCGTGCGAGTACTTTAGTTTTGAATTCCACGACTTTGAGTTGTCACGCTTATGAGTTCCAAACCATTCAATTTCCAACGATTTCAAATGTTTATTATTACGTTAAGTATTCATTGCATTAAGTTTTGTGCTTTAAAAGTCGACATGGTTTCGGAAAGCCAAAAAATGATCAGGCGACTATTTGTCGACGCTCGTCCGCAAAGGGTTAATAAATCAATGTATAATTTGTGCCACGAGTAGAGCTCGTGATTGTAAGCCAAAAGGTTGATACGTATAAGATTCACGTATACCCTGATACGATATCGAACGCGTATCGAAATAATTTGTATCGTTGTATATTTGCGTTTCAGTATCGATCCGAAACAATTGCACGGTGTTCGTGGAGATATGAATAAGGCAAAGGAAACTGTACATCAATGATGATCGATAATTCGCTGTAATCGTTTAACTACTTACAATATTGTCTAATTCACATCCACACGAAACTGTGAATTAATTTTCGAAAGAATAGATCGACGAATTTCAGTGTAAATAATAAGTACGATAGAAATGTTATAATCGACGGTAGAGGATAAAAAAGATTGATCATCCCTGGCTTAACTATGTTATTACACGTTTCACGATACGGATTTTGTTTGAATCGCATTCGGGTCTTCGCGATTATATTCAAATAAGTGTCAAACGCGATTTAATTGATACGCATCGATACGATGATTATTTACGTGTTTCAGTGCATCTGAAATCGTTCGCAAACGTATCGTACGTCAGCACACTCTAAATAGAAACGTATGAAAAGTATCAACCATGTCTTAGTCCCATCGCTACGTACAATTATATTCGAGTAAGTGTACGTATAGTTACCTGCGCTTACACGCAAAGACAGTAACTTGCTTCTTTCGCTTTCTTTCCTTTCTTTTTTTTTTTTTTTTTTATGGGTGTAGTCATTGGACAAGCTTTTTTTTGTTTTCTCAAATATTGCCCCGGCAACATGGTCGACTCGCAGTTCTATGATTTACGATTAAAATAAAAATGATCCGTAGAGTATACGGTAAATAAGGTGTTTTGCTAACGATGGGGCCTCTTCGGATGTTCTTTGTTTTTTCGTCGCATGATGAATGGTTTTGCGAGAAATTGCGCAGGTTTTATCGGTGTGACGTTAATATTGGGTTATCTTATAAGCTTTTGCGCGTTTTATATCGTAAGTACGTTGCTGAATAATCTACGCCGAGTGTTCTTAACTTGTACCTTGAGAAACAGCTAGGATTCCTTGCATTTTTAAAGTCGCGTCGTAAAATTCATTTTTAGGCTTCGGTCGCTGACTCGGTTTCATTATTATAGTAATTGCAGGAGACGGCGGAAGATATTTCGATTAAAAAGTAGTAACGAATTTATAAGGAAATGGAACGTTATGCATACACACGGTAATATTAATAAGTTCATTGTCCCATGAATCGTCGGCGATGTGCAATCAATGTTAAATCAATTTCATTATAGAATATGTAAAATAGGGCTCGTTAAACATTAATTCTAAACTGCGGATCTTTATGCAATTATGGGACATTTAAATACGTAAAAAAAAAAGTACAGAATGCAAATGGTGTTGAAAAATACAGAAGATCGTTAGTTAGATCTTTTATAATTAAACATCTATTAAACAATCGCAATTAAATTTGATTAAGCGGTGCTTAAATGTGAAGATTAGATTGCGAATCATTATGCGTTTATTTATTTAATTTAAGTGTATGTAAAAAGTTACAAATTGCATGTGGTATTCGAAGATTCGGAAAACATTGAAAGTAAAATACGAATTATGATATTTAGAGGGTGAAAGAATCCCTCGTTTAGATTTCGTCGCTTTAAATTTATTCGTATAAATCCGAATTTGCATAAAGATCCATAGTCTACTAATTATCCTATAAGTATAAATATAAGTAAGTAAACAAATTTATTTCTTACCGAGTTCAGTTTAAGAATAATACCGCCACAAAATTCTTTATCGCCTCATTCAAGATTGCATTCAGCCTTATCGTACTTAATATGCGCATATTTATGCGGTCTTTACCAATTATCCTACAATTTCACTCGATTTCATTTCTTCGAGCTATTATACTATATTTGCTTTCGACTCTCGCGGTGTGCAAACGAGAAGCTGAATCTTTAAAAATGAATGAGCATTTCGTTGCTTTGCTAGCAGAAAATACGAACAACGTTGGAATCGCGAACAGTGAACGCGTTAAGAATGCAAGGACTCGTCACTATCGAAGCATCCTGAAATGAAATATCGACCAGAGAAGCGCAATATATCGTAACAATACGATAAAGTGCAATAATGCGACGCGTACGTGTCCCTTTCTAAAAGCATAAACAGATGCGGAGTTTCTCCGTTGCAAGTGTTTCGCATCGAACAAGGGGATACACAGGTTCCCGTCATTTTTACGTCAACGCAAAACACTATGCTCTTATTCGCCTCGTTGTGGCGCACGATTTTATAACGAGGCGATCCAACTTCCGGCGAATCGTTTTCTTCTACCTTTTATATCATCGACTGTTCGAGTAGCTGGATTTATCGTGCTTGCAATTTTGACATAATTGCGCTACACGCTTTAACCGTAATACACCGTTCGCACGAATATTACCGCGCCTTCAAACACGGTTGCTACTTCACTTTATTCGAGGTACGAAACTGCTAATTTCCACCCATTAGAATATTTGCGTAATATCGCTTAATAGAGTTGGCGTCTGTAGTATCATATTGTGCGCGTACAGTTGGTCGCAAAAGTCTACGTGCGTATTCTAATTTTCCGAATATTTACATATTTTGGGGAGAATAAAAGTGATGCAAAAACGATGCAAGCGAGAGAGATTTTTAGAAGACGCTTCGTAAAGGGAGGATCGTTCATTATAGTATTATTATTATTATTACATTAATCTATTATACTTACATTTAGGACGCATTTTGTTAGGATTTCAACTGCTCAGAAACGAGACGAACGAAATAAGTAGTCAAAGTTTCGAAAGTTTCGAGTTTCGACGATTTTATGGCCTCGCAATGTTTCGAATTCTAGTTTAGCAAATTTATATAAACCAACTCTCGACCCGTGTGTAATTTTTGGCGCTCAACGAAACCTGAAATTTTCAACTTCTCTTCGAGCAAAACTGCAAAACTATGCAGAAATACAGTGAAAAAAAAAGAAAATGCTGCTCCCTTTAGGAAGCTAAACATTGGAACAATGCGTCGGTTACCTAAGCGATGGGAAGAAGCAAACGTAAAAATAGGACACCCTTTGTAGACTCACGCACCAGTCGGCACCAAGTGCCGAGGTAAAAAGTCGTTTCCGTTTGACCATCTGCCCGATTTCAGTAGGGAAACGTTCCCGCCTCGGGGACTCTCATAGCAGGTCGCATAATTCATTTCGCTCCAAGCAAACGCGACCTTGGAAATTCATGCAATCTTTCTCGGATTGCGCACGCTCCTCGGCAACACGACTTTTGCCTTGACTTCGCTGTCTTACGGTGAGCACAGGGTAAATGTACCACGTACTGCCACTTTAAGGCTCGCGCGTAACTTTATTTAACCATTTTAAAACGTCGTTAACACAATGATCGTTTCAGTTTCGAGCATACGATTGTTCAACGGATCCCTTTTATTTATGAACATCTCTTTCGTATGTTCAATGTAATAAATTCGTTACTGATCAACCGAAAATGTACAACAAAATCCAATGTACTTCGTACTGTCACTCGAATACTTTTCATTTAAATAGATACACGTTTTTACATGATATATTAACACGTCAGTTTGTGTAACAGATATAAGATGTATAGTAAACGTCGCGCCTTTACTTAATTATCACACCTTCCATACTTTGTAATTATATTCGTCACGTTTCAATGTTCAATAGCACATTTATCTCCTAATATTTAATTAGAAATATGAAGAGTAAACGAATATACGATGTCTGTGCGTTGTTACGTAAACCGAAGTCGAAATTTAGTGCGAAAATTTCATGCAAAATAAAATGAGTAAAATATCATCTTTCTTTATTTATTTAGAGAAAACCTTAGAATTAAGCGTCCGATAATAGGCAAACTTCCCTTAATTGTTTCCCGATCCTGGATCAAGTGTCCCATTCTATCGACTCTCTTCCTTCGAGACTTTTCTAAAATTCTATAGACGTTCGAATCGCTTACGAACGGAATTATATGTAATTTGATGACTTAGACAGGAAATTCGCCGACAGTGAGCCCGTACTTTGAATAAATTATGCAGTGGATCATCACGAGAACCCTAAGAACAGCTCATCGTCTTGCGGTTTTTCCACCATCGCATCGCGACAAGTGGACTATGCAGTGAATTTTAAACGGAAAAGCGTCATCCTCTATTGCCGCGAATTCCCTCGAAAGGAGTAAGAATTCCATCGACATGTTCGATAAGTCTCACGATTAGTCATAGTACTCGAAGGGTTAACATTCGAATGATAGAATGAAATACTATATATTATTGAATGAAATACTATATATACTATATTGGATATACTATATATATCCAAACTGTTATAACATTTGTGGCGGACTGTCGAGCGTCCTAAAGGAAAGTCCCAGGATTTTCCTTTTCCGAAGGACCGCATGTTGCGTGCGACCGAACTCAAGCGCGGGCAATAAACGTGAAATTTACCAGATCCCCGCTTCGGACGAAAGGACAGTTCGGAGGAGCACGGAAAAGACCAGAACGTTGCGAACATTCGCCACGTTGACTTCGCGCGTTAGATTACACTGTAAAACAGCTAGTTGTTAAGAACAATAAGTATCGTTGTTGTTATCGTTTACCGTAGTAATTAAATATAACGCAACCACGTCACGTGCCAAACATCTTTAGGTTAAGTACGTTCGAAGTATAGTTAAATGAAGTTACGCGCCAGCCTTAAAGTGGCAGTACGTGGTGGTATATTTACCCTGTATCGGGATAATTCGTCGCGTAAACGAAATTCCTATAATCGACGTTTCGGATAAGCGACCTGCTGATACGTATATCCAAGTGTATTCGATACGCAACTAAAGAGGATTACGCGCGATCGAAGCTACCGAAGGAGCGGTGAAATTCGTCGTGCTAAGTAAACAAGAAGGTTCGATGACAAGAAGGATGGTCGAGTAGACGGCAGGCAATAATCAAGCATAGTACACGCTCGTGCAATCAATATTACGTCCGGATAATCGACGAGCACGACTAAAGCTTCGCGGCTAAGTTTCACGTTTCAATTGTGACCGTGTGTCGCGTTAGCTCTACACGCTACTACGAGCCACGAATGCTGCTGCATTCACGACAAATGCAGAACCGTCGCCATATGATGCATGGCTTCTGTCAGCAAATGGCACTACCAGTATTCCCCTTTATCTTTTCCCTTCAGATACAAAGCAATGTTCTTTTCTAGACCTACGATATTCATTTCTTCGCTTTCTTTCAATTATACCGCGGACGCGATATCTTTATGGAAATGAACCGTTTTGCAACAACGTGTAGGACGTGTACTATACAGACAGATCGAAAGTACATTTTAAAAGACTAATTTAAAAGACGCATTTACTTAATAATGAGTGGAATATTGTATCGTTATTAATTATAGCTTCACTGGGCTTTGGGCAGACTTTTGATCAATTTTTCGATGCGTGGAACGGAAAGGGAGGAATTCCGTGTTTTTCTAACACGCGAGTCTAATTTCTAAAATTATTAAAAATAGAATTGGAATGAACATTGAAATATCGGACGATGAACATTTCTAATCGAAGGATATTTTATTAAGAAAAAACGTGAATTGCGTTTGTTAACAGATAATACTTTCAATAAATTGAAAACATTTCGTTTCACGTGTAAATATCATGTTCCACGGAAATGGTCGAGTTCGTTTCAAAGCACGCGATAAAATGAAATTCACGCGAATGTTTTGTTTTGAACGTTTGAAATTTTCAGGGGAGGAGATAAAAGGCACGCACCAGCCGCACATTCATCATCATTATACCGGTTCGGGAATCTTTATACCAGCTAGTTATCATGATTTTATCGTAAAAAAAAGGAAAGAAACGAAACGAGTCCGCGGCGGTAGATTTCGAATCGCGTTGCCAACCGTCCTTTATTAAACATCGCAACGCTTGGAAAAAAAAATAATAAACCGTTGTGCACGAGAGCGTATGAAAAATGTTGCGAGGATAAACGGAACGATGTAAAAAGAAAAAAAAGAAATGGGAAACGGTATAAATACGTAAAGCGCACAAGCGTAATGAGTTTTCATCAAACTGCAAATCGCAAGCGCGTGACGTACGCGACTTCCGTTTGGAGACAGCGTGAAAATCAACCTTATCAATTCGTTTTGCTCTTCTATTTACTTTCCTGTATTCCTCGTGAAGAATAAAAAAACAACAAAAATAAAGAATACTTTATTCGTTACGATTGACGCAACGACGCATTAAATCAAATAAAAGGAATTAGTTCGCTTCATTAGTAGAATTAGTTCGCTTTGCTCTTCTATTTACTTTCTTATTTTCCTCGTGGAGAATAAAAAAACAACAAAAATAAAGAATACTTTATTCGTTACAATTAACCCAACGATACATTAAATTAAATAAAAGAACTTGATTCGCTTTATTATTAAAATTACTTCGCTTTCCTTTTCTATTTACTTTCCTGTATTCCTCGTGAAGAATAAAAAAAAAACAAAAATAAAGAATACTTTATTCGTTACAATTAACGCAACGATACATTAAATTAAATAAAAGAACTTGATTCGCTTTATTATTAAAATTAGTTCGCTTTGCTCTTCTATTTACTTTCCTATTTTCCTCGTGAAGAATAAAAAAACAAAGAATACTTTATTCGTTACGATTGACGCAACCAACTAAAACAACTAAACTAATTGCATAAAACGAAACAAAATAATATAAAATGAAATGAATTAAGCAACATTTAGAGTTAGGTGTAGGTATAAATTGTATCGACAGCAGAAGTACGATAAGATAAAAGTTGTAAACCAATGGCGAAAAGAAAGTATGCCCGTGAAGGGTTAAAATATCAACGACATCCTTCGAAGAAACAATCCTGCAATTGTACTAATATTTGTTCCCTCGGAAGACGATGCTTTCACGGAAATTGACATGAACGTTTGCGATGTCAATTTCTGACACGCCCCGATAGAGAAAATTCGCGGTGTAGCGGTAAAAACGTAAAACCAATGCGATACGCAATCAATCGGCGAAGATATTTTACTTCCTTTCACAGCCCTATTCGAGAAGCAATTACTCGAAACTATACGCTTTCCACCATATTTTACCGTCCCGTCGTCTTTTCATTTCCACTGTTCGGATCATTAGTCATCGTGCGTGTCTATTAATCATTTGTCACCGATGGAATTTAAATTCCGGTGACTGGATATCGTATAGCTATCGAAAACGGACAACGTTTAGCGTTCAGGAAAACAAGTTGTTCTCTTGTACGATTCCTATGTAACACGAATCAGATATCTACGAGGAAGTCATCGCGTCTAATTATTAGTAGACCGTGGAACTTCATTGCAAATTCATATATTTGCGAATAAAGCTACAACGAAGTGAAATCCGAAGAAGGGGTTGTTTCACCCTTCGAATATTACAGCGCGCATTCTACTTTTGGTAGTTTGCACATTTTTGTACATTATATGCACTCTGTTATATCTGTTGACCATTTGAAAATTTCGCATAAATGCGTAAACATCCGCGGTCTACTAATTATTCTATTTGCGTTCGCTGTGAGAAATGGATGCTAATTTTCAATGCATCGATTCGTGCAAGAAAATGATGGAGAACAGAAATCTTAATATAATCATTATATTCTATTGCGCTGTAATTAATTATACCAAGAATCCAAGTAGTATTTATATTGATAAAAATTACCCTTATCTATGCGTCGGATATTCTTTGTTTCTAAGGTACAGCAATGATATGGTTAATATTATTGCAATGTATTCGGTTGTTCGGAAAATTCGCAGCGTTTCACACGAATATCCGTACTACTTTACATTCCGTTATGTATCTATCCGCTTCGGTGCGGAGCGATTTATAAATTTGTCTTCAAATTCGTTGGATATATTCATTGGATAAATGGAAATGAGAGCAGGTGTTAATTAGGTTACTCGCAGATGGACGATATTCGGTAAATCGTTCATTTTAAGGTTATCAGATTTCGCAGTTAATATCAGCAATAATATTCGATCATCTGGGATTGTTCCCAGGCTTTGTTCCATTTCGCTTTGCTTTCAATTACTCTAACGTCGTCGTAACCTCATTCTGTTCGCAGTCGTGCATTTCGAAGCGTTTTTATGTATCTAGCTTTTCGGTTATAATCGCTTAATGGAAATTAAAAGCGCTTCAACTGAACGTTGCGCAGTGATTGTAATTACATTAATGATCGCGATTCTAGGATAATTATCATATCGTTCAATTAGTTTAATTAGACCCAGTAAGTTGCCAATTCCGATTAATGACAATTAAATCGTTGCAACAATAGTCTGCTTTCCTATTCGAAAGTTTCGTTCAGTTCACCGTCTATTCGAAGCAATCGAATGAAAAAAAAAAAAAACATTCTAAAGGTATTTCTGAAGAAACGAAATGAAAGTTTTAAAAAAAATGTACGCTGCGAATCGTCGAATAGAAAGGAACGAAAAGATGGTGTAAAATGGAGAAGAAGTAAAGAAAACTTCGTTATACCTTTCGGTTTGCCGAAGAATAAAACAGTAGCGAAAGGATGGACAGAGAGAAAGCAGTTTCATTGATCGTTGTCCAGAATTTAAAGTATCCGTTGGCTAGACATGGTCGGCTATCGGAAATATGAAACTCTTTAGCTCGTCGAAAATGTCGACGGTGGAAAAGTGACGAAGTATGCATTTTTAATTCACCAACACCCAGAAGGGGAACACAAGCATTGTCCAGCGTACAGCGGCTGGAAAAAGTGTTCGTATACCGTGAGCTTTCGATTTCTATTCAAAGTATTTAATTCAGAGACATAAAGGGTTATACAAAAATTCCTTTACAATGTTGATAGATGTTAATAGAAATAGCGGTAAAATAAATATCCCCAAACCATTCCACGAATAAGTCGAATAATTTTCATTTCGCGAGAAGATTCAAATAGAACGATTGATTTCTAACCACGAATAAACATATTTTCTTTATTTGTTTACCACGCCATCGTGATTCGACGTATCTAAAATAGTTCAATAAAGTTACGGGCGAAACTTAAAGTGGCAGCAGTACGTCGTACATTTACCCTAAGTGATAGAATTGCAATACGTACGAAGATATAAAATATCCAAAAGTACCTTCAGGATGTTGAATGAGAATATCTGTGAAACGCCATGTTTGTTAATAAAATAGAGGCGAAGATAATAAAAATTGAAACGAGAACGAAGGAAGATAATAGAAATAAAAACCAGATTAGAAAGCATAAAGGGAAAGAAAAAAATAGCGGAGGTAGGTGTTCCTACAGTCTATTTTGGATAATGGAAATGATTAAATGAGTATAGACTCTTATCCATATTATCGTAGACCTAAACTTTACAGATCAATTATATCGAAGACACGTGCGTGTCGCAATATTTATGTATAAGCTCCCATCGTTTTTAACCCTTTGCGGACGAGTGTCTACAAATAGCCGCCTAATCATTTCTTAGGTTTTGTGGACGCACGTCGATATTAAAGCAGAAAATTTAAATTAATATCGTTAATAAACGTTTCAGAGATTTGGGAATGTAATGGTCTGGAATTCGAAAGCTTGGATATTTAAATGCTTGGAATTCAAAATCAAAATACTCCCTTAACTCCTTGGCCTACAATAACGAGTTACACTCGTTCTATGAATTATGGCTTAGATTCAAGAAAACCAGATATTACCGAGAGTGGACTTTCATTTGAATTCAAATTTTAGCTTGGTCTTGCAAGGTTGGAGGTTCTTAAGTAAAAATTGCTGTGGCGGCTCTCCTGCACCCACCACTAGAGGGACATACGAAATAGGCTTTCTCGAAAGTACTCGCTCCAACTACCTCGTCCATATATATACCGCCTTTAACCTTCCTTCCAATATCCCAACGTCTAAGGCAGGGCCTGCTAGGTAGCCTTACTGATGAGTCCACTAGCAGGCCCAGGACGAAACGCAACACTCTTCCTTTTCCCTATTCTATCCCCCCTCCACAGCTCCACATATCGTTGGCAATTTTTACTTAACTTTCCTTCCAAATTCCCAACGTCTAAGGCAGGGCCTGCTAGATAGTCTTACTGATGAGTCCACTAGCAGGCCCAGGACGAAACGCAACACCCTTCCTTTTTCCTATCATATCCCCTCTCCACAGCTCCACAATTGCCAACGATATTTAAATAATTTGTAAGTTAAATGATATAAATACAGTGACCAGCTAATACTATCGTACGTAGGTAAGAGAATAATCGTAGTGCAAGGGGTTAAGCGTTATTATTATATAACCCGCAAAGAGTTAAGAACATTATCGTCGTATTCTAATCTAAACGATTAATGTTGCATGCGGCATTGAAATAATAAGGGGATCGGATGTCCCCCTACTAATGATTGTACATAAGAATGCACGGTCTATCGTACGTTTCGTGAATGGTAATAATAATGAGCAGGGTTCGAGGAGCAAGTTCGGGCCCCTGGCTCGTCGTACGATGGTCAGTGAACTTCTTTCCCTAACGCGAATCGATAACGCGTCGCTTTCAATAGGAGCACGCGAGGTCGCGTAGAGTAGCACGCGAGCGGTTTCACCTGCTCTACGATCGAATTCCAAGCCTCGCGCACCTGCCGCCTGGAAAGGAAAGTTAATTGTCTCGGTTACGTCGCGAGACGTCCGACGAAGGGGTTGCACGGGGTGCACGAGTACCGTAGCCCGGGTTGCAAGAAGAAAGGGAATACGCGACAGAGGAAGAAGCCGGCTCGGTTCGCGCGATGCTAGATGGTGTTTTCGTCAACGGTTATGCGCCAAAGTCTTCGGCGGAATAATAACGCTCTCAGCCCGGAAGTAATTAAAGGAAGAGCTTGGTGCACGTATATACGTGCATAGCACTCGTACGTCTCTGTTCCGTAGTCCAAATACGTATACACGCGTTTTGACCGACGAAAGAACGTTTATCTTTACCTTTTTTTCGTACCTTCTGTTTTGCCCCAAGTCTTTAAAGCACCGCGGAGAATTTCTAGCGAACGATTCCGTGTATGTACCACCTGGCCGTGCGGAGTACGTATTTTCTTTCGTCTGGGTTTTAATTCGGTTTCGGTACGTCTGGAAAGAAATGCAAAGGCTTTATCGCGATTGAAAATACGGTGGAACAGTTTCTTTTTTTTTTAGATTAAATTGTAAGACGTCGTATTTTGCTAGAATTGGATTTGTAGAGGATACGTAAGAGATTCATATTCGGATACGTTATGTAAGAGAATATATACTCGGAAGAATACGTACTTTGATCAATTCGGTAATTTGTAATGGAGGATTAAGTAAATTGTTAAATTTACTATTTGGTAGAGATACAAGTTCAAATTTTTTATGGAAATTTTCAAAGCCATCTCTGATAAGGATCAAAAGTTAACGAATGCGAATATGACGAGAAAAGATACTTTCGTTAAATATGAGTAATATTAAATAGTCAAATATTATTTAATATATTTGTTGTAAACGTAACCCACTTCAGTTATTCTACTATTCAATATTATCAGGTGTGTTAACAAGCAATCCACTATTTTTTTTCATAAACGCAGTTTAAATTTAAAATATGTCATCCACGTATAAAAGTAAGCTAATGAATTTATTTTATCGAATAACGAAGCGTCAATTTTAATAGGTACTTTATTGTGTTCAAAATAAATGCTGAATTTGACAGAAGTGGATCATTGGAACACCTAATAATTTTTGAGGGGCTTCGATTTACCTACAACGTTTTCCTATACAATTTTATATCAAATAGCCGTTTGATAACATTTTAATTCCATATCAAAATAAAATGAAAAAGGAAAACTTTACTTTCAACATGAAGGTACTAAGAATAATGTGTCGACGTTAAATCGATTAAATGTCACTGAAACAGTCGTGAGCGACGAATTAAAAAAGCATCGTCGAATAATTTCTTGCAACTATTTTGGTAATCTTTCAGGTGGATCTTGTTTGGGGCGTTGAACTTTGTACAATTGAAATTCATTGAAAAGAAGCAGTCGGTTAAACAATTGTTTAATTGCATAGCACTTAGAAATCTCGCGTTTAAGCAACAGAATGTTTGCAGGAAGTAGTACTTCTCTCTTGAGACACCTTACAATAAAACGATTGTACGATAAAGTTAATAAAATACCGATTCATGCGTTCATTTCATATACTTCCTTCACGCTTCAACGTTCAATTAAAGTTTCATTACAGAGTAATCCTGCTACATATTGAAACTCGTATGTTCATTACAGACGTAACGCAATTAATTAAACGTATTGTATCTTATTACCGTCTCTTTCGGCGACCATAAGATCGCGTTGTACGGGCGATAAATTAGCTTCTCCCCTTGCCATTGAAATTCGTAACACCGATTGAACTTAATACGAGGCCGCGTGTAAATGGTGCGCTACAAAACGTCGAGAAAATTGAAAGTTCTCACAAATGTAAACGAAATTGTATTCCATTTATAATTGGAACGATTCTTGGATTATTAAATGGAAAAATGAAAGATTCATGCGTGGAATGCTCAACGATGCGCGCGTAGATCGAAACAGACAAGGAATAGCGTGACCAAGGCGAACACAATCAGTGAAATAACAATTATGCAATTACTCTAACAGCTTGGAAACCATTAAGAAGTTTACCCGCAAACGTCCAATACTGAACCTCCCCCCTCCGCGAAACTCGTTGGTAAAATATAAAATAACAAGGTAAAAACATACATAAATATCAGGAAGATGAAAAACGATAAATGCACGATATATATATCGGCTAAAAAGGAATTTAACAGTGGTAATTACGCAAGTACATCGAACCATAAATCTTCCGGGTTAATATTTTCGATATTGATAGCAATTTCCTTTATTTCCAAAGACATTTACCTAAATGATTTTCTAACTTAACCTCTACGCTATAAACTGTTGCTGAATTTTTCCTTGTCACAGTCAATGTAGAATGTTTGCAGGATTATTATACTAAACACTTTGTTGCTTTACTTGGAAGTAAAATTGCATGACGCTTGGACAACAAACGTGTTAAATTGCTACTAGAACAGGAGAAGTTTTCGAAAAAATATTTATGTAACTAACGCTTTTACACGCTGAACTTTTTAATTTTAATTGTATAGGAGAAGAAACCCGTGAATAATAAATAAATAAATAAATTCTTCCCTCTGTTGGCAGTAGTTTCAAGAAAACACAATTCCGAGTTTAATAATTGTACATTGTACGTTGTACTATTAATAATCCCATTCAATAATCAAATATCCCATTCCTTTTTATAATATTATACGAAACCCGTGCAAACCCGAAACACGCGCATACACAAAATCCATAGAGATCCCAATTAATTAATCGTTAATTAATCGCGTTCAATTTGTTCACAAGCCCGATAACCGTAATTGTCGGCTTTCGCGCAGCACCAGCCACAACTAATTGAATTCAAAGAATCAAAGTCCTTTGCACGGGATTCGCTTTGTTAACAAACAAAGTGATTAAAAGAGTTCAACGTTTGCACGGGTCAACGAAGCGAACAGAGTCCACAATGAGATCGTAAACCTAGGAAAAAATGTGGCTGGATTTTTCCGCGCTGCACCTGTACTTATATATGTACGTATTCGGCGCGGATATTCATGCGCATCCTTTGAGGAATTTCATCACCGATGACATTTCCCCCCTCCCCTCTAATACCGTCGTGATTAGACGCCCAATGCGACTCACGATCGATCTCTAGACAACTCGATTATATTCGAGTGTCGTGCACGAGCCACTGCGATTTAATGCCACTGTACAATGAGGCGCCGAATGTAAGAAATACTGAGAAGGTTTCCTACTGGGAGAATTAAAAAGAAGACGGAAATATTGACCCTTCAATGCTTAGGAAATAATGCAGTTCTTGTAGAAAACGCAGTTCTTCGTTCCTCTAGTGCAAACATAAAAGGTTTTTATATTTACCCCATTACGTTAACTACTTTAATTCGCTGTTTATAAAACATGGAGACTCTAATTATGCGTCCCATGATCGTCAATAAATAGTTCTCTTTATTCGAAATAAGTATTAATCGTTTGATGCCAATCGTAAAAAGAAAATATGGTTCGTAGAACGTACGGATAAAGGGTTAACAAGAACAGAGACCAAAGAATAGACAGAGTACAGCAAAGATTTTTTTCTGATCGAAGGAACAAAGGTGATCGGTGTAGCATAAGCTCAACATTGTACAAGATTAGACATGGATTATAAGGGAAAGAAAGAGAAGAAGTTAAAGTTAAACAATGATAAGAAAAGGAAGTTATTCGGAATGAATATAACGAGTGCAAGAATAAATCTTAAGCTGCTATTATTTCGATACTTTGATTTAATTCCGCGACAGTAATTTAGTTATATCGATATATTGTTTAAATCTGTGTATAGTTTTACGCTGTATTTGTAATTAGTACAGTGCGAAGTAGGTTAGATGTAAAAGGTAGAAGAATTAAGTCGATCGAAGTTGCGCGAGTAAAGAAAAGTCAAATGAAACCAATCTTAAGTATTGTATGTAAGGAAATTGGATAAAACTTCAAGTCCGTTCTTCTAGCTTGTTTAAACCCTTGCACTATAATAACGTTATCACGCTAACTATAATAACTATAATCATAACTATAATAATATAAACAAAATAATAACTATAATCACGCTCATGCTGCGAATTATGGTGCAAATTCGACAAAAATGGCCGCCATTAACAGTGAAATTAAATTCGAACTCTAACGTTTAGCATTGTATTATAGTATTCGGGATTGTTCAATACAAATTACCCATAGAATTCAATCAATTCGCACAGAACGCGACGTGAAAGCAGTGATTAGTCAACGCTGGCGTGCATAGGTAATAAAATAATCGCATGGTTAAGCAGAGAATTAGTGATAAATAATAATGCTACTCTACGGTACGGAGACTCTTCGACGGTCGTTGTTCTAACGACAATGAACCATAGCGATACGTGGCTGCGCATATTTAGTCGTCTACTTCCGGTTCCTCCTACCACTCGCAGGTACACATCCCTCGAAAAACACGCTGCGTGCTACTGCTACGTGCTTCGAGAACCGTCGGACACAAGGAATATCTTCTGTACTATCTTCTGCGTTTTTCATTATCGTGAAGCAGACGAAATATTGACCCTTTGTAATCGAAACTTTCTTTTCACTCGCATTACCATTGACAACTCGAAGCAATTGCATAAAGAACACTTTACTGAACAGATTTAATTTGTTATTCGTTGAAAGAATACCTAAAAATAAGCGAAGTTATTACGATTTGTTTTCGTCCTTACGTTACGAAGAATGGAGCGCTCGAATTTGGAGACAAATTTGAAATGGCTACGCTTCGAAGCGGATAGATGCATAACAGAATGTGAAATAGTACAGATATTCGTGTAAAACACGGCGAATTTTTCGAGCAGTCTAATATATTGTATAATATTAACCCTGTCGCTGCTTCGCCTTGGAAACAAAGAATTTTTTGATGCATAGATAAGGGTGATTTTTATTAATATAGAAATAACGCGAATACGAATACTTGTATTCTCGGTATAATTAATTAGAGTGCAATGGAATATAATGATAATAAAAGTAGCGGTAAAAGAAAGGAGGGAATGGAATAGTAGTGCGCGAGAGGCGAGAGTGAGCGAATGAAACGATTATTGTGAGCCAAAATTGTAAATTGGAATCGTATTTCATGGTTGAGAGGGCCTAAGAAAAATTATTTATTAACTGAAGTAATGGAAATAGTGTTGCACTATTAGAGAAAGTTTAACGATATTTTTTAGAGAATACATGCTCAATTTTTGACGACGTACATATGTACTTGCAATAATAATAAGGATATTAACCCTTTCGCTACGAAGGACGTATATATACGTCCTCGAAAATTAAGCCATCATTTGCTAAAAAAACATACACACGTGTATCTTTTTTTTTATCATTTAGTACCGTTTCTATTATCGTTCATATCTATTACACTATAATTATTATTGGTACAGAGTATCCAAATATCTTACGCTCGTAATACTTCCATATTAATAAAAATTGCCATAATTTATACCCCTGCGAAAGAGTTAACAAGCATCAGGGTAACGAGTATTATGAATATTGCAATGATTTATACGAAACTGTAAAAATAACCGTACGGCTTTCTATTTTTAATATTCACGATCAGGTAATCGGTTCATTAATATTGATACGTTTATAATAAGCTTGTCTTTGAAGCGTATATTGTACATTTATTATAATGCAAATTGAATGCAAATTTAAAATGTACATTATAATGTGCGTTATGTACTGTACCTCTTACGCATCCATCGACTACAAAATTAATAATATATGTTTCACCTGATAACACTGTAATATTCATTTCACAGGGTACCCGATAAATTAAAATCTACTGGAAAATTTATTTAAATAAGATTGCATTAAATTACTTCGTAACGTCGTTTTCGAAGGCAAGTGAAACAACTTATTCGCAACCATGCGTTTTCCTTTATACATTTTCGTTGATTATTATTGCAGCTTATTATATTCAACTAAAATTATACGTATCAAATACACTTGCTTCTTACTCGCATTTCGTTTTGCTTGAATTTTCGTTTAACTGCTCGTAATTACCCTACTCTCTCCTACTTCGAAAACTTCTATATATTCCCCGATTAAAATCCGCCGTAGCGAAAGGGTTAAACAGGCACCGCAAAACAGTGGTGCCAATTGAAAAGTGCGAGTCTCCAATTTTTGTCAAAGCGTTACACGGTTACTGTTATGACAAAGTTTGCTCATCTTTATATGAACAGTATAATACACGAACAGCCTTCCGTATACTAATATAAGGAATAGAAAGCAGCGCGTAATCTCGTCAATTCGAAAGAGACACATTCACAGCCGCGATAAGCAATACACCAAGAACGTGCCGCGCGTCGCAGCCCCGTAATTAAGCTTCCATCCCGCCTCTCTTTACGTCAAAGCTTTCGGTATGGAATCACAGCTACGTAATTACGACTTTTTCTCCGTCGCCTGCGACTTTCCAGTCCCGCGATAACGAGGATTAGATGAAGCATGGACGAGAAATTCCATAAAACGCGTTCATCAACCCTTTCGCTACGGCAGACTTTGACAGCGAATCGTGATCCGTGATAACCGACGCTATGTGTCGCGGCTCATAGGCAACAACAGCCCCTTGCCTACCTGCGCCGTCCGCGCGGACCCACGATGGGTGACCGTCGTGCAATGCCCCTTTCTCCGACAAATTACAAACCAACCCTGATTGGCTATTCCGTCTAAAACGTGCTCACGAAAACGGTATAAATACGGCGAAAATGTAACGAGAAAACAGATACACGAAAACCAGCAAACCGACACGTTGACACGCGGAACAACCTCGCTCTATACATACAAGCAATCTGTACTACGGTGTCTTCAATTATATTAAACTGTTAAGTTTTACAAAAACATCCAGAAGAATCCCGTTGACTTCACCACCTCACTAATTCCGTCTCAATACCCAACGCGACGAGAATCACGGAAGGCTTTCGAGAAAGAAGCACAAACGATCTCGCAGCCATACCGTACAGAACACTATGAATGACGGAATTTTTCGTTAACCCTAATTTCCTAGTCGACACTAGTTTCTTTTCACGTCGTTGGATTATCATTTTAATTAAAAGGAGAAATGAATTTTTTTTGTTGAGAGACACTGGGTCTGTAATAAAGGAAAGTTACCAGAGTCATATACGTGTTTAAAGGCCTGTGTGACAAACACGTTGCAAACTCAGGCCCGTTGTTTTTCTTTCTAGAGGTGGGCGCTAGATTTTCTACGTGCTTTAGAAAAGCCACCACTTTTAGTTCGATCCTTGTAACGTTCAGACGTCATTCCTCGTTGTTAAAACAAAATCATGGATCAAAGAATACACCGAGTTTTAATTTAAATTAACCCCATATCCCAATACGCGTTTACTACAAAACGATTAACACCTTGCCTTACAATGACGAGTCACAACCTTGGTGTACATTATTTCCTATAAGCACAATAAGCACAGCGTTCGGAATAAACCTTAACTTCAATTGTAACGACGATTTTAGTTCACGAGGTTGAAGATTGTCATGTATAAATTGTACATACAGACACAGTATAATGATAGTAAATAGCTAACGCTACGAAGTATAATCCAAGACGAATTCGCATGTCAATGGGTTAATAATTCTTTGGAATAGAAAGAATTATTTATCGGCGATTATGGAATGCTTAATTAGTCTCCATACTTTTTATAAATAGCGGATTAAATTAACCCCTTCGATTATGAATTTTTCCATAGCGAGAACAATTCATTTGCTGGATGTAAAATATTATATTACGTCACGTGTATTCGTTGTACTAATTTTTAAAGATGTAAAACATTCCCTTAAACCTTTCGCTGCCGCGCTCTAAAAATAAAAACATTATTAATGCACAGATGGGGATTATATTTATTGTTGCAAAAGCAGTACGGCTACAGATATTTGCATATATATTTCGGATAATTAATTATGCCGGACTAAGTATAAATTGTAGTAAAAATAGCATCGTGTCACGGAAAACGAACGCGTATATATTTTTACCGAGCAATTGCCCAATTTTTCAGGACGTATATACATACATATATACATATTTAGCAGCGAAAAAGTTAACGAGTACGAATCGAAACGATGGAAGCTGCAAAAACTGTTTGATATTTCGCCTGAGCGAAATCGATACGATTTTTTCCCTTATCCCATCTCGCCGCGAACGATAGGAAAGGGTTGGCAAATTCGAAGACGCGAACCTACCCCTCGAGCCTTTTCCCTCGTGACAAGGTTTAGCGAGGGATCGGGAAATTGCCATGAAATTACACGAAAATTGATGCAACACGCCCCTAATGCGCGAACGTGTTACCACATCCGCCCTGTGGCCGAGGGATCTCGAGTTTTTCTCCATCCCTTCCCCTTTTTTTTCCCCCACTTCTTCTTTTTTTTTTTTTGGAGAGGAACGATATAACCATCAAGAATTTTCATCCGTCGATCGTAATTCGAGTATAGAGGCACGACGCCTAACCGTCTACAGGTATAATGAAAGTCTCGATTGAATTTCTGCGTACGGGAAATTTTTCGCTCGTTGGCCAGATAATCGAATGAATTGAATGAACGAGTAATCGTCGCGTGATGCGTTGATACGTGATCGACATTTTAATGAAATCTAGATTGAAAATTGGATCGGAGATTATCGTTTACCCGCGGCGAATGAACAACCCGTACGTATGCGTGTATTAATGTTTGTTTTATCACCAGTTTGTAAATTTTGTAGTCCAATTGCAACTTTCAACGGTGGTTGTTGTTCGGCGTGTTCGTGTAATATTTCCGCGTGTCTGCAAACAGCCGCTTAATAATTTTTTGGCCCTCTGGACACGTCGATTTTTGCAGCAAAATATTTAAATTAATATCGTGAATAAACGCTTCGAAGGTTTGGAAATTTGGTGGCTTGGAATTTGAATGCTTGGACATTTAAAGGCTTGAAATTTGAATGCTTGGAAATTTAGTGGCTTGGAATTTAAATGCTTAGAATTTGAAAGCTTGGAACTTTAGAGGCTTGGAATTTGAATGCTTGGAAATTTAGTGGCTTGGAATTTGAATGCTTGAAAATTCAGAAGCCTGGAATTGGAATGCTTGGAAATTTAGTGGCTTGGAATTTAAATGCTTAGAATTTGAATGCTTGGACATTTAAAGGCTTGAAATTTGAATGCTTGGAAATTTAGTGGCTTGGAATTTAAATGCTTAGAATTTAAAAGCTTGGAACTTTAGAGGCTTGGAATTTGAATGCTTGGAAATTTAGTGGCTTCGAATTTGAAAGCTTGGAAATTTAAAGGCTTGGAATTTGAATGCTTGGAAATTTAGTAGCTTGGAATTTGAATGCTTGGAAATTTAGAACCTTGGAATTTGAAAGCTTGGAAATTTAAAGGCTTGGAATTTGAATGCTTGGAAATTTAGTAGCTTGGAATTTGAATGCTTGGAAATTTAGAACCTTGGTATTTGAATGCTTGGAAATTTAAAGACTTGGAATTTGAATGCTTGTAAATTAAAGGCTTGGAATTTGAAAGCTTGGAACTTTAAAGGCTTGGAAATTTAAAGGCTTGGAACTTGAAAGCTTCGAAATTTAAAGGCTTGGAATTTGAATGCTTGGAAATTTAGTAGCTTGGAATTTGAATGCTTGGAAATTTAGAACCTTGGAATTTGAATGCTTGGAAATTTAGAACCTTGGAATTTGAATGCTTGGAAATTTAAAGACTTGGAATTTGAATGCTTGGAAATTTAGTGGCTTGGAATTTGAAAGCTTGGAAATTCAAAGGCTTGGAATTTGAATGCTTGGAAATTTAAAGACTTGGAATTTGAAAGCTTGGAAAATTAAAGGTTTGGAATTTGAATGCTTGGAAATTTAGTGGCTTGGAATTTGAAAGCTTGGAAATTTAGTGGCTTGGAATTTGAATGCTTGGAAATTCAGAAGCCTGGAATTTGAATGCTTGGAAATTTAGTGGCTTAGAATTTGAATGCTTGTAAATTAAAGGCTTGGAATTTGAAAGCTTGGAACTTTAAAGGCTTGGAAATTTAAAGGCTTGGAACTTGAAAGCTTAGAAATTTAAAGGCTTGGAACTTGAAAGCTTAGAAATTTAAAAGCTTGGAAAATTAAGGGCTTGGACTTTGAAGGCTTGGAACTTAAAGCTTGGAAGTTCAAAGACTTGGAATTGAAGCCCAAAATACTGTCTTCGGTGTTACTATTCCTCGCCCACAAGGAGCTAATATGAATTTTTCAAGCGAACTGTGTTGTATCGAAGTAAGAAACCGGAATGATTCATGCAACGTTGCGAAAACTTTTACAGATAGTTAGCGAGACTGTTTAAGCGGTCTACATAAAACGTATAACAACATACTGCATAAAGAGATACTAAGCTTTGATTTTCAATATTCCTGTGGACTCAATTGTGCCAGCCTCGCCTCTAACGAGAATGATTGAGACACAAACGCGAATGTGTAGATCGAAAAAAATGAAACTGGAGACGTGCAACGGATATTTAAAAACAATTTTCATAACTGCTACACTTGTAATCGCCTTGCAAAATAAGCGACGTGTAATTTCATGATAATCGGATCAATTTCAGGGCAGAAAAAAATAAAACGACAAACATGCAACGAATATTTAAAAACGATTCCCATTAATGGGAATACAAGGTAAAACAAATGACCAGCGATTTCACGATAATTCGTTACATTGAAGAAAATTTGTAGATTTGCAGATTTGATAAGATATTAATAAAAAACGCGTGAAATTTATTTTATCCTCGCAAGATACCATTAAAACCAACAGATGAAACAGGTACGATTAACAACAGTCTTTACCGTCGCTTAATACCGAATGAAATTTGTTACACGAATATGAAATGGAAAAATAGGGATGAATAAGTAACTGTCAGCATTCTCACAAACCGAACATAGTAATTAAGGGTTAAATAATTATTGTATACCTATGCATGATCAGAGTAAAATTATTTAGGTATAGCCGCATTATTTAAGTATCTCGTCGGGTATACAAAATATTCGCCAAAGAATTCCATAAAGCGTACATCCTGCCGAATTTCGCCCGAATTGAAATACACCGTCCGATTAACTGCTCGACGATCAATCTTCGTAAATTACAAAGCATTCCAAAATCCCCAAGAGACTTTGGATCACTCGAATGTACCTGGAAACCCTTCGCGACTCTTTTAACAATCTTAAACAATGCCCCCCTGACTAATTTTCTGTCCAACAGAGCAGCGAATTAATCCCTAAGACGGTGAAAATACAATCGCCGAGTCTCTCTCTCTCTCTCTCTCGCTCGCTCTTTCTCTCGTCCGTGTACTCGGCGTTCTTGTAACCGGTCGAGGGTCCCCTGTAGAAATTCCACGGGGGCATTTCGAGTCGGAATTACCGG